>CM053027.1:26491546-27091546 GCA_028564925.1 Lithobates sylvaticus
AGGTATTTATTAACACCGTCTATGAAAAAAAATCCTTATTTGTGTTAAAGAAAAATTTAAAAAATAGTTACAGAGAAATTGTCAAAGGAACTGAAGTATGAAGTCATGAAGTATACTGACAATGCTAAATCTGGTTGAAGCATCTCAGCTTCATCAATCTCTGGTCATGGATGGGTTAAACATACGCTAATCTGCCCAACATAAAAATATTATTCTTTTTTTATTTTCCTTCTTTTTTTATTGTTACATGTGTAATGCACACACTGGCCTTTTTGGGACTCTCTTAGTTGCTTTGTGCTGCTGTAAAATCCTATCTAAGAAAATGCTAATTGACAGACCTCTTTTTATAGCTGACATATGCTGTTTTTTGGCAATCCGCCTAAAATGATTCGGCGTGGCAGCTGTGTTTGTAGCTGTGATTTACTTGCTTCAAATATAAACTTTTTTCATCTTATTATTCTGTTATGTAGATATATAATTAAATACATAAAAAAGGGGGCCTGGTATGAATTGGGGGGACCCTATGCCCTTTTTTGTGTGTGAGTGTCCAATACCATCTATATCATGCCCTCTACCGTGCCTTTAAAAAATATTTTATTGGGATTTTATGTGATAGACCAACACAAAGTGGCGCATAATTGTGAAGTGGAAGGAAAATGATAAATGGTTTTCAATTTTTTTTTACAAATAAATATGTGGAAAGTGTGGGGGGTACATTTGTATTCAGCCCCCTTTACTCTGATACCCCCAACTAAAATCTAGTGGAACCAATTGCCTTCAAAAGTCAGGTCATTAGTAAATAGAGTCCACCTGTGTGTAATTTAATCTCAGTATAAATACAGCTGTTCTGTGAAGACCTCAGAGGTTTGTTAGTGAACCTTAGTGAACAAACAGCATCATGAAGGCCAAGGAACACACCAGACAGGTCAGGGATAAAGTTGTGGAGAAGTATAAAGCAGGGTTCGGTTATAAAAAAATTATCCCAAGCTTTGAACATCTCACGGAGCTCTGTTCAATCCATCATCCGAAAATGTAAAGAGTATGGCACAACTGCAAACCTACCAAGACATGACCGTCCACCTAAACTGACCGGCCGGGCAAGGAGAGCATTCATCAGAGAAGAGCCAAGAGGCCCATGGGAACTCTGGAGGAGCTGCAGAGATCCACAGCTCAGGTGGGAGAATCTGTCCACAGGACAACTATTAGTGGTGCCCTCCACAAATCTGACCTTTATGGAAGAGTGATAAGAAGAAAGACATTGGAGAAAGACATAAGAAGTCCTGTTTGCAGTTTGTGAGAAGCCATGTGGGGGACACAGCAAACATGTGGAAGAAGGTGATCTGGTCAGATGAGACCAAAATTCGATTTTTTTGGCCTAAAACGCAAAACGCTATGTGTGGTGGAAAACTAACACTGCACATCACCCTGAACACACCATCCCCACTGTGAAACATGGTGGTGGCAGCATCATGTTGTGGGGATGCTTTTCTTCAGCAGGGACAGGGAAGCTGGTCAGAGTTGATGGGAAGATGGATGAGCCAAATACAGGACAATCTTAGAAGAAAATCTGTTAAAGTCTGCAAAAGACTTGAGACTGGGGTGGAGGTTCACCTTCCAGAAGGACAACGACCCGAAACATACAGCCAGAGCTACAATGGAATGGCTTAGATCAAAGCATATTCATGTGTTAGAATGGCCCAGTCAAAGTCCAGACCTAAATCCAATGAGAATCTGTGGCAAGACTTGAAAATTGCTGTTCACAGACGCTCTCCATCCAATCTGACAGAGCTTCAGCTATTTTACAAAGCAGAATGGGCAAAAATGTCCCTCTCTAGATGTGCAAAGCTGGTAGAGACATCCCCAAAAAGACTTGCAGCTGTAATTGCAGAGAAAGGAGGTTCTACAAAGTATTGACTCCGGGGGGCGCTATACAAATTTACACCCCACACTTTTCACATATTTATTTGTAAAAAATATTGAAAACCATTTATCATTTTCCTTCCACTTGACAATTATGTGCCATTTTGTGTTGGTCTATCACATAAAATCCTAATAAAATAAATGTATGTTTTTGGTTGTAACATGACAAAATGCGGAAAATTTCAAGGGGTATGAATACTTTTTCTAGGCACTGTTGGATAAGGATAAGAGATGAAGGGAATTCATGGCTGCTTTGTTTACAAACAGAACGAAGAGGCGGGGAGCTGTCATTTTCCCAGCACTTAATTCTTTTTAAATTTCAGTGTTGCTGTAGAAGTTTTTATACAATCGGACAGATGTCCCACTTCACAGGTGGGGTCCGGGCACCCCCCGGGCACGTTATTTAACGGTGTTTTGCATTTTTTACTGTTTCACGTCTGGAAGCTGTCATTTTGCCTGCAATTCAACATATGAAGTGTGAAACACTCAATCCATCAAATTGCCAACATCCCTAATTCTAATGCAAAATTAACATATGTTTCCCATGGGACTTTAAAGGCAATGAACAGCCCATACACAAATGTAACCGTCAAAAAAAAAAAAAGACGAAGTAACAACTTTATTTACAATACATATAAAATCATTTATAAAATTACAGAACGGCTGGCATGTATACATCTGTACATTAAACCATTCGTTACAGGATACCCCATTGTCCACAGTCGAATGGTAAACATGCACTCTGCTTAGTGCTTAGCTTATCCACATTCTGACAAGACCAGGACAGACCCGACGCGTTTCGGAAAAGCCTTCCTCAGGGGTAGGTAGGGTATGCCATGCCATGTACAATTACAATATTAGGACAGAACCGATGCGTTTCGGAAAAGCCTTCCTCAGGGGTAGGTAGGGTATGCCATGCCATGTACAATTACAAGATTAGGACAGACCCGGCGCGTTTCGGAAAAGCCTTCCTCAGGGGTCAGGTAGGGTATGCCATGTACAATTACAAGATTAGGGCAGATCCGACGTGTTTCGGAAAAGCCTTCCTCAGGGGTAGGTAGGGTATGCCATGTATGTAAGCATTACTATAATCCCTGATCCCCTCCAAAACGACACTTAAAAAATAAATATTTTTAAAATATATGTCCCCTAGGGGCGTTATGGCGAAACTTGACACCCCAGATGTTTTGGAACTACATTTCCCATGATGCTCAACTACACTGCAGAGTGCAGGAGCATCATGGGAAATGTAGTTTCCGATACAACTGGGGTGCCAAGGTTCACCATCACTAGGGCAGTGATACCCCTATGCCATTTTTGTTTGACATTCCTTTGCTTATTGGCCTAGAAAATAGGCCAGAACTGTCTTTTTTACATTCGGCTCCCAATGGGGTTCAGAATCGGCACACAAACTTTATTCATGTTTGCCGAAAGCGAGCTCAAAACGAACCCTGGGGTGTTTGCCCCATCACAAGCTGTCTGCTATTTGGGACCATCCTTGGTGGTCTCCTCAACCCTTTTGGCTCTGTAGGATATGCCTATGTCACCTAAAGGGCCCTGCACACTTTTCTGGTCTCCGCTTGCTCTGTGGGCCTGGGACTGACATGGTGGGTGGCTTGGGGGGGGGGGGGGATAAGAGCGGACACACATCAGCTCTCCTCCCCTTCTTGCTGTGACCCAGAAAGCGCCGTTTGTGACGTCACTTCCGGGTCAAGCTCTCTGTATCCCGGCTACCAAGGCCAGGAAGTAATGTTTTGCAATACATTCAGTGGAACCCAGAGGAGACATTGGGGGTCTTTTACACCCTGCATGTCTAATTAAAGAGAACCTGTCACCAGTGGCGGCTGGTGCTCAATTTTCTTGGGGGGGGGGGGGCGGCCAGCAGCACCCACTCATCCAACCACCCCTAGCCAGCCAACCACACCCCACCCCTCGGCACTCGTTTGACCGCCACTTCCACCCTGTCGCTAGATCGATCGATCGCTGCTTCGCTCACCCGTCTCCCACCATGCCCCCTGCCAGCCCTGCACTTACTCCATCCAGGTCTTGGGTTCTGTGGCTCTCCCCCCCTGCGTCTCCTATCGCTTCTCCTCCTGGCCAGTGAGGACTTAGGGCTCGTGGCCAATCGGGTCTTAGGACTCCCGGCCAATCAGGTCTCTACTGATTGCCCGGGAGGAGAAACAGAAAGACATTAGCGAATATTAATTCACTAATGTCACACAACTGGGTGGGCTCGGGGCGCAGTGTTCTGTGTCCCGATCCCACCCTTTTTTAAGCCAATTGGAGCCTCAGGCTTTAATCATGTGCTTCTAAAAAAAAAAAAACCTTTGGAATCCATGCGTCCGGCGCCCTGCATGTAGATTAGGGGGCCGGGCGCATGGATTAGGGGGGCCCGTATGAGCGGACGCCACTGCCTGTCACCTAAAAAACATCACATAGGGGACATTTTGTGCGATTAAAAAAAAAGGAAAAAATTATTATTATTTTTTTGCAAAAAAAACGAGGTTACACCCAAGCACAAAAATCCCCCTCCTCCAAAAAAATGTGGAGGCCCCCCCCCCCCTCACCTCCACTTATATGCACATATAAACATAAACGCATGCATCAGGGGCGCCTACGCGTGACAATGTCCATTGTGATTCACATGTTACATATCGCTGGAATGGGAGCAATAATTCTATCACAAGACCTCCTCCGTAACACTAAACTGATACCTATATTGGGTTTTTGGAGCGTCACCTATAGAAAATATTGGGTACTGAAGTTTGCTGGCATTTCACGGGCGCACACAAATGTAAGGTTTGGCATGTTGGGTATCTATTTACTTGGCGCAGCCTTGTCTTTTTTATTTTACCAAAAATGTGGGTAATTTATTATGTTTTTTTGCCCTGAAATTCACTTTAGTGTGTTTTTTTACTGACATTTTGTGTTTACTAGAACTTTGCGGTAATATCGTGTGACATAAAAAATTGGAACTACCACTATTTTATTTGATCGATCCGGCCCTTGGAGCACTATTTCATTCACTGATACCAACAATGACGCATAATTCCTCCCACTGACACCAATGA
The DNA here is from genome assembly GCA_028564925.1 of Lithobates sylvaticus. Taxonomy (NCBI): domain Eukaryota; kingdom Metazoa; phylum Chordata; class Amphibia; order Anura; family Ranidae; genus Lithobates; species Lithobates sylvaticus. The sequence goes on from CM053027.1 coordinate 26,496,538, forward strand.
TGGGGCATTATTCCTCCCACTGATACCAATGATGGGGCACTATTCCTCCCACTGATACCAATGATGGGGCACTATTCCTCCCACTAATACCAATGATGGGGCACTATTCCTCCCACTGAATACCAATGATGGGGCACTATTCTCCCCACTGATACCAATGATGGGGCACTATTCCTCCCCACTGACACCAATGATGGGGCACTACTCCCACTGACACCAATGATGGGGCACTATTCCCCCACTGACACCAATGATGGGGAACTATTCCTCCCACTGACACCAATGTTGGGGACTATTCCTCCCACTGACACCAATGTTGGGGCCCTATTCCTCCCACTGACACCAATGTTGGGGCACTATTCCTCCCACTGACACCAATGTTGGGGCACTATTCCTCCACTGACACCAATGTTAGGGCACTATTCCTTCCCACTGATACCAATGATAGGGCACTATTCCTCCCCATGATACCAATGATGGGGCACTATTCTTCCCACTGACACCACTGATGGGGCACTATTCCTTACCACTGATACCAATGATGGGGCACTATTCCTCCCACTGACACCAATGATGGGGCACTATTCCTCCCACTAACACCAATGATGGGGCACTATTTCTCCCACTGATACCAATGATGGAACACTATTCCTCCCACTGACACCAATGATGGGGCACTATTCCTCCCACTGACACCAATGATGGGGCACTATTCCTCCCACTGACACCAATGATGGGGCACTATTCCTCCCACTGACACCAATTATGGGGCACTATTCCTACACTGATACCAATGATGGGGCACTATTTTCCCACTGATACCAATGATGGGGCACTATTCCTCCCACTGATACCAATGATGGGGCAATATTCCTCCCACTGATATTAATGATGGGGCACTATTCCTCCCACTGATACCAATGATGGGGCACTATTCCTCCCACTGATACCAATGATGGGGCACTATTCCTCCCACTGACACCAATGATGGGGCACTATTCCTCCCACTGACACCAATGTTAGGGCACTATTCCTTCCACTGACACCACTGATGGGGCACTATTCCTCCCAGTGATACCAACGGTGGGGCACTATTCCTCCCACTGACACCAATGATGGGGCACTAATCTGCCCACTGACACCAATGATGGGGCACTAATCTGCCCACTGACACCAATGATGGGGCACTATTCCTTCCACTGACACCACTGATGGGGCACTATTCCTCCCAGTGATACTAACGATGGGGCACTATTCCTCCCCGCTGATACCAATGATGGACACTATTCCTCCCACTGATACCAATGATGGGGCACTAATCTGCCCACTGACACCAATGATGGGCACTAATCTGCCCACTGACACCAATGATGGGGCACTAATCTGCCCACTGACACCAATGATGGGGCACTATTCCTCCCACTGACACCATGATGGGGCACTTTTCCTCCCACTGACACCACTGATGGGGCACTATTCCTCCCACTGACACCAATGTGGGGCACTATTCCTCCCACTGAACCAAACCATGGGGCATTATTTTTTTCCCACTAACGTCAGGATCTTTTCTACCCCCAATGGCCACACCCCCCCCCCCCCCCCCCCAAAGTCTTCAGGACAGTAAACTGGCCCTTTGTTTGGAAAGTTTGGAGACCCCCTGCACTGGGGTATCTGCTTTCAGAAAATATTTAATATTTGGGGGTTTCACATCATCTTCAGGGCTAAAATTATTAAATTTGTGTGCAAAAACGGCCCTGGCAGTGAAAAGGTTAATGTAATGTCGGCACCTGCACCTGACTTGGTACAGCAGAGCTCAGCCCGGGAAAGGGAGATACAGAACAAGGAGCCAATCAGTTGTGCAGCAGTGCAAACGAGCATGCCGATAGGAGGAGAGATCAGAGTGACAGAGAGATGAGCTCATCAGTCTGCTGCTCCTCCTTTCCCTATCCAATCACGGGTTGGAGGAGGGACACAATCCTAAGGCGGTACTTAAACTGCAAGGTCTCCTGCCCGTTCAGCCGTGATAGTGCTGTGTGGCAGAGCTCTGTGAATATCAGGACTGGATGGACAGAAATACAGATTCTTTTATGTATCTAGTGTCTGGAGTTCAGCTTTTTTTACGCATTTTAAAATTTTTTACGCATTTTTAAAGAAGATGGCGGCAGATTGCGTATTGGTCTTTGGCGGGTTTCCTTTAAGATATTAAATAAGAAGATTTTTTTATTTTTTTATTTAAATCAATGAAATATGAATTCTCTGTTCATTACCACAATTTGGTAGATGACAATGTGATAATGGAGGACTCGCCATAAAAACGGAAATATATCCCCCCCCCGCCGCGCGTTTTCCGCCGAGTGGTCAATTAAAAGAAAGAGCTGCCAGTAACAAGTGAAAGGCGATTATTCAATCTCCGTCATTTCTATTGGCAAAAAGGAGACGCTTAAATCATCAGGTCCACTAGGAAATAAATAACGTCACGCAAAGTCATTACACACCGCGTCTCGCCGATGATTTATGATTCGCTTATACTCATTCATTTTACGCCGCGCAAGCTAAATCTCTGTCAGCAGATTCTAGACAACTGGAACCGGACGGAAAATAGAAACCCGCGTGACTGGCCATACGTGGAAGGGAAAATATTCCAGGATAGACAATGACAGTCCCGATATATCACCCTATTCACTAATAAGAGGAGCACTGCCTACTGAAGGGATAGGCTGCATCCTCAGTGATGTCACCGGTCTCTAGTGAATGGATAGGCTGCATTCTCAGTGATGTCACCGGTCTCTAGTGAATGGATAGGCTGCATTCTCTGTGATGTCACCGTCTCTAGTGAATGGATAGGCTGCATTCTCAGTGATGTCACCGGTCTCTAGTGAATAGATAGGCTGCATTCTCAGTGATGTCACCAGTCTCTAGTGAATGGATAGGCTGCATTCTCAGTGATGTCACCCGTCTCTAGTGAATGGATAGGCTGCATTCTCAGTGATGTCACCGGTCTCTAGTGAATGGATAGGCTGCATTCTCAGTGATGTCACGGTCTCTAGTGAATGGATAGGCTGCATTCTCAGTGATGTCACTGGTCTCTAGTGAATGGATAGGCTGCATTCTCAGTGATGTCACCGGTCTCTAGTGAATGGATAGGCTGCATTCTCAGTGATGTCACCGGTCTCTAGAGAATGGATAGGCTGCATCCTCAGTGATGTCACCGGTCTCTAGTGAATGGATAGGCTGCATTCTCAGTGATGTCACCGGTCTCTAGTGAAGGGATAGGCTGCATTCTCAGTGATGTCACCCGTCTCTAGTGAATGGATAGGCTGCATCCTCAGTGATGTCACCGGTCTCTAGTGAAGGGATAGGCTGCATTCTCAGTGATGTCACTGGTCTCTAGTGAATGGATAGGCTGCATTCTCAGTGATGTCACCAGTCTCTAGTGAATGGATAGGCTGCATTCTCAGTGATGTCACCAGTCTCTAGTGAATGGATAGGCTGCATTCTCAGTGATATCATTGGTCTCTAGTGAATGGATAGGCTGCATTCTCAGTGATGTCACCCGTCTCTAGTGAATGGATAGGCTGCATCCTCAGTGATGTCACTGGTCTCTAGTGAAGGGATAAGCTGCATTCTCAGTGATGTCACCGGTCTCTAGTGAATGGATAGGCTGCATTCTCAGTGATGTCACCGGTCTCTAGTGAAGGGATAGGCTGCATTCTCAGTGATGTCACCGGTCTCTAGTGAATGGATAGGCTGCATTCTCAGTGATGTCACTGGTCTCTAGTGAATGGATAGACTGCATTCTCTGTGATGTCACCGGTCTCTAGTGAATGGATAGGCTACATTCTCAGTGATGTCACCGGTCTCTAGTGAATGGATAGGCTGCATTCTCAGTGATGTCACCGGTCTCTAGTGAATGTATAGGCTGCATTCTCTGTGATGTCACCGGTCTCTAGTTAATGGATAGGCTGCATTCTCAGTGATGTCATCAGTCACTAGTGAATGGATAGGCTGCATTCTCAGTGATGTCACCAGTCTCTAGTGAATGGATAGGCTGCATTCTCAGTGATGTCACCCGTCTCTAGTGAATGGATAGGCTACATTCTCAGTGATGTCACTGGTCTCTAGTGAATGGATAGGCTGCATTCTCAGTGATGTCACCGGTCTTTAGTGAATGGATAGGCTAAATTCTCAGTGATGTCACGAGTGAATGGTTAGGCTGCATTCTCAGTGATGTCACCGGTCTCTAGTGAATGGATAGGCTGCCTTTCTCAGAATAGTGAATGGATAGGCTGAATATTGCAAATGGGATCTGAGGGAGGCACTGGGAAGGGAGAAAAACAACAAATTAACCACTTCGCAACCAGGCCAATTCTGACATTTCTCTCCTACATGTAAAATTCATAATTTTTTTTGCTCGAAAATTACATAGAACCCCCAAACATTATATATGTTTTTTTAGCAAAGACCCTAGAGAATACAATGACGCTCGTTGCAACTTTTTATCTCGCACGGTATTTGCGCAGCAATTTTTCTAACACGTTTTTTTCAGAAAAAAAACAATTTCATGCTTAAAAAAAAAACAAACAAATAAAGTTAGCCCAATTTTTTTTGCATAATGTGAAAGATGAAGATACTCCGAGTAAATAGATACCCACATGTCACGCTTCAAAATTGCACGCGTCGTGGAATGGCGCCAAACTTTGGTATTTAAAAATCCCCATAGGCGACGCTTTAACATTTTTTACTGGTTACTTGTTTTGAGTTACAGAGGAGGTCTAGGGCTAGAATTATTGCTCTCGCTCTAACGTTCGCGGCGATACCTCACATGTGTGGTTTGAACACCGTTTTCATATGTGGGCGGGGCTTACGTATGCGTTCACTTCTGCGTACGAGCTCACGGGGACAGGGGCGCTTTAAAAAAATTTTTTTTTTTTATTATTGTTAATTTGACTTTTATTTTTTAAATTTGACAGTTTAAAAAAAAAAAAATTGATTACTTTTATTCCTATTACAAGGAATGTAAACATCCCTTGTAATAGGAATATTACCTGATCGGACCTATTAACAGTGAGATATGGGGTCAATAAGACCCCCACATCTCACCTCTAGGCTGGAAAGCCTAAAATAAAAAAAAAAAAAAAAAAAAAACGATCACCGCTTCCCAGCGGAGGCGGCGCCGTTATTCAAATGCAGAGGCCGGTCGTGACGTCATCACATCGCGCCCGGCCTCCGAACGATCATAGAGACTCCGGCGACCATCTGGTCCGCCGGAAATCTCTATAGTGATCATCCGGTGCCGGCGGTTCCTGTGACCGACTCACCGATGGAAGCGTGAGTCGGTAGAAGCACCGGAGGGCGGCGGGAGGGGGGGGCGTCCCCACCCGCCGCCCATAAGAACGATCAAGCGGCGGAACAGCCGCTATGATCGTTCCTATGGTGCAGGGAATCGCCGTCTGAAACCGGCAATATCTGAATGATGTCTGTAGCTACAGGCATCATTCAGATATACCCCCGCAAACCGGAGGCCGTCATATGACGGCCGACGGTCGGGAAGTGGTTAAACCAGTGAAACAAATTCATGAAAAAAGTACCGTATTCATCGGCGTATAACACGCACTTTTTCCCCCTTAAAATCGGGGGAAAGTCGTGGGTGCGTGTTATATGCCGATACCCCCCCAAAAAATGACAAAAATGGCAAGCGCCGCCAAAAAATAGCGAGCGCTGCCGAAAAAGACCGAATTGCGGCCGAAAAAAACGCAAGCGGCTCCGGAAAAGACCGAGCCAACTGTTCGGCTCTGCTCGTAGTCCCGCCTCCCTGCGCTCGCTCCGGAAACAGCAGGGAGGCGGGACCGCGAACGGAGCCGAACAGTCGGCTCGGCTTTTTCCTGGGGCGCTTCGGTCTTTTTCGGCCGCGTTTCGGCGGCGCACGTGACAGAGCATCTCGGCGGCGGGAAATTTAAACCCGGACAAGACTGAAATGACGCTGGCAAGCTACAATGACATTGGGCAAGGCTGCAATGACGCTGGGCAAGGCTTCAATGACGCTGGGCAAGGCTGCAATGACGCTGGGCAAGGCACAATGACGCTGGGCAAGGCTGCAAATGACACTGGGCAAGGCTGCAATGACGCTGGGCAAGCTACAATGACACTGGCAAGCTGCAATGACACTGGGCAAGGCTGCAATGACGCTGGGCAAGCTACAATGATGCTGGGCAAGCTACAATGACACTGGCAAGGCTGCAATGACGCTGGGCAAGCTACAATGACACTGGGCAAGCTGCAATGACGCTGGGCAAGGCTGCAATGACGCTGGGCAAGGCACAATGACACTGGGCAAGGCTGCAAATGACACTGGGCAAGGCTGCAAAAGACACTGGGCAAGCTGCAATGACGCTGGGCAAGCTGCAAATGACGCTGGGGCAAGGCTGCAATGACGCTGGGCAAGGCTGCAATGACGCTGGGCAAGGCACAATGACGCTGGGCAAGGCTGCAAATGACACTGGGCAAGGCTGCAATGACGCTGGGCAAGCTACAATGACACTGGGCAAGCTGCAATGACACTGGGCAAGGCTGCAATGACGCTGGGCAAGGCTGCAATGACGCTGGGCAAGGCTGCAATGACGCTGGGCAAGGCACAATGACACTGGGCAAGGCTGCAAATGACACTGGGCAAGGCTACAATGACACTGGGCAAGCTGCAATGACGCTGGGCAAGCTGCAAATGGCGCTGGGCAAGCTGAAAATGACGCTTAAATGTAAGTTATTTTTTTTCCCTAAACTTCCCTCCTAAAACGTTTTTTCCTTAAAATGCCCTCCTAAACGTGGGGTGCGTGTTATACGCCGATAAATACGGTACTTCTAATACAGAACTGTATCCCCGCATGATTGTCCGTCTTATGACAATAAAGATCTTATTCAGTAAGTATCCGGTTGGCTCTCATGTGAGACCATTTCCTCTTCTGAATCCAGTATGTAAACACAATAATATTAATGTTACCTAAAAAGTTAACTTTTTCGAGAATATCGTCTTCTTCCTCTGACAGATCTCGGCACTTGGCCGTCTTCTATTTGCAAACAATTCTCAGGACTACACATTTCCTAGAATCTGATTCTGTTCTCCTTACGTTTTAGTAGTGGAGGGACTTCCAGGGATAATTGTTTGTACTGTTATTCAGACGTATTTTCTCCCTGCCAGAGTTCAAATGTCAGCCCAGTGTCAGGCTGTGAGGCTCCGGGCAAGGCTGACCTGTCTCCTTTCCAGGACTGGAGTTAAGTGGGCAGCGGAACAGGGCAACTGCCCAGGGCCCTCACCCTATCTAGTTGACAGAATTGCATTGTGTGCTGCTGGTAACATGTTTTACTGTATGAATGAGGGGAGGGGGGGTGAGTTTGATCAGTCACATGATTCTCTCTCCCATTCATTGATTGTATTCCCGGCACTGTAATAAGTAAAATAACTTTTCTCATTGGAGGAGAGGGCAGGGGGGGGGGGGGTGTCCCCATCAGTTCATCTTTAGTGCAGCTGAGCCTGGAGACTTAAACTTGTTAACCTCTACAGAACTAGAAGTTCAGCCGCAGGAAGAGGACAGGGCAGCCCTGTAGGGAAGTTAAGCAGCAGGAAGAGGACAGGGCAGCCCTGCAGGGAAGTTTAGCAGCAGGAAGAGGACAGGGCAGCCCTGCAGGGAAGTTCAGCAGCAGGATAGGCCTGTAGGGAAGTTTAGCAGCAGGAAAAGGACCGGACAGGCCTGCAGGGAAGTTCAGCAGCAGGAAGAAGTGAGGACCAGCCTTTAGGGAAGTTCAGCAACAGGAAGAGGACCGGACAGGCCTGTAGGGAAGTTAAGCAGAAGGAAGAGGACAGGGCAGCCCTGCAGGAAAGTTCAGGAGCAGGAAGAGGACAGGATAGGCCTGCAGGGATGTTCAGCAGCAGGAAAAGGACAGGTCAGCCCTGCAGGGAAGTTTAGCAGCAGGAAGAGGACAGGATAGGCCTGTATGGAAGTTCAGCAGCAGGAAAAGGACAGGGCAGCCCTGCAGGGAAGTTCAGCAGCAGGAAGAAGTGAGGACCGGCTTTAGGGAAATTCAGCAACAGGAAGAGGACCGGACAGGCCTGTAGGGAAGTTCAGCAGCAGAAAGAGGACAGGGCAGCCCTGCAAGGAATTTCAGCAGCAGGAAGAGGACAGGGCAGGCCTGTAGGGAAGTTCAGCAGCATGAAGAGGACAGGGCAGCCCTGCAGGGAAGTTCAGGACCAGGAAGAGGACAGGGCAGATCTGCAGGAAAGTTTAGCAGCAGAAAGAGGACAGGACAGGCCTGCAGGGAAGTTCAGCAGTAGGAAGAAGTGAGGACAAGCCTGTAGGGAAGTTCAGCAGCAGGAAGAAGTGAGGACAAGCCTGTAAGGAAGTTCAGCAGCAGGAAGAGGACCGGACAGGCCTGTAGGGAAGTTCAGCAGCAGGAAGAGGACAGGGCAGCCCTGCAGGGAAGTTCAGAAGCAGGAAGAGGACATGGCCGGCCTACAGTGAAGTTCAACAGCGGGAAGAAGACAGGACAGGCCTGTAGGGAAGTTCAGCAGCAGGAAGAGGACAGAGCAGCCCTGCAGGGAATTTCATCAGCAAGAAGAGGAGAGGGCAGCCCTGCAGGGAAGTTCAGCAGCAGGAATAGGACGGGATAGGTCTGTAGGGAAGTTCCGCAGCAGGAAGAGGACAGGGCAGCCCTGCAAGGAAGTTCAGGACCAGGAAGAGGACAGGGAAGCCCTGCAGGGAAGTTCAGGACCAAACAAAAGTGGGAGGATAGGGCAGCCCTGCAGTGAATATTTCTACAGAATCCAGCAGCTTTTTATTTGTTTTAGCTGCACGTATCAAAGTCACAGAATCTATAACTAGAAACTACAAGACCGCGACAAGAAGTTCATAACTCACCTAAAACGGTAAATCCCACCACACCAATGTTACGTAGCGCCCGGTCGGGGAAGTTGTTGACCATGCATTGGTAGGTCCCCGTATCTGACAGCTGGGTGTTGTTGATATATATGGAGGCGTTGGTGCTCGGCATGGTCTGCATAAACCCGACCCGGCCCTGGAACTGCGCTGCGGTTGTGAAAACTTGCCCGCCCTGGTAGATAATGATCTGGAAAGAGATTAAAAAGTAAAAAAAAAGTTAAAAGTTTAAAAAGTTTCTTTTGCCCTTCCCCCTTTCATGCACCCCTCAGCTGTATCTTATACTTTTTTCCTTTTTTTGTTCTCTTTATTTATGTTTATCTGATGTATTTCCACCAGTCACATGGATGTGCTGGGTCCTCTTTCATCTCCTGGGGGGCGTGCGGTCCTGGATGATGCAGAGAAAGGCGCTCTCTGTATCAATCCATTCTGATTTGCAGGGCAGCGTGCTTAATAGAAGGGCAATGACACCCTGTACTCACTGTCTTTCCTCAGTCTACTGACACCGGACATCATTCTACCTGGAAGACTGAGGACATCTTGTGGCAAAGGAGAGATACTGCAGGGGACATCTATCAAAGGTTAGAATTGTGCTCGGCCACTGTAGGGGGGCCCAAGACTTCCGGAGGGGGCCCATTGCAGAACATGTGAAAGGTCCTTGCTGTGGGATGGTAAGGCTCAGTCCACACTGCTAGGACCCCAAAATTGTGCAACTTGCTTGCAATTTCCTTGCGACTTTTGTAATTTAACATTGCAGTCTATGGCACTCAAATCACACCAAAGTCGCAGAAAAGTAGTGCAGGAACCTTTTTTATTTGTCGCTGCAACTTGAGTTGCATTGATTAAGACAAAACCCATTGAAATAAATGTGTTTTAGTTTTTTCAATGCGACTTTTTGTGTCGCAAGTCGCATTGATAAGTCGCCACAGCGTGAACTGGGGCATATAAAGGGCCCCACAACAGGAGTAAACAGGATCCGTGGGAGGGGCCCCAGGCTTAAAGGAAAGGGCCCGGGACTGAAGAAATAGGCCTGTGACCGATGGAAAGCATCCTGGTGGTCGGGGGGGGGGGGGGGGCACTTCATGGTTTCTTGCACTGGGGCCCTGAAGGTTCTAGTTATGCCTCTGACCATAGTCCACATAAAATATATTTGTCCGTGGAGATTAGTGGCAGCATCCCAGTGAGGATGAAGTAATCTCTCTCAAACATATAAGAGGAACAGCAAAGGGCGCCAGCTAAGTGCAGTATATAAGTAAACTTTTATTAAAAACACGCAATTGGCAAACAACATTAATGGCATAATTTCATTCATACCCGCTTATGGATGTAGTTATGCTATTAATGTTGTTTCCCAAGTGAGTTGCCAATTGCGTGTTTTTAATAACATTTTACTTATATACTGCACTTAGTTGGCGCTCTCTGCTGTTCCTCTTAGTGAGTTAGATCAGGGGTCCCCAAACTTTCTAAACAAAGGGCCCAGTTTACTGTCCTTCAGACTTTAGGGGCCCAGGCTGTAGCCAGTGGGAGCAGAAGTTGTCAGTGGGAGTAAACAGTGCCCCATCATTGGGATTAGTGGGAGGAATAGTGCCCCATCATTGGTATCAGTGAAGGGAATAGTGCCCCATCAGTGGTACCAGTACGAGGAATATTGGCCCATCATTGGTGTAACTGAGAGAAATAGTGCCCCATCTTTAGTATTCATTGGAGAAATAGTTCCCAATCATGGGTATTAGTTGGAGGAATAGTTCCCCATCGTTGGTGTCAGTGGAATTAGTAGTGCCCCATTGGTGGTACTGGTAGGAGGAATAGTGCCTCATCTTTGGTATCAGTGGGAGGAATAGTGCCCCATTTTTGGTGTTATTGGGAGTAATAGTGTTCCTTTGTTGGTGTCGGTGAGAGGAATTGTTCCCCATTGTTGGAGTTAGTGGCAGGAATAATGCCCCATTATTGGTGTAAGTGGAAAGAATAGTGCCCCATCGTTGGTGTCAGGGGTATGAATAGTGCCCCATCCTTGGTGTCAGTGGCAGGAGTAGTTCCCCATGATTGGTGTCAGTAAGAGGAATTGTTCCCCATTGTTGGAGTTAGTGGAAGGTATAGTGTCCCTTCATTGGTGTCAGTGAGAGGAATAGTGCCCCATTGGTGGGACTGGTAGGAGGAATAGTGCCTCATCTTTGGTATCAGTGGGAAGAATAGCGCCCCTTTGTTGGTGTCAGTGGAAAGAATAGTGCCCCATTTCTTGGTACCGGTAGGAGGAATAGTGCCTCATGTTTGGTATCAGTGGGAGGAATAGTGCCCCATTGTTGGAGTTAGTGGCAGGAATAATGCCCCATTTTTGGTATAAGTGGAAGGAATAGTGCAACATCGTTGGTGTCAGAGGCTGGAATGGTGCCCCCTCATTGGTGTCAGTGTGAGAAATACTGCCCCATAGTTGGTGTTATTGGCAGGAATAGTGTTCCTTTGTTGGTGTCAGAGAGAGGAATTGTTCCCCATTGTTGGAGTTAGTGGAAGATATAGTGCCCCATTGTTTGAGTAGGTGGGAGGAATTATACCCCACCATTGGTGTCAGTGGCATGAAAAGTGCCCCATTGTTAGTGTCTTTGGAAGGAATAGTGGCCCATCATTGGTGTCAGTGGGAGAACTAGTGCCCCATTGTTGGTGCCGTTTGGAGGAATACTGCCCCGTTGTTGGTGTCAGTGGATGTAATAGCGCTCCAAGGGCCCCACAAAGGCAAGCAAAGGGCCACATATGGCCCCCGGGCTGCAGTTTGGAGACCACTGAGTTCGATGAAGTTGAAGACTGAGGACATCTAGTGGAGAAAAAAAAAGTACTTTTGCTGCCTTCTTATTTTTATAGATGTGGGGCAGCAATTTGTTTCTAAAGAAAAATTCTGAAGTCCCACATTATTCAGCCAATAGCTGTAAATCTCTGAACTGCCCCCTTGGGTACGTAGAAGGCGTCTTCTCTCTTACCCACAGGACCACCTTATATATTGATTGGACCCCGGAACAAACATTTTCTTGCTCCCCCAACTATTTGCGGGCAGCGTGGACCGAAGGGGCAGCTGCTTTTGGCACCACAACAATGTCTGGGCCCCCCTTTTTGCCCTGCTTACCCAGAACCCCTTCTTTAAACCCTACTAAACGTCTTACCTGTTCAGGCTGGTTGGCATTGGACAGGGGCGTCACGGTCCAGATGATGTTGAGGTTGGTTAGCGCCGCACTGGTGGTGAAAGTGCATAAGAGCCCCGCCGACTGACCCCGGGCCACCTGTATGTTCTCCTTGTCTATGATCACCTGCAGCGCCGCCACCAAACCTGCAAGACATAAAAGTAGGACAAGCGTCTGTAACCTTGTGTCCCCGAAAAACGCATTACGGCTCTCAGGTTCCTCTTCTCCCCGCCGCCGTGCTTATTGCGAGCTCCGGACGTGTCACATTACCCTGAGCACCGAACGTTTATTATCCATATCAAATTATGTGTGTGCCAGGATATTGTACAACCCCCCCCCACCCCACCCCCCGGCTCAGGATAATTGTGACGATTTTATTTACAGCAGTATTGTGGTTGATTTCAAGAGCAAATCCGGTATAATTCTCTCCTGTGCTAATCAATCAATCAATTAATCAATTAATCAATCAAGAGTCTATCTGAATTTTTTTTTTTTTTAAGCTCAATACAAAACAAAAAAACTGGCGACCATCATAACGAATCTGTATCCGAAGCAGAACTACAAACTATTTAAAATATCTACCAAAAAAAATCTTAACAAGCGGTAAATAAGCTTTACATCAAGTCATCACTGACCTCTGTAGCTGCAGGCGCTGTGGAATAATTCACCCTCAGGCCCCACATTCACACCTCAGAGTTTTGTATCTTGAAGCTCAAAAAAACGGCGGAGAAAAAATAAATAAAAAATCTATGATTCTCTATGGAGACGGTTTACATCTCCACTCCGAGTCGCCTGAAGATCAAACAAGTTCTGGAGCTTTTTTATGACGATCGAATCGGGCAGATTTTGGCGTTTTTTGAGCGTTTGTATTCCCAGAAATGAATGGAAGCGCTCCATTCGCACGTTTTTGCGCGATTTTCTGCTCAAATGAAAAAAAGTAAAGAAACATAAAATAGTAATAATAATATATATTATACATATATATATATATATATATATTTTTTTTATTTTTTTTTAATTCTATATTTTTTTTTATTTTTTTTAGTTCTATATATTATTATTTTTTTTATTCTATATATTTTTTTTATTTTTTTTATTCTACATATATATATTTTTTTAATTCTATATTTTATTTTATTCTTTTTTAATTCTATATTTTATTTTATTTTTTTTAATTCTATATTTTATTTTATTCTTTTTTAATTCTATATTTTATTTTATTTTTCTATCACCTGAGATGTGAAGGGAAATTTTTTTTTTCTATGAACAGTAGAATGGACAAATTAAAGAGAGGGGGGGATGACGACGACCCCCCCCCCCCCTTCAATAATGGTTTTATATATATATATATATATATATATATAGCTCTGATGAAAATAGAATTGATTTATGTTAAGATATACTTTGTGATACGCATGCAACTAAAGTGTGTTTGTTTATATGTATAAAAATTGTTGGAAAAAATAGTAATAATATTTGAATAAATAAATGTAAAATAAATACACAAAAAAAAAATAAAAAATCATCATAAATAAGTAAAATAAATGAATAATATGTAATAATGCATTAATAAATAATAATTAACCTTAGAAAATATTAAATATTTTATTATTATTATTATAAATAATGAATTTTTTTTAATTCTATATTTTATTTTTATTTTTTTAATTCTATATTTTATTTTTTACTTTTTTTAGTTCTATATTTTATTTTATTCTTTTTTAATTCTATATTTTATTTTTATTTTTTTAATTCTATATTTTATTTTATTTTTCCCGTCACGTGAGATGTGAAGGGAAATATTTGTTTCTATGAACAGCAGAATGGACAAATTAAAGAGGGGGGGGGGGGGGGGGGTTGACGACGACGACGACTTTAACCTACAGGTATGCCTAGATTAAGGCTTATCTGTAGCTGCAAGAAATATCTCCCAAACCTAAAAGGTTTAGGAGATATTTGCAGAAATAGCGGCACCGATGTCTACGGCTGCAGCTAGGGGGGCCTCTAGGAAATCTTAACTACAGAGTTTGAAGTTCGGGACCTATGGCTGCAAATGGGCACAGTGAGGCTGCAAATGGGCATTGTTGACCCTCTTTTCCACTTACAGTAGCTGCGCATTTTTCACCCTAGGCTTATACTCGAGTCAATACGTTTTCCCAGTTTTTTGTGGTAAAATTAGGTGACTCGGCTTATATTCGGGTCGGCCTATACTCGAGTATATACGGTAAGTACCACTGGTTAATATTATGTTTATATTTTATTAACCACAGCCTGGCCACATGGGGTGCAGTTTTTATATGTTTGTATTTGCCTTTTAGCTTGTGTACCACCCTCATTCCTTTTTTGAGGAATTTTTGCCATAATTTAAGAAACTAATAATGCTGTTGTTTAAAAAAAAAAAAAAAAAAAAAAAAATGTGCCTATATCTTACGCTTTGCTTAAAGTGTTACTCCACTTTCGTGGGGGGTGGGGGGAATAGCAAATAAAAACGAATTAATATATCGTATACAATTGCGATACTAATCATATTGTAATTGAATGATATTAAAAATGACCTTTCCTTATCAATCTGCAGCCGCTGTAATTTTCTGAAAATGCAATGCAATATGGCTACCTGGAGGTGTTCTGTACACAGAGTCTGTACTGACCACTCCCCAGAAACATCGTTTCCTGCTTGTGTGATTGGCTCACCAATTTTCCCAGAAGTCTGCCTGAGATACAAGTCAGATTTCAGGCATCCCCTGCAACAAAAATGTCATTTTTGATGAGGTACTCCCAATAGGAAAAGGGATGCAGGCCCAGCCACTTTCCTCATTAGTGCCCTGCAGCCGACGGATAATTATGAAACCACTCCCAATAGACCCACTCGGCACAGAGGCACAAACAGGGATTTCTTCAGAATAACAAAAAAGGTAGAAATCTGCAACAGACGTTGTTATAATGCTTGTAATGTACAGAGATCACCCAGAGGGGAATGTTTTTTTTTTTTTCTCCAAAAAAAGTGAAGTTACGCTTTAACCTCTAGAGATCCGCGCTGTAGCCGAATGACGGCTACAGCGCGGATCTACATTGCCGGGAGTACGTCCATTGACGTTGTCTCGTGCACGAGCAGCCTGCGCGCCCCCTGAAGGGCGCTCGCGGCCCGCTCTGTGATCAGCGAGTCTGTGAGACTCGCTGGTTCACAGATCTGAGTAAGGGGTCGATCCTGACCCCTTACCACGTGATCAGCTCTCAGCCAATGACAGCTGATCATGTGATGACAACATAGCTGGTAATCAGAAAAAAATAAAAGCCGATCACCGGCGGCAGTGAGAGGGACAGTAGTCCCGATCACTGCGATGTGTCCCGGCTCCTCGATGCCCACCTGTGCCCCCTACAAGTGCCGCCTACCAGTGCCCACCAGCGCCACCTGTCAGTGCCCACCAGCGCCACCTGTCAGTGCCCACAGTTCCACCTGTCAGTGCCCACAGTGCCATCTGTCAGTGCCCAAAATAAGTGCCTGAACAGTGCTGCACATCAGTGTCACCTACCAGTGCCCATCAGTGTCACCCACCAGTACCCATCAGTGCCAACTATCAGTGCCCATCAGTGCCAACTATCAGTGCCCATCAGTGCCCCCTATCAGTGCCCATCGGTGCCATCTATCAGTGCCCATCAGTGCCATCTATCAGTGCCCATCCGTGCCAACCATCCGTGCCACCAATCCGTGCCACCCATCAGGGCCCATCAGTGCCATCTTATCTGTGCCCATCAGAACCGACTTATCTGTCCCCATCAGTGCCACCTTATCTGTGCCCATCAGTGCAGCCTATCAGTGCCCACCAGTGCAGCCTATCAGTGTCCACCAGTGCCGCCTGATCAGCGCATATCAATGAAGCAGAAAAATTACCTGTTTGCAAAATTTTATAACAAACCATTAAACATGATTTTTTTTCAAAATTTTCCGTCTTTTTTTGTTTGTTTAGCAAAAAATAAAAATCCCAACTGTGATTAAATACCACCAAAAGAAAGCTCTATTTGTAGGAAAAAAATGATAAAAATTTCATTTGGATACAGTTTTGTATGACCGCGCAATTGTCATTCGAAGTGCGTCGGCGCCGAAAGCTGAAAATTGGTCTGGGCAGGAGGGGGGGTTAAGTGCCCAGTAAGCAAGTGGTTAAAGAAGTGCTTGTATTGCAAATATTCTTGCATTTTCTAATTTGAACACTGGGTGGCGATGTTTCACTGGGATCTGCATATTCAACTTAATTTAATTTCACAAATCCGATCGGCTCACAATTATCATTTGAAACAATGCACGTCCGGATCTTGACCCAAGGATCATCTACATCCGCCTTTCTTAACCTTTTTTTTTTTTTACCCAGAGGAACCCTTTAAATAATTTCCAGGCCCTAAGGAAGCCCTGCTAAAATTATCTAAAGTTCATTAGAAAGTCTAGTAGGTTACAGAAATTATAAATAATAAAGAATGTGTAATCTTTAGTGTATTTGACACCCAAGGTGGGTAATTTTTAACCCACCATTCCTGTTCTTTTTGAGATTTGCAGTATTATTTACAAAATTCAAAAAACTATTATGCCGCGTACACACGATCGGAAATTCTCATCTGAAAAGCCTTGGATGGTTTTTCCGACAGGAATTCCAACGGAATTACGCTCAAGCTTGTGTTGCCTACACACGGTCACACCAAATTCCGACCGTCAAGAACGCGGTGACGTACAACACTACGACGAGCCGGCGAAAATTAAGTTCAATGCTTCAGAGAATGCGTTGAATTGTTTCCGATCATGCGCCGGAAATTTTGCGCGTTGGAATTGCCGCAGACGATCGGAATTTCCGATAGAAACTTTTTCCGTCTGAAAAATAGAGAACCTGCTCTCAATCTTTTGCTGGCCGAAATTCCGCCAGCAAAAGTCAGATGGAGCATACACACGGTCGCATCGGTCTTTTGCTGGCGGAATTTCCGATCGCGTGTACGTGGCATTAGAGTTCAGAAGAGAAATGCAGGCAGGTTCCCTTACAATAGATTGGTGGTCAGTAGAGAAATGCCTTCGTATATAAGCGTTCACTGAGGGCCCCTTACATTGTGGGCAGTAGGGGAGATGGTCATTGAAGAAGTGGCCTCTTAAATTATGGTTACCCAAAGAGGTGCCTCCTTACATCTGTGTTGAATAAAACAAAGAATACTTCTTACATCAGTGGTCATTGAAGAAGTGGCCCCTACATTGTGGTCAGTAGGAACGGTGTGTCTTTACACGGGTGGTCATTGAAAAAAGTGTCCCTTTACACCGTGGTCAGTAGTGGCCATTGAAGAAGTGGCTTCCTCAATTGTAGTCAGTAGGCAAAGTGTGCCCTTAAACTGAGGGTCACTGAAGAACTGGTCCCTTATATTGTGGTCAGTAGGACAGGTGTGCCCTGACATTAGTGGTTATTGACTGCTTGCATTGCGGTCAGTAGGAGAGGTGTACTTATATCGTGTGGATCAAAGATGTGGCCAATTATATTGTGGTCAGTAGGAAAGGTGAGTGCTTTTATTGGTGGTTATTGAAGAAGTGGCCCCTTCCATTGTGGTCATTAGGAGGGGCGTACCCTCATGTTAGTGTCACTGAGGAATTGGCCCCATACATTGTGGTCAGTAGGAGAAGTGTGCCCTTAAATTGGTGGTCATTGAAGAAGTGGCCTCTTACATTGTGGTCAGTAGGAGAGAGGTGTGCCCTTACACTGGTGGCCATTGAAGAAGTGGCTGCTTATATTGTGGTCAGCAGGCAAGGTGTGCCCTTACATAAGTGGTCATTGAAGAAATGTCCCCCTATTTTATGATCAGTAGGAAAGGTGTGTCCTTATATTGGTGGCCATTTATAAAGTGGCCATTTACATTGTGGTCAGTAGGACAGGTGTGCCCTCACATTTGTGGTCATTGGAGGAATGCGCCCTTATATAGTGGCCATTGGGAAAGGTGTACTCTTACGTTGGTGTCATTGAAAAACTGGCCCCTTACACTGTGGTCAGTAGGACAGGCGTGCCCTTATATTGGTGGTCATTGAAGAAGTTGATTCTTATATTGTGGTTAGTAGGAGAAGTGTGCTGTTACATTGGTGGTCATTGAAGAAGTGGTATCTTACATTGTAGTCAGTAGAAAAAGTGCTGACTTACATTGGTAGTCATTGAAGGAGTTTGGTCAGTAGGAGAGGTGTAACCGTACATTGGTGTCACTGAAGAACTGGCCCCTTACATTGTGGTCAGTAGAACAGATGTGTCCTTACATTGGTGTCATTGAATAACTGGCCTCTTAAATTATGGTCAGTGGGAGAGGTGTGCCCTTACATAGATGGTCATTGGAGAAGTGGCCCCTTACATTGTGGTCATTAGGAGAGGTGTGCCCTTACATTAGTGTCACTGAAGAACTGGGCCCTTACATTGTGGTCAGTAGAACAGATGTGTCCCTACAGTGGTGGTCACTGAAGAAGTGGCTCTAGTCCTTATATTGTGGTCTGTAGTACAGGTGTGCCATTACATTGGTGGTCATTGGAGAAGTGGCCCCTTACACTGTGGTCAGTAGGACAGGTGTGCCCTTATATTGATGTGCATTCAAGAAGTTGCTCCTTACATTGTGGTCATTAGGACGGGCGTGTCCTTACATTGGTGGTCATTGATGAAGTGGCCCCTTACATTGTGGTCAATAGGACAGGTGTGCCCTTACATTGACGGTCATAGGAGAAGTTGGCACTTACATAGTCAGTGTAGTCAGTGGGAGTGGTGTGCCCTTACATAAGCAGTCATTAAAGGAGTGTCCCCTTACATTGTGATCAGTACGAAAGGTGTGTACTTGTATTGATGGTCATAGATGAAGTTGCCCCTTACATTGATGGTCAGTAGGACAGGTGTGCCCTTACATTGGTGGTCATTGAAGAAGTGGTCCCTTACATTGTGGTCAAAAGGAAAGGCATGTCCTCACATTGGTGGTCATTGAAGGAGTGGCCCCTTACATTGTGGTCAGTAGGAGAGGTGTGCCCTTATATTGATGGTCATTGAAGAAGTTCCCCCACTACGTTGTGGTCAATAGACCAGGTGTGTCCTTACATTGATGGTCATTGAAGAAGTTCCCCTACTACATTGTGGTCAATAGGACAGGTGTGTCCTTACATTGATGGTCATTGAAGAAGTTCCCTACTACATTGTGGTCAATAGGACAGGTGTGTCCTTACATTGATGGTCATTGAAGAAGTTCCCCCATTACATTGTGGTCAATAGGAAAGGTGTGTCCTTACATTGGTGGTCATTGAAGGAGTGGCCCCTTACATTGTGGTCAGTAGGAGAGGTGTGTCCTTACATTGATGGTCATTGAAGAAGTTCCCTACTACATTGTGGTCAATAGGAAAGGTGTGTCCTTACATTGGTGGTCATTGAAGGAGTGGCCCCTTACATTGTGGTCAATAGGACAGGTGTGTCCTTACATTGACAGTCATTGAAGGTCAAAGAAAGTTGGCTCCGTCCTTCTGGAGAGAAAAGTAGAGCGGTAGAGTACATTTATTTGGGCAGAATACATGTATATGGCAGTTGCAGAGGACGGCAGGACAGGGGTTCATGCTCTGGAGACTCGGTGGTGCTCCTCTACCAGGACGGCTCTAAATGGCTCTTTGTGTCACCGCGGCCTCGTGTGATTAAATCCACAGCGAGCGGTAATGCCAATTTTTTTTCAATGCTCCACTTTCTCAAGCGCAAATAACTTGTCTATTATGTCCTCCATCCCGGGATAATGGACTCGGAGTCTGAGGTTTCTTTTTTATCATTGTGAAATGTTCATTATGGGAGACGTGATTGATGCGCTCGGGAAAAGCAGAGCAAAAAAGGATTAGAAGATAAGGAATAATAAAATTGGACCCCGAGGGCCACTCAGCCTCTCTTCATGATCCATGGCGGAGCGTGGCTCTACCACAAAGGGATCTGGAGACGTCACCCGCCGCTTCTCCGAGCCGTAATTACACGACCAGTAAACTTATACAGCAAGACAGAGTTTAAAGGGGCACTCCACTTCACCGTAGTAAAGTCATCACCCTCATTAACCTTCTGGCTGTTGGAGTGACTCTCGCATCAGACTTATCTTCCATGTTAAGTTCATGGATGCTAACTAAGTGATGCTGAAATGTGCACTTAATGCACGCTAAAGTGTCCCCTCACTCAATGTTACTGTATTTCATTTATGCACGCCTTAAGTGCTAGTTAGCACACCTCAGTGGACCTGACAATATACACTATATCACCAAAAGTATTGGGACGCCTGCCTGTGCACACACATGAACTTTAATGGCATCCCAGTCTTATGCCCCGTACACACGGTCGGAAATTCCGACCACAAAATCCGTCGGATTTTTTCCGACGGATTTTTTCCGACACTGGAGTTGCATACACACGGTCGGACAAAGTTGTCGGAAAATCCGATCATCCTGAACGTGGTGACGTTCGTTGCGTACGACGGGACTACGTAGAGGCTAGTAGCCAATAGCTTTGGTCTTGTAATGTGATCTGAGCATGCGTGGCACTTTGTCCGTCGGAAGTCGCTACACACGATCGGAAAAAGTCCGATAGGACTTTGTTGTCGGAAAATTTGAGAGCAGGAGATAAAACTTTGTCCGTCGGAAAATCCGATGGAAAAAGTCCGATGGAGCCCACACACGGTCGGAATATCCGACAACATTGTCCGATAGGACATTTTCCGTCGGAAAATCCGGCCGTGTGTACGCGGCATAAGTCCGTAGGGTTCAATATTGAGTTGGCCCACCCTTTGCAGCTATAACAGCTTCACCTCTTCTGGGAAGGCCGTCCACAAGGTTTAGGAGTGTGTCTATGGGAATGTTTGACCATTCTTCCAGAAGCGCATTTGTGAGGCCAGGCACTGATGTTGGACGAGGTCTGGTTCGCAGTCTTCGCTCTAATTCATCCCAAATGTGTTCTTTTGGGTTGAGGTCAGTCAAATTCCTTCACCCCCAAACTCGCTCATCCATGTCTTTATGGACCTTGCTTTGTGTACTGGTCCAAATCATTTGGTGGAGGGGCGATTTTGGTGTGGGGTTGTTTTTCAGGGGTTGAGCTTGGCCCCTTAGTTCCAGTGAAGGGAACTCTTCGTCAGCATACCAAGACATTTTGGACAATTTCATGCTCCCAACTTTGTGGTAACAGTTTCTGGATGGCCCTTTCCTTTTACAACATTTACTGAGCACCAGTGCACAAAGCAAGGTCCATAAAGACATAGGTGAGAGAGTTTGGGGTGGAGGAACTGGCCTGCACAGAGTCCTGACCTCATCGCCTTTGGGATGAATTAGAGTGGAGACTGCGAGCCAGGCCTTCTCGTCCAACATCAGTGCCTGACCTCACAAATGTGCTTCTGGAAGAATGATCAAACATTCCCATGACACGCTCCTAAACCTTGTGGACAACCTTCCCAGAAGAGTTGAAGCTGTTATAGCTGCAAAGGGTGGGCCAACTCAATATTGAACCCTACGGACTAAGACTGGGATGCCATTAAAGTTCATGTGTGTGTAAAGGCAGGCGTCCCAATACTTTTGGTAATATAATGTATATGTCATGTGCAGTCATGTTAAGTGCTGTGTCAGTGTAAGACCTGGTATTTATCACCTTTCACAGAGATCACTGTACCCCCCCCCACCCACCTCCCCCCCCCCCCCCCCCCCGTCAATGCCTTAATTTGCATCTCTCTCTAGAAGCAAGGCACCATCTCTGCTCAGGTAGCATCCAAGGTCACCTTTTACCTCTTTGATTGAGTCGCCGACTCAATAATAAAAATGAAAGGAAACAAATAATACTGTCCAGAAAAGAAATGCAGCCCATGAACATTATACTGCAACTTTTAATTGGCGGCCAGTGGGAAGAGAGTTCCTTACATTGGTGATCAGTGGGAAGAATGTTCCTTACATTGGTGGTCAGTGGGAAGAGAGTTCCTTACATTGGTGATCAGTGGGAAGAATGTTCCTTACATTGGTGATCAGTGGGAAGAATGCTCCTTACATTGGTGATCAGTGAGAAGAATGTCCCTTACATTGGTGATCAGTGGGAAGAATGTTCCTTCCATTGGTGGTCAGTGGGAAGAATGTTCCTTACATTGGTGGTCAGTGGGAAGAATGTTCCTTATATTGGTGGTCAGTGAGAAGAATGTTCTTTATATTGGTGATCAGTGGGAAGAATGTTCCTTACATTGGTGATCAGTGGGAAGAATGTTCCTTTTATTGGTGGTCAGTGAGAAGAATGTTCCTTATATTGGTGATCAGTGGGAAGAATGTTCCTTACATTGGTGATCAGTGGGAAGAATGTTCCTTACATTGGTGATCAGTGGGAAGAATGTTCCTTACATTGGTGATCAGTGGGAAGAATGTTTCCTTACATTGGTGATCAGTGAGAAGAATGTTCCTTACATTGGTGATCAGTGAGAAGAATGTTCCTTACATTGGTGATCAGTGGGAAGAATGTTCCTTACATTGGTGGTCAGTGGGAAGAATGTTCCTTACATTGGTGATCAGTGGGAAGAATGTTCCTTACATTGGTGATCAGTGGGAAGAATGCTCCTTACATTGGTGATCACTGGGAAGAATGTTCCTTACATTGGTGATCAGTGGGAAGAATGTTCCTTACATTGGTGGTCAGTGGGAAGAATGTCCCTTACATTGGTGATCAGTGGGAAGAATGTTCCTTACATTGGTGATCAGTGGGAAGAATGTTCCTTACATTGGTGATCAGTGGGAAGAATGTTCCTTACATTGGTGATCAGTGAGAAGAATGCTCCTTACAATGCTCCTTAAATTGGTTGTCAGGACTTCAGAATTATCAGAATTTGATGGAACCCTGGTTGAACCTTAGGATTTAATGGAACCCTGGCTGAACCTTAGGGTTTGGTGGAATCCTGGTTGAACCTTAGGATTTAATGGAACCCTGGCTGAACCTTAGGGTTTGATGGAGCCCTGGTTGAACCTTAGGTTTTGATAGAACCCTGGGTGGACCTTAGGGTTTGATAGAACCCTGGGTGAACCTTAGGTTTTGATAGAACCCTGGGTGAATCTTGGGGTTTGATAGAACCCTGGGTAAACATTGGGGCTTGATGGAACCCTGGATGAACCTTAGGGTTTTAGGGACCCTGGGTGGATCTTAGGGTTTGATGGAATCACAAATAATTTTTAATATGATGATTTCTATCCAACACATTTCTTGTAACAAAGCCTACCTTTCCAAGGATGTCCATAGTGAGAACAATCCTGTAAAAAGATAAACCTATATCATGTACGTTACCTACAAGCCAAGACTCCATTGACTTGTAGAATAATACATTTCATCCATCTTTGGCAGCATCTGACCCAACTTTGTGGTAACAGTTTCTGGATGGCCCTTTCCTTTTCCAACATTTACTGAGCACCAGTGCACAAAGCAAGGTCCACAAAGACATAGGCGAGAGAGTTTGGGGTGGAGGGACTGGCCTGCACAGAGTCCTGACCTCATCACCTTTGGGATGAATTAGAGTGGAGACTGCGAGCCATGCCTTCTCGTCCAACATCAGTGTCTGACCTTACAAATGTGCTTCTGGAAGAATGATCAAACATTTCCATAGACACACTCCTAAACCTTGTGCACAGCCTTCCCAGAAGAGTTGAAGCTGTTATAGCTGCAGAGGATGGGCCAACTCAATATTGAACCCTACGGACTAAGACTGGGATGCCATTAAAGTTCATGTGCGTGTAAAGGCAGGCGTCCCAATACTTTTGGTAATATAATGTATATGTTATGTGCAGTCATGTTAAGTGCTGTGTCAGTGTAAGACCTGGTATTTATCACCTTTCACAGAGATCACAGAACCCCCCCCCCCCCCCCCCCCCGACAATGCCTTAATTTGCATCTCTCTCTAGAAGCAAGGCACAATGTCTGCTCAGGCATAATCCAAGGACACCATCTACTTCCTTGACTGAGTCGCCGACTCAATAATAAAAATTAAATGAAACAGATAGTAATACTGTCCAGAAAAGAAATGCAGCCCATGAAAATTATACTGCAACATTTCTTTGGTGATCAGTGGGAAGAATGTTCCTTACATTGGTGATCAGTGGGAAGAATGTTCCTTACATTGGTGATCAGTGGGAAGAATGTCCCTTACATTGGTGATCAGTGGGAAGAATGTTCCTTACATTGGGGGTGAGTGGGAAGAATGAGCCTTATATTGGTGATCAGTGGTAAGAATGCTCCTTACATTGGTGATCAGTGGGACGAATGCTCTTTACATTGGTGGTCAAAGAGAAAAATGCTCCTTAAATTGGTTGTCAGGACTTCAGAATTATCAGAATTTGATGGAACCCTGGTTGAACCTTAGGGTTTGATGGAACCCTGGGTGAACCTTAGGGTTTGATGGAGCCCTGGTTGAACCTTAGGGTTTCATGGAACCCTGGCTGAACCTTAGGGTTTGATGGAGCCCTGGTTGAATCTTAGGTTTTGATAGAACCCTGGGTGAACCTTAGGGTTTAAAGGAATCCTGGTTGAACCTTAGGATTTAATGGAACCCTGGCTGAACCTTAGGGTTTGATGGAGCCCTGGTTGAACCTTAGGTTTTGATGGAACCCTGGGTGAACCTTAGGGTTTGATAGAACCCTGGGTGAATCTTGGGGTTTGATAGAACCCTGGGTAAACCTTGGGGCTTGAGTGAACCCTGGATGAACCTTAGGGTTTGATGGAACCCTGGATAAAAATTATGGTTTGATGGAACCCAGAATGAACCTTAGGGTGTGGTGGAACCCTGGATGAACCTTAGGGTTTGATGGAACCCTGAATGAACCTTAGGGTGTGCTGGAACCCTGGATGAACCTTAGGGTTTTAAGGAACCCTGGATGGATCTTAGGGTTTGATGGAACCCTGAATGAACCTTAGGGTGTGATGGAACCCTGGATGAACCTTAGGTTTTGATGGAACCCTGGGTGAACCTTAGGGTTTGATGGAGCCCTGGTTGAACCTTAGGGTTTCATGGAACCCTGGCTGAACCTTAGGGTTTGATGGAGCCCTGGTTGAATCTTAGGTTTTGATGGAACCCTGGGTGAACCTTAGGGTTTAAAGGAATCCTGGTTGAACCTTAGGATTTAATGGAACCCTGGCTGAACCTTAGGGTTTGATGGAGCCCTGGTTGAACCTTAGGTTTTGATGGAATCACAAATAATTTTTAATATGATGATTTCTATCCAACACATTTCTTGTAACAAAGCCTACCTTTCCAAGGATGTCCATAGTGAGAACAATCCTGTAAAAAGATAAACCTATATCATCTACGTTACCTACAAGCCAAGACTCCATTGACTTGTAGAATCATACATTTCATCCATCTTTGGCAGCATCTGACTTTGGCCCGATTCTGTAGAAGCTCAAGACCCCCAGGAGCCTCTCGGCAAAGTTATACAACACAATCCTGGTAAGCGGGGCAGAAAGGAGAGACTGTGCTGACAAAAATGCGAGTTGACACTGGGGGGGGCCAAACACAATCTGTTCCGATGTTTAAAAGATGAGAATGGCGGCTCCTTCGCAGCAAGTGCCACCTGATTTAAATACATGTCAGCCTAGAGCAGTTTGCTTAAGGGGAACCTTCGACTCTACCTTCATTATATATTCCGGTTGAAACTTTCTTCAAGCGAAGACTTAGAGGGGAAGCATTTGCATTTGGCATGTTTTTGGTATTTTTTGACTCTTTTAGGCTGCGGGGCACCTTGATCTATTTGGGGTGGCAGCGAGATCAGACCCGTGTGTTAGGAGGTCTCATAAAGGCACAGCTCCCTTCTCGTATAGGTTCAACTGAAAGTCTCAAGTGAATTGGCAGACGTGCATTCAAAAACTCAAATTCATCGGGCTGCAGGAGCCCTGTTGCCCAACCTTCATCCTGAGGGCCACATGTGGCTCATTCAGGGCTGTCTTTAACACAGGGCAAAAGGGGCAGCTGGCCTGGGCCCATTCATTGTTGTGGGGCCCAAGGCAGCTTCCCCTTGAGCCCGTACTGCCCGCAAATAGTTAATAAGTGGATTCAGGAGGGCCCAAGAACATGTTTGTCCAGGGTCAAATCAATATTAAAGACGGCCCTGGGCCCTTTGATACTTATTTTGTGGCCCCCTGGGACCCCAGCAGAAAGGGACAGCGATGAAAGTGATCTCTCGCAGTCTCCTGTAACATGTTCCCAGACTCTGTGTTCTGCAGCATATCTCCAGTCTCCAATCACACCTGCAGCATACCCACAGTATCTGACCATTTCCTTACATCACAGGGCCATGTGACTTCCTCAGGGGGATTCCTCACAGGAAGTCACGTGACCCTGTGACGTAACGCATAGGGCAGATGGTTTAATGAGATGCTGAGATTTCCATTGGAGTTACACAGAGCTGTTGCAGAGCTTTGGATCCAAATTTTATATCCTGTATACAGCTAGTGCACCCAATAAATGTGAGTGTGATACATGTCATTTTAATAAATATATGTTTTTTTAAAGATATAAGCACTATTTGAAGCTCCTATTTTTCATATTTACATCGAGCCACGGCTGATATACATTGACAGGGCGGGAAGGAGGAAGATTCGCTCTATTAGTCCCGGGTGACTAAAAAGCTGACATTGACCAAACTTAAGTGTGAGGTCACATTATTTAAAGTGAGCATCATGCACAGCTTTCTCTTTCACTCTCATGAGAGTTTGCCAGGAATGGATGGGGGAGTCATAAGAGGGCCAATGAGAGCTGCGGAGCTAGAGGTGTGTCTGTGTAAATGCAGGAAGTGAACAGGCAGCAGCTTCAGCTGCCCACAGTTAAAATGGCTGCAAGGAGATTTCTGCAGCATATTTGGCATGTACAGAAAACACAGTTCATATCAAATAATATGCAAAGTGGATGGAGGGAAGCTTCAGAATGGCAAAGATGTTTTTATTACAGATAATGTGAGCAGACTGCAGTTCCTCTTTAAGCACAATTTTTTGAGGATCTGTGAAGATAAAAGGAAGTTTTATATTAAACTTTTTTCACTGGAGCCCCTGTTCATTTTATGGATGTGGACTATATGTAGAGGCACATCTATATGTAATAATGAGTCACGTTCATAAGTGTTTTTGTTTATAGGCGTTTTTAATGGGGAAAGATTTCTGACCATTTTCAATGTGGAAAAAACAGACTTTTCAGATACCTTGTATAAGAAAGAGAGAGAGAGGTGGGAGAGAGGGAGGGGGAGAAGCAGAGAGAGGGGAGAGAGAGGGGGTGGGAGGGAGGGGGAGGAGAAGGGGGGAGAGAGAGAGAGGAGGGGTGGGAGGGAGGGGAGAGAGGAGAGGAGAGAGAGGGTGGGAGAGAGAGAGAGAGGGGGAGAGGGAGAGGGGGGAGAGAGGGGGAGAGAGAGAGGGGGAGAGATGAGGAGAGAGGGAGAGAGAGAGAGAGGGAGGGAGAGAGGTGGGAGGAAGGGAGAGAGAGAGTGGGAAGGGAGAGGGAGAGAGGAAGGGGGGAGGGGAGAGGGGGAGAGGGAAGAGAGGGGGGGAGGGGTGGGAGTGGGAGGGAGGGGGGTAGAGAGAGGAGAGGGAGGGGGGGGAGATGAGAGGGGAGAGAGAGGGGGAGGGGGGAGGGAGAGAGAGAGAGGGGGAGGTGGAGAGGAGGGGAGAGAGAGCGGTGGAATGGATGGGAGGGGGGGGGGGGAGGGTTGGGGTGGGTGGGTGGGGGGGGATGGGGGGGATGGGGAGTGGGTTGGGGTGGGGTGGGGGATGGGATGGGTTTGGGTTGTTGTGGGGGTGGGGGTTGGGGAGGGATGGAGAGAGAGGAGAGGAGGAGGAATGGTGGGGATTGGGGGTTGTGGGAAGGGTGGGTGTTGGGAGGGGAGGGGGGGTGGGAGTTGGTTGGGGTGGGAGGAGTGGGAGGTGGGTGGAAGTAGGGGAGAGGGAGGAGGAGAGGAGAGAAGGGGAGAGAGAGGAGGTGTTGTGGGAGGTTTGGGAGTGGGGATAGGGAGGGAAAGGGGGGGAGGAAGAGGGAGGACAGAGGGGGTGGGGAGAGGATAGGGAGAGAGAGGGGGAGGAGAGAGAGGAGGGTAGGGGGGTGTGGGGTTGTGGTGGGGGGGGTTGGGTGGTTTTTGGGGGAGAGGAAGGAGAGAGAGAGAGGCTGGGGGTGGGGTTGGGTTTGGGTTGGGTCTGTGTGGGTGGGAATGTTTGGGGGAGGGTTTGGGAAGGGTTTTTGCGGAGAGGTTTTGTTGGGTTTTGTTGGGAGAGTTTGGAGGGGTTGGGTGGTTTTGGGTTTTTTTGGGCTTGGGGGTGGTTGGTTATGGTGGGATGGGTTATTTGGGACACTGGTTGGTGGGAGAGTATGGGTTTTGGTTTGGTGGTTGTAATAGTGTTGGGAGGGGTTGGGAGTGGATTGGTTGATGGGAGTTTGATTTGGGGGGTGGGGTGGGGTGGGTGGTGTTCGGGATTGGTTGGTTGGGTTTTTGGGTGGTGTGGGTGGTGTTATTGTTTGTGGTGTGCTGGGTTTTCTGTTGGTTATTGGGTTGGGAGAGTTTGGGATGGTGTGGGTGGGAGGGCGGTGGGAGGAGGGGGGGGATGGTGTGGGGGGCCTTTTGGGAGTGGCGGGGTTGGGATTGGTGTGGGGTGGGAGGTTTGGGTGTTTGGGGCTTTGGTTGTGGGGGTTGGGAGGTTGGGGTGGGTGGGATGGGTGGGTGGGGGGTTGGTGTTGGGAGGTGGGGGGTGGGATTTTGGATGTATGTGAGGGAGGAGAGTGGGGTTGGGTGGTTGGGTGGGATGGGGTGGGGATGGGGGGGGGGGAGGGTGGATTTTGGGGGGGGGTCGGTGGTTTTGTGGTGGGATTTGGGAGGTTTGGGAGTTGTGGGTTTTGGGGGTGCGGGTAGCTGGGGTGGGTGGGGAGGTTGGTGGCCCTTGGGCGGGTTGGGTTTTTGGTTGGTTTTGGGTGGGGGGTTGGGAGGGGGAGTGGGGGGAGGGGGGGGGGTGGAGGAGAGGGCGGAGAGGAGGGGGTGGGGAGGATGGGAGGGGGAGAGAGGGTGAGAGAGAGGGGGATGGTGAGGGGGAGAGAGGGGAGGGGAGGGTGAGGGGGAGGGAGGGGGAGAGTGGGGGAGAGAGGGGGGAGGTGAGAGGGAGTAGCGGGTGTGGGAGAGGGGAGGAGGGTGGGCTGGGGGGAGGGGGGGTAAAGGAGGGGCTGGGTAGAGGGAGACGGGTAGGGTGGGGATGTTTTTGGGAGGGTGATGTGGAGGGGGGAGTGTTGGGTGGGCGCTTTGGGGTGGGTGTTGTTTTTGGGGGTTTATGGGAGTGAGCGGTTGAGGGGGGAGTGGGGTGAGGAGGGGTAGAAGGGAGTGTGTGTTGGAGGGAGGAGAGGGCGAGAGAGGGAGGGGAGGGATTGGGGGAGGAGAGGCCAGTAGCGGGAGGGATTTGGGTTGGAGTGGGTGGGGGGGGGTGGTTTTGAGCCGGAGGGGGGAAGGGGATGGGGGGTTTGGTGGGAGAGTGGGGATTGAGGTGGAGGGGTGGGGAGGGGGAGAGGGGGGGTTGAGGAGGGGAGGGGTGGAGTTTAAGGATGGAGGGGAGGGGGGAGGGGCGAGTGGAGTTGTAGGGAGAGGGGGGGGGCCGGCGGGAGGGAGAGAGAGGGATGAGGAGAGAGAGAGGGGGAGGGGGGTCGGAGAGAGGGAGAGAGGAGGTGGAGGAGAGGGAGAGGAGAAGGGTGAGAGAGGGGGAGGGGGAGTGGAGAGAAGGGGAGAGGGGAGGGAGGAGAGAAAGGGGAGGGGGAGAGAGAGAGGGGAGGGGGGGAGGGAGAAGGGGAGAGAAGGGGAGGGAGGGGTGGAGAAGGGAGAGAAGGGAGAGGGGGGAGGGAGAAGAAGAGGGAGGAGAAAGAAGAGGAGGGAGGGAGAGAGAGAGAGAGAAGAGGAGAGGGAGGGAGAGAGAAGGGGAGGAGAGGAGAGAGAGGGAGAGAGAAGGGGAGAGGGAAGGAGAGAGAGGGAGAGAGAAGAGAGGGGGGAGGAGAGAGAGAGGTGGGGGGGAGGAGAGAGAAAGGGTGGGAGAAGGAGGGAGGGGGTGGGAGAGAGGAGGGGGTGGGAGAGAGAGAGGGAGAAGGAGAGGGGAGAAGGAGAGGGTGGGGAGAGAGGGAGAGAGAGAGAGGGAGGAGGAGAAGAGAGAGAGAGAGATGGGGGTTGGAGAGAGGGAGTGAGAAGGAGAGAGGGGAAGGGTTTTAGAAAGGGAGGGAGGAAAGAGAGAGGGGGGGGAGAGAGGGGTGGGAGAGATGGAAGGAGAAGGAGAGAGAGAAGGGGAGAAAGAGGGGAAGGATGGGAGAGAGAGAAGGAGAGAGATGAGGAGAGGGGGTGAGAGAGGGGTGAGAGGGAGGGAGAAGGAGATGGGGAGGGAGGGAGAGAGAGAGAGGGGGTGAGAGAGAGGAAGGGAGAAGGAAAGAGAGGGAGGGTAGGAGGAGAGAGAGGGGGGGGAGGAGGGAGGGATGAGGAGAGAGGGAGAGAGAGGGAGAGAGAGAGAGAGGAGAGAGGGAGGGAGAAAGACAGGGAGAGGGAGGGTGAACACATTTTTTGTATTAGTTTCTTTTATGTACAGTATTTTTTTTTTTTCCAGTAGTATTATTGATTGATTTTTTTTTTAATTTAGTGATCTCTATTTTTTTCTTCTTTAATGTATTTGATAGTTATTTGCGTACAGTCACTAGATTTGTTTTAGGGGGGGGGGGGGGGTTATTTAATTTTTATTGTGTTTTTTCTTTATTTCTGTGAATAAAATAAATAGATTAACGAGGGACCATTTTTTGGTACAAGAATTATTTAAAGGAGCTTCCATAAACCGGAGCCATTTAACGTCCACTGCACCTTAAAAAAAAAAAAAAAGCCAAAAATCACAATAATTTTACCTCCCCCCCCCCTTGACATCCCTGTTTTCTTGGGGCAGCTTCTAATGCACCATGTGAGCAGCTCAGAGTGTGAAGTGAAATCAGAGTAAGCCATTTCAGCACAGAAGAGGAGATTGCAGACAATAAGCAGAGCCAATCACCCAGAAGACCAGCACCAAGTAACTCCCCCCCCCCCCCCCAAACCGGCTCTTCCTCCATAGAAAATAGAGACTCTTCTAAGCACTGCGATGAGTCCATAAAGCCGCTCGGAAATCAGCGAAGCGTATCTGAGCCATTCATCCTCCATCTTGTCAATACTTGTCTCCCACGCGGCTCCCTCGTTACTAAATCTGCATTCCTTCCGATCGATAAAAAAACGGCTCGGCGGGGCGGAGGAGATGTCAGTGCTTCCCTGAGTTATACGCACAGCGCTGCCGGATCATCGCCATTAATTACATTAACGAAGGAGCGAGCGATATCAATGCCCCTCTCATACGCCATTGATTTTGCAATGCTGACATCAGCAGCCGCACGGGGAGGGGCCTGCGCCTCGTCACCTTCTCATTCCTTTCATCGCAAGATCTGCAAGGTGGACTCGGCGCCGCTGCGTGACGGCCATCAATTAACACAATAAAACGGACAGAAACTCAACCTGTAAAATCGCATATAAGCTTTATTATTTATTATTATTATTATTATTATTATTATACACAATTTATATTTAGGGGGTCTATTAAAAAAAAAAAATTGCATCATAATTGATCCATTGAATCTACATGGGCAAAAACAAATGTTCTTTTAGGCTATTTTCTCATCTGAATGGATGTTTTTCTTTTTTTCTTTTTTTTTGGGGGGTGGGGGGGGGGGGGGTTTGGACAGTGAAAAATACTGCACTATGGCCACTAGATGGAGCTAAGGAGCTGCACACTGGGAAAGATAAAATTCAAAAAGGTTTATTTAAAAGCAGGAATCACTTCAATCCAAAGCACGACAAAAAGGGGGTACAGAATGACGCGTTTCGCACTAAGTCTAGTGCTTACTCGACTTAGTGCGAAACGCGTCAGTTCTGTACCCTTTTTTTGTCGTGCTTTGGATTGAAGTGATTCCTGCTTTTAAATAAACCTTTTTGAATTTTATCTTTCCCGATGCGCGGCTGTCCGGAGTTCTTCCTGATTTCCTATTTGCTGTGCTATTAGCCAGCACCTGGGGCTCCCACACAGGAGCAGGAGCATTCGCTTAGAAGGATAGTCCTGGAGCGGTGGTTATCTGTTTCTATTATGTATTTATAGATATTAATTTACTAATTCCCTCTAGGGTTCTCTAGAATTGTTACATTGTATTTATTGTTATGTAATTCCCATGGTCCTCGGGCTCCATCTAGTGGCCATAATGTGGTATTTTACTACTACCCACAATTTAAAAAAATCATGCCAAAGAGAAAAATAGCCTAAAGAACATTTGTTTTTGCCCAATTCAGACAGAACTTCTGTAGCATCCAATCATCAGGTGATGTAGCTGGAGGCAGCGTCCAATCATCAGGTGACATAGTTGGCAACAGCGTCCATCATCAGGTGATGTAGTCGGTGGCAGCATCCAATCATCAGGTGATGTACCTGGAGGCAGCGTCCAATCATCAGGTGATGTACCTGGAGGCAGCGTCCAATCATCAGGTGATGTACCTGGAGGCAGCGTCCAATCATCAGGTGATGTACCTGAAGGCAGCGTCCAATCATCAGGTGATGTAGCTGGAGGCAGCGTCCAATCATCAGGTGACATAGTTGGCAACAGCGTCCATCATCAGGTGATGTAGTCGGTGGCAGCATCCAATCATCAGGTGATGTACCTGGAGGCAGCGTCCAATCATCAGGTGATGTACCTGGAGGCAGCGTCCAATCATCAGGTGATGTAGCTGGAGGCAGCGTCCAATCAGGTGACATAGTTGGCAACAGCGTCCATCATCAGGTGAGGTAGCCGGAGGCAGCGTCCAATCATCAGGTGATGTACCTGGAGGCAGCGTCCAATCATCAGGTGAGGTAGCCGGAGGCAGCGTCCAATCATCAGGTGATGTACCTGGAGGCAGCGTCCAATCATCAGGTGATGTACCTGGAGGCAGCGTCCAATCATCAGGTGATGTACCTGGAGGCAGCGTCCAATCATCAGGTGACGTACCTGGAGGCAGCGTCCAATCATCAGGTGACGTACCTGGAGGCAGCATCCAATCATCAGGTGATGTACCTGGAGGCAGCGTCCAATCATCAGGTGATGTACCTGGAGGCAGCGTCCAATCAGGTGACATAGTTGGCAACAGCGTCCATCATCTCAGGTGACGTACCTGGAGGCAGCGTCCAATCATCAGGTGACGTAGCTGGAGGCAGCGTCCAATCATCAGGTGATGTACCTGAAGGCAGCATCCAATCATCAGGTGATGTACCTGGAGGCAGCGTCCAATCATCAGGTGATGTACCTGGAGGCAGCGTCCAATCATCAGGTGATGTACCTGGAGGCAGCGTCCAATCAGGTGACATAGTTGGCAACAGCGTCCATCATCTCAGGTGACGTACCTGGAGGCAGCATCCAATCATCAGGTGACGTAGCTGGAGGCAGCGTCCAATCATCAGGTGAGGTACCTGAAGGCAGCGTCCAATCATCAGGTGACGTAGCTGGAGGCAGCGTCCAATCATCAGGTGATGTACCTGAAGGCAGCATCCAATCATCAGGTGACGTAGCTGGAGGCAGCGTCCAATCATCAGGTGATGTACCTGAAGGCAGCGTCCAATCATCAGGTGACGTAGCTGGAGGCAGCGTCCAATCATCAGGTGATGTACCTGAAGGCAGCGTCCAATCATCAGGTGATGTACCTGAAGGCAGCATCCAATCATCAGGTGATGTACCTGGAGGCAGCGTCCAATCAGGTGACATAGTTGGCAACAGCGTCCATCATCAGGTGAGGTAGCCGGAGGCAGCGTCCAATCATCAGGTGATGTACCTGGAGGCAGCGTCCAATCATCAGGTGATGTACCTGGAGGCAGCGTCCAATCATCAGGTGATGTACCTGGAGGCAGCGTCCAATCATCAGGTGATGTACCTGGAGGCAGCGTCCAATCAGGTGACATAGTTGGCAACAGCGTCCATCATCAGGTGATGTAGCTGGAGGCAGCGTCCAATCATCAGGTGACGTACCTGGAGGCAGTGTCCAATCATCAGGTGACGTACCTGGAGGCAGCGTCCAATCATCAGGTGACGTACCTGGAGGCAGCGTCCAATCATCAGGTGACGTACCTGGAGGCAGCGTCCAATCATCAGGTGACGTACCTGGAGGCAGCGTCCAATCATCAGGTGATGTAGCCGGAGGCAGCGTCCAATCATCAGGTGATGTAGCCGGCGGTATGAAGATCTCTGCTGGCGTTGTGTGCGGGGAAATCGCGGTTATTTTATGGTGTTGTTGAGTTGTGGAGGGCGAACAGCCGGCGGCCCCGAGTCCTGACATCTTTCCAGCCTTTGGTGCTCCTCCGCTGGCGATGAAGAGGCTTCCCCCGGCAGGACAGGAGCTGCGACCATCTGCCTGACCGCCTGTCAGAGAGGAGGAGGAGGACGGCGCCCCCCACAGGTTCTGGCAGAGCCCGGGAAAAGGAATCCAAAAGCCTGAGAGGGCGGCGCAGTCCCCGGTGTGAGGATTACAGCGGAATCCAAAAACACAAATTCTCTGAATATAATATCTAACCTGCCGGAGGGTTTGTGATTCTGTTCGGCCCGTCTTGTGATTCACATAAAAAAAAAAGAATTTCAGACTCTATTTGCCCCTTATCTGGTGAAGTTGGCTGATTTAATTAAAGTGTCGAATTTTCCTGAGATTATGAAAATATAAAGCTTATTTTTTATTTTTTTGCAAGTAATGCAATAATACAAACTAAAAAAAAAAAAAATAAGATATTGTAATATTTATGCTTTTTTTTTTTCAATCCATTTTTATTTTTTAACAAGAAGAATACAAAACAGTCTGAATGTTATATTTATGTTTTTTAATATATTGTAATTATACAAACATGTCCTAATTAGTAATTAGGAAATAATTATCCAACATTTAAATTTTTTATTTTTTTTTCCCTCTTGCGATGTGTTCATTATTTTAGTTTTATAAACATCATAAAATATTCCCAGATCACCTATCCCTGCAGCAGGGGGGTTGTATGTACAGACACAACCGGGAACTGTGTGTGCGTATCGTCTTTGATCAATTGCATGTGCGCATTTTACTGCAAGACCAGGACGCCATTTTAAACCACATCGCTTGTGGGACAATTTTTAAAAAAAAATTTTGCTAGAAAAAAACCCCAAAATAATTATATATTTTCTACAAGCAGAGGCCCTGGAAAATAAGATGGTGGCAGTTGCAATTATTTTTTTTTTTTTTGTGTTGCATACTATTTGTGCAACTGTTTTTCAAACGCATATTTTTTAGGGGAATAAAAATACACAATAAATATAAATAATTAATAATAATAATACATTTTAGTATACACAAACACAATGTAATACTATTTTCTTTTTTTTTTTTCATTTCATTTTATTGCTTTTATTTATTTTTTATTTTTATTTATTTTATTATAATTTTTATTTTACCTTTTTACATTTTTGTTTCATTTAATTTAATTGCTTTTTTATTATTTTTTTTTATTTTATTACATTTATTTTTATTTTTAGACTTTTATTTCTTAATTTAGCTTTATTGCTATAACAAGGGGCTAACAGTAGAATAGAATGGGAAGGTAACAGGCACTCTTCTTGGAGATATCAGGGGTCTATTAGACCTGCAATGTCTTTATTACTTTTATTTTTATTTTTGTATTTGTATTTATTTTATTACAATTTTTTTTCTTTATACATTTTTTTCAAGTAACTTTATTGCTATTGCTTTTAATTTTTTAATTGTTTTATACAATTTTTTTTCTCTTTTTACATTTTTTTCAAGTAACTTTATTGCTTTTAATTTAATTATGTTTGTACAATTTTTTTCTCTTTTTACATTTTTTTTATTTAACTTATTATTTGTATTTATTTTATTAAAAATGTGTATGTCTTTTTACATTTTTTTTTTTTTCATTTAACTTAATTGCTTTTATTTATTTTTTAATTATTTGTATTTTTTTTATTACAATGTTTATTACAATTCTTTTCCACTTTTTACATTTTCTTTTTTTTTTTTTTTTACTTTATTGCTATCACAAGGGGCTAACAAGCCCCTTATATGATAGAATGGGAAGGTGACAGGCCCTCTTTATGGAGACATCACGGGTTTATTAGACCTGTAATGTCTCCCCTGCTCTCTCCTATAGCTAATCAAGTACATGCTGTGCCCGATTAGCTACTTCCCTAGCCAAACTAGCCAGGGAATGGGACTTGTTTTTTGCATTGAAGTCAATGGGACGCAAATTTGCATTGAAGTCAATGGGATATGATTTTGCATTGAAGCCAATAGGGGGCGTTATTTGCATTGAAGTGAATAGGACGCGATTTTGCATTGAGGTCAATGGGATGGGATTTTGCATTGAAGTCACTAGGAGGCATTTTTGCACTGAAGTCATTGGGACACAATTTCGCATTGAAGTCTATGGGACACGTTTTTGCATTGAGGTCAATAGGACATGATTTTGCATTGAAGTCAATAGGGGGCGATTTTGCATTGAAGTGAATGGGACACGATTTTGCATTGAAGTCAATAGGTGGGCTTTTTTGCATTGAAGTCACTAGGGGGCGTTTTTGCATTGAAGTCAATGGGACGCGATTTTGCATTGAAGTCAATGTGATGCAACATGCACCTATCAGCAGATAACAATAGTTTTCGCACGATAATTTTCAGCCAATACATTGGTGCATCCCTAGTTTTTACCAACAGAAAACCCCGCCCTGAGAAATGCTGCGCTAGCCATCGCTGCCGTGCATGAAGTGGTTGCAAAGCGGCTACAGGAGATCAACAGCGCTGAAACAAAGGATGAAAAAAAAAAAAAGAGTTGAAGACACCCATGGTCCAAGTCGAAGCTCAACCTTGAAGGAGTGAAGGCCAAGAATTGTGCAGGGGGGCTGAATGACGACTTCTCCGGAGTGAAGGCCAAGAATTGTGCAGGGGGCTGAATGACGACTTCTCCGGAGTGAAGGCCAAGAACTGTGCAGGGGGGCTGAATGACGACTTCTCCGGAGTGAAGGTCAAGAAATGTGTGTGGGGGGGGGGGGGGTGAATTAGGACTTCTCCAGAGTGAAAGCCAAGAACTGCGCAGGGGGCTTAATGAGGACTTCTCCGAAGTGAAGGCCAAGATCTGTGCAGGGGGGCTTAATGAGGACTTCTCTGGAGTGAAGGCCAAGAACTGTGCCGGGGGGCTTAATGAGGACTTCTCCGAAGTGAAGGCCAAGAACTGTGCAGGGGGGCTTAAGGAGGACTTCTCCGGAGTGAAGGCCAAGAACTGTGCAGGGGGGCTTAATGAGGACTTCTCCGGAGTGAAGGCCAAGAACTGTGCAGGGGGGCTTAATGAGGACTTCTCCGAAGTGAAGGCCAAGAACTGTGCAGGGGGGCTTAATGAGGACTTCTCCGGAGTGAAGGCCAAGAACTGTGCAGGGGGGCTTAATGAGGACTTCTCCGGAGTGAAGTCCAAGAACTGTGCAGGGGGGCTTAATGAGGACTTCTCCGAAGTGAAGGCCAAGATCTGTGCAGGGGGGCTTAATGAGGACTTCTCTGGAGTGAAGGCCAAGAACTGTGCCGGGGGGCTTAATGAGGACTTCTCCGAAGTGAAGGCCAAGAACTGTGCAGGGGGGCTTAAGGAGGACTTCTCCGGAGTGAAGGCCAAGAACTGTGCAGGGGGGCTTAATGAGGACTTCTCCGGAGTGAAGTCCAAGAACTGTGCAGGGGGGCTTAATGAGGACTTCTCCGAAGTGAAGGCCAAGAACTGTGCAGGGGGGCTTAATGAGGACTTCTCCGGAGTGAAGGCCAAGAACTGTGCAGGGGGGCTTAATGAGGACTTCTCCGGAGTGAAGGCCAAGAACTGTGCAGGGGGGCTTAATGAGGACTTCTCCGGAGTGAAGGCCAAGAACTGTGCAGGGGGGCTGAATGAGGACTTCTCTGGGGTGAAGGCCAAGAACTGTGCAGGGAGGCTTAATGAGGAATTCTCCGCAGTGAAGGCCAAGAACTGTGCAGGGGGGCTGAATGAGGACT
This sequence comes from Lithobates sylvaticus, assembly GCA_028564925.1. Classification (NCBI taxonomy): domain Eukaryota; kingdom Metazoa; phylum Chordata; class Amphibia; order Anura; family Ranidae; genus Lithobates; species Lithobates sylvaticus. Next base: position 26,534,694 of record CM053027.1, read on the forward strand.
TCTCCGGAGTGAAGGCCAAGAACTGTGCAGGGGGGCTTAATGAGGACTTCTCCGGAGTGAAGGCCAAGAACTGTGCAGGGGGGCTGAATGAGGACTTCTCTGGGGTGAAGGCCAAGAACTGTGCAGGGGGGCTGAATGAGGACTTCTCCGGAAAGTGAAGACCAAGAACTGTGCAGGGAGGCTTAATGAGGACTTCTCTGGGGTGAAGGCCAAGAACTGTGTAGGGGGGCTTAATGAGGACTTCTCCGGAGTGAAGGCCAAGAACTGTGCAGGGAGGCTTAATGAGAACTTCTCTGGGGTGAAGGCCAAGAACTGTGCAGGGGGCTTAATGAGGACTTCTCCGGAGTGAAGGCCAAGAACTGTGCAGGGAGGCTTAATGAGGACTTCTCCGAAGTGAAGGCCAAGAACTGTGCAGGGGGGCTTAATGAGGACTTCTCCGGAGTGAAGGCCAAGAACTGTGCAGGGGGGCTGAATGAGGACTTCTCCGGAGTGAAAGCCAAGAACTGTGCAGGGGGGCTGAATGAGGACTTCTCCGGAGTGAAGGCCAAGAACTGTGCAGGGGGGCTTAATGAGGACTTCTCCGGAGTGAAGGCCAAGAACTGTGCAGGGGGGCTTAATGATGATTTCCCCGGAGTTAAGGCCAAGAACTGTGCAGGGGGGCTTAATGAGGACTTCTCCGGAGTGAAGGCCAAGAACTGTGCAGGGGGGCTGAATGAGGACTTCTCTGGGGTGAAGGCCAAGAACTGTGCAGGGGGGCTTAATGAGGACTTCTCCGGAGTGAAGACCAAGAACTGTGAAGGGGGCTTAATGAGGACTTCTCCGGAGTGAAGGCCAAAAACTGTGCAGGGGGGCTTAATGAGGACTTCTCCGGAATGAAGGCCAAGAACTGTGCAGGGGGGCTGAATGAGGATTTCTCCGGAGTGATGGCCAAGAACTGTGCAGGGGGGCTTAATGAGGATTTCCCCGGAGTGAAGGCCAAGAACTGTGCAGGGGGGCTTAATGAGGACTTCTCCGGAGTGAAGGCCAAGAACTGTGCAGGGGGGCTGAATGAGGACTTCTCCGGAAAGTGAAGACCAAGAACTGTGCAGGGAGGCTTAATGAGGACTTCTCTGGGGTGAAGGCCAAGAACTGTGCAGGGGGGCTTAATGAGGACTTCTCCGGAGTGAAGGCCAAGAACTGTGCAGGGGGGCTTAATGAGGACTTCTCCGGAAAGTGAAGACCAAGAACTGTGCAGGGGGGCTTAATGAGGACTTCTCTGGGGTGAAGGCCAAGAACTGTGCAGGGGGGCTTAATGATGATTTCCCCGGAGTTAAGGCCAAGAACTGTGCAGGGGGGCTTAATGAGGACTTCTCCGAAGTGAAGGCCAAGAACTGTGCAGGGGGGCTTAATGAGGACTTCTCCGGAGTGAAGGCCAAGAACTGTACAGGGGGGCTTAATGAGGACTTCTCCGGAGTGAAGGCCAAGAACTGTGCAGGGAGGCTTAATGAGGACTTCTCCGGAGTGAAGGCCAAGAACTGTGCAGGGAGGCTTAATGAGGACTTCTCCGAAGTGAAGGCCAAGAACTGTGCAGGGGGGCTTAATGAGGACTTCTCCGGAGAGTGAAGGCCATGCCGATTATAAGAAGGAAGATAAATGCGGCGTTCTGGCGTATTCTTTCCCACATTCGGTGACTCAGATTAGTTAAAATGCAGAAATGACGCCAAGCCCTTCCCACGCCTCTCTCCGAATTCTCACATGCCGAGTTTGTTACCCTCCGCGTTCAACACCCTCACCCCGCCTGGAAGGAGGAAATCGGCATTACCCGGCCACCTGCAAATGAAATATTTACATGGTGTCAGTGGCGGGTGAGATACCGTGGGTTGAGGGCATCTCGGTGCAGCTGTGGTTCCTGTTTCGGTACGAATTAGGAACGGGCAAATGATACCAAATATACACATTCTGACTGCGTGATTTCCTGAATATCTTTAGATTGTAAGCTCTCCGGGTCAAAACGAGTTTGCCTTGGTGCAAATGTTTTCTCGGCATTAAGACTGCTATCCTCCAATTGCGTACGTTGGCTGGCAGTGGGATCAGACCCAGGCCCAGCATCTTGAAGTTGAACTCCAGCCTTACATTTCTTCCTCCCCACCAGTGACGGAGAACCTTGGCACCCCCGATGTTTTGGAACTACATTTCCCATGATGCTCATGCGCTCTGCAGTGTAGTTGAGCATCATGGGAGATGTAGTTCCATGGGTGCCAAGGTTCACCATCACAGCCCTCCACACTCTCCTGACTACTTTTAATTCCTCCAAAATTGCGTCCCCTTGATATGACCCGCAGCTATCTTCAGCCCACCTTTATTTTCTGTCTAATCCTCATCCACCCCGTCTTCTCCTGATCCCTACTTTTCTTGACCTGTCTCCCCATTGGTTTGAGCTTCAGGGCGGATGACAGTCAATGCACTGCTGACATACGACAAAACAATTCTCCGGGGGTCCCTAGATGCACAAGATACCACCTGCTGGCCATTGGGGGGGCTTCAGACCATAGCTGTGCAATCTGCTGATCAGTTGCTGATCGTGCAACTAATCAACAGATTGCATAGCTTAAGTTTGCAGCGGTGAGGAGCATGCAGATCTAAAGGGATCAAACGATTACAAAACTAAAGAACACATCCTCAGCATCCCATAAGACTTGCATGCTCCTTTCTGCTGCAGACTTTAGCTGTGCAATCTGTTGATTAGTTGCTAGATCGGAAAATGATTAAGAAACTTATTAACAGATTGCATAGCTTAAGTTTGCAGCGGTGAGGAGCATGCAGATCTAAAGAGATCAAGCAACTATAAACTAAAGAACACATCCTCAGCATCCCTTAAGACTTGCATGATCCTTCCTGCTTCAGACTTTTGCTATGCAATCTGTTGATTAATTGCTTGATCAAGCGAATAAAAACGAAAGAACATATCCTTAGCATCCCTTAAGACTTTCATGCTCTTTCCTGCTGCAGACTTTAGCTATGCAATCTGTTGATTAGTTGCTTGATTGGTAAATGATCAAGCAACTAATCAATAGATAGCTAAAGTTTGCAGCAGGGAGGAGCATGCACGTCTTAAGGGATGTTGGGGATGTGTTCTTTTATAGTGTTCTGGCAGGATGCTGTTCTGTTCACAGGGGCTTGACAGCTGCTGCCACCAAAATATATAAATGATTTAAAAAAATCAACAGTAAATAAAAGTTACAAAAAGATAGAAATAATAATTTTAATAATAATAATAATGCCAAGAAAAAAATCTATAATGCATTAAAAAAAAAATTAAATAAACAGTAAATTAAAGTAAGAAGAAGGATGAGGAGGAAGAAGAAGGGAGGAGGATGAGGAAGAAGGAGAAGGGAGGAGGATGAGGAAGAAGGAGAAAGAGGAAGAGAAGGTGGAAGAAAGAGGAAGAAGAAAAAGGAGGAAGAAGAGGAAGAAGAGGGAGGAGGAAGAGGAAGAAGGAAAGGGGAAAGAAGAAGAAGAAGGAAAGGGGAAAGAAGAAGAAGAAGGAAAGGGGGAAAAAGAAGAAGAAGAAGAAAGAGGAGGAGGAGGAGGCAGAGGAGGGAAGAGTGAGGAGGAGGAGGAAGAGGAAGAAGGAAATGGGAAAGAAGAGGAGAAGAAGAAGGAAGAAGGGAAAGAAGAAGAGGAAGAAGATGGAGAAGGAGGAGGAAGAAAAGGAGGAGGAGGAGGAAGAAAAGGGAGGAGGATGAGGAAGACGAAGGAGGAGGAGGAGGAGGTAGAAGAAGAGGGAGGAGGAGGAGGAAGAGGAAGAGGGAGGAGGGAGGAGAGGGAGGAAAGGGGGAGGAGGAGGAGGAAGAGGAAGAAGGAAAATGGGAAAGAAGAGGAAAAAGAAGAAGGAAAGGGGAAAGAAGAAGAGGAAGAAGAAGGAGGAGGAGGAATGAAAAGGGAGGAGGAGGAGGAAGAAGAGGGAGGAGGAGGAGGAGATGAAGGAGGAGGAGGAGGAGGAGGAAGAAGAAGAAAGAGGAGGAAGAGGAAGAGGGAGGAGGAGGAGGAGGATGAAGAGGAGGAGGAGGAGGAGGAGGAAGAAGAAGGAGGAGAGGAGGAAGGAAGAGGAAGAGGGAGGAGGAGGGAGGAGAAGGAGGAAGAAGAGGGAAGAGGGAGGAGGAGGAAAAGAAAGGGGAAAGAAGAAGAGGAAGAAGAAAGAAGAAAGAAGAAGAAGAAAGAATAAGGAGGAGGAAGAGGAAGAAGGAGGAGGATATAATAAAGTTATAATAAAATATGGCTAAACAAGAATATGGCCAAAACAAGTAAAAGAAAAGTTGAAAATAATAAAAATTACATAATAAAAAATAAATAGCCAAAAAAAGACAATAGAAGGGACTCTGCAACAAGAAAAAAATGTTATAATAATAATTAAATAATAATAATAAAAAAAAAGCAAACAAAATATATAAGGGAATTAAAAAAAAAAAAAACAGTCAACTGAAGTTCAAAAGAATAACAACATAGTAATATTTATTATTATTACAAATATAGACAAACAAAATATATAAAGGATTCTAAAAAAATAAAAAAAGTAAGAGTTAAAGTAAAGGTAAAAAAAAAAGTTATAATAAAATATAGCCTAACAAAAAAAAATAAAAAAATAGAAGGGATTCCAAAACAAGCAACAATAAAAAGAAAGTTTAAAAATAATAATAATTAAAAATAAGTGATTCCAAAAACCCAACATTAAAGTAAAGTTAATAATAAAAATAACAAAGAAGATTACTAGGCAAAAAAATCAAATAAAAAGCAGTAGCACTCGCCGGGCATGCGGAGAGGATTTTTCTCTTTCACTATTTGAACATCTTTACATAACAGCTCTAAGCGGTCATTTAGAGGCAGTCCGTGTTGCTGTCACCTTCCCCGGGGATGAAATTGAGGTCACTTCAATAATAAAAAGAAATAAATAAACCCTCCCAAGACACTATGACTTGATGAGGCTGCATGGAGGAGGCCAGCAAACTGGCGCTGTGAATGGAGAGGCGCCTGGGGGATTCCGATGCCTTTTCATAACCCGTCAAATAACTGGAAGAGAACTGAGTAGATAAAACGAGTGACTCCCCTGCTAAGAAAATCCTTAGATTCTGTACACAGACTCCAATCAGGCATAGTTTTGGTTAAATCTGACCTCCGGCCTTTCCTTCAGTCTTGCGCAGTTGTAGCGGCTCCTCTCCTGGACTGAAATGGCTTACTCTGATTTCACTGCACACTGTGAGCTTCTCACAATGTGCATTAGAAGATGCAGCAAGGCAGCCAGAGGCCACCTCCTAAAGGAGGTCCAGCATCACCTAGCCCAAACATGGAGGCTCAGCATCACATGTGGGTGTTACCTAGGGTGGTCTGCATGCAAACACAGCCTGTCCGGAAATGCCCACTCCTCCAGACAGACCTCTGCCTATCAAGGCCTCCTAATATTTGCAATACTTCACTCAAGAGCCTACCCACTGCTTGCATCAGGGCTGAGGGCTCCAGAGAAGAGTACTGAGGCAGGGTGCTGGGATGTTTTTGAGGAAGCTATGCACAGCAGCCATGGTCTACCTGCATTGCCTAGATAAACATAGAGAGTATGGTTGACACCTGTCCGGGATTCACCCAAACGGTCCAGTTTTTGATTTTACAACTCTTTAGCCCCATACACACGGTCGGATTTTCCGACGGAAAATGTCCTATCGGACAATGTTTGTCGGAAATTCCGACCGTGTGTGGGCTCCATCGGACATTTTCCATCGGATTTTCCGACGGACAAAGTTTTATCTCCTGCTCTCAAATTTTCCGACAACAAAGTCCTATCGGACTTTTTCCGATTGTGTGTAGCGAATTCCGACGGACAAAGTGCCACGCATGCTCAGATCACATTACAAGACCAAAGCTATTGGCTACTAGCCTCTACGTAGTTCCGTCGTAGGCAACAAACGTCACCACGTTCAGAATGATCGGATTTTCCGACAACTTTGTCCGACTGTGTGTATGCAACACCAGTGTCGGACTAAATCCGTCGGAAAAAATCTGATGGATTTTGTGGTCGGATTTTCCGACCGTGTGTACGGGGCATTAAACTTCCATGGTTGAACTGAGCACTGTGTGAGGTCTGAGCCCATATTGGACAGCAGACATGACAGACTGGTTCTTAGTGGAGGTGCAGTCATAATGTCTTAGAAGCAGGACTTCATTGGTGGAGCTTCCCCCAACCACCGGTTAAGTACAGCTGAGTTCAGATAAGGCTCAAGACCACAGAAAGGTCTTCTGTGATTGTTAAAGGGCCAATTTGCTTATATTTTAGTGTTTGGAAGATACTACGTTGTTCCACCTGACAATTTCTTCTAGCTCCCAGGGATTCAATTGGTGAGATCTCTACATTGGGTTCCCAGCTCTGCTGTGCCCACTATGAGAGGTCCCCACTATCGCTGTACTGGGTTCCTGGGTTTGTGCAACTGCTGTACCCATTATGAGGGGCTCCCACCATCTCTTCGCTAAGTTCCTGGGTCTACACACTTGTTGGGCCCATTATGAATGGTTCCCACCATTGTTGTGCTAAGTTCCCAGGTCTGTACACCTGCTGTGCCCATTATGATTGGCTTCCGCCATCCCTGCTTTGTGTTCCCGGGTCTGTACAACTGTTGTGCCATTATGAGGGGTTCCCACCATTGTTGTGCTGAGCTCCAATGGCTAAACACCTATAACATATAGTGCCAACAGTTTACGGAGTGGTTATAATGGGGCTCTCTTCATCTCTGCTTTGAGTTCCCGGGTCTGTACAACTGTTGTGCCATTATGAGGGGTTCCTACCACCCCTGTGCTAAATTTCTGGGTCTACACCGGGTACTCCGGTTTCCTCCCACAATACAAAGACATGCATGTAGGTTAATTATCTTCCATCCAAAAAATGGCCCTAGTATATAAATGGGGACCTTGGATTGTGGGCTCCTTGAGGGTAGGGGCCGATTTGAGTGTGCAATGTACAGGGATAGGGACAATTGTAGACACTCACTCAGGTTGAACTGGATGGACTGGTGTCTTTATTCAACCTTACTAACTATGAAACTATGAAACTACACACCTGCTGTCCCCATTATGAATATATACCACCATTGTTGTGCTGAGCTCCTTGGTCTGTACACCTGCTGTGCCCATTATGAGGGGTTCCCACCATTCCTGCTTTGAGTTCCCAGGTCTGTACATCTGTTGTGCCCATTATGAGGGGTTCCCACCATCCCCAGGCTAAGTGCCTGTATCTGCACACCTGCTGTGCCCATTATGAGAAGTTCCCACCATCTCTTAGCTAAGTTCCTGGGTCTACACACCTGCTGTGCACATTATAAGGGGGTTCCTCCATCCCTGCTTTGACTTCCCAGGTCTTTATACCTGCTGTGCCCATTATCAGGGGTTCCCATAATCCCTGCTTTGAGTTCTCGGGTCTGTACACCTGCTGTGCTATTATGAGAGGTTCCCACCATCACTGCGCTAAGTTCCTAGGGCTACACACCTGCTGGGCCCATTATGAGGGGTTCCCTCCATCCCTGCACTGAGTTCCTGTGTCTGTACAACTGCTTTGCCCATTATAAGGTGTTCCGACTACCCCCGAGCTGAGTTCCTGGGTGCACCCCTGCTGTGCCCATTATGAATGGCTCCCACCGTGTGAGTTCCTGGATCTGTACAACAGCTGTGCCCATTAGGAGGCGTTTTCTCTTTTTATGTGCCAGGTTCCTAGGTCTACACACCTACTGTGCCCACCATTCCTGCATTGAGTTCCTAAATCTGTACCCCTGTTGTGCCTACTGTGAGGGACTCTCACCATCCTTGGCTTGCATTGAGTTCTCAGGTCTTTTCAGGTCTTCACACCAACTATGCCCGTTATGAGGGGCTTTCACTCCCCAAGTTTTTTAAAATGATATATTATTGAAAATAGACATGTGCACAATAGAAAATGTGTTTATTTTCGTTTCGTTTCTTTCGTTTCCGTTGATTCGTAACGATTCGTAATTTCGTAAGTCGTTGGTGTTCGTATTCGTAACGATTCGTAAATTCGTAAGAGTTATTTTTTCGTTGATTCGTTTTTCCGTTAGTTTAATTTTCGTTTATTCGAAATTCGGACGCATTCGTATTTTCGTAGATTTAGTTACATTCGTACTTTCGTTAGATTGATTTATTCGTACTTTTGTAACATTGTTTTCGTAGATTCGTAATCGGAGCATAATTCATAATTTTATGTAATGTGTATGCTATTATTACATTTTAAGAGACACGGAAAATTACGAATCGAAAAAAAAAGTTACGAATGTACGAATTTTTTTGTTCAATCCATTCGAAGCACGTTAAGCAGCGCCATTGTAAGGGACACGGAAAATTACAAATCGCAAAAAAAAAAAAAAAAAAAGTTACGAATGTACAAATTTTTTTGTTCAATCCATTCAAAGCACGTTAAGCAGCGCCATTGTAAGAGACACGGAAAATTATGAATCGCAAAAAAAAAAAAAAAAGTTACGAATGTACAAATTTTTTCGTTCAATCCATTCGAAGCACGTTAAGCAGCGCCATTGTAAGGGACACGGAAAATGACCAATTCAACAAAAAAAAAAAAAAGTTACGAATGTACGAATTTTTTCGTTCATTTTGATTTTTTCGTTGTTCCTGTTTTCGTTTTTCGGATTTTCTTCTTTCGTAGTTTCGTTGTTTCTAATTTGGTTATTTCGAAATTCGTTGTTTTTCGTATTCGTTCGATTTGAATATTCGTTATTCGTTAAAATTTTTAGCTTATCGTTCGTTCATTCGTACAATAGCGAATGAACGAATATAACGAATTTTAATGAAAAACGAAAAAAAAAAAAAAAAAAAACGAAACTAATTGCACATGTCTAATTGAAAATGTAACAAGAAAAGATGGAATGGGTCAAGGAAACACCTAACACGTCCAGGTAGATAGGAACAAAGTCTGGAATTGTTGGTGGAAGCTCTAGACCAGGGATCCTCAAACTACGGCCCTCCAGCTGTTGCGGAACTACACATCCCATGAGGCATTGTAAAACTCTAACATTCACAGACATGACTAGGCATGATGGGAATTGTAGTTCCTGAACAACTGGAGGGCCATAGTTTGAAGACCCCCTGCTCTAGTCCTTCAAATGTCCACATAAGAAGCTAAGAGTTGACTCAGCCCACCAGATTCACCAATAAATATAATTTTTTTGGTGGATCGACCCTTTAAGAAGTTGAAGGTTCTACACCACTGAGCATTCTTCCTCTATAAGTGGAAATCCTCCACCCATCCTCCGTAGAAGCCTCTAGAAGGAAGACATGATCCTGACATCATCACTTCTCCAAAGGCAATGGCAAGAGCTCGCCCAATGATTGCTGATTACAGGGCTCTGTTTAAGAGCTCTCGCTAATTTCTAAATGATTGCAATTAACATTTTATCTCTCGAGCAGGAAGTGAACCCCACCTGCAGGTGGCTCCGCCAAGTCAAAAAAAAAAAGAGAGAAGAAAAGAATGCCGAAGGATGATCAAATACGAGTGTGCTGTGAAATTCGTCATTTAGAAAATGCTAATCCTTCCTGAATCCTCTAAATCCCGCTCTGGCACCCAGCCTGGACCTCGTTCAGCAAGAACGTCCAGCAAAGAATGGGGCTCATTAGACAGAAGGCCGCACAGCGATGTCTAGCAGTCCTTTGCCGCATAAGAACCAGATACGCTCAATGAGGACAGGCCAGCCTTGGATGGCTTCCAACCCAAGAGTGGAAGCGGCATCAAATTATTAGCTCTGCATAAAAATGTGGAAGATAATATTGCCAGCGTTTTTAAAGCCCCAGAGCTGTCTTAATAAACCGCATTTTTTTCAAAAGAAAGACTAAAGTACATTGATTTTGTTTTGTTTTATTATTTTAAATGACCCGCGCAGGATCACTTGAATAGGAAACCCTTGGATTTCTAAGCACTTTCGGCCACCCATTAAATTGCTTACTAAGGATGCAGCTTCTTTATCTTTTAATTAGGGCTGTGGAAATTAAAGATGAATTCCTCGATTAATCGTTCATTTTTTTGATCGATCGAAAGAATTTTGATCGATCAAAAATATTAACTCACCTCTCCGCCACCTTCCGGGTCTTCAGGGAGTTCCGTCGGAGATCCGGTGACGTCACGGACATCGACGTCACCGGACTCCTCCCCCCTTCCCCAAGTGCCTCCGTCTGCTAATAAAGGGAAGGGGGAGGAGTCCGGTGACGTTGAAGTTCTGATTGAACGTAACGTGTACGGGGGAGGAGCTACACATGGCGTCACCCGCTGCTGCCCTACGGAACTAACACGAATGTCGGCTTTACATGCTGTGTTTTTATCATCTTTATGTGAGTAGTTTGTGTTTGAACACAAAGATGTTATCTTATAGTTAAGCGGTGAGCACTTAGATCTTTTCTTTCTACCCATGACCTGCGTCCTTGCTGAGATCTAAGGAGACGTGAGAGAAGTTTATGGTCCGTGTTAACCCTTTTGATACCCGCTTGCATGACCACTTGTTTGCACAGGGGTCCATGCCATAAGGTGAGAGTGATTAGTTAGACCGGAGGTGGAGGGATTGTCACGCTACTGTGGGAAGAAAAATGACTTACATCAGTGCTACAGTTTGAATTTAAAACGTATTTGTGTGAACTGTGAAGTTAAGTCATGGATTGTGGAAACTAACTAGTGTCGGGTGATTGTATATAGTGTATACCACATTTACCACTGACTAATGCAGAGTTGCAATGCAAGAAGATCAGCTAAAAGTAGTTGGATCTGTATGTGCGTTATAATTAATCGAAATTAGTCGATTAATCGATTTTAAAAAAAAATCGATTAATCGAACACGAAAATTTTAATCAGTAACAGCCCTACTTTTAATCCTTGCCTATGCTCCAGCCTAAACTTGTGTCATAACCATTGCCCCAGGATTCCTGTTTCAGGGTGGCCCCTTTCTTTTGCAGCATCCTATGGCGCCTATAGCTAGAAACTGCACTTTCCACTGTTAAAGAAGTCCACCTCCAGTGCTGGGACAAGGTCATCTAGAGCCCAGTGCGAACATACCAAATTGCACCCCTCCCTCCAAGATGCATTATATGTCAGCAAAAATCTCCTCCCCCCAAAAACATATTTGAGTACTAATCCACATGGTCACCCCCTAAGCATTAACGTAGATATTTGCCGGCACACCAAGGATCGGCACAAAGTGGCGTCTAAACTGGTAGTTTATTGCATGATCACAACACAAGAAAGGTGCAACGTTTCGGAGTCACGCAGGACCTCTTCGTCAGGCATGTCCTCCTCTCTGCTGCCAAAAAAAAAGCCTTTCCCCAGATCCCACGATGAAACTGATAAATGTAACACCGCACAGCGCATGCGCAAGATGAGCCACATGACATCATATGCTCCATCTTGTGCATGCACAGGATGGCAATACTGTGAAATATTGCAGATTAGGTATGAGACCTTTCCTGAAGGCACTGATGATGTTGTCTTCCAAAGGGGAAACGGTGCAACGTCATCAGTGCTTTGATGGGCAAGTGTCAGTCTGGAGAATGGGCTTCCTATAATAGGTCGCATTTGCATGTAGACCTCCCTAGGTAACACGCACATGCGATGCTGAGTCCCAATGAACTGAAATCCAATGAATGAAAGATGTGGGCCAAGCACAGTCAAGCTGGGGAGGAAAGGGTTAGATCAGTGGTCTCCAAACTGTGGTCAGGGGCTGGATTTTGCTTACTTTTATCCAGCCCTTGGGGCACTATTCCTCAAAATGATATGAGACACTATTCTGCCAACTGACACCAACTATGGGCCACCATTTCTCCCACTGACACCAACAATAGGGCACCAGTTCTCCCCCTGACACCAACAATGGCGCACCACTTCTCCCACTGCCACCAACAATGGGGCACCATTTCGCCCACTGACACCAACAATGGGGCAGTATTTCTCCCACTGATACCAACAATGGGGCACTATTCCTTCCAGTGATGCCAACAATGGGGCATTATTGCATTTCTTCAGCAGGGACATGGAAGCTGGTCAGAGTTGATGGGAAGATGGATGGAGCCAAATACAGGGCAATCTTAGAAGAAAACCTTATAGAGTCTGCAAAAGACTTGAGACTGGGGCGGGGGTTCACCTTCCAGCAGGACAACGACCCTAAACCTACAGCCAGAGCTACAATGGAATGGTTTAGATCAAAGCATATTCATGTGTTAGAATGGCCCAGTCAACTTCCAGACCTAAATCCAATTGAGAATCTGTGGCAAGACTTGAAAATTGCTGTTCACAGACGCTCTCCATCCAATCTGACAGAGCTTGAGATATCTTGTAAAGAAGAATGGGCAAAAATGTCCTCTCTAGATGTGCAAAGCTGGTAGAGACATCCCAAAAAGACTTGCAGCTGTAATTACAGAGAAAGGAGGTCCTACAAAGTATTGACTCAGGGGGGCGCTATACAAATGTACCCCCCACACTTTTCACATATTTATTTGTAAAAAATGTTGAAAACCATTTATCATTTTCCTTTCACTTTACAATTATGTGCAACTTTGTGTTGGTCTATCACATAAAATCCCAATAAAATACATTTACGTTTGACAAAATGTGGAGAATTTCAAGGAGCATGAATACTTTTTCAAGGCACTGTACCAAGACATTTTGGAGAATTTCATGCTACCAACTTTGTGGAAACAGTTTGGGGACGGCCCCTTCCTGTTTCAACATGACTGATCACCAGTGTACAAAGCAAGGTCCAGAAAGACATGGATGAGAGAGTTTGGGATGGAGAAACTTGACTGGCCTGCAGAGAGCCCTGACCTCAACCCCACAGAATGCCTTTGGGATGAATTAGAGCAGAGACTGCGAGCCAGGCCTTCTCACCCACATCAGTGCCTGACCTCACAAATACATTTCTGGAAGAATGGTCAAACATTCCCATAGACACACTCCTAAACCTTGTGGACAACCTTCCCAGAAGAGTTGAAGCTGTTATAGCTGCAAAGGGTGGGCCAACTCAATATTGAACCCTACGGACTAAGACTGGGATGCCATTAAAGTTCATGTGCGTGTAAAGACCTACCCCTTATACTCATTGGATTTTAGTTCTTTTTGTCATGGAGGCTCATCATCCAATGTGTATGTTACCCATAGGCGATGCGCACAGGGTGTGCCGGGGGTGCCTAGTCAACTCAATATTGAACCCTACGGACTAAGCCTGGGATGCCATTAAAGGTCATGTGTGTGTAAAGACCTACCCCTTATACTCATTGGATTAAATTTTTTTCTGTCATGGAGATTCACCATCCAATGTGTATGTTACCCATAGGCGATGCGCACAGGGTGTGCCAAGGGTGCCTAGTCAACTCAATATTGAACCCTACGAACTAAGACTGGATGCCATTAAAGGTCATGTGCGTGTAAAGGCCTACCCCTTATACTCATTGGATTAAATTTTTTTCTGTCAAGGAAATTCACCATCCAATGTGTATGTTACCCATAGGCGATGCGCACAGGGTGTGCCGGGGGTGCCTAGTCAACTCAATATTGAACCCTACGGACTAAGACTGGGATGCCATTAAAGGTCATGTGCGTGTAAAGGCCTACCCCTTATACTCATTGGATTTTAGTTTTTTCTGCCATGGAGGCTCAGCATCCAATGTGTATGTTACCCATAGGCGATGCGCACAGGGTGTGCCGGGGGTGCCTAGTCAACTCAATATTGAACCCTACAGACTAAGACTGGGATGCCATTAAAATTGATGTCCATGTAAAGGCAATACTTTTGGTAATATAGTGTATCTACCTTGTTGGAAGGCCAGGGGGGCATCAAGTATCATCTAGCGATTTCCTGCCCAGCCAAACTGTAACTGGCCTACCCCTTATACTCATTGGATTTTAGTTCTTTCCAACTCAATATTGAACCCTACGGACTAAGACTGGGATTCCATTGAAGATCAAGTGGGTGTAAAGGCAGGCGTCCCAATACTTTTCAAATTATAGGGTATATACAAACCACTGTATATTCCCTTCAGCCACATTGTGTCTGTTGGTTTTCTTCTCTGATACTATGAATACATTCTATCGTGTACATTTTCATTTCAATGAGCCCATCAGATTAATTCCATCCCATCTGCCGTTCGGTGCCGTTTCCTTTTATGATGGTTTCCAATCACTTCTTACCTAATATTCTATTTTTATCTCCAGCTTCATCACCGGTTACACAAGAAAATTAATTCTGCAACACCTTCATTTGCGACTTTCTCTTCTTCTTCTTTTTTTTTTTTTTTTTGGTTTTGAAGCACGGAAGCTTGAAAATAACTTGGCAGAAGCCGAGCCCCAGGAATGGGCCATGGAAGGGCCCAGACACAAAGCGGTAACGTGACATCTGTGAGTAAACACGCTAATTATTGTGTAGAGTATGGTCCGCGCCGCGGTCGCTGGTTAAATTTTTATATGTGATTAAATATGAATTCGGTCTGGAACGCTTACAAGTCAGATGCATTATTCAGGGCAAATCAGATTTCTCACTCTGTGTTTGTTGGGTACAAGACATTTTTTTTGTTTTTATTCCAGCCGCATGGAGAGCAGCTAAAAATTACAATCCAGGAGCCGCTGTTTTGGGTGGGAATTGTTTTGCAGGTTGCGGAGGTGTACCTATGTATCGCCCAACTTCGGAGAGGAGAGGAATAAGTGGAACATCGGCATTATTTAAAGGCCCACTCCAGGCAAATAAAAAAACTGCGCCACCAAACTGCAAGGGTTAAATGCTTGGTAAAGAGGAACTTAATCCCCCCACCTCCATATTTTTCCCCCTCCGGTGATCCAGAGGTGTTCTCGAAAGATATGCCGCTTTATCCCAGAACACCCAGTCCAGAGCCGCCATCTCCACAGCTGTCTCTTCCAGGTTGTGCAGCAGTCCCATGATGACACACGTGCTTTGCTGCATCATCGCCAGGGAAGCTGCAAAAGCCATGAATAGATGACCAGCCTCCATGATAAATCATGCCCCCTGCAGTACCTCACAGCCTTTTGGGCAGTGGCGGCAGGTGCTCAAAATTTTTTGGGGGGGGTGCGCAAACAAACTAAAAAATTCAGGAAAAAAATGTAATCGCAGCCACTGTGCCATAAAACGCCGCAACTGTGCCCATCATATGCAGCCACTGTGCCCATCATATGCAGCCACTGTGCCATCAAATACAGCCACTGTGCCCATCAATTGCCGCCACTGTGCCATCAAACTCAGCCACTGTGCCCATCAATTGCCGCCACTGTGCCATCAAACTCAGCCACTGTGGCATCAAACGCAGCCACTGCGCCCATCAATTGTCGCCACTGTGCCATCAAACGCAGCCACTGTGTGCCATATCAAATGCTTCCACTGTGCCATCAAACGCAGCCACCGTGCCATATCAAATGCTTCCACTGTGCCATCAAACGCCGCCACTGTGCCCATCATATGCAGCCACTGTGCCATCAAACACAGCCACTGTGCCCATCAATTGCCGCCACTGTGCCATAAAACGCAGCCACTGTGTGCCATATCAAATGCTTCCACTGTGCCATCAAACGCAGCCACTGTGCCATCAAACGCAGCCACTGTGCCCATCAATTGTCGCCACTGTGCCATCAAACGCAGCCACTGTGTGCCATATCAAATGCTTCCACTTTGCCATCAAACACAGCCACTGTGCCATATCAAATGCTTCCACTGTGCCATCAAATGCTGACACTGTGCCCCATCAAATACAGCTACCGCGCCCATCTTATGCAGCCACTGTGCCCCATAAAATGAAGCCTCACTGTGCCCCATCAAATGCAGCCTCACTGTTCCCCATCAAATGCAGCCTCACTGTGCCCCATCAAAGGCAGCCTCCCTGTGCCCCATCAAATCCAGCCTCACTGTGCCCCATCAAATGCAGCCTCACTGAGCCTCATACTTACTTACCGTACAGGCAGCTCTGCTCGGGCCGTGTGTTCCACGGAGCTGCCGACGTCCCTTTCGGTTTCCCTCTAGAACAGGGAAACCGGAAGTAACCTCTTGACTTGAAGTAAGTAGTAATACCACCGGCGGATGCTGTTCGGCACTTTGGAATGCGCCACAAAGCAGATCAAAAGCCTGCAAATAAAACGCCTGGTCTGCAATCTCGTGATTGCATTGGGCTGCCACTGTTTTGGGACCCAGGATGTGGGAATCCCAGGAAGATGTGGGCACTGTACCCATAACTTGTGGCCTAGGTCAGGAAATAGGAAGTGCTTGGAGGGGGTCCCCAAAAAAATATCCAATTCTGTTAAAGGCGAGGGCCAAGAAGAGATCAATATAAAGTCAATGGGGGGGGACTACTCTAGGGATAGAGTATGATGGTTATAACTTAGGGAAGCATTTCTCAAACTTTTATCCCAGTGGAACCCTTAAAATTATTTTCAGGTCTCAGGGAACCCTTTCAAAAGCCAATACAGTGGTGGTCAATGGGAAAAATACCCCTTATATTGCTGGTCAGTGGGAATAACGCTCCCTCGCAGGAGTGGTCAATGGGAAAAAATACCTAAATTGGTGGCCAGTTGTAAGAATGCCCCCCTTGCAGTAGTGTTCAGTGAAAAAATGCCCCTTACATTGACGGCCAGTTGGAAGAATGCCCCTTACATTGGTGGCCAGTAGTTAGTACTTCTTCTTTGCAACCCTGGGGTCCTCTGTTTGAGTCCCGGTCAGGAGACACTGTCTGCTTGGAGTTTGCATGAGCTTTTTTGTGGACCTTCCCTCCCCGCATTTCAAAGGCATGCTGGTAGATTAATTGGCTCCTGTCTAAGTTGGCACTCAAGATGGCTACCTCACCATCTGCCACAACAGCAGATAAAAGCACTTTGCGTCCCCAAGGAGAAAATTGCTGTATACATTGATTTATTTCAAATAAACATTATATTCTGCTGGGGCTGGTGGGACTTTTTTTTTCTCCAGTGTTGGGCTTTAAAGGGAAACTGTATTGTGTTCATGTATTTTATGTTACTATTGTTACATTGTTACTATTACCGACAGTACATGGAATACTTGACAAGATTTGTTGTATATTTTTTATCTTGCTTGATGTTCTTTGTTGTTTAGTGTTCTATATTATATATTGATAATTGTATTTCAAAAATAGATACAGATTTGAAGTTGGCTAAGAAATATCCAAGGCATTGTCAATGTTTTGGCAGGATTTGGGCTTTTAAAAAAAATTTGCAACAGGTTTACCTTATTATTGATCTTATTATCGCTGTGCTGCTTCATTGTCCAATAACAGGCTGGAGGAGGTGGTCTTGGAACATGCAGGACTGCAGTACACTTCTACTGGCTATACTGCCTGGTAGGGGTGTCTGGATCACATGATTCACTGGACAGTTACAGCATATACACTATATTACCAAAAGTATTGGGACGTCTGCTTGCGTCAAGAAAGTGTTTGGACCCTGAGGTAAGCATTGGTTATCAATGCAACCATCTCCTTACTACACTATATAGTCAAAATGATTGGGACTCCTGCCTTTACACGCACATGAACTTGAATGGCATCCCAGTCTTAGTCTGTAGGGTTCAATATTGAGTTGACTAGGCACCCCCGGCACACCCTGTGCGCATTGCCTATGGGTAACATACACATTGGATGCTGAGCCTCCATGACAGAAAGAACTAAAATCCAATGAGTATAAGGGCTAGGCCTTTACACGCACATGAACTTTAATGGCATCCCAGTCTAATGCCCCATACACACGGTCGAAAATTCCGACCACAAAATCCATCGGATTTTTCCGACGGATTTTGTCCGACACTGGTGTTGCATACACACGGTCGGACAAAGTTGTCGTAAAATCTGACGTGGTGACGTTCGTTGCATACAACGGAACTAGGTAGAGGCTAGCAGCCAATAGCTTTGGTCTTGTAATGTGATCTGAGCATGCGTGGCACTTTGTCTGTCGGAATTCTCTACACAAGATCGGAAAAAGTCCGATCGGACTTTGTTATCGGAAAATTTGAGAGCAGGATCTCACATTTTTTCTGTCGGAAATTCCGATGGAAAAAGTCAGATGGAGCCCACACACGTTCGGAATTTCCGACAACATGGTCCGATCAGACATTTTCCGTCGTAAATTCTGACCGTGTGTACGGGGCATTAGTCTGTAGGGTTCAATATTGAGTCCTATCGGATTATGTTGTTGGAAAATCCGATCGTGTGTGGGCTCTATCGGACTTTTTCCATCGGACGAAATTTTGAGAGCAGGATCAAAAATTTTCCGGAAAAAAAAAAATCTGATTGGACTTTTTCCGATTGTTTGTAGAGAATTCTGACGGACAAAGTGCCACGCATGCTCAGATCAAATTACTAGACCAAAGCTATTGGCTACTAGCCTCTACGTAGTTCTGTCATACGCAACGAACGTCACCACGTTCCGATTGATCAGATTTTTTGACAACTTTGTCCGACCGTGTGTGTGCGCAACACCAGTTTCGGACAAAATCCGTTGGAAAAAAAAAATCGACGAATTTTGTGGTCGGAATGTCCGACCGTGTGTACGGGGCATTAGTCCGTAGGGTTCAATATTGGGTTGGCCCACCCTTTGCAGCTAAAACAGCTTCAACTCTTCTGGGAAGGCCGTCCACAAGGTTTAGGAGTGTGTCTATGGGAATGTTTGTCCATTCTTCCAGAAGAGCACTTGTGAGGTCAGACGCTGATGTTAGACAAGAAGGCCTGGCTCACAGTCTCCACCTCTAAATCATCCCAAAGGTGTTCTATTGGGTTGAGGTCAGGACGCTGTGCAGGCCAGTCAAGTTCCTGCACCCCAAACTCGCTCATCCATGTCTTTATGGACCTTGCTTTGTGCACTGGTGCTCAGTCATGTGGGAACAGGAAGGGGCCATCCCCAAACTGTTCCCACAAAGTTGGGAGCATGAAATTGACTAAAATGTCTTGGTATGCTGATGCATTAGGAGTTCCCTTCACTGGAACAAAGGGGCCAACCCCTGAAAAACATTTGGACCAGTGCACAATGCAAAGTCCATAAAGACATGGATGAACAAGTTTGGGGTGGAGGCCAGTCAAGTTCCTCCATCTCAAACTCACTCATCAATGTCTTTATAGACCTTGCTTTGTGCACTGGTCCAAATAATTTGGTGGAGGAGGGATTATGGTGTGGGGTTGTTTTTCAGGGGTTGGCACCTTTGTTCCAGTAAAGGGAAGCCTTAAGGCGTCAGCATACCAAGATATTTTGGACAATTTCATGCTCCCAACTTTGTGGGAACAGTTTGGGGGCGGCCCCTTCCTGTTCCAACATGACTGCCCACCAGTGCACAAAGCAAGGTCCATAAAGACATGGGTGAGCGAGTTTGGGGTGGAGGAACTTGACTGGCCTCCTGACCTCAACCCGATAGGGATGAATTAGAGTGAAGACTGGGAGCCAGGCCTTCTCGTCCAATGTCAGTGTCTGACCTTACAAATGCGCTTTTGGAAGAATGGTCAAACATTCCCATAGACACACTCCTAAACCTTGTGGACAACCTTCCCAGAAGAGCTGAAGCTGTTATAGCTGCAAAGGGTGGGCCAACTCAATATTGAACCTTACGGACAAATGCCCCGTACACACGGTCGGAAATTCCGATGGAAAATGTCCGATCGGACCATGTTGTCGGAAAATCCGGCCGTGTGTGGGCTTCAGTGGACTTTGGAGATCCTGCTCTCAAATTTTCTGACAACAAAGTCCAATCTGACTTTTTCCGATCGTGTGTAGGGAATTCCGACGGACAAAGTGCCACGCATGCTCAGATCAAATTACGAGACCAAATCTATTGGCTACTAGCCTCTACGTAGTCCCGTCGTACGCAGCGAACGTCACCACGTTCAGAATGATCGGATTTTCAGACAACTTTGTCCGACTGTGTGTATGCAACACCAGTGTCGGACAAAATCCGTCGGAAAAAATCCGACCGTGTGTACGGGGCATAAGACTGGGATGCCATGGGTTGTATGGGGCAACATGGCATTAAAGCAACATAAATGCGTACAGGCAGAGACGACAGGTTAAACAGGTAGACAATGGTAGGATTCCCTGTTACGTGTTTTAATATAATCAACGCCTACTTGTATAATAAAGTTTTTACATACATTTAAAAAAAGTGTATAAAAAAGTTTAGAAAAAAAATGGTGGTCGGCTCATAATTTCCATTTTTCTTTACCATAAAAGAGGAAACGGGATTAGCGCGAGGCAGCTGGCCATTTTTAATTAAACAGTTCCAGAAAGCACAGTGCACATATGTAGCTTCGTTTTTTTTTTCGGAGACACATTAATGCAAAAGATGCAAGATCAGAGGCTTGCTTTCTGCAGCGCGGCATTGTTTGCCGCTAATTAAAATCCCAATTAATCATGGTGTCTGCTTATAGACTAAGTATAATTTATTATAAAAGGTTTCGAGTTGAGGATTTTTTATTTTTTTTTTCTTCTGCTGACTAGAAGCAAAGACACCGGAAGATTTTTTTTTTACAACTTTTCATTACAAAAACACATCGGAGCCCGTGTAGAGCTTAATGAAAAGGCCCAAGGAATAACGCATGTACACGTATCACTTAAGCGGTATGGGTTTGACTCCATTAGCCAAAGTAATGCTCACCTTATGTAATGGATGAGACATTATAAGGCACTACAATTACCGGGCTTAGTTGTTGATGCTGAAAAAAAAAAAAAAAACCCAGGGCACCATGGGTCTACACCAATGACCACGGTCACGGCAAGTCAACTTTTCTCAACCAGAGTTCTGTGGAACCCTAAGGTTCCTCCAGAGGTTGATAGAGATAGCTATCTGTGAGTAGGGTGTTCTTTTTACTGACCACCAATGTAAGGAGCATCCTTCCTACTGACCCCTAAGGCGAGGAATATTCTTCCCGCTGACCACCAATATAAGGAACATTCTTCCCACTGACCACCAATATAAGGAATATTCTTCCCACTGACCACCAATATAAGGGGTATTCTTCTCACTGACCACCAATATAATGGGTATTCTTCTCACTGACCACCAATATAATGGATATTCTTCTCACTGACCACCAACATAATGGGTATTCTTCTCACTGACCACCAATATAAGGGGTATTCTTCTCACTGACCACCAATATAATGGGTATTCTTCTCACTGACCACCAATATAATGGGTATTCTTCTCACTGACCATCAATATAATGGGTATTCTTCTCACTGACCACCAATATAATGGGTATTCTTCTCACTGACCACCAATATAATGGGTATTCTTCTCACTGACCACCAATATAGGGGGTATTCTTCTCACAGACCACCAATATAAGGGGTATTCTTCTCACTGACCACCAATATAAGGGGTATTCTTCCCACTGACCACCAATGCAAGAAACATTCTTCCCATTGACCACCAATGTAAGGAGTGTTCTTCCCACTGACCACCAATATAAGGGGTATTCTTCTCACTGACCACCAATATAAGGGGTATTCTTCTCACTGACCACCAATATAATGGATATTCTTCTCACTGACCACCAATATAATGGGTATTCTTCTCACTGACCATCAATATAATGGGTATTCTTCTCACTGACCACCAATATAATGGGTATTCTTCTCACTGACCACCAATATAATGGGTATTCTTCTCACTGACCACCAATATAATGGGTATTCTTCTCACTGACCACCAATATAGGGGGTATTCTTCTCACAGACCACCAATATAAGGGGTATTCTTCTCACTGACCACCAATATAAGGGGTATTCTTCCCACTGACCACCAATGCAAGAAACATTCTTCCCACTGATCACCAATGTAAGGAGTGTTCTTCCCACTGACCACCAATATAAGGGGTATTTTTCTCACTGACCACCAATGTATGGAGTATTCTTCCCAATGACTACCAATGTAAGGAGCATTTCTCATGCTCACCTCCAATGTAAGGAGTTCTTCTCAATAACAACCAAGATAAGGGGTATCCTTATCACTGATCACCAATATAAGGAACATTCTTCCCATTGATCACCAATGTAAGGAACATTCTTCCCACTGATCACCAATGTACGGGGTATTCTTCCCACTGACCACCAAGGTAAGGAACATTCTTCCCACTGACCACCAATGTGAGGAACATTCTTCCCACTGATCAACAATGTAAGGGGTATTCTTCCCACTGACCACCAATGTAAGGAGTGTTCTTCCCACTGACCACCAATGTAAGGAGTGTTCTTCTCACTGACCACCAATAGAAGGGGTATTCTTCTCACTGACCGCCAATATAAGGGGTATTCTTCTCACTGACCACCAATATAAGGGGTATTCTTCTCACTGACCACCAATATAGGGGGTATTCTTCTCACTGACCACCAATGTAAGGAGTGTTCTTCTCACTGACCACCAATATAAGCGGTATTCTTCTCACTGACCACCAATGTAAAGAGTGTTCTTCCCACTGACCACCAATATAAGAGGTATTCTTCTCACTGACCACCAATATAAGAGGTATTCTTCCCACTGACCACCAATGCAAGAAACATTCTTCCCACTGATCACCAATATAAGGAACATTCTTCCCATTGACCACCAATGTAAGGAACATTCTTCCCACTGATCACCAATGTAAGGATCATTCTTCCCACTGATCACCAATATAAGGAACATTCTTCCCATTGACCACCAATGTAAGGAATATTCTTCCCACTGATCACCAAGGTAAGGAGTGTTCTTCCCACTGACCACCAATATAAGGAACATTCTTCCCACTGATCACTAAATGTAAGGAGTGTTCTTCCCACTGACCACCAATAGAAGGGGTATTCTTCTCACTGACCACCAATGTAAGAAGTGTTCTTCTCACTGACCACCAATATACAGAGCATTTTTCCCACTGACCACCAAGGTAATGCACTGGGAGCTAAAGACATAACAATTGTATTGGCAGAGTTTCCCTTAGGCCGCGTACACACGAAGGGACAATCCCGCGGGATTATCCTCTGGACTGAAGTCCAGCGGATAATCCCCTCGTGTGTGGGCGCCGGCGGACTTTTTGGCGCCAAAGTACGGCGGACTAAAGTTTCAGGTTTTGTTTTCAAATTATCCGCTGGACTTGGAAGTCCAGCGGACAATCCCGCCGTTAGTGGGCAAGTCCGCGGGACTTTTGAAATGAACGGACTTGCCGCTCATCGGCAAGTCCGTTCATTTAGCACGTGACTTCAGGTTACGTAGCTAGCGTAGGCAGTTACTGCCGCCGCGCTAGCTCCGTGACCTGGCATGGATTTAAAGGGAATCCCCACGCCGAAAAAACGGCGTGAGGGTTCCCCCCAAATCCATGTCAGACCCTCATCCGAGCACGCAGCCTGGCAGGCCAGGAAAGGGGTGGGGACGAACGAGCGCCCCCCCCCCCTCCTGAGCCGTACCAGGCCGCGTGCCCTCAACATGGGGGGTGCCCTGGGGAAAGGGGGGCCGTGCGGCCCCCCCCACCCCAAAGCACCTTGTCCCCATGTTGATGAGGACAAGGGCCTCTTCCCGACAACCCTGGCCGTTGGTTGTCGGGGTCTACGGGCGGGGGCTTATCGGAATCTGGGAACCCCCTTTAATAAGGGGGCCCCCAGATACCGGCCCCCCACCCTATGTGAATGAGTATGGGGTACGATGTACCCCTACCCATTCACCTAAGGTGTAAAATGTAAAGTAAAAAAAAACACCCACACTTTTGAAAAAATAGTTTATTGCACTGCTCCGGGGGTCTTCTTCCGTCTTGGGGGTCTTCTCGCCGGACTCCCCCGCCATTTACCAAGCTCTTTTACCGAGCGAGGGGAGTCCGGCTACCTTCTTCGTCGTCGCCGCCGTCTGGGGGTCTCGATCCGCCTTCGGGGGTCTTCTTCCGTCTTGGGGGTCTTCTCGCCGGACTCCTCCCCTCTCTTCTGCTCTTTTACCTAGCTCTTTCACGAGGGGAGGTGTCCGGCTACCTTCTTCGTCGTCGCCGCCGTCGTCTGGGGGTCTCGATCCGCCTTCGGGGGTCTTCCGGGGGTCTCTTCTGTTCTTGCGGCGGTCGTCGTCTTCCGCGCCGCCGGCGCCTTCTTCTTCTTCTTGTCCTCCTTCTTGTCCTTCTTGTTCTTCTTCTTCTTCCGATGTTGACCCGACGCTCTCTCTGCCCGGAATGCCTGTGCCGCTCTGAGCTCGGACTTATATAGGGACATGGGCGACAGGGTCACATGCACATGTCACATGGTGACCCCGCCCCCTTGTGTTGTCACAGTCCCGGAGGATGCTGGGACTGTGACATCGCAAGGGGGCGGGGTCACCATGTGACATGAACATGTGACCCTGTCGCCCATGTCCCTATATAAGTCCGAGCTCAGAGCGGCACAGGCATTCCGGGCAGAGAGAGCGTCGGGTCAACATCGGAAGAAGAAGAAGAACAAGAAGGACAAGAAAGAGGACAAGAAGAAGAAGAAGGCGCCGGCGGCGCGGAAGACGACGACCGCCGCAAGAACAGAAGAGACCCCCGAAGGCGGATCGAGACCCCCAGACGACGGCGGCGACGACGAAGAAGGTAGCCGGACACCTCCCCTCGTGAAAGAGCTAGGTAAAAGAGCAGAAGAGAGGGGAGGAGTCCGGCGAGAAGACCCCCAAGACGGAAGAAGACCCCCGAAGGCGGATCGAGACCCCCAGACGGCGGCGACGACGAAGAAGGTAGCCGGACTCCCCTCGCTCGGTAAAAGAGCTTGGTAAATGGCGGGGGAGTCCGGCGAGAAGACCCCCAAGACGGAAGAAGACCCCGGAGCAGTGCAATAAACTATTTTTTCAAAAGTGTGGGTGTTTTTTTTTACTTTACATTTTACACCTTAGGTGAATGGGTAGGGGTACATCGTACCCCATACTCATTCACATAGGGTGGGGGGCCGGTATCTGGGGGCCCCCTTATTAAAGGGGGTTCCCAGATTCCGATAAGCCCCCGCCCGCAGACCCCGACAACCAACGGCCAGGGTTGTCGGGAAGAGGCCCTTGTCCTCATCAACATGGGGACAAGGTGCTTTGGGGTGGGGGGGGCCGCACGGCCCCCCTTTCCCCAGGGCACCCCCCATGTTGAGGGCACGCGGCCTGGTACGGCTCAGGAGGGGGGGGGGCGCTCGTTCGTCCCCACCCCTTTCCTGGCCTGCCAGGCTGCGTGCTCGGATGAGGGTCTGACATGGATTTGGGGGGAACCCCCACGCCGTTTTTTCGGCGTGGGGATTCCCTTTAAATCCATGCCAGCTTGCGGAGCTAGCGCGGCGGCATTTACTGCCTACGCTAGCTATGTAACCTGAAGTTACGTTCGAAATGAACGGACTGCTCCGTGTGTGGGCAAGTCCGTTCATTTTCAAAAGTCCCGCGGACTTTTGGCCGGCGGATTATCCGCTGGACAAGTCCGTGCGTGTGTGGGCAAGTCCACACCCTCGGAAAGTCCAGCGGACCTAGCCGGAAAGTCCAGCGGATTGTCCGCTGGACTTAGGTCCGCCGGCAAAAGTCCGTACGTGTGTACGAGGCATTAGACTTGAAAATTATTTCAAGGGTCTCGCCATGATAAGAAGGATGAAAAAGGCTTCTGTAGATACTATTGGCTCTCCAGCTTTATACCAAGATGAGTACCTTCACCTGAGAAAGGGGTAGGGAATCTCCCCGAAACACGTTGTGATCTTCAATAAATACCTTTTGTTTGTATTCACCATGCCCGAAAACTTAGCTATGTAGCAAGGAGTTGGCTGTTTGATAATCGGAGCTTGTCTTCAAGTCCAAGGAGGGGATGAAGTAGAGAAGTGCAATGGATGAGAAGCTGGCATGCCACCCTTCCCTTTTTATTCCTCTTGCCACCACTTGCGTCAGGGAAGTGTTTGGACCCTGAGGTAAGCATTGGTTATCAATGCAATCTCCTTACTACACTGTATTGTCAAAAGTATTGTGACGCCTGCCTTTACACACACATGAACTTTAATGGCCTCCCAGTCTTAGTCCGTAGGGTTCAATATTGAGTTGGCCCACCCTTTGCAGCTATAACAGCTTCAACTCTTCTGGGAAGGTTGTCCACAAGGTTTAGGAGTGTGTCTATGGGAATGTTTCAACATTCTTCCAGAAGCGCATTTCATTTGTGAGGTTCTGGCTCACAGTCTCAACTCTAATTTATCCCAAAGCTGTTCTATCGGCTTGAGGTCAGGACTCTGTGCAGACCAGCCCCGTTCCTCCACCCCAAACTCCCTCATCCATATCTTTATGGATATTGGGTTGGGTTTGGCCCCTTAGTTCCAGTGAAGGGAACCCTGAAGGTGTCAGCATACCAAGACATGGTGGACAATTTCATGCTCCCAACTCTTTGTGGGAACAGTTTGGGGGATGGCCCCTTCCTGTTCCAAAATGACTGCGCACAAGTGCACAAAGCAAGGTCCTTAAATACACGGATGAGTGAGTTTGGGGTGGGGGAACTTGACTGGCCTGCACAGAGTCCTGACCTCAACCCGATAGAACACCTTTTAGGGTGAATTAAAACGGAGACTGTGAGCCAGGCCTTCTCGTGCCTGACCTCACAAATGCTCTTCTGGAAGAATGGTGAAACATTCCCATAGACACACTCCTAAACCTTGTGGACAGCCTTCCCAGAAGAGTTGAAGCTGTTATAGCTGCAAAGGGTGGGCCATCCCAATATTGAACCCTACGGACTAAGACTGGGATGTCGTTAAAGGTCATGCGCGTGTAAAGGCCTACCCCTTACACTCATTGGATTTTAGTTCTTTCTGTCATGGAGGCTCATCATCCAATCTGTATGTTACCCATAGGCAATGCGCACAGGGTGTGCCGGGGGTGCCTAGTCAACTCAATATTGAACCCTACAGACTAAGACTGGGATGCCATTAAAATGCATGTCCGTGTAAAGGCAGGTGTCCCAATACTTTTGTTAATATAGTGTATCTACCTTGTTGGAAGGCCATGGGGGCATCAAGTATCATCTAGCGATTTCCTGCCCAGCCAAACTGTAACTGGCCCACCCCTTATACTCATTGGATTTTAGTTCTTTCCAACTCAATATTGAACCCTACGGACTAAGACTGGGATTCCATTGAAGATCAAGTGGGTGTAAAGGCAGGCGTCCCAATACTTTTCAAATTATAGGGTATATACAAACCACTGTTATAGCTGCAAAGGGTGGGCCAAATCAATATTGAACCCTACGGACTAAGACTGGGATGTCGTTAAAGGTCATGCGCGTGTAAAGGCCTACCCCTTACACTCATTGGATTTTAGTTCTTTCTGTCATGGAGGCTCAGCATCCAATCTGTATGTTACCTATAGGTGATGCGCACAGTGTGTGTCGGGGGTGCCTAGGCACACCCTAATCCCCCTCATGTGCATTAGCTTTATCCATGGGCAACACCAGGTAGGTGATTAGGGGTGCCAGTAGCCGGTGCAAATGCCCCCCATTATATTAAAGGCTCGGTTCAACTTTAGGAACACGTTACACCTGCATGGGCGTCCGCAGAACTTTTTTCAGGGGGGGGGGCATCATTTTAAGGTCACCCATGCTCTGACCTTTTCGACAATGTCATTATCACATTATCAAGGTCAGAGACTGCAGACGTAGTACAGGTGATGGTCAGAGACTGCAGACATGGCCCAAGAGACTGTCAGAGACTGCGGACATGGCCCAAGAGACTGTCAGAGGCTGCATACATGGCTCAAGAGACTGTAAGAGACTGCGGACATGGCCCAAGAGACTGTCAGAGACTGCGGACATGGCCCAAGAGACTGTCAGAGACTTGCGGACATGGCCCAAGAGACTGTCAGAGACTGCGGACATGGCCCAAGAGACTGTCAGAGACTGCATACATGGCCCAAGAGACTGGAAGAGACTGTGGACATGGCCCAAGAGACTGTAAGAGACTGCAGACATGGCCCAAGAGACTGGCAGAGACTGCATACATGGCCCAAGAGACTGTCAGAGACTGCATACATGGATCAAGAGACTGTAAGAGACTGCGGACATGGCCCAAGAGACTGTAAGAGACTGCATACATGGCTCAAGAGACTGCGGACATGGCACAAGAGACTGTCAGAAACTGCATACATGTGGGGGGTGACAGAGAAAGACAGGGGGGTGACAGAAAGAGATAGAGGGGGTGACAGAGAGAAAGTGGGGGTGAGAGATAGAGGGGGTGACAGAAAGAGACAGAGGGGGTGAAAGAGAGAGACAGGGGGTGACAGAGAGAGAGGAGTGTGACAGAGAGAGACAGAGGGGGGGTGACAGAGATAAGGGGGGTGAAAAAGACAGAGGGGTGAGAGAGAGAGAGAGCGAGGGGGTGACAGAGAGAGGTGATGGGGGTCATCACTCCTGATCCGATCCCTGATTCCAGGGGGGCACTTGCCCACCCTTGCCCCTACCTGCGAACACCCATGTGTACTGTAATATGCACCCAATCAACTGCCTCCCATCACCAGAGCCTCTTCCGTTTGGGGTGCACACCCTAATGTAATAGGCAGCGCACACCTATGATGTTACCTAGGGGGGGTGGGGTCTACATGAATAAGGAACACCCACTCCTCCAGACATACGCTCGTCCATGAAGACATTCTGATATTTGCATAACTCCTCCCACGAGCCCGCCTACTGCTTGCATCAGAGATGGGGGCTCTTGAAAGGAGCACTAAGGTGGGGGTGCTGTGATGTTTTCATCAAGCTATGTCCAGCACCCTAGAAGCCCCTCCCATCCCCGTCCCGCCAGCCATGATCTGCCTGCATTGCATAGAGAAGCAATTGCTTCACTTTGTCTGGACTAAATTTTTTTGTACTGAAAAGGGAAATCATTTATCTAATTAGTATGTTGATAAGAGGATGGGGAGTAATCAGGGACATTAAAATATAAGCAGATTAAACTTTGGCTTTAATAATAACGGGTTAAACACGATCCATTAGGCCATCGAGGTTCCCAGTCTGATGGCTCTTCCCCAGTGCTGGTGTCAGCCGATTCCCCCCAAGGAATTTAATTACCATTAATGCTGCCTTCAATCTTCTTTTATTAATACTGATGTCATCCAAACACGAGGACACTTCAGGATCAAATTAGATTGGAATAAAAAAATAAAAAATAAAAAAAATAAATTAAAAAAAAATGCAAAATGCCCCTATAAACAAAAAATGTGCCAGTTTTTAACCCCCTGAAAAAGGACAACTGCTGGTGGAGCCATTGGGTGACCCATGAAAGGGTCTTCTCTAAGGTCTTCACTGCAGAACGTCCGACATTTATCCCCAACCTGGAGACAGCAGAACGGTCACTTTTTTTATTAAATAATAATAAATAATACATTTTTTTATTAAATAATAATATCAACAACCCATTAGGCTAACCTAAGCTGACATTCCGAGATTTTCTTTTAAGCACTTAAAGTGGTGTTTCCCCCTAAAAAAAAAAAAAAAAAAAAAATGCTTAAAATTCCTAAAAAAAAAAAAAATAATAATTGGAAAAAAAAAATGTTTTACTCACCTCTAAATGCCTGTTGCTAGGGGGTCCCTCGTAGTCTGCCTCCTTCGGGGCCCGGGCTGGTGACATCACTTCCCCCTCGGCGCAGGAAGGGCTCCCTCCCTCCTGTCAGTCATCTGGGACGCGTGACAGGTCCCAGATGACTGTGCGGCCAATCACGGTGCCCGGCTGTGAAGCCACAGCCGAGTGCCCACAGTTGCAATGTCGGCGACGCCGAGCGGATCGGAGGGGCGAGCGGAGCTTCGACCCCCCGCATCGCTGGACTCTGGGACAGGTAAGTGTCCGATTATTAAAAGTCAGCAGCTGCAGTATTTGTAGCTGCTGACTTTTAATTTTTTTTTTTTTTTTAATGGATACTCTTGAAAGAGGAGGGCCCACTAAAAAAATTTTTTTAAAAGTCAGCAGCTACAAATACAGCAGCTGCTGCCTTTTAATAATCGGACACTTACCTGTCCCAGGGTCCAGCGATGCGGGGGAACTAAGCCCCCCACTTATTCCCCGCTCCGCTCGCGGCGCCGGCATTCTTACTGTGGGCACCCGGCTGTGGCTTCACAGCCGGGCACCCACTGCGCATGCACGAGCGGCGCCATGATACGACGCTCAGTCACCTGGGACACGTGACAGGTCCCAGATGACTGTGCGAAGTGATGTCAGTGCCTGGGCACTGAAGGTGGCAGACTACAAGGGACCCCCTAGCAACAGGCATTTAGAGGTGAGTAAAAAAAACATTTTTTTCAATTATTTATTTTTTTTTTTTTCGCCTTGTTGTGTCACTGCTGCATCACCAGCCGTCCCATTAAAGTGAATGGGACTGTCGGTGAGTCACCAGCGGATCAGAGGAGGAGCCTCTATGGGACAGAGACGACCGTTGCTCTTTAACCACTTTCAGCCCCGGACCAATTTACAGCCAAAGGACCAGGCCCCTTTTTGCCATTCGGCACTGCGTCGCTTTAACTGACAATTGCGCGGTCGTGCGACGTGGCTCCCAAACAAAATTGGCGTCCTTTTTTTCCCACAAATAAATCTTTCTTTTGGTGGTATTTGATCGCCCCTGCGGTTTTTATTTTTTGCGCTATAAACAAAAATAGAGCAACAATTTAAAAAAAAATGCTAATATTTTAACTTTTTGCTATAATAAATATCCCAAAAAAATATATAAAAAAAACATTTTTTTTCCTCAGTTTAGACCGATACGTATTCTTCTACATATTTTTGGTAAAAAAAAACGCAATTATCGATTATTGATTGGTTTGCGCAAAAGTTACAGCGTTTACAAAATAGGGGATAATATTTTTTTTTTTACTAGTAATGGCGGCGATCAGCGATTTTTATTGTGACTGCGACATTATGGCGGACACATCGGACATTTTTGACACATTTTTGGGACCATTGTCATTTATACAGAAATCAGTGCTATTTAAATGAACTGATTACTGTGTAAATGACAGTGGCAGTGAAGGAGTTAACCACTAGGGGGCGGGGAGGAGTTAGTGTGACGTGTTGTGTTTTTTTTTTACAGTAGGGGGCGTGGCTGACGTCTGACGTCATTGATCGGCTTTCCCGATGACAGGGAACAGCCGATCAGTGACAGGCAGTGTAGGAAGCGCAGGGAGAGGTTTGTTTACACAGACCTCTCCCCGTTCTTCAGCTCTGTGACCCGATCGCGGGACACCAGTGGCGATCGGGTCCGCTAGTCCCGCGGCCGGGGTCACGGAGCTCCCGACCGGGTCTCGAGACCCCACGGCTAGGCAATTAAAGGGCACGTATATATACGTGCTTTTGCCTAGCCATGCCATTCTGTAGATGTATATCTACAGGAGGCGGTCGGGAAGCGGTTAAGCAAACCCGAAATAATGAATCAAAATTTCGGACAAAATTCAAATTCAAATCCAATTTGAATAATTTCCGAAATCTAATTTAAATTGTTTTTTTTTTTTTTCTTTAGATTCCTTTTATTGGTTTTAAAGAATTAAAGTGGATGTTAACCCTCTATATACCCAGTGAAGTGAACAGCCTCAGATGATACACAGGGAGAAACAAACATAACCTACATAAGTTGTACTTGTTTATCTGCTGTCTTCAGCTTTATATATTCTTTAGAAAGTGCAGGTCGTGTTACAGATTTTCTCTTCCTGTTCAGCACTGGGAGTGGATTATTGGCATACAGCCAAGACAGCTGATTGGAGGAAAGGCACATAACTCCCCTCTCCTGATAGGCAAAGGAAGGAAGGAATGTGCAGAGCTGTGCTGTGACAAGACAAACTCTCTGCTAATCTATTTATAGCACCCTCCCCCGACACAAATTTCAGGCTGGTTTTATCTTGGTGGATGGAGAACTTGTCAGAAGTTGTCATGCTGATAACAGACCAACGAAACAGCAGAAAGACACGGGACTCGGGGGCCTTGGAGAGGGATAAGAAAACACTACAGATATATGTGCTTTGGTCAAATTTCATGAATTGGGTTTACATCCACTTTAACTGCTTCAGCCCTGGAAGGATTTACCCCCTTAATGACCAGGCCATTTTTTTATGCCACTGCGTTGCTTTAACTGACAATTGCGCCGTCGTGCAACGCTGTACCCAAAAAAGCATTTTCCGACCAAAAACTCTCATCGGACTTTTGCTGGCCGAATTTCCGATCGTGTGTATGCGGCATAAGGGTCAACAAGCTACCGGACTGGATGGCACGCCCTGGAACTCTTATGCCGCATACACACGATCGGAATTCTCATCGGAAAAGCTCTGATGGTTTTCCTGTCAGAATTTCACTCAAACTGTCTTGCCTACACACGGTCACACCAAATGTTGACGGTCAATAACACAGCGGCATAAAACACGTTCGACGGCACTATAAAAGGGAAGTTTAATGCTTCTGAGCATGCGTCGAATTGTTTCCGAGCATGCGTCGGAATTTTGCGTGTCAGAATTGCATACACACGATCGGAAAATCCGATAGAAAGGTTTTCCGTCGGAAAAATTGAGAACAGGTTCTCAATCCAAAGTCCGTCGGAAATTCCGACAGAAAAAGACCGATGGGCATACACACGGTCGGAAAATCCGATGAAAAGCTCCCATCGGACTGTTTCCATGGGAAATTCCGACCGTGTGTACGCGGCATAAGTTCCCCAGCGTCAGAAGGGATGCAGGTTGCACAATGTGTAGCGGGGAGGATATATCAGAATTTTTGGACGAGCGTTTCTATTAGCGATGAAACAAATGGGACAAAAAAGCAGAAACAGAAAGGGCTATAGGGCTGATAGGATCTAATCCTGAGATTAACGTTTTCTGTAAGGAGATTACTGAAATCCTTCTTGTACATGCCAGGAGTGTAGTGTAAGCTTCTGTTCGCCCTCGTTAGCAAAATGGAGACGGTAAATCCCGCGTACAGAGACAGGCAGAGTGCTCTGGCACCGGATCCGCCTCTCACACCCGCATTCTCCTTTCTGTACCGGCAGAAAAAATGTCACCTTTTTTTTAAAGAGAACCTTCAAGGACAGTTCTTTTTGGCTGAATGGGCACAAATTGGCACAGAAACACACCAAAATCTGGTGGAAGGTCTTCCCAGTAGAGTGGAGGCTGTTATGGCGTATTTCCCGAACAGACCAGTCTTGTGTTTAGGTAAAACTGCTATACATGCATGTGCAGGTTAAGGCCAATGCATAGGAGTTTACAAGAGTACGGGCGCGTACAGCCATTCACTGCAGACTATATGGTCGACCTGCAGCTGGAAAACACGGTTTTACGCTTGAGCTAATAAACTTCCTTGTAGACATGTGCACAACAAAAAAATTTGTTTATTTTCGTTTCGTTTTTTTCGTTTCCGTTGATTCGTAACGATTCGTAAATTCATAAGTCGTCGGTGTTCGTATTCGTAACGATTCGTATTTTCGTAAGAGTTATTTTTTCGTTGATTCGTTTTTTCGTTAGTTTAATTTTCGTTTATTCGAAATTCGGACGCATTCGTATTTATTCGTACATTCGTAACATTCGTAACATTCGTAGATTCGTAATCGGAGCATAATTCATAATTTTATGTAATGTGTATGCTATTATTACATTTTAAGAGACACGGAAAATTACGAATCGAAAAAAAAAGTTACGAATGTACCAATTTTTTCGTTCAATCCATTCGAAGCACGTTAAGCAACGCCATTGTAAGAGACGTGGAAAATTACAAATCGAAAAAAAAAAAAAAAGTTACGAATTTACGAATTTTTTCGTTCAATCCATTCGAACCACGTTAAGCAGCGCCATTGTAAAGCCCCATACACACGCGCGGATTATCCGAGGACCAGGTCCGTCAGACCATGTCTGTCATACTTTGTCTGATGTTGGTTTTGCGTACACACGGTCGGACAAAGTTGTCGGAAAATCCGATCATTCTGAACGTGGTGACGTTTGTTGCCTACGACGGGACTACGTAGAGGCTAGTAGCCAATAGCTTTGGTCTTCTAATGTGATCTGAGCATGCGTGGCACTTTGTCCGGTCGGACAACCGTACACACGATCGGATTTGGTGTGATCGGACCGTGTTGTCGGCAAATCTATCCAGCAGGAGATAAGACTTTGTCCGTCGGACAATCCGACGTACACTGTCCGATGGTGCATACACACGGTCTGATTTTTCAACAACATTGTCCGATCGGACAGAATCCATGAAAAAATCCGACCGTGTGTATGGGGCTTTAGAGACACGGAAAATTACAAATCGAAAAAAAAAAAAAAAAAAAAAAGTTACGAATTTACGAATTTTTTCGTTCAATCCATTCGAAGCACGTTAAGCAGCGCCATTGTAAGAGACACGGAAAATTACAAATCGAAAAAAATAAAAAAAAGTTACGAATTTACGAATTTTTTCGTTCAATCCATTCGAGGCACGTTAAGCAGCGCCATTGTAAGGGACACGGAAAATTACCAATTCAACAAAAAAAAAAGTTACGAATGTACCAATTTTTTCGTTCATTTTCATTTTCGTTGTTCCTGTTTTCGTTTTTCGGATTTTCTTCATTCGTACATTCGTTGTTTCTAATTAGTTTTTTTCGGATTTTCGTTATTTTCGGATTTGTTCGATTTGAGCGATTCGTTAAAATTTTTAGCGAATCGTTCGTTCATTCGTACGAAAACGAACGAACGAAAAATAACAAAAAAAAAAGAAGAACGAAAAAAAACAAAACGAATTGCACATGTCTACTTCCTTGTGCACGAAGCCTAATTTCTGCGGCACATTTGCAGACATGGAGCTGTAAGGTACCTGTGATAGGTAGTGTCTGAAGTGGAGCTTGTGTGCTGAGGATTCAGGCGAAAACTTAGTCAGACAGATCAGGACGGCAACAGATCAGGCAAAGCGATACACGATCGAAATCCAGAGATTGGTCAGGCAGGCAAAGGTCATACACGAGCTGGTGGGGAAGTACAAAATCAGCAGGCTAGAGAGTAGTCGGGAATTCAGGTAGACGTTAAACTACGGTATTCAGAGTCAAAAAGCAGTCAAACCACCCAGGAAGCTAGTCCAAACAAACGGGCACTGAGAGATGGGCAGTGCTGCTATTTATGGGCTGCTTTGATTGTAGATTGTCCACAGCTGGCAGCAGGTGGGGCTAGTGAGTCCAAGGTAATGCATCAAACTAAGAGAACATAGCTATAACTCCAGAGCTCGTTTGTGGCACAACAAGTAATGCCCCGTAAACACGGTCGGAAATTCCGACGGAAAATGTCTGATCGGACCATGTTGTTGGAAATTCCGCCCGTGCGTGGGCTCCATCTGACTTTTCCGTCCAACGGAAAAAATTTGAGATCCTGCTCTCAAATTTTCCGACAACAAAATCCGATCAGACTTTTTCCGATCGTGTGTAGAGAATTCCGACGGACAAAGTGCCACGCATGCTCAGATCAAATTATGAGACCAAAGCTATTGGCTAATAGCCTCTACGTACTTCCGTCGTACACAACGAACGTCACCACGTTCAGAATGATCGGATTTTCCGACAACTTTGTCTGTATGCAACACCAGTGTCGGACAAATTCCGTCGGTAAAAAAACAGACGGATTTTGTGGTCGGAATTTCCGACCGTGTGTACAGGGGCTAAGACTGCAGCTGTGGGACAAGGAACATCCCAGTTCAAATACACCCAGGTACATGACAGGAGCAAAGATAAAAGCCAAGAACAAGTCCCTAATAGATATACACTACATGGCCAAAAGTGTGTAGACAAATGACCATCACACCGAAATGAATTTGTTGGAAATCTCATTCCAAAATCGTAAGCATTATTATGGATGTTCCACTTTTCCTCTTCTGAAAAAGATTTAGTGGTGTCTGGGGAAATTTGTGCCCGTTCAGCCAAAAGAACATTTGTGAGATCGGGTGATAATGTTGGATGGGAAGACCTAGCTTGGATTCAGCATTTCAATTCATCCAAAAGGTGTTCAGTAGGGTTGAGGTCAAGGTGGACTCAAGTTCCTCCACACCAAACTCATGAAATCATGTCTTTATAGAGCTGGCTGTGTGCACATGAAGGCAGGTAGAGGTTCCCCACAGTTATTACCTCTTGTATCTCTTGACCTTCCCTCTAATGCCCCGTACACACGGTCGGAAAATCCGACCACAAAATCCATCGGATTTTTTCCGACGGATTTTGTCCGACAATGGTGTTGCATACACACGGTCGGACAAAGTTGTCGGAAAATCCGATCATTCTGAACGTGGTGACGTTTTTTTGCCTACGACGGGACTACGTAGAGGCTAGTAGCCAATAGCTTTGGTCTTGTAATGTGATCTGAGCATGCGTGGCACTTTGTCCGTCGGAATTCGCTACACACGATCGGAAAAAGTCCGATAGGACTTTGTTGTCGGAAAATTTTGAGAGCAGGAGATAAAACTTTGTCCGTCGGAAAATCCGACGGAAAAAGTCAGATGGAGCCTACACGCGGTCGGAATTTCCGACAACATTGTCTGATAGGACATTTTCCGTCGGAAAATCCGACCGTGTGTACGGGGCATTAGATTGTAAACTCTAAAGAGCAGGGCCCTCTGATTCCTACTGTAGTAAAGTGTATTGTATTTGTACTGTCTACCTTCAAGCGTTGCGTAAACTGTTGGCGCTATATAAATCCTGTATAATAATAATAGAGGTTAACACTGCCGCGGTGGGGAAGGATATGGAGCAAAGATAAAAGCCAAGAACAAGTCCCTAATAGATATATACCATATGGGCCACACCAACAGAGGATTGTCCAAACAGCACCAGATCCACCCTTCTGGATTCTCCTCTGCTGGACATCAAGATGCCCCATTGGTATTACAAGCCCTGCATTCCCGTGACCGGCCCAAGCGAATCTCTTGGGAAAGCCTTACATTTGACATGAACGAGAAAATGTGCCACTGCCCCTGAAGCCATGCATGCCCTGTCCTCGTCCCCCTTCTCCTGATCCAGCGCTGGTGGAAAGAACTGGGCATATATACTACGCGCATGTGACGCCTACTGGGTCGGGTGCACTTTCAGGCTGAGGTCACCCAGCTAGCCCAGCTCCAACCTATCATGGAACGTATGAGTGAGTATTTCCTTATGTCCCTGAGCAACTATTACTGAAGCTTGAGGAGGAAAGGCCCAAGCTATAGAAAAGAGCTGTCTGGGAAAAGCTCAATGTTCTCGAACACCGGAGAAGCAAAATTTGTATATTGAGGTGGAAGTTCACCATTTGTACAACTTCTACAACGCGGGAAGGCACATCTAAATGGACCACGTAGAAACTGTCAAGCCAGATTGATACTTCCCCGTTGTCCTCAGGATTTGAGATAGTCACCCCGTCACAGGAGAACCCATGTCACTGCCGGACCCTGACTATTATGTCTAAAAGACTGTTAAATATGTCCCTCTGTTGTGTTGAATGCTATTTACCTGCTAGTTAACGCTGCACTATTACTTTTTTTGCCCTGTTGCGTTCTGTTAGGCAGGTAGAGCTACCGGTGTTGGGAAGGATATGGTTAGTTATGTTCCTGGATTATATTTTTGATGCACTTTGCTGGATCCGACACGCTGGCTCTGTGTGTTATAAAAGGAACAGGGGGTCCGCACCCTAGAGTCCAACGCTCGGAGATAGAGAGATTTGGTGCTCGTTGCCGTTACCGCAGTCTGAATCGCGTTATTGTCATGCTGGAATCAAGGTTCCCGCTATTAGGGAAGATTGCTGGGACTTGCAGTCCTCTTTGAAGTAACCTCTTATGGACTAAGTATGGACGCTCATCCTATGCAGGTATGCTGGGGCAGCCACAAGCCTGAAGTTATAAACTAGGGAGTCAGACTTCATTTTATGTTGGACTGTTGTTACCTGTGTATGTCATAATGCTAAGTTATTCCAGTAAAGTTTTTGAAACTTTGTCCTTGCCTGGTCTGAAGTTACTCAAGGGGTGTAATGCAAGTAACCAGCACATATACAGTGGTGTGAAAAAGTGTTTGCCCCCTTCCTCATTTCCTGTTCCTTTGCATGTTTGTCACACTTAAGTGTTTCGGAACATCAAACCAATTTAAACAATAGTCAAGGACAACACAAGTAAACACAAAATGCAATTTGTAAATGAAGGTGTTTATTATTAAAGGTGAAAAAAATCCAAACCATCATGGCCCTGTGTGAAAAAGTGATTGCCCCCTAAACCTAATAACTGGTTGGGCCACCCTTAGCAGCAACAACTGCAACCAAGCGTTTGCGATAACGTGCAATGAGGCTTTTACAGCGTCCTGGAGGAATTTTGGCCCACTCATCTTTGCAGAATTGTCCTAATTCAGTTACATTAGAGGGTTTTCGAGCATGAACGGCCTTTTTAAGGTCATACCACAACATCTCAATAGGATTCAGGTCAGGACTTTGGCTAGGCCACTCCAAAGTCTTCATTTTGTTTTTCTTCAGCCATTCGGTGGTGGACTTGCTGGTGTGTTTAGGATCATTGTCCTGCTGCAGAACCCAAGTTCGTTTCAGCTTGAGTACACGAACAGATGGTCGGACATTCTCCTTCAGGATCTCTTGGTAGACAGCAGAATTCATAGTTCCTTTTATCACGGCAAGTCTTCCAGGTCCTGAAGCAGCAAAACAGCCCCAGACCATCACACTACCACCACCATATTTTACTGTTGGTATAATGTTCTTTTTCTGAAATGCAGTGTTCCTTCTACGCCAGATATACTTGGACACACACCTTCCAAAGAGTTCCACTTTTGTCTCATCGGTCCACAGAATGTTGTCCCAAAAGTCCTGGGGATCATCAAGATGTGTTGTGGAGAAATTGAGACGAGCTTTGATGTTCTTTTTGCTCAGCAGTGGTTTTCTCCTTGGAACTCTGCCATGCAGGCCATTTTTGCCCAGTCTTTTCCTGATGGTGGAGGCATGAACGCTGACCTTAACTGAGGCAAGTGAGGCCTGCAGTTCCTTGGACGTTGTTGTGGGGTCTTTTGTGACCTCTTGGATGAGTCGTCGCTGCGCTCTTGGGGTAATTTTGGGCGGCCAGCCACTCCTGGGAAGGTTCACCACTGTTCCATGTCTTCGCCATTTGTGGATAATGGCTCTCACTGTGGTTCGCTGGATTCCCAAAGCTTTGGAAATGGCTTTATAACCCTTTCCAGACTGATAGATCTCAATTACTTTCTTTCTCAATTGTTCCTGAATTTCTTTGGGTCTCGGCATGATGTGTAGCTTTTAAGGATCTTCTGGTGGACCTTACTGTGTCAAGCAGCTCCTATTTAAGTGATGCCTTGATTGTGAACAGGTGTGGCAATAATCAGGCCTGGGTGTGGCTAGAGAAATTGAACTCAGGTGTGGACAACCACAGTTATAGTATGTTTTAACAAGGGGGGCAATCACTTTTTCACACAGGGCCATGATGGTTTGGATTTTTTTTCACCTTTAATAATAAACACCTTCATTTACAAATTGCATTTTGTGTTTACTTGTGTTGTCCTTGACTATTGTTTAAATTGGTTTGATGTTCCGAAACACTTAAGTGTGACAAACATGCAAAGGAACAGGAAATGAGGAAGGGGGCAAACACTTTTTCACACCACTGTAGCTCACCGTGTGGGCCACTAAGCACATTGGGGTATGAAGATAACGGTACAAGAGTTAATACAGTGTGAAGATACAGAGGTTATTAAAGGTAACAAAGGTTTCTCTAGCAGCCTGTCGTAAGCATGTACATGTGACAGGTGGGATAGCCTCTTGCAGCGAGGGAGATGTTGTCGATACTCCTTCTGCAGTGATTCGTCTCCCATAGCAATGGGAGCAGATCTGCACTGCTGAGGCCCTCAACTTGTACACAGATATGAAGAGGAAGAGTTAAGTGAGTGCATGCATGGAGTCAACGCTAGGTGCACGACGGGGATCCATACCGTTACTGAGAGTGAGGTAGCGGTGATACTCTGGAAATGTGGAGAGGGCAAGGGCTCTGCTTTTCCCTCCTAATTGCACAAATAACCGCGGTGGTATTTATTCCATCAATAGAGTGTATTATAGTTCAGTTGTCTGTTCAAGTAAAGGTACCCAGTGAGTAAGGCTGTGACCCTATCCAAAGTGCCTAGTGTAGCACAGAAGAACCCACCCCAAGGCAGGCCTCTCATGTGACTCTTGCTTGGCACCCAAGGAGGAGGGAAACATGGAGGGCATGATGACCACCACATCACCATCACCTACACTGCCTACACACAGGGGCACAGTTGTGCTTGAGCAGAAAAGTGCTGGAACACCAAACTGTTAACACAAGGTTGGAAAAGCAAAAATATCCAAACTGTCTTTGGATGCTTCAGTGGAAACCCCTAAACTCAGTTTGGACCTACACCATATAGTGTAAATGTGATAGTCAGATGTCCATAGTCTTTGACCACGTAGAAATATACAGCATTTGTGAGGTCAAGTACCAATGTTGGATGAGAAGATCTAACTTGCCTTTGGCTTTCCAATTAATCCCAAAGTTTCTCAGTAGGGCTGAGATCATGGCTTTCTGAAGGCTGCTCAAGTTCCTACACAACAAACCCATCAAGTAATTTCCTTGTAGAGATGGCTTTGTGCACAGGGGCGCAGTCATGCTGGGGAAAAAAAAGACCCTTCCCCAGACTACTACCACAATTAGTCTTGCTCGATTTTATGCTCCTGGTTCTGAAATGGGATATCCAACAAGCTCACATGCGATGATCAGGTGCCCACAAACGTGTGGCCAAATAGTGCTGAAAACATTACATAGCTAACTCATCAGGCATACACCAAAAAGCTGAAATACCGCTTTTTGTTGGACTGGCCCTTTCATTCAGGTAGTATTCAGTGTTTTGTACCATATTTCCTGCAGCGTCGGACACTGTATTGTCCTCCCAGCATGCAATCTTCCTCTCTATTATATCTCTTTACAACAGCTCGATTCTTTTAAATGCGATTCATTCCATTGAATCCTTGCTCAGGAAACTGAGCTCTTTTCTCAATGCTCTGCGTGGGAATAAAACACATTCTTAGTGTCGGAAAACACTAGCGACTGGAGAGGTTATGCGCTGTGAGGTGCGTCTCGTCTGGCGCATCCATTATCCATCCCTTTCAGTCTATCTCCACCATTCACTGTGAGGAATCGGGGTGCTCAGGGTCGCAATACAACAGAAGAAGAAGACAAAGCAACGAGAGGCCCAACAAGCTTCGGAATGTCCAGAAAGTTCAATGAATAACGACTTTGGCAGTCTAGCAGAGATACCACAGTGTTCAGCCATAACTAACAATACAGCAGCGGCGAGACGGAGAGATGTTCGAGGAAAGAAAACAAATAAAAAGGTGAAATAACAATCTTTATGTCCCTAACCATGCCATATAAAAACCCTGACTGCTTTAGCTACGTTTAATGCTACCAAATAAATATTTTTTTCATGGTGCCTTGGTTTGATTCTTTGACTCTACTGACTTTAGTTCTTCGAATATCTACAAGTGCTTGTTTAGTGGCCAAATAATGGTTTGCAGATCATTCCTGGCTGGCAAAATCTGTCAAATTCATGAAGTGAGACAAAGAACATCTTGGTTGCCTAGCTAAAGACATGCAAAAAGACACTGGAGGGGTAAGAGAGGGAAAGATCTTAGATGGGAAATGTGGATCACGCCCGAGCAAGCCATGGAGATAGGGACATTCTGTCCTAGGCTGCAAGAGGCTGAGTATATGTACTAAGCATTGTACAAACAATACCAATCAAGCTTGTACATTAAAGACTCCTTGGTATAACCATCAGAACAGCGTTTCTCAAATACCCCAGACAAACCCTTGAAATAATATCACATTTCGAGGAACCCCTACTAGGATTTTTATCTATAGCAGCCTTTCTCAACCTTTTTACCTCAGAGGAACCTTTGAAATACATTTTTGGTCTCTTCGAATCCCTACTAAGATTAGTCTATTGAAGGTCATTGGGAGAATGCCCTTTATATTTGTGGTGGTAAGTCAAAAGAATGCCCATTTACAGGGGTGGCCAGAATGATACCCTTGCATTCATGCTGCTGGCTCTGCCAAGTGGCATTGAACATGGATCTATGCAGACACCATGACATAGGAAGTCAGTTAGCACAACTCAAGGAACCCCTAGCCACCCTTGGAGGAACCCTGGTATATAATGGCCAATCTACAGCTTATGATACATTAAAGAGGAGCTCCAAGCTCCCCCAAAATACCGTAGCTGCTGACTTTTAATATAAGGACACTTACCTGTCCAGGGATCCAGCGATGTCCTCACCCGAGCCGATTCTTCAATTAGCTTTGGGTGAAGGTGCTGACATTTCAAGTAAGGAAAAGGGACGGTGAATCCTTGCGGCTTTGGAATGTAATACACATACTCCGGAGCTGGGAGATAGAGTGTGCTACAGACATGAGGACAGGTAGCTGGCAAGACAGCAGTTGTGAGGTTTGTGAATGAAGAAACCGCGGCTGCAACTTCACTGCACTTGTAGAGCATTGACACTTCCTCCAGCTCCTTAGCTGAAGGTTCATACCATTGATCGCGGTTGCAACGCTTTGCAGGCTCAAATGCAAAAATATAAACAACAAGAGCACATTTTCTATTTATTTTCAAAATGGGTGTATGTGTGGTGCATTCATTTTGTCCTTTAAATTTGCCTAGGGTTCCAATTTAGGACCTAATATACAGAGATTCTAAAAGGCAATCTTGACAGTTTTTTTTTTTTTTTCTACAGAAGATGGTCACACGGCGTTGAATCTGCTGACGCAGAAATATAAATTCTAGTCCCAATTAGCACTACATAACAGTTGCCGGAATTGGTACATACTGTACAAGGTGACTAGAAAAATATGTTCGTTACCCATCAGTGAGCGACAGAATTTATTAACTCAGATTAACTCCTACAGAGCAGAGTCACCTTCCTGGTACTAAACATATCCTAACAAGTTGACTAAAGCCTCATACACACGATCGGACCGTGGACCAACTTTCCCGTGGATTTTTGTCCAAAGGGCGTTGGCCCCAATTTGGTATTGCATACACAAGGCAGGACTTTTTCTGGGTTTTTCTGCTCTTTACCGCCACCTTTGGTCAACTTCTGTATTGTTGACTGATCTTTTGCATTGGTTCTGCATTGGTTTGTACAAAAGTCCGTTGGTTTTGTGTACACACGGTCGGACTTTGGTCCATCGGACTTTTGTTGGCAGAAAGTTGGTCCGTTCGCACAGCCAACAAAATTCCGATGAAACCTGGAAAAAGTTGGTCCGATGGAGCGTACACACGGTCGGATGTTGGTCCAAAAACAGCTAATTTGCATGTTGGTTGTCAAAAAGTCCGATCGTGTGTACGTGCCTTAAGACTCGCCACAAAGTGTGTCTAACAAAATCTTCCAAGCTCTACTCTTGCCAAAACTTTTTAAATAGTATTTTTGACCAAATTGAGGCTTTTTATTGCAAGTTATGTAACCATTGGGGGGAAGGGGTTCCTCTCTTCCTCTGAGGTCACCAAGAATGGAAGTGAACAAAATATCCATAAAGGGGACTGGTGGGGAAGGATGAGTTTGGCTTTCAGAAAGAACTTTGGAAAAATCTTAAAAAAAAACTCTAGTCCATCCGTGCAACTTGCTGGCTCTGTTTCCGTAAGTGGCGACTGGTGATCCAGCGTTGCAGTCTATGCCTACTAATTGGTTTCCCCCTTTCAAGCGTCATCATGGCACTGAAGTCTTCAGGGTCCTTAAAGAACCCTGCCACTGGACAGCCAATAGGAATGGACTTAGTCACCAAGGTAGCGACACCCA
This sequence comes from Lithobates sylvaticus, assembly GCA_028564925.1. Taxonomy (NCBI): domain Eukaryota; kingdom Metazoa; phylum Chordata; class Amphibia; order Anura; family Ranidae; genus Lithobates; species Lithobates sylvaticus. The sequence continues at coordinate 26,578,479 of CM053027.1, forward strand.
ACGAAGAACCCTCCTTCTCAGTGAACAAGACTTAGGATTGGGAAGTCAAATACAAAGAAGAACATGATGGCCGCATCTCCTGTGCAATAACTTTATTTCCGGTTGCATATACAGCACATGGTGAAGCAAGCGGTTGCCCCTTCCAGATGTCATCATAGCACTGAAGACTTCTGGATCCTTAGATGACCCTGCTACTGGACAGCTAATAGTATGGACTTAGTCACAAAGGTAGTGACATTCAAAGTAGAACCCTCCTCCTTCTCAATGTACAAGATAGAAGACTCAGGAAGCGTTGGGGGCAAGTAAATTTTCTCCACTTCCTCTGAGGAGTTGGGCTTTCATACAGAACTCTGGGAAAATCCCAACCCAAAAAAAAACCTCTAGTCTGTCTGTGTATCTTGCTGGCTAGGCTTCTATCAGTAATGACTGGTGATCCATCACTGCAATCTATGCCTACAAAGCGGTTACCCCTTCCATATATCATCATGACACTGAAGTCTTCTGGATCCTTATGCCGCGTACACACGATCGGAATTCTCGTCGGAAAAAACTCTGACGTTTTTTCCGACGGAATTCCGACGGAATTCCGCTCAAGCTGTGTTGCCTACACACGATCACACCAAATTCCGACGGTCAATAACACAGCGGCATAAAACACATTCCACAGCACTATAAAAGGGAAGTTTAATGCTTCCGAGCATGCGTTAAACTGTTTCCGAGCATGCGCCGGAATTTTGCGTGTCGGAATTGCATACACACGATCGGAAAATCCGATAGAAAGGTTTTCCGTCTGAAAAATTTTGAACAGGTTCTCAATCCAAAGTCCGTCGGAAATTCCGACAGAAAAAGACCGTTGGGCATACACACAGTCGGAAAATCCGATGAAAAGCTCCCATCGGACTGTTTTCATCGGAAATTCCGACCGTGTATACGCCGCATTAGAGAACCCTGCCACTGGACAGCCAATAAGAACAGACTTAGTTACCAAGATAGCGACACCCAAAGGAGAACCCTCCTGCATCTCAATGAGCAAGATAGGAGACTCAGGAGGGTTGGGGGGGCAAGGACATGAGACTTTTTCACCATTACCTCTAAGGAGTTATGCCCTGTACACACGAAAACTCTGAAGGTTTTTCTGATGGAATTCCGACGGAATTCCACTCAAGCTGTCTTGCATACACACGGTCACATCAAATTCCGACCGTCAAGAATGCGGTGACGTACAACACATACGACACCACTATAAAAAGGAAGTTCAATAGCCACTGCGTCGGAACAGCATACAGGCGAGCGGATTTTCCGCTAGAAATTTTTTCCGTCTGAAAAATTTAGAACATGTTCTCTATCTTATTCCGTCTAAATTTTCGACGGAAAAAATCCGATGGGACATACACAGTCTGATGGGGGCTCCCATCAGACTTTTTCTGCCGGAATGTCCTACACGGCATTAGGCTTTTCAGTCAGAATTTCTGGAAAATCTAAAAAAAAAAAAAAACCTCTAGTCCGTCTGTGTATCTCACTGGCTATGCTTTTTCATCAGTGATAACTGGTGATACCTCATTGTAGTCTATGCCCAACAACCGGTTGCCCCTTCCAGGTGTCATTACAGCACTGAAATCTTCTGAATCTTTACAGGTCCCCAGCACTGGACAGCCAATGGCAGTGACCGACACCAAGGTAGTGACACCCGAAGAAGAATAGATAATTCCAGATACAGCAAGAGGTTGCAGGTTCAGATCCAGGTCCTGACAAGCTCTGTGTGAATGAAGCCTGCAGATTTGGATATATATATATATATATATATATATATATATATATATATATATATGGATCTGTTCTAAACTTGGCTGAGTTGTGAATTCCCACTGTTGCCAGTAGGTGTCACTGGTACCACAGGCCAGTGTGACAATTACAACTAGGTTGAGCTGTAATGAATATTCTTTGTCCAGAAACAGCCCAGTAGGAGGTTCCTGGCCGTTGTGCGTTCTGGGAAGGGGTATTTATTGAACAGAAGCCATGTGCTCTAGTCAGTCATTACCTTGGAGCCCTTCTGGCCTGATGATATGCTGCCTATTCTGCTGTAGGCCCAGAAGCCTGTCTGGTGCCTACTAACCCTGAGGTGGTCCTTAGGCTGTCTTGCCTATGTACAGGAAGCCGAGCCAAGCTGAGGAGATCCAAGGGAGGAGCCTTGCTGGAGAGAGCCAGGATGAAGGCTGGTCTCTCAGAAGGGCCTGGTGACTCGTTTGGAGGACACACCTATATCTAAACTACCCTTACAGTACCGTTGGGTCGGCTTAAAGGTTCTGGTACTGTTAAGCTGTTCTACAATCTAAACAAGGTAACTAGCTCCTGGCTGCTAAGTCTGTGAGAGGGACTTATACAAGAGTGCTACTGGCTGCTAAGTCTGTGAGAGGGACTTATACAGGTATTCAAGATCTTCTAAAAAGAAAGCTGTTTGTTCTTTGGATTCAAGGAGTCTAAAGTGTATCTATAACCTCCCCTAAACCTCCCTCCTACTACTTTTCTCAAGTTATCATTAAAGCATTGAAAAATGCCTAAAGTGACTGGCGCCTAAATTCTGTTCAACTTCCCATTATAGCCATGGACTCAGCCTTGGGGTGAATGTAAGCTCGCTTGGCGCCTAAATTCTGTTCAACGTCCCATTATAGCCATGGACACAGCCTTGGGGTGAATGTAAGCTCGCTCGGCACCTAAATTCTGTTCAACTTCCCATTATAGCCATGGACTCAGCCTTGGGGTGAATGTAAGCTCGCTCGACGCCTGAATTCTGTTCAACTTCCCATTATAGCCATGGACTCAGCCTTGGGGTGAATGTAAGCTCGCTCGACGCCTAAATTCTGTTCAACATCCCATTATAGCCATGGACTCAGCCTTGGGGTGAATGTAAGCTCGCTCGACGCCTAAATTCTGTTCAACGTCCCATTATAGCCATGGACTCAGCCTTGGGGTGAATGTAAGCTCGCTCGACGCCTAAATTCTGTTCAACGTCCCATTATAGCCATGGACTCAGCCTTGGGGTGAATGTAAGCTCGCTCGACGCCTAAATTCTGTTCAACGTCCCATTATAGCCATGGACACAGCCTTGGGGTGAATGTAAGCTCGCTCGACGCCTAAATTCTGTTCAACTTCCCTTTATAGCCATGGACTCAGCCTTGGGGTGAATGTAAGCTCGCTCGACGCCTAAATTCTGTTCAACTTCCCATTTATAGCCATGGACTCAGCCTTGGGGTGAATGTAAGCTCGCTCGGCAGCTAAATTCTGTTCAACTTCCCATTATAGCCTTGGGGTGAATGTAAGCTCGCTCCCTGTATCTGGAGGTACCTCTTTGCTCCCAGTAGACCCAGGGGGGTGCTACACTTATACAGTGTATTTTCTTAAATATTTATATACAGATCAAAGGGGTGTTCTTTGCTCTGCATATCATCCGAAGCCCCAAAAACCTTACAAGTTTAAAAAAACAAAAAAACAAAAGGCTCTGCCTGAAAGCAATCCTATACTTCTGTAGAGATAGTGACCAATGCCTCGGCATGACCACATACGAGGCGGAAGTTTCTGGGTAATCATATATTTTATTGACTTCTACCAGTGACTGGTCCCATGCAGAATGGATGTTACCGACAGAGGCCATTATGTTTATGTCAGAGGTTTGCTGCGACAGCATGCAGGTTAAAACGATCGTTTTTATTTCCTTCCATAGCACCGTGCTGGTGGATGTGAAATGAAGAAAGCGTGGCTCTACATTAAGAATTATTTTTGCTGCCAGTGATAGGAGCGCAGTTCATTGTTCCATGCCAGAATGCCTTGAGATGACATTGTTACCAGCCTAATGGTCAGTGGCGGAACTACCGCCATAGCGACACATGCGGTCGCTATGGGGCCCGCAGACAATCAAGGGCCCGGTGAGCGGCGTTTCTAGGCGGGTGCGGGCCGCGCCGGGTGACACCCGCTAGCGGGGGGGTGACACCCGTGGGTAGCGGCAGCCGCACCACTAACGCCGCACACCGTGCCTTCTGGACTGGAGCGCAGGAGGGACACAGCGGCGCGGACCGAAGCCGCCTCCCCTCCTCTCTGTTTACATTCAGAGAGGAGGAGGAGCCTGGGAGGAGGGACACACATGGCGCTGTTTCTGAGGTATGTAAGGGTCGGGGGGCATCGTCTGCTGTGGGGTCTGCACAACCCGGGGGGGGGGTCTGCATTGCTGGGGGTGTCTACTGATGGGGGTCTGCACTGAGGTGGGGGGGTCTGCTGTGTGTCTGCTGTGGGGTCTGCACTACCCGGGGGGGTCTGTAATGGGTGGGGGTGTCTACTGATGGGGGTCTGCACTGAGGTGGGGGGGTCTGTAATGGGGGTGTCTGTACTAAGGGGGTCTGCACTGAGGTGGGGGGGTCTGTACTAAGGGGGTCTGCACTGAGGTGGGGGGTCTGTAATGGAGGATTGTCTGTACTAAGGGGGTCTGCACTGAGGTGGGGGGGGTCTGTAATGGGGGTGTCTGTAAAAAGGGGGTCTGAACTGAGGTGGGGGGGTCTGTAATGGAGGATTGTCTGTACTAAGGGGGTCTGCACTGAGGTGGAGGGGTCTGTAATGGGGGATTGTCTGTACAAAGGGGGTCTGCACTGAGGTGGGGGGGTCTGTAATGGGGGTGTCTGTACTAAGGGGGTCTGCACTGAGGTGGGGGTGTCTGTACTAAGGGGGTCTGCACTGAGGTGGGGGGGTCTGTAATGGGGGATTGTCTGTACTAAGGGGGTCTGCACTGAGGTGGGGGGGTCTGTAATGGGGGATTGTCTGTACAAAGGGGGTCTGCACTGAGGTGGGGGGGTCTGTAATGGGGGTGTCTGTACTAAGGGGGTCTGCACTGAGGTGGGGGTGTCTGTACTAAGGGGGTCTGCACTGAGGTGGGGGGGTCTGTAATGGGGGATTGTCTGTACTAAGGGGGTCTGCACTGAGGTGGGGGGGGGGGGGTCTGTAATGGGGGTGTCTGTACTAAGGGGGTCTGCACTGAGGTGGGGGTGTCTGTACTAAGGGGGTCTGCACTGAGGTGGGGGGGTCTGTAATGGAGGATTGTCTGTACTAAGGGGGTCTGCACTGAGGTGGGGGGGTCTGTAATGGGGGATTGTCTGTACAAAGGGGGTCTGCACTGAGGGGGGGGGGTCTGTAATGGGGGGGTGTCTGTACTAAGGGGGTCTGCACTGAGGTGGGGGTGTCTGTACTAAGGGGGTCTGCACTGAGGTGGGGGGGTCTGTAATGGGGGATTGTCTGTACTAAGGGGGTCTGCACTGAGGTGGGGGGGTCTGTAATGGGGGATTGTCTGAACAAAGGGGGTCTGCACTGAGGTGGGGGGGGTCTGTAATGGGGGTGTCTGTACTAAGGGGGTCTGCACTGAGGTGGGGGGGGTCTGTAATGGGGGTGTCTGTACTAAGGGGGTCTGCACTGAGGTGGGGGGGTCTGTAATGGGGGTGTCTGTACTAAGGGGGTCTGCACTGAGGTGGGGGGGTCTGTAATGGGGGATTGTCTGTACAAAGGGGGTCTGCACTGAGGTGGGGGTCTGTAATGGGGGGTGTCTGTACTAAGGGGGTCTGCACTGAGGTGGGGGGTCTGTAATAGGGGATTGTCTGTACTAAGGGGTCTGCACTGAGGTGTGGGGGTCTGTAATGGGGGTGTCTGTACTAAGGGGGTCTGCACTGAGGTGGGGGGTCTGTAATGGGGGATTGTCTGTACTAAGGGGGTCTGCACTGAGGTGGAGGGGTCTGTAATGGGGGATTGTCTGTACAAAGGGGGTCTGCACTGAGGTGGGGGGGTCTGTAATGGGGGTGTCTGTACTAAGGGGGTCTGCACTGAGGTGGGGGTGTCTGTACTAAAGGGGTCTGCACTGAGGTGGGGGGGTCTGTAATGGGAGATTGTCTGTACTAAGGGGGTCTGCACTGAGGTGGGGGTGTCTGTACTAAGGGGGTCTGCACTGAGGTGGGGGTGTCTGTACTAAGGGGGTCTGCACTGAGGTGGGGGGGTCTGTAATGGGGGATTGTCTGTACTAAGGGGGTCTGCACTGAGGGGGGGGGGGTCTGTAATGGGGGATTGTCTGTACTAAGGGGGTCTGCGCTGAGGTGGGGGGGTCTGTAATGGGGGATTGTCTGTACAAAGGGGGTCTGCACTGAGGTGGGGGGGGGTCTGTAATGGGGGATAGTCTGTACAAAGGGGGTCTGCACTGAGGTGGGGGGGGGGTCTGTAATGGGGGTGTCTGTACTAAGGGGGTCTGCACTGAGGTGGGGGGGTCTGTAATGGGGGTGTCTGTACTAAGGGGGTCTGCACTGAGGTGGGGGTGTCTGTACTAAGGGGGTCTGCACTGAGGTGGGGGGTCTGTAATGGAGGATTGTCTGTACTAAGGGGTCTGCACTGAGGTGGGGGGGTCTGTAATGGGGGTGTCTGTACTAAGGGGGTCTGCACTGAGGTGGGGGGTCTGTAATGGAGGATTGTCTGTACTAAGGGGGTCTGCACTGAGGTGGAGGGGTCTGTAATGGGGGATTGTCTGTACAGAGGGGGTCTGCACTGAGGTGGGGGGGGGGGGGTCTGTAATGGGGGTGTCTGTACTAAGGGGGTCTGCACTGAGGTGGGGGGGTCTGTAATGGGGGTGTCTGTACTAAGGGGGTCTGCACTGAGGTGGGGGGGGGGGTCTGTAATGGGGGATTGTCTGTACAAAGGGGGCCTGCACTGAGGTGGGGGGTCTGTAATAGGGGATTGTCTGTACTAAGGGGTCTGCACTGAGGTGTGGGGGTCTGTAATGGGGGTGTCTGTACTAAGGGGGTCTGCACTGAGGTGGGGGGTCTGTAATGGGGGATTGTCTGTACTAAGGGGGTCTGCACTGAGGTGGAGGGGTCTGTAATGGGGGATTGTCTGTACAAAGGGGGTCTGTAATGGGGGATTGTCTGTACAAAGGGGGTCTGCACTGAGGTGGGGGGGTCTGTAATGGGGGTGTCTGTACTAAGGGGGTCTGCACTGAGGTGGGGGTGTCTGTACAAAGGGGGTCTGCACTGAGGTGGGGGGTCTGTAATGGGGGATTGTCTGTACTAAGGGGGTCTTCACTGAGGTGGGGGGGGGGTCTGTAATGGGGGATTGTCTGTACTAAGGGGGTCTGCACTGAGGTGGGGGGGGTCTGTAATGGGGGATTGTCTGTACTAAGGGGGTCTGTAATGGGGGATTGTCTGTACTAAGGGGGTCTGCACTGAGGTGGGGGGGGTCTGTAATGGGGGATTGTCTGTACTAAGGGGGTCTGCACTGAGGTGGGGGGGGGGTCTGTAATGGGGGATTGTCTGTACTAAGGGGGTCTGCACTGAGGTGGGGGGGGGGTCTGTAATGGGGGATTGTCTGTACTAAGGGGGTCTGCACTGAGGTGGGGGGTCTGTAATGGGGGATTGTCTGTACTAAGGGGGTCTGCACTGAGGTGGGGGGTCTGCACTTGGGTGGGGGGTGTCTGTACTAAGGGGGTCTGCACTTGGGTGGGGGGTCTGTACTGAGGGGGGTGTCTGTACTACTGGGGGGGGGATCTGTACTACTTAGGGGGGTCTGCACTGAGGGGGGTGGGTCTGCACTGTTGGGGGGTCTGTAATGTTGGGGAGGCCTGCACTGGAAGGGTGTCTGTACTGAGGGGATGGTGTGCACTGGGGGGGGGGGGTGTCTGTACTGCTAGGGGGGGTCCTGCACTGAGGGGGGTGTCTGCACTGAGGTGGGGTCTGTAATGCTGTGGGGTGTCTGTACTTAGGGGGGTGTCTGGCATTAGTTCTTTTTTTTTTTTGTGGTGGTGGTGGGGGGGCCCATACAACATTTTGCTATGGGGCCCTGTGATTTCTAGTTACGCCCCTGCTAATGGTGTCTGTTGAACCGACTCTAATGTGGTTATTAACACATTGCTGGAAAAGTAACCCAATCTCCGAGATTCTCCGCACGGCGAGAGGACGCTGAGTCAGCGACAACTCCTTATAGCCTCTTCACACATCACCGCGTGTCCCACTGATTCCACTCTCCTTATTTCCTTATGTGGAGGATGTGAGGGTTTGATCCCCTGCTGGGTTTTTGACGTTATGACACTTTTTAATTTGGAAGATATAAGGGATGGATCCCCTGCTGGGTCTTTAATTCTATGACACCCTTTATGTAGAAGATGTGAGGGTTTGATCCCCAGATAGGTCTTTATTGCTATTACACCCTTTGTGTAGAAGTTATGAGGGTTTTACCTTCTACTGTGTCTTTACTTATATGACACCCTTTATGTAGCAGATTTGAAAGTCTAGTCCTCGGCTGGCTTTTTAATGCTATGACACCCCTTATGTGAAGGGTGTGAGAGTTTGATCCCCTGGTAGGTCTAGGACTCAAAATCAGTTTACTGAATCAGATCAGGCAGCTATTGTGATTGGTTGCCAGAAGTTACAGTGTATCATTACCGCTCACTGACTGGTTGCTAGAGGTTACAGTGTATCATTACCGCTCACTGACTGGTTGCTAGAGGTTACAGTGTATCATTACCGCTCACTGACTGGTTGCCAGAGGTTACAGTGTATCATTACGGCTCACTGATTAGTTGCTAGTGGTTACAGCACATGATTTCTGTTTGTTGATTGGTTGCTAGAGATTACTGTGCATAGGACCTCAGGGGGGCATGATATACATATGAATGCTGCCGGCCGTCACTATTTCCATATGAATGCTGACGCAATTTACATATGAATTCCGGTAATTGACATGTAAAAACAGGGTCTGCAGGTGAGTCATCTGTACACAACAATAGGGCAGAGCTGGGCAGCATTAGTAGCAACACTTCACACTGAGATATTGGGACACAGCACAGGACTAAAACCTCCAGGGACGAGGGAATTTTAAACCAGGATAGTTGGCAAGTATGAGGCAGCTGCTTTGGGCCCCACAACAATGACAGGGCTTATGCCCTGCCTTAAAAACGGCCCTGGGGCATGGCATTCAGAAATAACAGCAACCGCAAGCATCTGCAAAAGGCAATGCAATTTTGCACGTGTTCCTGCGCTGCACCTGGTGAGTGATATGCCCTTAAGGTCTGTATAAAATGTTTTTTTTTTTTTATCTAATTGGGGCGAGTAGTGTGTTTTATTTATTTTTTTCCAGTGGAGATGGGCTTTAGGAAAAAACACATAAAATGAAATTGTCTTGACTTCCGCAATTTAATCAGCCGTTGTTCAGCGATCGCGCCTGACATTTACACAACACAACACCAATGACACTTGATCCGTGCTGCTGTTTTTTTAATGAACCGCGTGGCAATCTATAAAACTCTTTCACGCCAACGCGAGTAAAAAAAAAAAAAACATATATGTATTCCCGTCACATGGACTCCCCGGGAAGGAAGAGCGCCACGTTTAATTAATATCTCTGTAATTACTATCGATTTTTTTTTTTTTTTTTTTTTCAGGCTGATGACAATCCTATGATCAATTGAGTTGTACTTTTAACTGGCCATCCCTCAGGCCAAAGAGACGCAGACTGGCCTACAATTATCCGCTGAATGTGTTCCTATTCGCCGCAACCTTTATGAGCCGCTACTCTGAATTATCTTTACTTTGTAATTAAACTCCAGTGATAGATTACATTTTAAGAGATGATGCCTGCTTTTAAATTGTCCTCCTCTGCCTAATGAATGTCTACACATGGCCACAGGTTACCAACAAGGGCGGCTTTACTGGGACTGGATGTGATTAGCTTTCAGCAGACGGTTCTGGGTAATGGGACGAACGATTCTTCTAACTGGGCTCACCTCGAAATGATTTCATGGGGCGTATATACAGTAATTGATTTAGAGGATCTAAAAATATGTAGACATGTGCACAATAGAAAAATTTGTTTAGTTTCGTTTCTGTTCGTTTCCGTTGATTCGTAACGATTCGTAATTTCGTAAGTCGTCGATGTTCGTATTCGTAACGATTCGTATTTTCGTAAGAGTTATTTTTTCGTTGATTCGTTTTTCCGTTAGTTTAATTTTCGTTTATTCGAAATTCGTATTTTCGTTGTATTTTGTATTCGGACGCATTCGTATTTTCGTAGATTTAGTTACATTCGTACTTTCGTAAGATTGATTTATTCGTACTTTCGTAACATTGTTTTCGTAGATTCGTAATCGGAGCATAATTCATAATGTTATGTAATGTGTATGCTATTATTACAATGTAAGAGACACGGAAAATTACGAATGAAAAAAAAAAGTTATGAATGTACGAATTTTTTCGTCCAATCCATAGGAAGCACGTTAAGCAGCGCCATTGTAAGAGACACGGAAAATTACGAATCGCAAAAAAAAAAAAGTTACGAATGTACGAATTTTTTCGTTCAATCCATTCGAAGCACGTTAAGCAGCGCCATTGTAAGAGACACGGAAAATTACGAATCGCAAAAAAAAAAAAAATAAGTTACGAATGTACGAATTTTTTCGTTCAATCCATTCAAAGCACGTTAAGCAGCGCCATTGTAAGAGACACGGAAAATTACGAATCGCAAAAAAAATAAATAAGTTACGAATGTACGAATTTTTTCGTTCAATCCATTCGAAGCACGTTAAGCAGCGCCATTGTAAGAGACACGGAAAATTACCAGTTCAACAAAAAAAAAAAAGTTACGAATGTACAAATTTTTTCGTTCATTTTGATTTTCGTTGTTTCTGTTTTTGTTTTTCGGATTTTCTTCTTTCGTAGTTTCGTTGTTTCTAATTTGGTTATTTCGGATTTTCGTTGTTTTTCATATTCGTTCGATTCGATAATTCGTTAAAATTTTTAGCAAATCATTCGTTCATTCTTACGATAACGAATGAACGAATATAACGAATTTTAACGGAAAACGAAAAAAAACAAAACGAATTGCACATGTCTAAAAATATGTCCAATATAATCTCAGGGCCTTGCATGTGGCAAGGCACGTTAAAACATGTGCATTAACACTATATAGCGGCGACACCTTTTCAAGGTGTCCGCTATGTACAAATTTAGTTTTTCCCTCAAAACAGTAAAGAGGTTCTGAGGGTTAATTGATTAGGTTTTAAACTTTGACATCAGTTTGGCTGGGCTGTGTTAGGGTTCTGCCTGGTCATGTGTGCACATGACAGTCCTAGAACCAGGCCTGGTTGGACGTTTTGGGTATCAGCATTCCCCGGAGCCAATCAGTGGGTGCGTCTGGCCCCGCTGAGGAGTTTGGGGAAGGGTACTTAACCGCCTAAGGACCGCCTCCTGTAGATTTCCGTCAACAACATGGCACGGCTGGGCAGAAGCACGTACCGGTACGTCCTCCTTTAAGTGCCCAGCCGTGTGACACGCGCGCGACCAGGTCCTGAGCTCCGTGACCACGGCCGCGGGACCAGCGGACCCGATCAGCCGCTGGTGTCCCGCATTCGGGTCACAGAACTGAAGAACGGGGAGAGGTCTGTGTAAACAAACCTCCCACCGCGCTTCCTACACTGCCTGTCACTGATCTGCTGTTCCCTGTCATTGGGAAAGCCGATCAGTGACGTCAGACGTAAAGCCACGGCCCCCTACTGTAAAAAAAAACACACACACACGTCACACTAACCCCTCCCCGCCCGATAGAGGTTAACTCCTTCACTGCCACTGTCATTTACATAGGAATCAATGCATTTAAATAGCACTGATTTCTGTATAAATGCCAATGGTCCGAAAAAATGTGTCAAAAATGTCCGATGTGTCCGCCATAATGTCGCAGTCACAATAAAAATCGATGATCGCGATTTCAAAATTGTCGCTCTATTTTTGTTTATAGCGCAAGAAATAAAAACCGCAGGGGCGATCAAATACCACCAAAAGAAAGCTCTATTTGTGGGGAAAAAAGGACACCAATTTTGTTTGGGAGCCACGTCACACGACCGCGCAATTGTCAGTTAAAGCGACGCAGTGCCGAATCGCAAAAAGGGGCCTGGTCCTTTGGCTGCAAATTGGTCCGGGGCTTAAGTGGTTAAGATGTTGGAGTCACGTGTTCGGGGGTTCGTTCGGCATTAGCTGTCTGTTCCTGAGTCTGGACCGCGGTAGCCCCGCGAGCGGTCCCGGGATCGGGAGCATGTGCCGCCCCGCAACATGCTCCGGTTGAACAACTCCATTAGACCCGCTTGGTCTGGGATGAGGATCCGTCTGTTCCCGACTCTCGGAACCGGCTGGTCCGAGGCGCAGGATTCAAGGCGTCTGGGTGCGCTCTCAACTTGGAGGGGCACCGCAGCTCAAGTAAGCTAACGGGGGAGGACTCTTCGGAGGAGGGCCAACAAGCTGGCATCCCAAGAAGTGCCTGGTTGCTGGGTTGTCAAGGACAGTAACGGTTTCCCAGTACTGCCAAGGAAACAGGGAACGTTCCAGGTACTAAGGAAAGGTTCCTGTTCACTATCAGTTGCAACTACATTCAAGGTCAGAGACTTTGCAAATTCTGAATTCAAGTGCTGACCGCCGTAATCTCTGGCTAGAGATTCGTTCAGCTTTGAAGCGCGCAGCTGTGAGTGGCTACTCTCTGGGTTTGCATTAGAGACTTCCTAATAGTCAGCAGTTCAAGGTGCCTGAGTTTCTTCACCCTTGCCCTCTGTTCCCATATGAGACTGTGTTTGTTACCCCTTTAAATAAAAACCTTTCTAAAGGACTTTTATGGTGTCAGCGTTCAAAGTCGTTGGGTACTAACCCTGGGAACCCCTAGATCTGGAAGAACCAAGCAGAGGTAACCGGTAAGCCCAAAGGTCAAGGCTGCCCCGTCAAGGGTTATGGCCGCTACAACTACAATGCATGGTAGTGCTCCAGCACTATGTATGACGCACTGGGGTGCCATGCATTGGGAATGGAACCCCAATGCATTGTAGAGTAGGGCCCAACACACACAATACACTGCACCACAATAAACAGTATATACTTTGTATATGTATAGAAGTTGCCTGTTTGTTGTTGACCCATGCTAACCTGGCTACTTGCTTGACGGCTGCCTAGACCTCTGCACAGACCTGACAGCTCTCTCTCGTCTGCCACGTGCTACAACCCCGGTTTGGACCTCACTACCCTCTCACCAGTTGCCTGCCACAGCCTCTGCCTGGAGCTGACTACTCTTTTGCCTGCTGCCTGTCATGACCTTTGCCTGGACCCAACTAATCTTATGTCTATCGCCTAGTGAACAGTCTTTGCACGGTAGCCCTTCTGTTTCACTAACTCTTTGTTGGCACTATCCTGGAGGCCACAACCTAGCGCCAGTTTGAGGCAAAGAAAGCGGGGGTCCATATTGGTTTTCGACCCATCTCCACCATCAGGGGCTCTGGTAAACTGCCTCCACACCCAACAGGGATTCCAGACTTAGTTGTTCTCTTCTTGCTATGTAGCTTTATGTTGGTTCTTTTGAGCTATGGTATCTTATTCTTTTAGAATTCTTGCTAGTTCTTTCAGGATTTGCAGGATGCCTGCCATGTTCTCCAGGGTTTCTTGCAGGATCTCAGCCACGTCTTCCAGGATTCCTTGCAGGATCTCTGCTGGGTCTTCCAGTATTCCTCTTCTGAACTAGTTGCCTGCCACGGCCTCTGCCTGGAGCTGTTTACTCTTTTGCCTGCTGCCTGCCATGACCTCTGCCTGGACCAGACTATTCTTATGTCTACCACCTTGTGAACAATCTTTGCTTTGTAGCCCTTCTGTTTTTTCAGCAAAGAAAACAATGGACCAATATGGCTTTCAGCCCATCTCCAAGATCCGGGGCTGTGGTAAACTGTCCCTACACCCAACAGGGATCCAAGACTTACTTGTGCTCTTCCTGCTATGTAGCCTTATGTGGTATCTTATACTGAGAAGACTACCCTGCCTGGACCTCTGCTCAGACCGACTACTCTCTCATCTGCCACAACCCCTGCCTGGACCTTACTACTCTCTTACCAGTTACCTGCCATGACCTCTGCCTGGAGCTGACTACTGTTTTGCCTGCCGCCTACCATGACTGCTGCCTGGACCAGACTAGTATTATGATTACCAACTAGTGAACATTCTTTGCTTTGTAGCCCTTCTGTTTCAGTAACCTCTTGTCGGAACTATCCAGGAGGCCTGGTGCCAGTTTGCAACAAAGAAAACAGAGAACCAATATGGCTTCCGGACAGTCTCCACCATAGGGTGACCACATTTCCAAACTGCCAATCAGGGACAACCCCCAGCATGCACCAGTCGGTGACGTCACCGGGGGGCGGTGCCACCATTTGTTTCATGTATGTTAGCCCAACATTGCAGCTGCAGGGGGCCACTTAGATTCACAGAGTGTAATTGTATCTAAGGCACTAAAGTTGTATATAAAACCCTGTACTTTATACTACAAAAGGAATACAAATGACCTGAGGGATCTGGACATACACTGACCTACCTGATCAATACACTGACCTACCTGATTCCTACCCCCTCCATTGAGAGAGAGAGGGAGGGTGGCTGAGAGAGGGGGGTGAAACGGGGGGTGGGAGAGAGAGAGAGAGAGAGAGAGAGAAAGAGAGAGCGGTGAGAGAGAGAGAGGTGAGAAAGAGAGAGAGAGGGGGGGGTGAGAGAGAGAGGGGTGAGAGAAAGAGGGATGGGAGAGAGAAAGAGAGGGGAGTGAAAGGGGGAGAGAGAGAAAGAGAGAGAGAGAGGGGGTGAGAGAAAAAGAGAGGGTGAGAGAGAGAAAGATGGAGGGGGTGAGAGAGAGAGAGAGAGGGGGAGATGGGGTGAGAGAAAGAGAGGGTGGGAGAGAGAGAGGGGTTGGGAGAGAGGGGTTGGATAGAGAAAGAGAGAGCGATGGGAGGGAGAGAGGGGTGAGAAAGAGAGAGTGGTGGGAGAGAGAGAGTAAGAGAGAGAAAGAGAGGGGTGGGAGAGAGAGAAAGAGAGGGGTGGGAGAGAGAGAAAGAGAGGAGTGGGGAGAGAGAGAAAGAGAGGGGTGGGGAGAGAGAGAGAGAGAGGGCGCGAGAGAGAGAGGGCGAGAGAGAGAGAGAGAGGGGTGAGAGAGAGAGGGGTGGAGGGAGAGATAGAGGGGTGGGAAAAAGAGAGGGGGGTGGGAGAAAGAGAGGGGTGGGAGAGAGAAAGAGAGGGGTGGGAGAGAGAAAGAGAGGGTGGGAAAGAGAGAGAGGGGAGAGAGGGGGTGGGAGAGAGAGAGGGGAGAGAGGGGGGTGGGAGAGAGAGAGGGGAGAGAGAGGGGGTGGGGGAGAGAGAGGAGAGAGAGAGAGAGATAGAGGGGGGATAGAGGGTGTGATAGAGAGATGAGGGGGGAGAGATGAGAGAGAGAGGGGGGGGAGAGGTGGGAGAGAGAGAGAGAGAGAGGGTGAGTGAAAGTGACCCCCTATCCCTGCTTGCAGTGTCTCCTGTACCCCCTGTCTGTGGGTAGGTGTGTGTGTGTGTGTGATGCACCTACCTCCCGCTATCCTCGTCCTCTGGGCTCTTGGTCAGCCTATCTTTCTTCATGATGGCAGTCACAGCGAAGAAGGTGTGTAGGCTCTGGGAAGGTGCTGGGGACACTGCGCTCACACTGCTGCTCAGGTCAGGGTGGCGGTGAGGTCTTCTCCCACTCCTCCCTGGCTGTTCCTTCTAGCCAGCCTCGTGCTGCTCCCTGGGGTCAGCACTCACTGTTTTAAGATGCTGCTGTCTGCGCTGCCCTCCACCCTGCCGCCACTGGACCAGCGGAACTGTCCCTCTCTAGGACCATGGCATGACAAGGGTGCGGGGGCAGAGCTCAGCTGCGTTGGGCCCCAGGAGCACTAGCGCGGAGGAGGAAGTGAAATCCTCCTCCGCTTTCAACACTGGGCAGGGAGGGCTGGCGGCTCTACCAACCAGTGGGCAGGATTAGAGTCTGGTGGAGATGGAGGCGGAATTCCTGATAGTTCCCAGTGTCAGTTTCATTCCGGGACACTGTATTGTCCCGGAATGGATGTTCCCGGGACCAGGGACACAGATGCCTATTACGGGACAATTCCGGGCAATCCGGGACACGTGGGCACCCTACTCCACCATTAGGGGCTCTGGTAAACTACCCCTACACCCAACAGGGATCCAAGACTTATTTGTGCTCTTCCTTCCATAGCTTTATGTTAGTTCTTTTGAACTATGGTATCTTATACTGAGAAGACTGCCTGCTACGCTTGTTGCAACATGTGATTGCAACCAATCCTCCGGTTTTAGTTATTTGTCAGCCCGCCACCTGCCTTGACCTTCTCTCTATGATACGACTCTGCCTGAACACCGCCTCCCTCTAGAGGCTGATGTGCAACTCCTTGGACTTATTACAACAACAAAAGCCTGAAAGAGCAAGCCTGTAAAAATGTGAAGGCCTCATCAAAAATTACTGCAATAATAATTCAAAATATGTGTTCACCGAAAACGCACTATAATTTCCTTTTACAGTGAAAAAGCTTGACTTTTAGCATAATGCAGCTAACTTCATACAGCATGGGGGAGGCTGATAGAAGCAAGAACAAGATGCAGAGAACACTCAAAATTCAAAATGAAAGACCATTTAAAGCGTCTTATGTTATTACTATAACGTAGTCAGGTTGCACACACAGTAATATTGATAAAGCAATAGTGCAGCGCTCAAGTGCTCAAAAATGATATGCAATTGAACTTCAATAGTCCATAGAGTGTAATAAATATATAAAGTAATCAAAGTCTAGAAAAAACCCAGAAACATCAATTTCAGTGACCCCACAACCATGATGGAAATAGGAGTCTTCAAGTCAGGTGACACCCTTCACTCTCATGCACTGCTTACTGGAAAAAGTGTGACCCCCTGATAGGAGTGGTCAACATGCGCTCTTTTTACAAAGCCAGTCCAACATGGCAGGTAGGAGGGTCCCATTTAGGATGGTGACCAAAACAGTTTCAGCAACCAAGCATTGGCAGTAAGGCTTACACACCCGTTCCTGAGTGGCACCCAGCCAGATATATATAAAAAAAAAAAAAAACACTCCAATAGTGTAATACTGTTAAAACTATTGTTACTTTATTGCACAAAAAGATGCACCCACATGTTTGTAAATGATATCAGGCAAATATCCGGCGTGAGCAGACTGGGCTTTCAACAACAAAGACGGCCATTGCGCTGCTGCGATGGTGTGTGTACATGGCTCCACCCTACGCGTTTCATCACATCTGACGTCATCAGGGGCACAGCAGAGTGAATGGTGTCACCTGGCTTTTTTTGAAGACTCCTATTTCCATTACGGTTGAGGAATCACTGATATGTATGCTTCTTGTTTTTTTATGGACTTTGATTACTGTATATATTTTTCCCACTTTATGGACCATTGAAACTCAAGTGCACGTACATGGCTCCACCATACTCGTTTTGTTACATCTGACATCATCAGGGGCACAGCAGAGTGAATGGTGTCCACCTGGCTTTTTTTGAAGACTCCTATTTCCATTACGGTTGAGAAATCACTGAAATTGATGCTTCTTGTTTTTTTCTGGACTTTGATTACTGTATATATTTTTCCCATTTTATGGACCATTGAAACTCAAGTGCATGTACATGGCTTACCCTACTCGTTTCGTCACATTTGACGTCATCAGGGGCACAGCAGAGTTAATGGTGTCAATCTGGCTTTTTTTGAAGACTCCTATTTCCATTACGGTTGAGAAATCACTGAAATTGATGCTTCTTGTTTTTTTCTGGACTTTGATTACTGTATATATTTTTTCCACTCTATGGGACCATTGAAACTAAAGTGCACGTACATGGCTCCACCCTACTCGTTTCGTCACATCTGACATCATCAGGGGCACAGCAGAGTGAAGGGTGTCACCTGGCTTTTTTTGAAGTCTCCTATTTCCATTACAGTTGAGGAATCACTGAAATTGATGCTTCTTGTTTTTTTATGGACTTTGATTACTGTACATATTTTTTCCACTCTATGAACTATTGAAGCTCAAGTGCATATATTATTTGAGAACTTGAGTGCTGCACTACAGTATTGTTTTATCTTGTTTTAAGTGTTTTGTATCAGGACACGTCACAGCAGCTATGTATTTTTCATCCAAGTGCAGTTTTACAACAATTTCTGCATACACAGTAATATTGTCAGCTTCCTTTTGTCCCTCACAGTAGTATTTTCTGCAGCAAGGGTTAAATGTGGTAGCAGGATACCAGTAATGGGGCAGTGTCAGGGCTTGGCTCAGCCCTTCCATCTCTGAGCTGGCCACTCAGCTGTCGGCTAATTGCCAGCTCCTATCTCTCCACAGTTACTCAGCTGTTGATCATATCCTGCTCGTCAGTCCTGACTAGTTAGGCCTCTTTCACACGGGGCGGATCAGTGCAGATCCGCCCCGTGGATATCCGCTTGCTCAGCGGGGATCGCCGGAGCGATCTCCGCTGAGCAGGAAGATGACAGGTCCGTCTCTGCACTCTGTGCAGGGACGGACCTGTCAGAGCGCCGCTCTCCCCTATGGGGGATCGGGTGACGACGAACCGTAGAGTCTGACCAGTCCAGAGGATCTTTGCCTTCCCCTTGGTCACATCACAGAAGCTATCTCCTGCGATCCTGTTCAAGACTTGCTTTGCTGACATCCCTTCTGGCTCCAGATCCTGCTTGCTGTTCCACTACATTGATCCCTGACTACTGGCTTGGCTGACTATCCGTTCTGGTTACTGAAATTTGGCTATGTTTTGACTACGTTTGTTCTTTTTTGTTTTTTATTATTAAACAAATGTGATTTTACTGTACTTCTGTCTCAGCCTGATTTCATGGTTTCTGACAGACAGTCTGGTTCAGTGCCCAGGGCACGGATGGATAACTGCACCCATTCTCCCACTCCTAATGCATGCTGCAGAATTAGTGTCCTCATTCTCTGCCTCCTTTGCTACGGCAGGCATGGAGTGTGCACTGCACATGCGTGGCCAATTGCTTGCTTTTTAGCAACTAAAAAATTATTTCAAATGCACAGGGTTTTTCAGGTTGTGAGCAGATTGAGCACATTTGAGCATAGTGTGAAGGCAGTAACTGTCAGAGTAGCCCGGTGGTTGCTAGCCACTGATCTGGAGATTGAGGGGGTACCCCTCCTATGCTTCCCCTCCTGCCCACCCCTTGTCCCAGCCCTGAGGATGCCAAAGAGTTGATGCGCTGCCAGGGCCAGAATAACGTAGAGGCTATTGGAGTTGCAGCTCCAGGCCCCTTCCCCTAAAGTGGTTCTAAAGCTTCAAGGGTTTTTACCTTAATGCACAGAGCAGGTAAGTGTAGAGAGGTTTGTTATTTTAAACAAGAAAAAAAAAATCCTTTACAATCGCTATAAAATAGGCCCAGACACTCAAAAAAAAAAAAAAGGCCAATTTTGGATGCAGAAATTCTAAGGACCTCCAACATAATGATCCACAATACTATCGACAAACAACTGTTACTATTAATTTATATAATTACTAATATAAAGGATTTTTCTTTATTTTTTTATTTTTTTCTTTGTTCTTTTCTTTTTCTTTATTTCATAGTAGATCTTCTATACAGCTTAACCAATTAAAGACCAGGCCTATTTTTGACACTTGTTGTTTGTTGTAAGTTAAAATCAGTTTTTTTTTTTTGCTAGAAAATTACTTAGAACCCGTAAACATTATATATATATTTTTTTCAGACACCCTAGAGAATGGTGGTCTTTGCAATACTTTATGTCACACCATATTTGAGGTCTTACAAGCGCAATTTTTTGGGGAAAAAAAAAATGTAATTAAAAAATAAGAACACAGTAAAGTTAGCCCAATTTTTTTCTATATTGTGAAAGATGATGTTATGCAGAGTAAATTGATAGTGTTGCCAACCGTCCGTGTTTTTACGGACAGCCCGTAAAAATGGGGCTATTTTTTCATGTCAGTGAAAATCCGTTAATAAAAAATGTTGCCCGTAAAAATGACGGTCCCGGCTTGGAACTGCGCATGTGCAGTTCCGAAGCATGCCGAGAGTCTCCGATGCATCCCGATGATCTTTTTCTATCCCTGCTGCGCCTGCTACTTGTCTTGTTCCCTCCCCCCTTCCTTCCACAGCGCGCCTTATTCAATTTCTGCACAGGAGATGCTGGGAGAGGGGGGGAGGAGTCAGCCTGCAGTGGAGAGGAGCCGTACAGCCTTACAGAGGGGGGTAAGCTAATGATTAGCTAAATGTCTCTCATTGCCTTGTGTTAGTCGGCAGGAGGAGGGGGGCAGGGAATGGTCTGTGTAGCAGGCTTGTTGTGTACAGTACATCGTTTTTTTTGTGTGTCAGATCTGCATTGCTATTTGCTTCTAAACTGACAAGGGAGGATGTTTTCTGAGATCTCCCCCAATCTATAACTATTACCTGCAATGCTCAGCAGTCCAGGCCCAGCCTCCTCAGTCCTCTCCAGAGTTACCACCTCATGTGTCTGGGGCACTACAAATCCCAGCATGCCAGGAGAGGGGAGGCAGAAGCAATATGATTTGGCTGATTTTCTAAGGAAAAGTGCTGCTGTATATTGTGTCTGTATAGTTTGTGTGTATAGTGTGTGTATATTGTGTCTGTATAGTGTGTGTATATTGTGTCTGTATAGTGTGTGTATATTGTGTCTGTATAGTGTGTGTATATTGTGTCTGTATAGTGTGTGTATATTGTGTCTGTATATTGTGTCTGTATAGTGTGTGTATATTGTGTCTGTATAGTTTGTGTGTATATTGTGTCTGTATAGTGTGTGTATATTGTGTGTGTATAGTGTGTGTATAGTGTGTGTGTATATTGTGTCTGTATAGTTTGTGTGTATATTGTGTCTGTATAGTGTGTGTATATTGTGTCTGTATAGTTTGTGTGTATATTGTGTCTGTATAGTTTGTGTGTATATTGTGTCTGTATAGTGTGTGTATATTGTGTCTGTATAGTTTGTGTGTATATTGTGTCTGTATAGTTTGTGTGTATAGTGTGTGTATATTGTGTCTGTATAGTGTGTGTATATAGTGTGTGTATATTGTGTCTGTATAGTGTGTGTATATTGTGTCTGTATAGTGTGTGTATAGTGTGTGTATATTGTGTCTGTATAGTTTGTGTGTATAGTGTGTGTATAGTGTGTGTGTATAGTGTGTGTATATTGTGTCTGTATAGTGTGTGTATATTGTGTCTGTATAGTTTGTGTGTATAGTGTGTGTATAGTGTGTGTGTATAGTGTGTGTATATTGTGTCTGTATAGTGTGTGTATATTGTGTCTGTATAGTTTGTGTGTATAGTGTGTGTATATTGTGTCTGTATAGTGTGTGTGTGTATATTGTGTCTGTATAGTTTGTGTGTACTGTTTGCTCATAAAATAATTGATTATGTGTTGTGCTTGATGGTCTTGAGGTGTTTATTCATATATTTTTATCTGAATAAGTAGTAGTGAGCACATTTTGGTCCCCTGTAGCATATTCGCAGTCTCTGACCGTCCCCTGTAGCATATTCGCAGTCTCTGTCTGTCCCCTGTAGCATATTCGCAGTCTCTGACCGTCCCCTGTAGCATATTCGCAGTCTCTGACCGTCCCCTGTAGCATATTCGCAGTCTCTGACCGTCCCCTGTAGCATATTCGCAGTCTCTGACCGTCCCCTGTAGCATATTCGCAGTCTCTGACCGTCCCCTGTAGCATATTCGCAGTCTCTGACCGTCCCCTGTAGCATATTCGCAGTCTCTGACCGTCCCCTGTAGAATGTCCACAGTCTCTGACCCTCTCCTTTTTGGGATGTCCGCAGTCTCTGACCGTCTCCCTATATTAGTAACCCCCCTTACCTTAGTGTATTCACTGTACAGAAGGTGGACTCTAGTCACCAGAGTGCCCCCCACATCAGAGTTCCTGGTGTTCCCCTTTTACATCAGAGTCTGCAGGATTCCCACTTACAGTGCAGGGGGGAAACTCAGTCTGCGGACCCTGATGTAATTAGCAACTCTGATGTAAAGGGAACACAGTGGACTCTGATATAAGGTGGTCTCTGGTCGCCAGAGCTCCCCTCTACATCAGAGTTCCCTCTTGCATCATGATTTGCAGCGTTCCCCTTTACATAAGAGTTTCGTGCAGACTCTGATATATGGGGGAACTCTGTGTTGGCCGGGTTATAGTAACCTGACCTTCATGTCAATGCAGAAATAAGTTTTTTTTACTTTTGTTAGACTTGAACACATTGCTAATAGCACTCGATATATGTTTATAGTTTAAATATTGATATTTGCACTGTTTAGCACTGAAAACTGTAATTTTAGGTACTTTTTTAGAAGTGCCAGTAAAAAATTGGTGCCGTTTGTAAATTTTTGGCATCCTGCCAGTAAATTTTGCGTCGGAGGGTTGGCAACTCTGCGATGTCACGCTTCAAAATTGCGCCCGCTCGTGGAATGGCAACAAACTTTGGCACTTAAAAATCTCCATAGGTGATGTTTAAAAATGTCTATAGGTTACCTGTTTTGAGTTACAGAGGAGGTCTAGGGCTAGAATTATTGCTCTCGCTCTAACGATTGTGGCCATGCCTCACATGTGTGGTTTGAACACTGCTTTCATATGTGGGCCCGACTTACGTATGCGTTCGCTTCTGTGCACGAGCTCAGAGGGACGGGGCACTTTCACATTTATTTTTTTCTTATTTATTTGACTTCTTATTTTTTTATTTTTATACTGTCCTTTTAAAAAAAAAAAAATTTTGGTTCACTTTTATTCCTATTACAAGGAATGTAAATGTAAACACCGCTTGTAATGGAAAAAAAGAATGACAGGACCTCTTTAATGTGAGATCTGAGATCAAAAAAGACCTCAGATCTCACATTTACACTTAAAAGCATAAAAATAAAAAAATTAAATAAAAAAAAAAAGGAATCTAAAATCAAAAAAAAAATCATCCCTTTAAGGCCGTTGGGCGGAAGTGAAGTTTGATGTTGCTGTCGCCATCCAATGGCATAGAGTCGAGTGGGGGGCCATCTTTCCCTCACTCGACTTGGTGCTAAGCAGGGGAAAGCATTGGATCGTCTCCGCCGCTACTAAAAGAACCGGTAAGCGGCAGAGACGACCGGGAGGGGGGTGGGCGCCTCTCCCGCTGCCGATAAAAGTGATCTTGCGG
This sequence comes from Lithobates sylvaticus, assembly GCA_028564925.1. NCBI lineage: Eukaryota > Metazoa > Chordata > Amphibia > Anura > Ranidae > Lithobates > Lithobates sylvaticus. The sequence continues at coordinate 26,601,523 of CM053027.1, forward strand.
TGAATCCGCAGCCGAGACCACTTTTACCTGAAAGCGGACCACCCACCGTTAAAAAAATACTGGGGTTATTGCAGCTATTGCAACAATATTTAATGCCAAAGGACCGACGTATATTGACGGTGGGCAGCCCAGAAGTGGTTAAGGCCACTTTCACACGTGGCAGGTTGGCTTTGCTCAGCGGGGGGATTGTTCCATTGATCCCCGCTGAACAGATGGATGGCAGGTCCATCTCCACTCACTGCGCAGAGACGGACCTGTCAGAGTCCCGCTTTCCTCTATGGGGAGAGCTGATGAAAGCGGACCACCTGTCCGTTTTTATGCGGTCCGATCCGCCAGACCAATGGAAAATAGGACCATTATCCATCTTGATTTGGTTGGACTGGATCGGATCGCGGCGGATGTCAGCAGACATGTAATTCTCTGACATCTACCGCTACATAGGGGAGAATGGAGGGTCCGATCAGGTCTGCCTGAAAAACGGACAAGTGGACCTAATCCGTGTGAAAGGGGCCTAATTGGTTATTTTATCAGTTAAATGCAAATTACTCATACATGCTTCCACTATAAAAAATATGGTAATAGTTAACCATTTACATATATGTTAATGTGATTAAAACTGCATGATATCATGCAGTTTTAATCACATTAACATATATGTACAAAGATATAATATCAATGCAGTAAAAGGAAACATTGGTAGTGGGTTAGATACACACTTTGTAAATCTACCCCCTTTCTGTTCTGTTTGAGGCTTGTAAATTTCAAATTTTCAACAAAGATATAATTAAAAAAAAAAAAAATTAAAAAAGGCCACGCACGGAAAGCAATGGGCTGATGGGGAGGGATCTCCCCTGACTCTTCCTGCATTCCGCACACACCCCCTGGGCTGAGTGGCGGGATTAAAAACAGGTAGACATGTGCAATTTGTTTCGTTCCCAATTAGTTTTTCAACCAATTTCCACCAATTTTTTAATTCTGAAATATCGAAATTAACGAAAACCCATTTAACAAATTTTCTGAATAATCGTAAATTCAAATATTTAAAAAATCGCAAATTTGAGAATTCGTAAATTCGAAAATTCAGAAATTTTCAAAATCCGAAAATTAAAAAATCGGAAATAATAACTAACTAATAATAACTTAAAAAATGAATAATAATAAATAACAATAATAACCACTTGCTTACTGGGCACTTAAACAACCTTCCTGCCCAGACCAATTTTCAGCTTTCGGTGCTCTCACACTTTGAATGACAATTACTCAGTCATGCAACACTGTATCCAAATGAATTTTTTGTCCTTTTTTTCCCACAAATAGAGCTTTCTTTTGGTGGTATTTGATCACCTCTGGGTTTTTTTTTTTTTGCGCTATAAATGAAAAAAGACCGGAAATTTTGAAAAAAAAATTTTTTTTTCTTTGTTTCTGTTATAAAATTTAGCAAATTATTAATTTTTCTTCATACATTTTGGCCACAATTTATACTGCCACATATCTTTGGTAAACATAACCCAAATTAGTGGATATTATTTGGTCTCTGTGAAAGTTAGAGAGTCTACAAACTGTGGTGCGAATTATACAAAATTCATCACATCTGATGTACTGGTGGCCGATCTCATTTCTTGTGACCCGAACAAGCCAGGAAAGTACAAATATCTCCCAAATGACCCCTTTTTTGAAAGTTGACATTCCAAGGTATTTAGTAAGAGGCATGGTGAGCTTTTTGATGTTGTCATTTTTCTCTCAGGAGCGCGCATTAGGGAAGTAAACAGGAGGACGTCCAGGGACGTCCTCCCGGCAGGGAGCGTCCGCGCTGCAGCCGTCAGCGCCTAGTGGTTAATAAAAACTTTTTATTGTTATATATTATTTATTATTAATTTGTTCCGTTCCATTTGTTTAGATGCGGCATTCGTTATTTCGGATAATTTGTGACTTCGGATAAATTCGTAACGTTCACTTATGCCGCGTACACACGAGCGGAAAAACCGACAGAAAAAGGCAGACGGAAGCTTTTCATCGTATATTCCGATCGTGTGTATGCACCATCGGACTTTTTTTTTTTACGAAAATTCTGACGGACCTAGAAATAGAGCATGTTTTAAATATTTCTGACGAAACCAATTCCTATCGGGAAAACCGCTCGTCTGTATGCTGTTTCGACCGACCAAAAACCACGCATGCTCTGAAGCAAGTACGAGACGGCAGCTATTGGCTACTGGCTATTGAACTTCCTTTTTCTAGCCCCGTCGTACGTGTTGTACGTCACCGCGTTCTAAACGTTTAGACTTTGGTGTGATCGTGCGTAGGCAAGACAGTTTTAGTGGTAACCCCGTCGGGAAAACCTTTGGAGTTTATTCCGACGGGAAAACTGGTCATGTGTACGCGGCATAACAGCCAAATTTGAAAGGAAATCCCAATACCTATAATTTAATAGTTAGTTATTAGTTAGTTATTCTTTCGAATTTTCAGATTTTCTAATTTATGAATTTTCTAATTTACAAATGCACAAATTTACAAATTACAATCATAACGAATAGCCCAAAAAAAAACAAAAAACGAATAAAACAAACACATTTTTCGGCAGTGCACATGCATAACTCCCAACTTTTCGAGATGGGAATGAGGGACACCTACTAGCAAACATAGGTAGGCATAGGACACGCCCCATGCCACACCCCCTTAAAGGAGAATTAACCCCCAAAAAAAGGTTCATTAAACCCACAAGGGCTTTTTTTACCACTACTATTCCTTTATATCGGCTTTTAAAATTTACAAATGCAGCAATTTAGAATTTGGATGAAAGGGTTAGAACTGGGAAACACTTTTTGAAAGATAAAAAGTGCATTTTATATACAACTATATATATATATATCAGACCAAAATGAGGGGCAAATGAGGAGGAAAGAGGGACAGAGGGACATTGCTCCAAATCAGGGACAGTCCTTCGAAATCCGGGACAGTTGGGAGCTATGCACATGTCTAATAACAGGCGCCGGGAGGACAGTCCTAACGGAAGCGCCGGGTATTCAAGTTCTGTAGTGTTGTGATAGACCTGCGCGGCTGGGACCCTCCCACCTCAGGGCACACGCCGAAGCACAGCCCTTAGACCACTTTCACACTGAGGCGCTTTTCAGGCGCTTTCACGCTAAAAACAGCGCCTAAAAAGCGCACGAAAACGTATTTCCATTAAAATCAATGAACGCTTTCACACTGGGGCAGTGTGCTGGCAGGGCTGTGAAAAACTCCCCTCCCTATTGAAATGAATGGAAAGCTCTTCAAAAGCGCTCAGTGTTTTTACTGGCAGTTTAGAAGCGCTTCAGTGTGAAAGTGGCCTTACTGAAGCTTGGAAAATCAAATGTCAGACTTCCCTATCGTGCAGCTGCGGCCCTTTCAAAGTTTGGGAGCACGCCAGTTCAGGCCACTCCTAGTTCACTGCTCAACACAGAACGCAGCAGTCTGGGTATCCATTGGTTTCACGTGCCCCGCCCAATGCTTCAATCAACAGTATTGATCTGCGAGTGCTTTTGATTGGAGGAATGGGGTAGGCCACTGTACTCTGCACTGAGCAGCGATCTGGCTCTCTAATATGCTGCAACCCTTGCTGTATTCACCTTACAAATTGCAGGTAAAAGCGCAGAAGAACCAAGTATTTTAAAGTGGAGCTAAAGTCTAAATAAAAACAAGCAGCCTTACCTGATGTTACCGGCAGCAAAGAAAAAAAAGGACAACCCTCAAAAAGAAGACCCACCCATCCACATGGGAGGAGCTCTATGAAACCCAACTGCAGGGGACCACAGAGAATTTAACGTAAACTAATGCCGCGTACACACGATCGGAAATTCAGGCCAGCAAAAGACCGATGAGAGCTTTTGGTCGGTAAATGCGACCGTGTGTATGCTCCATCGGACTTTTGCTGGCACGCCAGCAAAAAATTGAGAGCAGGTTCTCAATGAAAGGAAATTCCGATCGTCTGTAGCAATTCCACCGCGCAAAATTCCTACGCATGCTCGGAAACAATTCGACGCATGCTCGGAAGCATTGAACTTAATTTTCTCGGCTCTTCGTAGTGTTGTATAGACATGTGCACAACAAAAAAATTAGTTTATTTTCGTTTTGTTTTTTTCGTTTCCGTTGACTCGTAACGATTCGTAAATTCGTAAGTCGTCGGTGTTCGTATTCGTAACGATTCGTACATTCATAAGAGTTATTTTTCCGTTGATTCATTTTTTCGTTAGTTTAATTTTCGTTTATTCGAAATTCGGACGCATTCGTATTTATTCGTACATTCGTAACATTCGTAATCGGAGCATAATTCATAATTTTATGTAATGTGTGTGCTATTATTATATTTTAAGAGACACGGAAAATTACGATTCGAAAAAATAAAGTTACGAATGTACGAATGTTTTCGTTCAATCCATTCGAAGCACATTAAGCAGCGCCATTGTAAGAGACACGGAAAATTACGAATCGAAAAAAAAAAAAAAAGTTACGAATGTACGAATTTTTCGTTCAATCTATTCGAAGCACGTTAAGCAGTGCCATTGTAAGAGACACGGAAAATTACGATTCGAAAAAATAAAGTTACGAATGTACGAATGTTTTCGTTCAATCCATTCGAAGCACATTAAGCAGCGCCATTGTAAGAGACACGGAAAATTACGAATCGAAAAAAAAAAAAAAAAAGTTACGAATGTACGAATTTTTTCGTTCATTTTCATTTTCGTTGTTCCTGTTTTCGTTTTTCGGATTTTCCTCATTCGTACATTCGTTGTTTCTAATTTGTTTTTTTTTTCGGATTTTCGTCATTTTCGGATTCGTTCGATTCGAACGATTCGTTATTCGTTAAAATTTTTAGCAAATCGTTCGTTCATTCGTACGAAAACTAACGAACGAAAAAAAACGAAACGAATTGCACATGTCTAGTGTTGTACGTCACCGCGTTCTTGACGGTCGAAAGATCAGCGAATTTGTGTGCGACCCCGTGTATGCAAGCCAAGCTTGAGCAGAATTCCGTTGGAAAAACCATCCAAGATTTTTCCGACAGAAAATCCGCTCACGTGGCATAAGTCAACTTGTTTGGTTCTCTAAATGCCTATTTCTGTAGTCAGCATGTCATTCTCTATACTTCAGTTAACTAATGACAAGAGTAAAGGCCAATAACGAGTCAGGAAGCAAACAAATGGAAAGAATAATTAATTTATGACTTGCTCTTATTATATTTAGATACAAGGTTACCTTGTGTAATACTGCTCATTATGAAAAGTCAAGTTGAGGTCTGCTCTGCATTATGACAGCAGTTCCTCACTGAATGTTATCGGCTCCATTATGCAAATACAGGCGTATCATTAATATACATGTTTATTCAGACGTCAAGCTGGTTATCAGTGGCTGAGTCCTTGGATAGGCTTGATTGACAGGTGGGCTCATCGGACTCATCCTGTCACCTGCGAGAGGTAATAAACCAAGGGCAGACGAAATTAATGGCATTGTTTTCTAGGATGGATGTAGATATATCGTTTTTAAAGCCACACACGGTCGGATTTTCCGACGGAAAATGTCCTATCGGACAATGTTGTCGGAAATTCCGACCGTGTGTAGGCTCCATCGGACATTTTCCATCGGATTTTCCGACAGACAAAGTTTTATCTCCTGCTCTCAAATTTTCCGACAACAAAGTCCTATCGGACTTCTTCCGATCGTGTGTAGCGAATTCCGACGGACAAAGTGCCACGCATGCTCAGATCACTTTACAAGACCAAAGCTATTGGCTACTAGCCTCTACGTAGTCCCGTCGTAGGTAATAAACGTCACCATGTTCAGAATGATCGGATTTTCCGACAACTTTGTCCGACCGTGTGTATGCAACACCAGTGTCGGACTAAATCCGTCGGAAAAAATCCGATGGATTTTGTGGTCGGATTTTCCGACCGTGTGAACGGGGCAATATAGGGGCTGGGGGGAGGGGGGGATACATAGAGAGAGAAAGAGAAACTAGTAGAGGCTTTTACGGGTCTTGAGCAGGAGTATGTGAATAGGCATTTATTCTGTCCAACGTTTTAATGGATTGCAGTCCATCTTTGTCAAGGCCTTGACAAAGATGGACTGCGATCCATTGAAGTGTTGGGCAAATAAACTTCTCCTGTTTGGTCAAATACTCCTGGTCAAGAACTATGAGTGACTCTACTGCCTTCTTGGGAAGGTTTGATTGACAGCTGGCCTCATCCTGCCACCTGAGGCAACAACCCAAGGGCAGACTGAATTAATGGCGTTGTTCTAGAAGATGGATGTAGGTATATAGTTTGTAAAGCAAGACCCCAGTCTTGAAGAAAAAATTCAAAATAAAGAGAGAGAGAAATTGCTAGAGGCACTCATACGTCTTGACCAGGATTATGTGTCCCAACAATTGGAGTTTATTCTGTCGAACATTTTAAAGGATTGGAATCCATCTTTGTCAAGGCCTTGATAAAGATGGACTGTGATCCATTGAAATGTTGGACAGAAAAATCTCCTCCTGTTTGGACCCATACCCCTGGTCAAGACCTACGAGTGCCTCTGCTGCCTTCTTGGGTAAGATTGATTGACAGCTGGGCTCATCCTGCCACCTGAGAGGCAACAACCCAAGGGCAGACTGAGTATTTTGCTAGAGGATGGATGTAGGTATGTAGTTTGTACAGCAAGACCCCAGTCTTGTAGAAAAAAAAAAAAAAAACGGAGAGAGAGAAATGACTGGAGGCACTCACGGATCTTGAGCAGGAGCGCTTTTCTCACAGACCACCAATGTAAGGAGCATTCTTCCCATTGACCACCAATATAAGGAGAATTCTTTCTATTGACCACCAATGTAAGGAGCATTCTTCCCATTGACCACCAATATAAGGAACATTCTTCTCACTGACCACCACCAATATAAGGAGAATTCTTTCTATTGACCACCAATTTAAGGAGCTTTCTTCCCACTGATCACCAATATAAGGAGCATTCTTCCCATTGACCACCAATGTAAGGAACTTTCTTCTCACTGACCACCAATATAAGGAGCATTCTTCTCACTAACCATCAATGTAAGGGATATTCTTCTCACTGACCACCAATGTAAGGAGCATTCTTCTCACTGACCATCAATGTAAGGGGCATTTTTCTCACTGACCACCAATGTAAGAAGCATTCTTCTCACTAACCATCAATGTAAGGGATATTCTTCTCACTGACCCACTGAGGTTCGCCCTGCAGCATGGAGATTACGAACCCCACTTGGGTGGCCTCTAGGGAGAAGGTTCTGGGTTGAAGAGCAAAGTATAACTGGCAGGCGTTGCGGAAGACACGGAATTTGGAACGATCTCCGGAGAAGCGATCAGGAACAGGTACTCTGGGTTCAGGAGGCAGCATCACACCACCGCAGGAGGGGTAGCAGGTGTTGCAGAAGGTTGCGGAGATGTAGGAGCCGCAACATTGGGGTCAGCAAGTTGCTGCACTCGACCTTCCAGTCTGGTATAACCCTTCTTGCAGGGATTGCACCGCCTGAGTGAGGGCTGCCAGGTGTGAGCAGAACTCCTTCATGGCAGAGGCTTCTCCCGCAGGCTCAGTCATGGCTGTTTCGTACTGTTAGGTACCTGAGTGGTGAGCCTGACTTCGCTGGGAGAGGGCCTCTCTTACGGCTCTGGTTTTCAGGGCCCACTGGAGTGGAGACAGTGGTCCCGTGAGCACAGCGGGGTAGGAGTGCCTGGAATGGATGCTGTGGGAGACGTAGCTGATCAGTAGCGATCTCCTGGATGTTTGAAGCAGCAGAGACTGGCAGGTAGCGGAGCAGGGTCCGGATGTAGGGTGTAAGGAGCATTCTTCTCACTGAGCATTCTTCTCACTAACCATCAATGTAAGGGGAATTCTTCTCACTGACGATCAATGTAAGGGGCATTTTTCTCACTGACCATCAATGTAAGGGATATTCTTCTCACTGACCACCAATGTAAGGAGCATTCTTCTCACTGACCATCAATGTAAGGGGCATTCTTCTCACTGACCACCAATGTAAGAAGCATTCTTCTCACTAACCATCAATGTAAGGGATATTCTTCTCACTGACCACCAATGTAAGGAGCATTCTTCTCACTAACCATCAATGTAAGGAACATTCTTCTCACTGACCACCAATGTAAGGAGCATTCTTCTCACTGACCATCAATGTAAGGGGCATTCTTCTCACTAACCATCAATGTAAGGAACATTCTTCTCACTGACCACCAATGTAAGGAACATTCTTCTCACTGACCACCAATGTAAGGAGCATTCTTCTCACTGACCATCAATGTAAGGAGCATTCTTCTCACTGACCACCAATGTAAGGGACATTCTTCTCACCGACCATCAATGTAAGGGACATTCTTCTCAATGACCACCAGAGTGATGGGGCCCGTCTTCCACTGACCAAAATTATAAGGAGCATTTTTCTCATTGGGACCATTCTCCCAATAACCAGCAATGTAAAAGGCTCCTTCTCCCACTGGCCACCAATCTAAGGGAGCCTATCTCCACTGAAAATGTATGTAAGGGAGCAATTTTAACAATGGCAGGGGGCATGACTCAACTGACCAACTACCAATGTGGGGGAACACTACAGTTCTTACTGTCGGCGTGTCTTCTCTGGCAATGGTTAAGTTTCAACCCTGGGTATCAAATATGCCAGGTATATCACCCTCCTCGATTTTTGTTTGTTTATTCCTATATCTCAACTTACTGTTCACACTAATGTCCCTTGAGCTGTAGATACTGTACCCATTAGCGGGATTCCCTGAGCCTAAATGTTATTTCAAGGGTTCCTCCATGTTAAAAGAGTTGAGGAAGTCTGGTTTAGTAAAAGGTCCCCTTTAAATAACCCAGTTAGGGTAACCTATGTTACCTGTTCCCGTACCGCAAGGTAATAAGTAGCTACAAAATATATTTCATGCTGTGTTTCCGATCTTCGGTGATAATAGATTGAATAAATTCTTATTCGGCCCTCTCCCTACAGCCGCCCACCCAGGGCGCTGTCGGTGTCTCCATACAGGCTGGCGCCTCTCCTCTCTCTCTCTCTCTCTCTCTAACTCAAAGCGTCAGGTAGGTCATTTTTATTTTTTTTTCCCGCCCCCTCGCTGAGATTAAATCCGCGTGGCCCCTTTGATGCTCTGAACAATTGCTCGCCATCACTTCGTAATTAAAAGCGTTCTTTGCAACGAGCTTCCAACACACAGCGAGCCCTCTTTACAGCGGGAACAAACTCCATCTGTTTCGAGACTGCGGCAGCGTGTAAGATGGTTTTTCGACGCTTCGCACGCCGGGGCCGATGGAAGCTATTTATAGAAGCAGGGTGCCGGAGAGCCATTGTGGACGATGCCGAAAAAGCCCGTCTAGGTAGACCGCTGCTTGCCTCGGCTCTTTCAATGAGAGGAAACGGGGGCTTTTTTTTTTTTTTTTTTGTGTGTATCGAACTGGGAACATCAATGTTGCCGTCGTGCCGGGAGAAGTGACTAAGATGCCTGACGTTTCTATGGAGAAGGACAAAGGTCCACTTTTCACAAAATAATGAAGATAATGAGATTTTGAAGCCACTTCTCATAAACAAGAAGCACTTGTTAAAAAATGTCTTTAACTCTTAGAACCCTGAATGTTTTTTTATAGACTTCCCTGTGATGGGAAAAAAAGGACTTTTCTAGCGGTATATATTGAACGCTTAAGGCGGTATTAAACCCAAAACCAAAAATGTAATATATTACAGCTTACCTATCATTAGATGTGGTGGCTGCATTAGTTATTCTTTTTTTTAGGCTTTTCCCCTTCTGTTTTCACCTGGTAATCGAGCCAGTAACACACCTCCTGTATTAGAGCATCTCCACTCTGGACAGAGGTGGCCCGTCCATTAGGGGCACCCGGGCGATGCCATCTTTTCTCCTCGCCACCCCCTATATGAAATGGATAGATTCATGCATAGCACTTCCACTTGTTTGTCCCCCCTCCGGTGCCACATTTGCCACCTCTCAGGGGGAAGGGGGGAACAGGTACCTCTTTTTGGCAGGTCCCCTTCCCCACTTCCAGGAGACGGGGCCGTGGTGCCATCTCTTGGAAGTTGGGCCCCCTCTCCTCCTTTCTCCCCCGCATGCATAGCATGAATCTACCCATGCCTACCACAGCCACCCCCTATTTATGCACCTGGCCCCTTTCAGCGGCCCTGATTGGAGCCAGAGGCTTCAAAAAAGGGTGGGCCCAGGTCGCAGAGGATGCGTCCGGAGCCCACCCAGGTGTGTTGCAACAGCGAATGAATATTCGCTGTTGCAACGCTGATCCTCCTCCCGGCCAATCGGGAAGTGGGCCTGATGCCCGTCACCCGACTGGCTGAAAGAACAGGTGATCCTATTGGACGCCTAGGAGGAGGGGAGGAGTCGCACAACGGAAGTGAGGAGGAGAAGAGTCGCTGGCCGATGTCTGGATGCCCGGTCCATGCCGAAGCCTGGATGCCTGATCCCCGCCAATGCCTGAATGCCCGATCCCCGCCAATGCCTGAATGCCCGATCCCCGCCAATGCCTGGATGCCCGATCCCCACCAATGCCTGAATGCCCGACCCCCGCCAATGCCTGGATGCCTGGTCCCCGCAAATGCCTGGATGCCCGATCACCGCCACTGTTCCTCGGATGCCCACTGATGCCCAATGTCTGCCATCTAGATGGGGTAAGTGCCGGTGGACCGACCGGCAGACAGCGGGCATAACTAGTTAGCTTTAGCCTGGAATTCTACATTAACCTCTTGGTGCTGGCCAAACGCAAATATGCAGCCTCTCAGCGCCTGGTCCTTAGCGCCAAGGATCTGCATTTTCTCGTGAATTGCCCCCAATACACCTGTGCCAAGAGAGCGTTACCATCACCTAACCTTGAGCTCCCTGATCTTAAAGCGAAGTCCACCCAAAAGTGGAACTTCCACTTGTTCGCCCCCCTCCGGTGCCACATTTGCCACCTTTCAGGGGAAGGGGGGTCCTATTCGTAACGATTCGTATTTTCATAAGAGTTATTTTTTCGTTGATTGGTTTTTCCGTTAGTTTAATTTTCGTTTATTCGTTTATTCGAAATTCGGACGCATTCGTATTTATTCGTACATTCGTAACATTCGTAGATTCGTAATCGGAGCATAATTCATAATTTTATGTAATGTGTGGCTATTATTACATTTTAAGAGACACGGAAAATTACGAATCGAAAAAAAAAGTTACGAATGTACGAATTTTTTCATTCAATCCATTCGAAGCACGTTAAGCAGCGCCATTGTAAGAGACACGGAAAATTACGATTCGAAAAAAAAAAAAGTTACGAATGTACGAATTTTTTCATTCAATACATTCGAAGCACGTTAAGCAGCGCCATTGTAAGAGACACGGAAAATTACCAATTCAAAAATCGTTCATTTTGATTTTCGTTGTTCCTGTTTTCGTTTTTCGGATTTTCTTCTTTCGTAGTTTCGTTGTTTCTAATAATTTTTTTCGGATTTTCATTGTTTTTCGGATTCGTTCGATTAGAACATTCGTTATTCGTTAAAATTTTTAGCGAATCGTTCGTTCATTCGGACGATAACAAATGAACGAATATAAGGAATTTTAACGAAAAACAAAAAAAAACAAAACAAATTGCACATGTCTACTCTATAATGTGTACATAGTGCATGCCATGATCAATACATCCAGTATATCGTGTATATAGTGTGTGGATCTGTGACTTTAGGAGGACCTCCGCACCCATCCTAAGTGAGATGATGAGCCGAGATCCTCTTACAAGGAGCACTCCGACTCTCGGTCAGGTTACACGTAGAACACACGGGGTCACATTCCTCCTCACTTACTATATGTGACCTTTCCCATCCCTCTATAGATAGAAAGTGAAGACCAAGCAGCCATTGATTAATAGGAGAGACTGGAATGTCATCACTTCCTCACTTGTCATCCAGGGAGGGGGACTAATGGACGGATAGATTAGTCTACATCATAGAAATGTATTATGGAGAAGGGTGGTGGTGGGGGGGGGGTCATATAGATCTAATGTACAAAGCAATAGAAAAAAAAGGAACCTCGGCCAACATAGGAAGAAAAACATATTGAAGACCGCTGCACAATCCTTATTTATTCTAAACTGTTACCGATTGTTATGCCGAGAATGACGTGTAATTATATCACCTGATACCTGAAACATGACACTGCCAGAGCTGCAGATATAGGCTTTAAACCTATCACTTACACTTCCTATGCCACTCTACTGGAGATAAATAGTAGAAGAGACATGTAAACACAGATAGATAGATAGATAGATAGATAGATAGATAGATAGATAGATAGATAGATAGATAATAGACTATGGACAGATAGATAGATAGATAGTAGACTATGGACAGATAGATAGATAGTAGACTATGGACAGATAGATAGATAGATAGATAGATAGATAGATAGATAGATAGATAGATAGATAGATAGATAGATAGATAGATAGATAGATAGATAATAGACTATGGACAGATAGATAGATAGATAGATAGATAGATAGATAGATAGATAGATAGTAGACTATGGACAGATAGATAGATAGATAGTAGACTATGGACAGATAGATAGATAGATAGATAGATAGATAGATAGATAGATAGATAGATAGATAGATAGTAGACTATGGACAGATAGATAGATAGATAGTAGACTATGGACATATAGATAGATAGATAGATAGTAGACTATGGACAGATAGATAGATAGATAGATAGATAGATAGATAGATAGATAGATAGTAGACTATGGACAGATAGATAGATAGATAGATAGTAGACTATGGACAGATAGATAGATAGATAGATAGATAGATAGATAGATAGATAGATAGATAGATAGTAGACTATGGACAGATAGATAGATAGATAGTAGACTATGGACAGATAGATAGATAGTAGACTATGGACATATAGATAGATAGATAGATAGATAGATAGATAGATAGATAGATAGATAGATAGATAGATAGATAGTAGACTATGGACAGATAGATAGATAGATAGATAGATAGATAGATAGATAGATAGATAGATAGATAGATAGTAGACTATGGACATATAGATAGATAGATAGATAGATAGATGGATAGTAGACTATGGACAGATAGATAGATAGCTAGATAGATAATTATTATTATTATTATACTACAGGATTTATATAGCGACAACAGTTTGCGCATCACATCACAACATGAGGGCAGATAGTACAAATACAATAAAATCAATACAGGAGGGATCAGAGGGCCCTGCTCATTGGAGCTTACAATATAGAAATAGATAGATAGATAGATAGATAGATAGATAGACAGATAGATAGATAGATAGATAGACAATATCTCACAAAAGTGAGTACACCCCTCGCATTTTTGTAAATCTTTTTTTCCATCTTTTCATGTGACAACACTGAAGAAATGACACTTGTCTACAATGTAAAGTAGTGAGTGTACAGCTTGTATAACAGTGTAAATTTGCCGTCCCCTCAAAACAACTCAACACACAGCCATTAATGTCTAAACCGCTGGCAACAAAAGTGAGTACACCCCTAAGTGAAAATGTCCAAATTGAGCCCAAAGTGTCAATATTTTGTGTGGCCACCATTATTTTCCAGCACTGCCTTAACCCTCTTGGGCATGGAGGTCACCAGAGCTTCACAGGTTGGCACTGGAGTCCTCTTCCCCTCCTCCATGATGACATCACAGAGCTGGTGGATGTTGGAGACCTTGTGCTCCTCCACCTTCCGTTTGAGGATGCTCCACAGATGATCAATAGGGTTTAGGTCTGGAGACATGCTTGGCCAGTCCATCACCTTTACCCTCAGCTTCTTTAGCAAGGCAGTGGTCGTCTTGGAGGTGTATTTGGGGTCGTTATCATGTTGGAATACTGCCCTGCGGCCCAGTCTCTGAAGGGAGGGGACCATGCTCTGCTTCAGTATGTCACAGTACATGTTGGCATCCATGGTTCCCTCAATGATCTGTAGCTCCCCAGTGCCAGCAGCCCCAGACCATGACACTCCCACCACCATGCTTGACTGTAGGAAAGACACACTTGTCTTTGTCCTCCTCACCTGGTTGCCCCCACACACGCTTGTCACCATCTGAACCAAATAAGATTATCTTGGTCTCATCAGACCACAGGACATGGTTCCAGTATTCCATGTCCTTAGTCTGCTTGTCTTCAGAAAACTGTTTGCAGGCTTTCTTGTGCATCATCTTTAGAAGAGGCTTCCTTCTGGGACGACAGCCATGCAGACCAATTTGATGCAGTGTGCGGCGTATGGTCTGAGCACTGAAAGGCTGATCCCCCCACCCCTTCACCCTCTGCAGCAGTCCTGGCAGCACTCATACATCTATTTCCCAAAGACAACATCTGGATATGACGCTGAGCACGTGACCTCAACTTCTTTGATCGACTATGGCGAGGCCTGTTCTGAGTGATACCTGTCCTGTTATACCACTGTATGGTCTTGGCCACCGTGCTGCAGCTCAGTTTCAGGGTCTTGGCAATCTTCTTATAGCCAAAGGTTACAGCAAATTTACACTGTTATACAAGCTGTACACTCACTACTTTACATTGTAGCAAAGTGTCATTTCTTCAGTGTTGTCACATGAAAAGATAGAAGAAAATATTTACAAAAATGTGAGGGGTGTACTCACTTTTGTGAGATACTGTATATACTATACACTATAGTGTACATATCCAGTTATATAGCACACCGTTCCCAGTGTCTGCGGAATGCTGGCCCCTCATCCCTGATCTATGTGTTTTTATAAGGCCCCTTTCACACTTGTGGACAGTATGTTCGTATTTCATCCATCCGTTTTCGGATGAAATACGGACAGGCATGCATCCCTATGGGATAGCGGGTGTCAGCGGATGAACATCCGCTGACACCCGATATCGTACGCCTCTGCTATTGTCCGATTCTGCAGACAGAGGAAAACCCTATTTTTTCCTCCGTCTGCAGAGCGGATCGGATGAACACGGACAGACGGTCAGTGTTCATCCGATTCCGCCATAGAGGAGAGCGGAGATCTGACAGGGTGGTCCCTGCACAGTTTGCAGGGACCGTCCTGTCATCCGCCGGCTCAGCGGGGATCAGCTGAGCGATCCCCGCTGAGCAGCGGATCTTCACGGGGCAGATCAATACGGATCCGTCCCGTGTGAAAGGGGCCTTAGGATGCAGAATCTTTCAGGGAGTTTACACAGACAAATTTACGGCGTCCTCGTTTAGAAAGTGAATTGACTGCTGGTATTGGAGGTAATTTGCAGGACGCTCGCTGGATAAACCGCCACCTGGCCGCTGACCAGACAAAAATGAAATGCGCAGTGTACACGGCGTCCACCACCGGAGCAAAAAGAGGGACGATGGGACCGAATAGGAGAATGAATAGTAGACTGCAGCCGATCAGGACAATACATGAAGACAAAGGTTGCAGTCACGCCGCCTACATGTGTTTTTTCTGTAGTTCACAGCTCAGGCAGAATGTATGGGCAATATAAAAATCATGACTTGCAGTTGGCGGATTGCGTGTAAAATGCAGCGTGCTGCCAGCTACAAGTGTCTGGGGCCTTCGGAGGAAAGAATAACGAGGCAATGAATGAATGACTTGTATAGCGCTACCTATGCGAACTGAATCGCCTCAGGGCGCTTTTGCCATTGGTGTCCATCTGTGGTATAGTGCGGTCCTTGCCCTGTGGGGTCCCGAAACGCTTAAAAACACATACAACAAACATATATTTGGCCAATTTTTATCGACAGGATCTAATTAACCTATCAGCATGTCTTTGGAGTGTGGGAGGAAACCGGAGTACCCGGAGGAAACCCACGCAGGCACAGGGAGAACATGCAAACTCCAGGCAGAAGGTGTCATGGTCGGGATATGAACTATTACTGCTAGGTGAAAGTGCTAACCACTACACCACTGTGCTGCCCTTGACTTGCAATGACTGAAAAAATGCATCAGAAGTACATATAGATTAGGAATGAACTTAGTGTTCGGTCCGAACGTACATACACCATACTCATTCACATGGGAGGGGGGGGGGCTTAAGATATATGGGGATTTCCATATTCTAAAAAAAAAAACAGACCCCAACAACCACCAGGCCAGGGTTGTGGGAAAGAGGCCCTTGGCCTCATCAACATGGGGACAAGCTGCTTTGCCAGGATGGGTCCTACCTGCAAGACACCCCCCTCTCGGAATGTTAAGGACATGTGGCCTGGTATGGTTCAGAAGGGGCAGCCCCTATTTTTTTGATACCCCTTTGCCTATTTTAATTTGATAGATTCAGCTCTTATTCTTTTCAATGGAGTTCGGGTTCGGCATCCAAACTTATTTGAAGTTTGCCGAACCTCTGCCAAACCAAACCCAGGGCAGTTCGGTTCATCACTAATTACATTAAACGCATACGGAACGTGCTACACCAATGGGCAACCACCCAAACAGTCAGGGAGGTTGCCCAAGTCTTCTCACCCCCAGGACTTTACCAGATATGGGTTGAGGATTTAGGTGGGAGCTAGCTCGGGGCACAGGAAGATCCCGTCAGGAGTGCCCGGAGCAAGTCCTCGCCTCTCGATTTCATGGCGTCTAGTTGATGTCCTCCTCCACTACACACCTAATGTTTTGGGGTAGACAACGAACTCTTTTTCGCTGTCCTATTGCATTTTACCTGAGCTTATGTTATGTTTCGGTTTTGTTCACTCAAGCTTAGTTCTCATGTATGTTTTCTCCTCTTATTGCAACATGACTAATGCTGGGCGATAAATGTTTTAAGCCCACATTCTGTACGCCATGTTCAAATGAATAAAAATGTATTGAAAGAAAACGCATATGGCAAGACAGAGCCATCAAAATGAACCCTGAATACAAAGTCCATTTTCTAATGACCATACCTACCAACTATGGTCCTGGATCCTGGGACATTGTTAACACTGCCCGGTCCTCATTTCGTCCACCGATCACGGCCACTTGATGGGTTGACCCTGTCCAGGCCCCATCTCGAAATATGTGGGTTTTGCCTATCACACCTAATTTTTCCCTGTAAAATTGTAACAGGGACTTATGTTTGTCAGACATTTGTGAACACAGCTAAAAAATTGCATTGGCACCAAAATTTACATCATTGCGTCATCTCTAGTGACCCTGGATAATGTCTGAACAGGAATGGTGCTGTCCTTCTGGAGAGAAAAGCAAATTAAGGCATTGTCGGGGGGGGGGGGGGGGGGGAGTACTGCGGTCTCTGTGACAGTAATAAATACCCCCTGGGAAAAAATATAGTAAATACCTGGAAGTTTTACATTGACACATAATTCAGCATGCATGCTCTTAACACGAAAATACATCCGATGACAGGTTCACTTTGGGGTTAAGAAATGTCTTAGGAATCCCAGAGATGCAGTGAAAGGGAAACCCTACACCTTTCCCTCCTGAAATAGTCCATCTCCCCATCATCAGACGATAGCGATCTGTGTGTGAGGGATCAGAGAGCGAACTGTCTAGGGAGACGCGCTGAAATTAGACTTTACCATTTTAAGACAAGTGGTTCGGGGAAGACACGGCTCTAGAGAGAAGAAATATCAACAAGATCCATGTGAGAGAAGAAAACCTTGAGGGTCAGTTCACCAAAGTATAAACCACGCCGCATTAGTCACTGTGCGTAATTCCCTTGTTTTTACAACCAGAAATTCAATTTCAAGTTAATTTAGGCTAGGTTCACACCTACAGGTACAATGGCGTGTTTCAGTGCGATTTCTGTACATTCCTGCACATTGTGTGTAGGGCAGCCCATTAATTTCAATAGGCTGTCCTATGCACGAGAAACTCAGAAAAGAAGTCCGCGACCCTTTCTCCAAATACCACCGCCCGAACTGAACGGTTCTGGGACAGAGGGCCCATTCATCTTTGTGGACATGTCATCACATCACCACGTCCACCCTTAAGGCCTTGTCAGCACTGCATTGGATGGGACTCATTGGGTCAGTGAGAGCCCATACATCTTTGTAATTGTGTCACCACATCCACCCTTGAGGCATTGTCAGCATAGTATGTGATGGGACTGATTGAGCCAGTGAGAAGCAATACATCTTTGCAGTGATGTTACTACATCCACCCTTGAGGTTTTGTTGGCACAGTATGTGATGGGACTCTGAGTTAGTGGGAGTCCATACATCTTTGGGGTGATATCCCCACATCCACCCTTGAGGCGTTTTCAGCACTGTATGGGATGAGACTAATTGAGTCAGTGAAAGCCCATACATCTTTGTAATGACATCACCACGTCCACCCTTGAGGCATTGTCAGCACTATATGGGATGGGACTCATTGGGTCAATGAGAGCCCCTACAGCTTTGTAATGACGTCACCACGTCCACCCTTGAGGCATTGTCAGCACTATATGGGATGGGACTCATTGGGTCAATGAGAGCCCCTACAGCTTTGTAATGACGTCACCACGTCCACCCTTGAGGCATTGTCAGCACTATATGGGATGGGACTCATTGGGTCAATGAGAGCCCCTACAGCTTTGTAATGACGTCACCACGTCCACCCTTGAGGCATTCAGCACAGTATGGGATGGGACACATTGAGTCAGTGAGAAGCAAGACATCTTTGCAGTGATGTTACTACATCCACCCTTGAGGTTTTGTTGGCACAGTATGTGATGGGACTCTTTGAGTTAGTGGGAGTCCATACATCTTTGCAGTGATATCAGCACGTCCACCCTTGAGGCGTTTTCAGCACTGTATGTGATGGGACTAATTGAGTCAGTGAGAGCCCAAACATCTTTGTGATGACGTCACCGCGTCCACCCTTGTCGGCACTGCATGTGATAGAACTTATTAAGGTGGTGCAAGCCCATTCATCTTTGTGGTGACGTCACAACATCCACCCTTGAGGAGTTGTCAGCACTGTATGTATGTGTATGTAATGGGACTCACTGAGTTAGTGGGAGCCCATATATCTTTACGGTGATGTCACCACATCGACCTTTGAGGAGTTGTAGCATTGAATGTGATGGGACTCACTGAGTTAGGTTAGTGGGAGCCCATACATCTTTGTGGTGACGTCACCATGTCCACCCTTGAGGTGTTGTCGGCGTTGTATGTGATAGGACTCAATTTTTTTTTATTGAAAGCCTGTGGCGTGCAAAACACACTCAAAAACTCACCCGGTGCATAAAAAATGTGCACAACATAAAGAGGTGCGACAAAAAAGTGCAACGGGTACACAAGACCTCTAAAATCAGAGGACCTTGTCCTGAATCCCCCGGGGCGTTAGGCTCCTGACAGGGACAAGGACCGTAAAACTTGGTCTTCCTGGCCGAAACCAGTCAGACCCCGTTCTCTGGAAGGTCTGCCGAAACAGACCCACCCAAATACTAGGTGAGGCTCTCCCGAAGAGAGACCCCAACCCTATGAGAGAGGGCGAACTAAGCCAGAAGGCCATGTCCACCCCCTCCCTGACGTTCAGGACAGGCCCTGGGACCTGTGACCCTACTAATCACACGTGCTAAACCGTGTACAAACATAAAAATACAAAAAAACAACGTGACACACAAACAAAGGAATAAATAAAATAAAGTGGGGGAAGGGATAGTGGAGAGGAGAGTGAAAGAAGTGGCCATTGTGTGAAACAATGACCAGGCCCTCCGGCCAGGAATAAAAAATTCCTCTGGTCCCAGCCAAAAGGCCCGGCCCAAGAGGCAGGTGCTAAAAAAGCGTGATATGGTGCAGTGACCGTGGTGCCATAAATCAATGTGTCCCTCACACACAGTGATTGTTTGGCACCCCTGGACTGCCACTCCAGGGGCACATACTCCATAGGCTTTCAAGACCGCCCTGGCCAACGGTCCGGACCACAGCAGCCCCCACCACAGACAGGAAGGTCTAGAGATCAGGGAGCTTGGGGAGAGCCTGCCCACCAACAGGTTCACCGTCGCTACCCATCACTCCCTCCTAATCACAATCGGGAAATACTAACCGATCCTCCCCCTCCAGATAGGGATTCACGGCGTTCTGTTACCCGGAAGACTGTCTGGGGCTAGAGCCACCCCAATCCAGGCCAGAAGGCCAGGTAACTCGACCCCTTGGCGCCGACCGTGGCAGCACCCATCCTCACCAGGAGTACCCTTCCAGTACGGCTCAGACTCAGGCCATACGCTGCCACACCAATTCCAGTGTACCCAGCGTGCCCCTCCAGAAACCGTACCTTCCAGGCACTAATTACGCCATCGGAGAGCGAGCCTGCCACCCTCTCTATAGGGCCAGAAACATCGCCTCCTTTGGCAACTGATAAGAACAGATACTACACTTGATCTTAGCCAAAAGGCCGAGAAGCGGACTCAATGATTTAGTAGGAGCCCACATATCTTTATAGTGATGCCACCACATCCACCTCTGAGAAGTTGTCAGCATTGTATGTGATGGGACTCACTGAGTTAGTGAGAGTCCATACATTTTTGTGGTGACGTCACCACGTCCACCCTTGAGGCATTGTCAGGGTTGTATGTTGTGGGACTCAATAAATCAATGAGAGCCCATGCATCTTTGTGATGACGTCACCACGTCCACCTTTGATGCGTTGTTGACATTGTATATAATGGGACTCATTGAGCCAGTAAGAGCTCATACATCTTTGCAGTGACGTCATCGTGTCACCGCATTCATCTACATTCGGGACTGCATTAAATGTGTGTTTAGTGTGGGTTTGCCCTTATGTTCAGCTGTGATTCGTTTTCTATAGGGTCATAATTACATAACTTCATTTTTTTCTCTTACTACAATTGACCTTTTAAAAAAAGAAAAGTCCACATCAGAAAATACAAACAGAATCATGGGCGTCCGCAGGTAGGGGCAAGGGGGGTCAAGTGCCCCCCCCCCCGGAATCAGGGATCGGATCCTAAATTCAGCACAGTTGCGTCGCTATCGTGGTGCGGGCAGCCCACACCCGGTTGCCACCAACCAGTGAGGTGACACCATCAAGGCACTGTCAAGCCCCCCATCAGAGAACTCAGCGGCGCTGTGACAGGAGAAAGGCGAGCTGTGGGCTGTCAGGGAGAAGAGACGGCGGCTCTCACCAGTTCCCGCCCAGGTTCCTGCCCGCTCCATTCCTTCCCTATAGGCCATAACTGAGGGCCAATCAAAGGAGACTAGGAGAGGAGAGCATCATGGGACATGTAGTTCCAAAGATTGGCGGCTCCATTTTCCACAGGAAGGAGGCTACAGCTCGATCAAGAGAGAGATTGAGAGACTGCAACCTGGAAAAAAGCTGAGGGAGAGAGTGCTACAGGACAAAGAATGAGTGTTCTGGGCAGAAGCCAGAGAGAGAGCCACGCTGCCCAGCACCACCAGAGAGAGAGAGCCACGCAGCTTAGCACCACCAGAGAGAGAGACTGAGCCACTACCAGGGTACAGACATGCTACACTACTGACCAGAGTTGCCCCGGGGAACCCAGAGTGAGCGATCGTCCAGCAGGAGGGATCACTGCTGTAGTTTCTCTGGGTCTGGTAAGAGGGCCTGTTGGCCATTATCCATTACTTATCCTAGGGACTGTACTGCGTCTGCAGTCTCTGACCATGATAATGTGATAATGACATTCCTATAAAGAGGGGGTGCATGGGTGACCCTAAAAGGATGCCCCCCCTGAAAAAAGTTCTGCGGACGCCCATGAACAGAATACAGATGATACGACAAAGCAAAAGACTCGATAAAGTCAGGAATGGCGTCAGAAAACAACTCCATAAACGTATCTAGAATCATCTTTATAACGGTAACTGGGTCATCGGCAGTCCAGGGCGTAAAACTACATTAGAATAACAGGGTCTGTCAGCCCGATTATTCACTGATTACGTATTCGCTTCTCCATGTGTATGCTGCAATATATTACAATATGCGACGAGCCGGTCTCTGAGGGGTCCTGCGGGATACGATCGGCAGACATTACAACCATTTCTCTTTGTGACATTGGCCCATCCCGGACATGAATGTTTCATGGGCTGCTAAGTCCTCGGAGAATGGCACTTTTGTGATAAATAAGTCATTGGTTAGAGTCGCATGAAATTAAAATGAAGTGGGGAATTTTATTAGGCACCTCAGATAAGTCTACAGTTCAATCCTCCATGTGGATTTGGTATTAAAGGGCCACCAAACTTTATTAGGAGCTTTGCATACCTAAAATAGTATTTAATAAGATTGATTGAGAACTAGGTAACAAGTGAAAGCTGAAATCCAGGCAAACAGCTAAATACACAGATGATATACATATACGGAGGGTGTTCTACCTACCAAAGGATTTGTACTTCTGTCCATCCAGTCTTGAGATTTGGACATTACAGCCAGGTTGGTGACCTGATTTTTTTTCAGTATGGCTATAGGAACTGTTTGAAATGGCTAATCTGGATATTTCAGATGGTGGGGAATGGAGGGTGAAGGTCAAGAAGAAGGGGATGAAAATGGCAGTGCAGTACTCACTACTTAATGTGACCTCTGTGCTTTCTACTGATTGGTCACCTGGATGGTGTGGACTCCTGATTGGTTGACTGCTTGGTGCAAGGAATGCCAGGATATGTCTCTGGGTCACACCCAAGGAGGGACTCTATAGCTCGCCTCAACCACACCCTTGCTCACCTTACCTGACTCATACGTTATGTGAAATATGCAAATTATGTGAAATACAGGCCATAGATTCTAAGAGTGGGTGTAGATCGCGCTGGACTGACTCGATCAGTCAGTGTTGTAGGTTGGTAGGGTGTGGGCAGATGGAAAGACTTGGTGTCCGTGTCCAGTTTAAGAAAAAGGTGGTGGTGAGCCCTGTATGGACTTGGGCTGCTACCTCGGTGTACGGCCTTGAGGTCAACTCCGCATGTGTTGTAGAAGATAAGAAAGTAAAGGAGTTCCCGGTATTCGATAAAGTATATTGGTATTTTATTTCAGCAGTAAAAAAGGCCAACGTGTTTCTGGGGACTTAGAAAGGGGGAGCCCTTAGTCCCCCGAAATGCATTTGGCCTTTTTTACTACTGAAATAAAATACCAATATACTTACCTTTATCGACTTCCAGGCGCTCCTTTACTTTCTTATCTTCTATAACACAGGCCATACATTCGACAGTCTACAAATAAGCCACATAAAAAAATGATATTGCCAGCCGAGATCCAGCAAGGTATCAAGAATGGTGATAGGCAGTACAGTGGCTAGCACTTTCAACTAGCAGCACTTGGGTGGTTGGTTCGAATCCCAACTATGGTACTACCTGCCTGGAGTTTGCATGCTCTCCCTGTGTGGGTTTCCTCCCACACTCCAAAGACATGCTGGTAGGTAAATTTGCTCCTGTCTAAATTGGCCCTAGTTTGTGTATGTATGAATGTGAGTTAGGGACCTTAGATTGTAAGCTCCTTGAGGGCAGGGACTGATGTGAATGTACAATATATATATATTCGTAAAGCGCTGCATAAATTGACGGAGCTATAGAAGTACCTGAAATAAATAAGTAAAATTAGCTCCTAATGTTGGCCTCTTCTCTCACAATTAGCATTTCATCCACATGTGGTCTTCATTTCATCCACCTACTTTGCAGGTGGGCAAATCAAGCCCACTTTATGGGTTGTTCCCACCTAGGACCCTCTTCTAACCACGTAGGGACAGCCCATCAATCAAGCACACTTTACGGTTTGGTCCCACCAAGATCCCTCATCTAGATATGTAAGGGCTGCTCTAGATCCCTGCAATAATGCCTTTCTGAGTTATTATGCGCGTGCAGTGACCTGAACAAGGTCAATGTGATCCCAGGACATGGCCCAAGACACAAGACCAATCCAAGACAGTTGGCACGTAATGCAAGGGCCAACCTATACACATAGCTCTCAACTGGGCTAAACCTTTCATCCAATTTATAAACCACTTCTAACCACGTAGGGACAGCCCATCAAACATGCTTTACGTTTTGGTCCCACCCAGATCCCTGATCTAGATATGTGAGGGCTGCTTACTTGTAGCCTAGATCCCTGCAATAATGCCTTTCTGAGTTACTATGCACGTGCAGTGACCTGAATGAAGTCAATGTGATCCCAGGACACGGCCCAGGACACAAGGCCAATCCAAGACAGTTGGCACATAATGCAAGGGCCAACATATACACATAGATCTCAACTGTCCATGATTTGGAACAAAGTCCTTCTGTCCCTCTTTCCTCCTCATTTTGGTCTGATCTATATAGTTGTATATAAAATGCATTTTTTATCTTTCAAAAAGTGTTTCCCAGTGCTAAACCTTTCATCCAATTTCTAGATTGCTGCATTAGTAAATTTCAAAAGCCAGTAGAATGGAATAGTAATGGTAAAAAATAAGGTCTTGTGGGTTTAACTCTAGTTTTTTCCCCGTATAATTCTCCTTTAAGTGTCCTATGTCTACATACTTTTGCTAATAGGTGTCCCTCGTTCCCATCTCAAAAAGTTGTGAGGTATTTATACAATCCATTTAATTTGGATCTAACCAGACAAGGCCTGTTGCAGGTACATCTGAAGGACATTATGTAATCCGATTTCATCATTTATGATCAGCACTGGGGGAAGAGTAGGGGTGGTGTTTAGGCATACAGATCCCTGATCTAGATATGTGAGGGCTGCTTACTTGTAGCCTAGATCCCTGCAATAATGCCTTTCTGAGTTACTATGCACGTGCAGTGACCTGAATGAAGTCAATGTGATCCCAGGACACAGCCCAGGACACAAGGCCAATCCAAGACAGTTGGCACGTAATGCAAGGGCCAACCTATACACATAGCTCTCAACTGTCCATGATTTGGAACAAAGTCCTTCTGTCCCTCTTTGCTCCTCATTTTGGTCTGACCTATACGGTTGTATATAAAATGCACTTTTTATCTTTCAAAAAGTGTTTCTCAGCGCTAAACCTTTCATCCAATTTCTAAATTGCTGCATTAGTAAATTTCAAAAGCCAGTAGAAAGGAATAATAGTGGTAAAAAATAAGGACTTGTGGGTTTAACTTATAATTTTTTGAATCCCTAAATCAAGTCCACTTTATGGGTTGTCCCCACCTAGGACCCTCTTCTAACCACGTAGGGACAGCCCATCAAACATGCTTTACGGTTTGGTCCCACCCAGATCCCTCATCTAGATATGTGAGGGCTGCTTACTTGTAGCCTAGATGCCTGCAATAATGCCTTTCTGAGTTACTATGCACGTGCAGTGACCTGAATGAAGTCAATGTGATCCCAGGACACGGCCCAGGACACAAGGCCAATCCAAGACAGTTGGCACATAATGCAAGGGCCAACATATACACATAGATCTCAACAGTCCATGATTTGGAACAAAGTCCTTCTGTCCCTCTTTCCTCCTCATTTTGGTCTGATCTATATAGTTGTATATAAAATGCATTTTTTATCTTTCAAAAAGTGTTTCCCAGTGCTAAACCTTTCATCCAATTTCTAGATTGCTGCATTAGTAAATTTCAAAAGCCAGTAGAATGGAATAGTAGTGGTAAAAAAAAAAGCACTTGTGGGTTTAACCCATAGTTTTTTCCCCGTATAATCCTCCTTTAAGTGTCCTATGTCTACATACTTTTGCTAATAGGTGTCCCTCGTTCCCATCTCAAAAAGTTGTGAGGTATTTATACAATCCATTTAATTTGGATCTAACCAGGCAAGGCCTGTTGCAGGTACATCTGAAGGGCATTATGTAATCAGATTTCATCCTTTATGGTCAGCACTGGGGGGAAGAGTAGGGGGTGGTGTTTAGGCATGCAGAGTTCACTCATGTGTTGAGTGGTGGAGCTGTGACCAGGAAAAGTGTTGAGTTTTGCCACGTACACACGGTCGGATTTTCCTATGGGGAAATGTTGGATGTGAGCTTGTTGTCGGAAAGTCCGACCGTGTGTAGGCCCCATCGAACATTTGCTGTCGGACTTTCCGCCAACAAATGTTCGATAGCAGCTTCTCAAATTTTCCGCCAACAAAACGTTGTTGTCGGAAAGTCCGATCGTGTGTACACAAGTCCGACGCACAAAAGTTCACGCATGCTCGGAATCAAGCAGAAGGAGCCGCACTGGCTATTGAACTTCCTTTTTCTCGGCTCGTTGTACGTCTTGTACGTCACCGCGTTCCCACGTTCGTAATTGTTGGCCAACATTTGTGTGACTGTGTGTATGCAAGACAAGTTTGAGCCAACCATCTTCGAACAAAAATCCACGGTTTTGTTGGCGGAATGTCCGATCGTGTGTACGTGGCATAAGAAAAAGGGGTCACAGTGACTAATATTCTAGGTTTATATGAACTACAGAGGATGCTGATGAACACATGGACTGGCCAATACAAGGACAGGTTCATCCAGTGCCCAAGGCAAGGATGTAGAACCTCCTTGGCTCACCTGCTCCTAATGCCTGCCATAGAATGGGTGTACCACCCTACCTCCATTCTTTGCCCCCTTGCCCTGGCTGCAGGTGGTTGTCATGGAGCGTGCACTGCACATACATGGCCAATTATTTGCTTTCTAGCAGCTCTAAGTTAGTTGTTCATGCACCCTTTTTTTTTTTTTTCAGCCAATGGGAAGAAGAGTGGCCATGAAGCTGCAACCCACTGGTTGCTAGCCACTGATTTGGAGCAGGCGTTCAGTAAGGGGCCGCCCCCTTTACCACTGAGCCCAAGGTGGCTGCCCCTCCTGCCCACACCTTGTCCCGGCCCTGGGATTGGCTATGCAGAAAACAGACACAGGAGGCTGGGGTCATTCTAACGGCTTGCTGTTTTTTTCTTTCTGAACAGAATTGCCCGTTAAATCGATTCAATACAATGCAACACTTTCTCTTAGCAATTCGAAAGAAAAATCTCTTGTAATACTCAGCTTATTAGAGGATTAATAACTCTTCATGAATGTTTGATAATGCCTCATAATGGCCTGTTGGCTAGCAAAGGGTTTATGTTCCTCCACAGGCTTATTAGGACATAAACCAAGCGCTTTCCATGCAAACAATTTTGTCGACAGAAGTGTCCATTCATTTGTGCGCGCTCCATTAAACGTAGAATTTATCGGTTAGCACCCTGGAAGCTGGAAGGCCATTACCTGCGCCGAAACTCGCTGACAACGGGATTCAAACTGACTTAGTAGGCAGTAAACAGATGCCGACTGTCACCTGAACGCCGAGAAAGGAGCGGGCATGTGAGCGATGAAGATATTTCACATTAATCATTTATGTATCCTCGGGCGGCTGAGCGTATAGATATGTGCGGGGACTAAAACGCCGTGTCAAGCGAGAGAAGATTAACGTAGCCACCTTCTGTCCCCTCACTTTCCAGATACAGAAATGTCCTCTGTTCTTTCTTCTCTCTTCTCCATCCTCTCTCTGCCCGATTCTCTCGCTCCTTCACCCATACTGATTCCTTCTCTCTCTTCTTAACTCGTTCATTCATTGCTCTCCCGCCATTTCTGATTTTCCCTCTGTGACCCTTTTCCCTTTCTTTATTTGTTCTTCTCTATTTTCTTTCCTTCATCTTTCCCTCTCTCTCTCCCTTTCCATCTCCTTCTCTCCTCTCTCTTACCCCCCCCTCTCTCTCTCTCTCCCTCTCTCTCCCTTTCCATCTCCTCCTCTCCGCTCTCTTACCCCCCTCTCTCCCCTCTCTCTCTACTCTCCCCCCCTCTCTCTCTCTTACCCCCCCCCTCTCTCTCTCTCAATCTCCCCCCTCCCTTTCCTTCTCTTATCCCTCTCTTTCTTTCTTTTAATTTCTCCCTCTCTCCTTCTCCCCCTTTCCTTATCCTCTCTATCTCTCCCACTCCCTCTCTCATATTCAAATTCAAATAAGCTTTATTGGCAGGACCAAATACTTTTTAGCATTGCCAAGGCAGTTTAGTTTGTGGGTGTTTAAATGAGGAGGGGGTGAAGCTATAGGGCAGTCTGTGAGGGTAAAGGGTTAATAGAAAGGGAAATGGGGAGCATTTACAGGATCTCTTTCTTTCTTTCCTTCTGCTCTCTCTCTCCCTCTCTCTTTCCATTTCTTCCGTTCCCTTTCTCTCTCTCCCTCCCTTTCCTTCTCCTCTCCATCTCTCCCTTTCCTTCTCCTCTCCATCTCCCCCTTTCGTTCTTCTCTCACTCTCTCCCTTTTCTTCTCCTCTCCATATCTCCCTTTCCTTCTCCTCTCCATATCTCCCTTTCATTCTCCCCTCCATCTATCTCTTTCATTCTCCTCTCCATCTATCTCTTTCCTTCTCCTCTCCATCTATCTCTCTCTCCCTTTCCTTCTCCTCTCCATCTCTCCCTTTCTCCCTTTCCTTCTCCTCTCCATCTCTTCCTTTCCTTCTCCTCTCCATCTCTCCCTTTCTCCCTTTCCTTCTCCTCTCCATCTCTTCCATTCCTTCTCCTCTCCATCTCTTCCTTTCCTTCTCCTCTCCATCTCTCCCTTTCCTTCTCCTCTCCATTTCTCCCTTTCTCCCTTTCCTTCTCCTCTCCATCTCTACATTTCCTTCTCCTCTCCATCTCTTCCTTTCCTTCTCCTCTCCATCTCTTCCTTTCCTTCTCCTCTCCATCTCTCCCTTTCCTTCTCCTCTCCATTTCTCCCTTTCTCCCTTTCCTTCTCCTGTCCATCTCTCTCTCTCTCCCTTTCCTTCTCCTCTCCATCTCTCCATTTCCTTCTCCTCTCTATCTCTTTCTTTCCTTCTCCTCTCCATCTCTCCCTCTCTTCATTTCCTTCTCCATCTCCCCCTTTCCTTCTCCTCTCCCTCTCCCCTTCTCCTCTCTCTCTTCTTCCCTTCTCCTCCCTTCTCCTTCCTTCTCCTCTCCCTTTCCTTCTCCTCTCCATATCTCTCTTTCATTCTCCTCTCCATCTATCCCTCTCTCCCTTTCCTTCTCCATCTCCCCCTCTCCTCTCCTCTCCATATCTCCCTTTCCCTTTCCTCTCCATCTCTCTCTCTCTCTCGCTCTCTCTCTCCCCCCCTTTCATTCTCCTCTCCATCTCCCCCTTTCCTTCTCCTCTCAATCTCTCCCTTTCCTTCTCCTCTCCATTTCTCCCTTTCTCCCTTTCCTTCTCCTGTCCATCTCTCTCTCTCTCACTTTCCTTCTCCTCTCCATCTCTCCATTTCCTTCTCCTCTCTATCTCTTCCTTTCCCTCTCCTCTCCATCTCTCCCTCTCTTCCTATCCTTCTCCATCTCCCCCTTTCTTTCTCCTCTCCCTCTCTCCCTTTCCTTCTCCTCTCCCTCTCTCTCCATTTCCTTCTCCTCTCTATATCTCTCTTTCATTCTCCTCTCCCTCTATCCCTCTCTCCCTTTCCTTCTCCATCTCCCCCTCTCCTTCTCCTCTCAATCTCTCCCTTTCCTTCTCCTCTCCATCTCTCTCTCTCTCTCTCCCTTTCATTCTCCTCTCCATCTCCCTCTTTCCTTCTCCTCTTTATCTATCCCTCTCTCCCTTTCCTTCTCCATCTCCCCCTCTCCATCTCTCCCTTTCCTTCTCTCCATCTCCCCTACTCTCTCTCTCAAACTCAAATTTAAATAAGCTTTATTGGCAGGGCCAAATACATTTCAGCATTGCCAAAGCAGTTAAGTTTGTGGAGAGGAGAGGAGTCCGTGTACACAATTTCTCTCTTATTCCTCTTTCCTTCTCCTTTCCATCTCTCCCTCTCCCTCTTTTTCTCTCTCACTTCTCACTTTCCTTCTCTCCCTGTCTCTCTTTCCCTTTCCTTTTCTCCTCGCCATCTCTCCCTCTCTCTCTCTCTCTTTCCTTCTCCTTTCCCTTTCTCTCTCTCCCTTTCCCTCTCCCTCGTTCCCCTTCCATCTCTCCCTTTCTCTCTCTCTCTCTCTTATTCCTTCTACTTTATATCTCTCTCACTTTCCATTTCCCCCTCTCCCCCTTTAATCTCTCCCTCTCTCTCCCCCCTCTTTCCTTCATACCCCCCCCTTCCTTCTCCTCTTCATCTCTCCATCCCCCCTCTCCCCTTTCCTTCTGTCTCTCTCCCTCCTTCTCTCCATCTCCCTCTCTCTCTTATTCCTTCTCCTTTCTATCTCTCTCACTTTCCTTCTCCCCCCTCTCACCCCCTTCCCTTCTCCTCCCCATCTCTCCCTCTCTCTCCCCCTTTAATTCTTCTCTCCATCTCTCCCTCCTTCTCTCTCCCCCTGTAATTCCCCTCTCCATCTCTCCCTCTCTCTCCCCCTTTAATTCCCCTCTGCATCTCTCCCTCTCTCTCCCCCTTTAATTCCCCTCTCCATCTCTCTCTCTCTCTCCCCCCCCTCTCTCTCTTTCCTTCTATCTCTCTCCCCCCCTCTCTCTCTCTTTCCTTCTATCTCTATCTATCTCTCTCCCCCTCTCTCTCTCTCTTTCCTTCTCTTCTCTCATTTAGAGATCTCTTTTCAAGTACGGGGCATCTGAGAAGACATGGATTGGATTGCACTGCAGTCTCTATCCCTCACTCTCACTCCCAAAAAAACTATCGCTCAAGTGCAAATCCAACCAAATTCCTTCAAAAATATTTTCTTTTCTTTGTTGCATTGAACATTTTTTTTCATTTTTAGGATTGATTAAAGACAATGTAACCACTTATTGATCGAACTGTTCCTCATTACACGCATGTCCCGCATAACCCGGCTTACCCCATCTCCCTGTCGTTCGACCTTTCCCCCTCTATCTCTCTATCTGTATAACCCGAGCAGAAACCTTCACAATCCCGCACTTAACTAATGAGGGGCTTAGCACGTCCTCTCACGTAGCCGATAATCCCTCATAACCTCCACAGATATTTGCTCCTTAGAAGGCCATTATCCGAGCTTTCACTATTATTATCTATATGTGACAAATGTGTTGATGTGCAATTCAGGATCACCGGCTGGGAATGTTTCCTCGTTTAAAGGTTCAGTCCACCATAAACTGGTAATTCAGCTGGAGAGGTTAATCTTCTTATGTTTTGCATTTACTCATCCCCCCACCCACCTTCATGCTAAGGCAATGTTCACATGAAACCTTTCTATTTTTATTACATATCTTATTTTAGACCTAGTAATTCCATCGCTGGGTCTCAGTGCTTCTCTATGCAATGCACACAGATCATGGCTGGTGGGAGGGGATGGCAGGGTGCTGTACATAGAAAACATCATAGCACCCTACCTCTGTACTCTTTTCAAGAGCCCCTTAGCCCTCATGCAAGGAGTGGGCTGGCTTTTGGGAGGAGTTATTCAAATATCAAAATGCGTTGATGAATGGATGTCAGTCTGGATGTTCCTAGATAGGCTGCATTTGCATGTATTGCCAACATGTAAAGCTGGGCCCCCATCATTAAAAGAACTGCAATCCAATAAAATAAAAGAGGCAGGCCGTTGAAAGTCAGGCTTGGGTGGAAAAGGGCTAGATGATGGCGGACGTCCTCCAGCCAGGAAATGAGGCGGGCTCTATTTGACTTGCTCACCTTTTAATGCACATTGTGAGAAGCAATTTCAGTTCAGGAGAGGAACCTGTTCTGTACAACTGTGCAATACTGAATGGAAGGCTGGAGGTCAAATTGAAAGCCAAGCTCCAGGTTGGTCTGGCCCACCCTACACAAGCTGAGGAACTTCCCCGTCCCATGGAGCACCACTGAAATATTTAATAAATCAGTATGCAAATTTTGTTTTTCAATTGTCTTCTGGCCTGTCTGATGATATGTAGGAGCCTTTTTTATTTAAGGTCTACCTTGTTGGTTGGTGGTCCAAATAGATTTAAAGCTCAGCTCCAGGTTGGTCTGGCCCACCCTACCCAAGCTGAGGAACTTCCCCGTCCCATGGAGCACCATTGGAAAAAATAATAAATCAGTATATAAATGTATTTTTCAGACATCCTCTGAGCCTGTCAGATGATATGCAGGGGCCTCTTTTCTAACTTGATGGTAGGTGGTATATATTGATAAAAAGTCTAGCTCCAGGTTGGTCTGGCCCACCCTACCCAAGCTGAGGAACTTCCCCGTCCCCTGTACAATGGAGAACCATTGTAAA
Source organism: Lithobates sylvaticus (assembly GCA_028564925.1). Classification (NCBI taxonomy): domain Eukaryota; kingdom Metazoa; phylum Chordata; class Amphibia; order Anura; family Ranidae; genus Lithobates; species Lithobates sylvaticus. The sequence goes on from CM053027.1 coordinate 26,633,526, forward strand.
AATATAATAAATAAGTATGCCTAATTATATTCAGATACATTTTGGCCTGTCCCATGATATGTAGGGGCCTTTTTTATTTAAGGTCTGCCTTGTTGGTAGGTGGTCCATATAGATTTAAAGCTCAGCTCCAGGTTGGTCTGGCCCACCCTACCCAAGCTGAGGAACTTCTCCGTCCCCCGTACAATGGGGCACCATTGTAAAAATATAATAAATAAGTATGCACGTTTTTTTCAGATACATTTTGGCCTGTCCCATGATATGTTGGTGCCTCTTTTACTTAAGATCTACCTTGTTGGTTGGTGGTCCATATAGATTTATATCTCAGCTCCAGGTTGGTCTGGCCCACTATACCCAAGCTGAGGAACTTCCCTGTCCCATGGAGCACCATTAGAAAATTATAATAAATTGGTATGCAAATTTTTTTTTTTCCAGATGTCTTCTGGCCTGGTCTGATGATGTGTAGTGACCTCTTTCATTTAAGGTCTACATTGGTGGTAGATGGTCCATGTAGATGCAGAAGAGTAGGAGCCAAGAGTAAGGCCAGAGTTCAGCTGTAAGCCTCCTCACAGTCTCTTCTATCTCTTGGGGACTCTATTGGTAGGATCCTTACTCCGAATCCCTGGGTCTGCACAGCTCCTATGCTCCCAAGGAGGATCTTCCACTATACCTTGTGGGATTTTGTATTTATTTTATTATTTTTTCACATTATTTTATACTATGGAGAACGTAACAAGAGTAACAATCCTAGTTGGGCAGGAAGTTGCAGGTGGGAACATTTGTTGGAAAGTTGGAAGTTGGGAATTATGGTGGTTGGGTGATCTTGATACTCTAGTATCCAAGCCGTAGTAACAAGTCAATTCCAGACTCAGATAACCAGGCTCCGTGTATGACTGAAAAAAATGACTGTGGGAAGGCTGACCCGTCATAAGGACCTCATGACCAGTCACCCTGACATTGAAAGACGAATTCCAGGTATGTCAGTTTATACATTGTTACATTGGTCCAAGCTGGACCATGCATATACCATACCAGTGGGATCCCTGTAGAAGCTGGAAATCACTTTAATAGGCACCACTACTCCAGTGATCTCCACCCATGCCGAGCACCTGCACTGATACATTGTGAACACAGGAGGTCGGCTGCTGGGCACGGCCCCCATTCAGAGACTGCTTTGCATTTTCTCAACGAATGCAAAGCATTCCCTGATTGGACATGGTGGAGAGCATGACATCACCTCCCCACCTCGTCCAATCAGAGAACACTTTGCATTCATTGAGTAAATGCAAAAGAGATCTCCTGGCACCCGTACCCAGCAGCCGACCTCCTGTGTTCACAATGCATCAGGGCAGCTGCTCTGCACTGGACCCGGAAGCTAGTGCCATGCTGATAGGAGGAGAGTGACAGAGAGATAAGCTCATCAGAATGACGCTTCTTTGTTTCACAATCCAAACAGGGACAAGACCTGTAATGCCGTGTACACACGAACGGACTTTCCCGCGGTTTGTCCGCTGGACTAGGTCCGGCGGACAAAGTCCGAACGTGTGTACACGGCATAAGAGTTACTTAAAGTGGTTGTAAACCTCAGACATAAAATATGAGCAAAGCATATCCCTCTATAGTGTGTACTTGTCTCAATCCAGAGCACTAAGTTCCATTTCTGTCTGCTGCCTCATTGCTCTGCTATCTCTATGAGTCACTTCTGACAGGTTTTCCTGACACCAAGAGATAGAAAGATGAGAGGGGAGGGAGCTCCAGCACACAGCCTGTGATTGACAGCCACAGCTCTGTTCCTGTGTGCTGTGTGAAGGGGGTGTGTCCCTTCCCTTTCCAATCAGCTCTTACTGAGCTCTGCAGTGTGTAGTTTCAGCTCTTTGCTCCCTTTTTTTTCTGAAAGCTCAGACAAGCTGTATAAATTCTGGACTTTGAATGGCTGTACAGAAGAGAGGGCTGCAGATAATCAGGCACAACTTACACAGAGATAAAACAAATCCTCCTGCATATCATCTGAGGTCAGCCACTTCGCTGGGTATATGGAAAGGTGTGCAACCACTTTAACTGCAACAGAAACAAAATCAGGTCTACTCACACGGCAGACAGGACTGTGCTGTGTGGCAGAGCTGTGTAAATCTCAGTACTGGATGGACAAAAATACAAATCCATTGGCAGATAAAAGCGCTCCCATATACGAGTTTCTTCTTGCCTGGAGTTCAGATTTAAACATAAGAACCAAGCTGGGGGGAGGGGGGCTTTGTGGCATCATGTGATCCTATGATCTATGGGTGGCCAGGCTGTCCAGTTGGCAGCGGTGTGGCCCCTGACTCATGGCATTTAGACAGCCCTGTCTTCGCTAGCCGAGGGGGCCCATCATCCTAGCGGGTGAGAGTCAGCCGCTCGGTATTGATTCAGAAGGACAGGCTACAATCTGTGTGTGTATTTCTCAGTAATGAACTTGCTGTTGGCGTCTTGCTTGATTTCACGCAGAAAACATTAAACACCGTTCTCGCTATTATTCTAGACGTGTGCAGTCTGCTCACTTAATGTTTATTCACCTAAACCACCATCCTTTTTTTTCTTCTTAACTACATTCAATCCGCCAGCATCTTCACAGCATCATGGGCCCCTGGGCAAAGCCAATGCCCCAAGGCCCCTACCAGCTTGTATCAGGTTCCCCAATCACAGTGTCCCCATATATCAGGTGCCCCCATCGCAGTGTCCCCTTACATCAGGTGCCCCCATCGCAGTGTCCCCTTACATCAGTGCCCCCATTACAGTGCCCCCTTACATCAGGTGTCACCATCACAGTGCCCCCTTACATCAGTGCCCCCATCACAGTGCCCCCTTACATCAGGTGTCACCATCACAGTGCCCCCTTACATCAGTGCCCCCATCACAGTGTCCCCTTACATCAGGTGTCCCCATCACAGTGCCCCCTTACATCAGGTGTCCCCATCACAGTGCCCCCCTTACATCAGGTGTCACCATCACAGTGTCCCCTTACATCAGGTGTTCCCATCACAGTGCCCCCTTACATCAGGTGCCCCCATCGCAGTGTCCCCTTACATCAGTGCCCCCATTACAGTGCCCCCTTACATCAGGTGTCACCATCACAGTGCCCCCTTACATCAGTGCCCCCATCACAGTGTCCCCTTACATCAGGTGTCCCCATCACAGTGCCCCCTTACATCAGGTGTCACCATCACAGTGTCCCCTTACATCAGGTGTCCCCATCACAGTGCCCCCCTTACATCAGGTGTCCCCCATCACAGTGCCCCCTTACATCACAGTACACCCCCATACATCAGGTGTCCCCATCACAGTGCCCCCTTACATCACAGTACACCCCCATACATCAGGTGCCCCCTTACATCAGGTGTCCCCATACATTAGGTGTCCCCATCACAGTGCCCCCTTACATCAAGCTGCCCCATGACAGTGCCCCTTTACATCAGGTGTCCCCATCAAGGTGCCCCCTTGCATCAGGTGCCCCCATCACAGAGCCCCCTTACATGACAGTGCCCCCCCCCCCTTACATCAGGTGTCCCCATCACAGAGCCCCCTTACATGACAGTGCCCCCTTACATCAGGTGTCCCCATCACATTGCCCCCATGTCCCCCATCACAGTGTCCCCATATATCAAGCTGCCCCATCACAGTGCCCCCTTACATAAAGTGTCCCCATCACAGTGCCCCCTTACATCAAGCTGCCCCATCACAGTGTCCCCATCACAGTGCCCCTTTACATCAGGTGTCCCCATCACATTGCCCCCATGTCTCCCATCACAGTGTCCCCATACATCAAGCTGCCCCATCACAGTGACCCCTTACATCAGGTGCCCCCCCATCACAGTGCCCACATACATCATGTTCATTTATCACAGTGTCCCAATGCATCAAGTGTCCCTATCACAGTGCCCACTTACATCAGTTACCCCCATCGCAGTGTCCCCATTAAATCAGGTGTCCCCATCATATTGCCCCCTTACATCAGGTGTCCCCATACATCAGGTGTCTACATCACAGTGTCCCCATAAATCAGGTGTCCCCCTCACAGTGCCCACTTACATCCGGTGACCCCCATTACAGTGCCCTAATGCCTCAGATGTCCCCCATCACAGTGCCCCCCCATACACTAGGTGTCCCCCATCACAGTGCCCCCATACAATAGTTTCCCCATCACAGTGTCCCCCATCCATCAGGTGTCCCCATCACAATGTCCTTATATATCAACTGTCTCCCTTTTCCCCCTTATACTTTCAGATCACAAATGTTCCCACCTGAAATGAAGGGGGCTCCTCCTCCAACTCCCATGTTGAGACTGAGATGAGTTCTCAGTCTCAGTGCCAGTTCTCTTCCACTCTCTGTAGGAGAGATGAGAAAGTTGAATCTTCTCTCCAGGAGAAGCCGCTGCTCCTTTCTAATCCTAATCCTGTCAAAGAAGAGCGGCACAAGCAGCCAAGTCGCCAGCGCACCCTCCTTAAACAGCGTCCGCCTCCCCCCTTTTCCTGGCCCTGATCAGGCACCTGGTGCCCTTGGACAGTGCCCAGGTGTGCCCATCCATTAAGACAGCCCTGCTACAGGTTCATCTCAACCGAAAATCAACAAAGTTATAATAAGTGTATTTAGATACATTGTTAGTGCACTAAAGTGCCGCATCATCAGGGGGCGCTGTGAGAACCAGGAGAAGACAGCCGGCCCCCGATGACGTCAGAAAGGAAGTTGGCAGCATGGGACTGGGTGTGGAGCAGCAGAGCTCTGGATCACAACTGGATTCGCTGGGCACGTGAGGGGAAGCAGTGGTCTCTCTGCAGAGTTTCAACATGCCTCCTCTACTGGGTCAGGTTTATAGCTTTGCAATCAGCAAAGCTAATGCATGTTAGAGCAAACATCTACAGTTCATTTTCTTCAGGAAGCAGCCACAGCCTGCATATAAAAGGTTGTTCCTTGCCAGCATGCTGTAGAAATAGACCCCTGTGCCATATGTGGTCTGTCTGGTAGGTCTGACACATCACCTCCCGACCTCTGCAGAGAGACCACTGCCCATGTTCTCTGTTGATTGGAAAACTCAAGCGCTGACCCAGCCGGGGACATGTTAGATCTTTGCAGAGAGACCACTTCCTCCTCACAGAGAGAAAAGGACCACTTCTACAGTGTGCTTTCTATAGAAAAAAAACTTTGGTCTCTCTGCAGAGGTCTGACACACAGCAGGAAGCATGAACTTTGGGGACCACCGCTTCAAAAGAGAGCAAGGACCCTTTTCTACAGCATGCTGGCAGGGGTCTGGCTTTTCTACTCAAGCTGTGACAAAGGTGTTTTGGACCTTGGCAGAGAGCTCACTGCTTCAACAAGGAGCATCAATTCAGCCTCACCAGCGCCCATCAAATGCAGCCTACGAGTGCCCATCAAATGCAGCCTCACCAGCGTCCATCAATGCAGCCTCACCAGCGCCCATCAATACAGCCTCACCAGCGTCCATCAATGCAGCCTCACCAGCGCCCATCAAATGCAGCCTCACCAGCGTCCATCAATGCAGCCTCACCAGCGTCCATCAATGCAGCCTCACCAGCGCCCATCAATACAGCCTCACCAGCGTCCATCAATACAGCCTCACCAGCGTCCATCAATGCAGCCTCACCAGCGCCCATCAATGCAGCCTCACCAGCGCCCATCAATGCAGCCTACCAGCGCCCATCAATGCAGCCTACCAGTGGCCATCAATGAATGTTTGCTTGCTTACATTTATTCGGGAGTCGAGACACAGACACAGTCCTCCGCCACCGCTGCGCCTCTGACACTATGTGCGAACGGATCGGTGGCTGCCGGCTGATACTGAGACTTAGTTGCTTGCTGCAGAGAGTAGGAACACCAGTGGCCGGGCGCCTAGGCCACAGGGTGCCCTAGGCGGCTGCCTAGTTTGCCTAGTGGTAGCACCGGCCCTGGCGGTATATACCAATGTGTATCTAGTATGGCTCTGCCCGATGCACAGTGTGCGGCACTCTCCGCTGATCCATGTGCCCAGATCCTACTAATCCCGGCACCCTTATGCACTGACACACAGCGCCGATCGCTGTCACCGCCTCGCTGATGGAATGGATGTCAGACTCCGGCAGACCGACATTGACAGCGCCAATTAGAATGACGGATCTCTATGAACAATCGTTTCCCCTTCAGATCATCTGAGCATCAGAAGTCTTCTAGCCGGGAACACGGTTTCCATGCAATGTTTAGTGATTCCAACATTCGGCCAATCATTTTATTATTGTCGAAAGAGATTCCAGGCGTTATCCAATCGGCCTGCAGAGTCTTCTCCTGCAACTTCCTAATAATTAAAGGTGCCAATTCCTGGAGGAGAAGAGTTTTCATGCCGTCACTCACCCTGTGTGAAGCTACCCAATGATTATAGTGATCGTTCCAAATATTATTACAGAAGCTATCTATCAAAAATGAATAAAAATAAATAAATAAATGTGTTACTGGTCTGTAAGTGACTTGAAGGAGAAGATCAGGATTCCCCCCCATCGCTGTGACAGTGATGTCACTTTCACACCGAGGCGCTTTACAGGCGTTTTAGCGCTAAAAATAGTGCCTGTAAATCGCCTCTCCTGTCACTCCAATGTGAAAGCCCCGAGTGCTTTCCTACGGGGCGGTGCGATTGCAGGACGCTAGAAAAAGTCCTGGGCATCTTTGGGGTGGTGGAGGAGCGCTATATACACCGCAGCTAAACCGCCCCTGCCTGCAAATCGCTTCAGCAGCGGCGCTACGCAGGCGGTATTAACCCCTTCTTTGGCCGCTAGTGGGGGTTAAAACTAGCAGCACTTTACCGCCGACGCTCTCACCGTCCCAGTCTGAATGGGGCCTAAATGGATAGGCTGCATTCTCAGTGATGTCACCGGTCTCTAGTGAATGGATAGGCTGCATTCTCAGTGATGTCACCAGTCTCTAGTGAATGGATAGGCTGCATTCTCAGTGATGTCACCGGTCTCTATTGAATGGATAGGCTGCATTCTCAGTGATGTCACCAGTCTCTAGTGAATGGATAGGCTGCATTCTCAGTGATGTCACCGGTCTCTAGTGAATGGATAGGCTGCATTCTCAGTGATGTCGCCGGTCTCTAGTGAATGCATAGGCTACATGCTCAGTGATGTCGCCGGTCTCTAGTGAATGGATAGGCTGCATTCTCAGTGATGTCACGGTCTCTAGTGAATGGATAGGCTGCATTCTCAGTGATGTCGCCGGTCTCTAGTGAATGCATAGGCTACATGCTCAGTGATGTCACCGGTCTCTAGTGAATGGATAGGCTGCATTCTCAGTGATGTCACCGGTCTCTAGTGAATGGATAGGCTGCATTCTCAGTGATGTCACCGGTCTCTAGTGAATGGATAGGCTGCATTCTCAGTGATGTCACCGGTCTCTAGTGAATGGATAGGCTGCGTTCTCAGTGATGTCAACGGTCTCTAGTGAATGGATAGGCTGCATTCTCAGTGATGTCACCAGTCTCTAGTGAATGGATAGGCTGTGTTCTCAGTGATGTCACCGGTCTCTAGTGAATGGATAGGCTGCATTCTCAGTGATGTCACCAGTCTCTAGTGAATGGATAGGCTGCATTCTCAGTGATGTCACCAGTCTCTAGTGAATGGATAGGCTGCATTCTCAGTGATGTCACCAGTCTCTAGTGAATGGATAGGCTGCATTCTCAGTGATTTCACCAGTCTCTAGTGAATGGATAGGCTGCATTCTCAGTGATGTCACTGGTCTCTAGTGAATGGATAGGCTGCATTCTCAGTGATGTCACCGGTCTCTAGTGAATGGATAGGCTGCATTCTCAGTGATGTCACCGGTCTCTAGTGAATGGATAGGCTGCGTTCTCAGTGATGTCACCGGTCTCTATTGAATGGATAGGCTGCATTCTCAGTGATGTCACCAGTCTCTAGTGAATGGATAGGCTGTGTTCTCAGTGATGTCACCGGTCTCTAGTGAATGGATAGGCTGCATTCTCAGTGATGTCACCAGTCTCTAGTGAATGGATAGGCTGCATTCTCAGTGATGTCACCAGTCTCTAGTGAATGGATAGGCTGCATTCTCAGTGATGTCACCGGTCTCTATTGAATGGATAGGCTGCATTCTCAGTGATGTCACCAGTCTCTAGTGAATGGATAGGCTGCATTCTCAGTGATGTCACCAGTCTCTAGTGAATGGATAGGCTGCATTCTCAGTGATGTCACCAGTCTCTAGTGAATGGATAGGCTGCATTCTCAGTGATGTCACCAGTCTCTAGTGAATGGATAGGCTGCATTCTCAGTGATTTCACCAGTCTCTAGTGAATGGATAGGCTGCATTCTCAGTGATGTCACTGGTCTCTAGTGAATGGATAGGCTGCATTCTCAGTGATGTCACCGGTCTCTAGTGAATGGATAGGCTGCATTCTCAGTGATGTCACCGGTCTCTAGTGAATGGATAGGCTGCATTCTCAGTGATGTCACCGGTCTCTATTGAATGGATAGGCTGCATTCTCAGTGATGTCACCAGTCTCTAGTGAATGGATAGGCTGTGTTCTCAGTGATGTCACCGGTCTCTAGTGAATGGATAGGCTGCATTCTCAGTGATGTCACCAGTCTCTAGTGAATGGATAGGCTGCATTCTCAGTGATGTCACCAGTCTCTAGTGAATGGATAGGCTGCATTCTCAGTGATGTCACCAGTCTCTAGCGAATGGATAGGCTGCATTCTCAGTGATTTCACCAGTCTCTAGTGAATGGATAGGCTGCATTCTCAGTGATGTCACCGGTCTCTAGTGAATGGATAGGCTGCATTCTCAGTGATGTCACCGGTCTCTAGTGAATGGATAGGCTGCATTCTCAGTGATGTCACCGGTCTCTAGTGAATGGATAGGCTGCATTCTCAGTGATGTCACCGGTCTCTAGTGAATGGATAGGCTGCATTCTCAGTGATGTCACCGGTCTCTAGTGAATGGATAGGCTGCATTCTCAGTGATGTCACCGGTCTCTAGTGAATGGATAGGCTGCATTCTCAGTGATGTTCTCCTTTAATGAAGAACAGCATTCTTATGTTCTGAATATCCCCCAAGCTCGCATACCACCGTATACAGAGAGCTTCCGCTTTAAACCATTCATTATGAAGTCACATGGGGGGATGTGTAATGGGTTCTGGTTAAGTCATCTTGCTATCAATTACTTTTGATCGAGTTATTTCTCTCTTTTTTTTTTAATGCTCTTTAATCTCTGGGATGTATATTGGCTGTCATAGCGCACTTAGAGCAGACGGCGTGTGAGAGGCTCCTCACCCCTTAAAAGCAGGAAGATGTGCTCTAAGTAATCACGGTCATTAGTGTAATTACTGCTGTGGAAGGGTTTATTATTTTTACCAGGCACTATGGAGAAGGGTTCAGCCGTCGCTCTCTAGTAACACTGAGCACTCACAAGGCCAGCCGCAATGCTATGCTCCATTTACTTCCACCGGGGGGCAGCGCATGGGCCTATGTACATATTATGGCACATAAATGGCTGCACTGTGTAGGTCAACCCATTCATTCTGAATAGGGGTGATAACAGGTCCTGCATGTTATTTTGAGCATAGGCCTCCATAGACGTGATGCACAATAATGCCGCACACAGTAGATATGCATTGGGGTACAAGTAAAACCCAACTGACATTTGCCTAGGCTGCAATGATGTCATCAGCCTGCTGCAGGCGGGAGGAAGCATTTCCTAAATCCCCCCCCCCCCCCAGTAATCTGACTGCATTGTAACTTTGCAAGATTACAGACTGCGGCAGCAGCTGATCTGCACCAGACGTATTATACACATCAGCTGTCCAGGATATGCAGGGACAGTCCTGCACTTTGATCAGCTGTCCAGGATTTGCAGGGACAGTCCCGCATTTTGATCAGCTGTCCGGGTTTTGCAGGGACAGTCCCGCATTTTGATCAGCTGTCCCGGATTTGCAGGGACAGTTCTGCATTTTGATCAGCTGTCCCGGATTTGCAGGAACAGTCCCGCATTTTGATCAGCTCTCCCGGATTTGCAGTGACAGTCCCGCATTTGATCAGCTGTCCCGTATTTGCAAGGAGAGTACCGCATTTTGATCAACTGTCCCGGTTTTGCAGGGACAGTCCCGCATTTGATCAGCTGTCCCGTATTTGCAGGGACAGTCCCGCATTTTGATCAGCTGTCCCGGTTTTGCAGGGACAGTGCTGCATTTTGATCAGCTGTCCAGGATTTGCAGGGACAGTCCTGCATTTTGATAAGCTGTCCAGGATTTGCAGGGACAGTCCCGCATTTGATCAGCTGTCCCGTATTTGCAGGGACAGTCCTGCATTTTGATCAGCTGTCCCGGATTTGCAGGGACATTCCCGCATTTTGATCAGCTGTCTCGGATTTGCAGGGACAGTCCCGCATTTTGATCAGCTGTCCCGGATTTGCAGGGACAGTCCTGCATTTTGATCAGCTGTCCTGCCAAAGCTGTGTCCAGCACCACGTCCTGGGATCACAACGTTATCCTTATTTGAATTAATGCAGTCAAAAAAGGCATTTGTGGTGGGAATCAGGGTGCGAGTGCATATTTGGGTAAGACTAAGCAATAAAGTGGGCATGATGGGTGCCTCCTGCATATTTAGAGGTGTGGTCTGGCCAGGATTAACCTGACACTGGACGACGCCTTAACAATGATGGTTAGGCAAAGGATAAATCCCATGAGGCCGCCCATCAATGCAAACCCGCCGGTACTGGAATGTATGGCAGTCTCACCCTGGGCTCCCACCAGGCCATGCCCCCAATGAGTTTCGCTCTTCCCCTCGGACCTTAATCATGGGGATCAGCAGTGGGCACAGGACTGCTTTCCCTTCTAGCCTGAGCGGCACACAATTTTTATGATCGGTTAACAAAGAAGGCGCCGTCCAGACATGTGCAGAACAAAAAAAAAAAAATTTGTTTTGATTTGTTCTTTGCATGAATTTGTTTAGTTCAATTTGTTTAATTTGCTTAATTTATTTTCGGAATTTGTTTTTATTCAAATTGAAATCGATTCGAAACTTTGGAATCCCATTCGAATCAAATTCCACTCGAAATTAAATGTATTCTACATATAGTAAAAGCAAAGCACAGTACACACTTTACTTTACGTTACTAAATACACGTCCGCCATTTTTTTATTTATTTTATTTATTTTTATTTTATTTATTTTTTTATATATTTTTTTTTTATTTTTTTTAATTGCGTTCTAATTGCATTTAAATTCAAATTTAATTTATTTTATTGGAAATTTGAATTTTGGAAGATGGTTCTATTCTTTCTATTTCATTCTATTCTATTGTTTTTTCTGTTCTATTCTTTTCTATTATATTCTATTTCTTTTATTTTCTACTCTTTTCTAATCTATTCTTTTCTATTCTATTAGAATTCAAAATTATTCTATTCGATTTTTATGGAAATGGTTCTTTCTATTCAATTTTAAATTTTTATTTCTAGTCAATGCATTAATTTTTTATTATATTCTTTTCTATTTGTCTCAAATTCTAATTTATTCTATTTCGAATTTTGGAAGAAGGTTATATTCTATTTTATTTGATTCTGATCTTTTCAATTCTATTCTATTCTATTCTTTTTTTTTCGATGCTATTCTTTTCTGTTGTAATCAAATTTATTCTGTTTGAAACTTGAAATTCAGAAGATGGTTATATTTTTTTATATATTTTTATTTTTTTATTATTTTTTTTTTATTTTTTTACAATAAAAAAATCCAATCTTCAACCAAAAAAATTTTTGCCTAAAATCTAATTTTTTTTTGTTAAGCGACGTTCGTGTGTCTGAGGTCATAACGCAGCCAGCCCCTAAAATAGTTCTCAGTACGGAGTTTATATCCCACTTGGCGTTAAATTTATAACTCCAATAAAAAACACATTTACCGCCGTCCAGCAGTTTTCTAAATGTAGCGCACGTTATATAATCAATGGCGGAGCGTTGAGCTTTTTATAGTAATTTCCGAGCTAGATTGCAATTAATTCCAGGCTCGCTGAAGCCGCATATCTCTGAATGTGAGCGACACCAACGGACGGCGTGAAAAGTAGATACAGAAAGAATCGAATTCCACTCGAAATTTAATTTATTCTATTTGAAATTCGAATTTTGCAAGATGGTTATATTCTTTCTATTCTTTCTTTGGCGTTAGCAAGGTGCAGAGAGATTCCACATAAAAAAAAATTGACTCCTCCCACAAATGGACAGCGCCAGAAAAGATCAGCAGCAACCTTGGTGTGTTTCGTGAAGCGCGCGTTTTTTGCGTTTTCATGAAATGTTAAAAAAAATTTGTGCCATTTGTTTTGTTCCAAATTAGTTTTTTAACAAATTTCGACAAATTTGTTAATTCGATAAAATCCGAATTAACGAAAACACGTTTAAGGAATTTTTTCGAATATTCGTGGATTCGAATATTTGAAAATTTGTAAATTTGAATATTTGAAAATTCGTAAAAAATGTAATATTTGAAAATTCGTAAATTTGAATATTCGACAATTCGTAACTTCGAATATTGGAGAATTCATAAGTTTGAATATTTGAAAATTCGTAAGTTTGAATATTCGAAAATTCATAAGTTTGAATATTTGAAAATTCGTAAATTTAAATATTTGACAATTCGTAACTTCGAATATTCGACAATTTATAAGTTTGAATATTTGAAAATTCGTAACTTCGAATATTCGAAAATTCATAAGTTTGAATATTTGAAAATTCATATATTTGAATATTCGAAAATTCGTAACTTCGAATATTGGAAAATTCATAAGTTTGAATATTTGACAATTCATATATTTGAATATTCGAAAATTCGTAACTTCGAATATTGGAAAATTCATAAGTTTGAATATTTGACAATTCGTAACTTTGAATATTGGAAAACTCATAAGTTTAAATATTTGAAAATTCGTAAATTTGAATATTCGACAATTCGTAACTTTGAATATTGGAAAATGTATAAGTTTGAATATTTCAAAATTCGTAACTTCGAATATTGGAAAATTCATAAGTTTGAATATTCGACAATTCGTAACTTCGAATATTGGAAAATTCATAAGTTTGAATATTCGACAATTCGTAACTTTGAATATTGGAAAACTCATAAGTTTAAATATTTGAAAATTCGTAAATTTGAATATTCGACAATTCGTAACTTTGAATATTGGAAAATGTATAAGTTTGAATATTTCAAAATTCGTAACTTCGAATATTGGAAAATTCATAAGTTTGAATATTCGACAATTCGTAACTTCGAATATTGGAAAATTCATAAGTTTGAATATTCGACAATTCGTAACTTCGAATATTGGAAAATTCATAAGTTTGAATATTTGAAAATTCGGAAATTTGAATATTCTAAATATCGAAAACCCGAAAATCTGAAATAATAACTAATAATAACTTTATTACTAACTATTAAATTATAGGTATTGGAATTTCTTTTTAAATTTGTCTGTTAGTGATTGTAACAAATATGCCGAGAAACAAAAAGAAAAAAAAACGAATAAAACGAAAACTAACAAATTTTTCAGCAGTGCACATGTCTAATTGGCAATGTTTTGGGGCAAGCAGATGCACATTTTTCGCATGCGCTAAAACGCACGACAGACGCAAAACTAAAAAACGTGTGACGCTCAATGCCCAAAAAAACATAAGCTACTTTAATATAATAAAGCTGGCTACTCCGTAACCTGAATTGCATTAATTCTTTATTGGATACATTGCAGGATGCAGCAGTAACTCACTAATGCGTTTCAGCCCAAACGTCGTGGTTAAAACATTGCAAAAGTGCAACACCCAAAAAAGGTACTTTGGTGTGTTTATTGGGCAGTCCTATGACATGAATGCGAAAAATCACGAAAGAACGCATGTGTTCATGAAACGCTGGCCTTAAAGGGAACTAGACATGTGCAGAATGAAAACATTGGTTTCGTTTTTCGATTCCTTATAGCAGGGGCGTACCTAGTGCATTTGGCACCCGGGGCAGATCCTATATCTGGCACCCCCCACCTTAAAACCTAAAAACACCCCACTGTGCTCCCTGCATACCTCTTTGTCACTACTGTGTACATTACACACCCCCCTGCACCTCTGGACCCCTTTACATTACACAGCACCCTGCACCCCTTTACATTACACAGCACCCTGCACCTCTGGACCCCTTTACATTACACAGCCCTTCCACCTCTGGACCCCTTTACATTACACAGCACCCTGCACCTCTAGACCCCTTTACATTACACAGCACCCTGCACCTCTAAACCCCTTTACATTACACAGCACCCTGCACCTCTAGACCCCTTTACATTACACAGCACCCTGCACCTCTGGACCCCTTTACATTACACCGCACCCTGCACCTCTGGACCCCTTTACATTACACAGCACCCTGCACCTCTAGACCCCTTTACATTACACAGCATCCTGCACCTCTAGACCCCTTTACATTACACAGCACCCTGCACCTCTAGACCCCTTTACATTACACAGCACCCTGCACTTCTGGACCCCTTTACATTACACAGCACTCTGGACCCCTTTACATTACACACCCCCCTGCACCTCTGGACCCCTTTACATTACACAGCACTCTGGACCCCTTTACATTACACAGCACCCTGCACCCCTTTTCATTACACAGCACCCTGCACCTCTGGACCCCTTTACATTACACAGCCCTTGCACCTCTGGACCCCTTTACATTACACAGCCCCCTGCACCTCTAGACCCCTTTACATTACACAGCACCCTGCACCTCTAGACCCCTTTACATTACACAGCACCCTGCACCTCTAGACCCCTTTACATTACCCAGAACCCTGCACCTCTGGACCCCTTTACATTACACCACACCCTGCACCTCTGGACCCCTTTACATTACACAGCACCCTGCACCTCTAGACCCCTTTACATTACACAGCACCCTGCACCTCTGGACCCCTTTACAATACCCAGCACCTCTGGACCCCTTTACATTACACAGCACCCTGCACCCCTTTACATTACACAGCACCCTGCACCTCTGGACCCCTTTACATTACACATCACCCTGCACCTCTAGACCCCTTTACATTACACAGCACCCTGCACCTCTAGACCCCTTTACATTACACAGCACCCTGCATCTCTGGACCCCTTTACATTACACAGCATCCTGCACCTCTGGACCCCTTTACATTACACAGCACCACACCTCTGCACCCCTTTACATTACACAGCACCCAAGAACTCTGGACACCTGTATGTTACACAGACACCCCCCTAACAGCTCTGGACCTCCTGCATGTTACACAGACCCGCCTACAATACAGACCCCCCTACAATACAGACCCCCTGCACAACCCCCCTACAGTGCAGACCCTCCCTTCAGTACAGACCCCCCTACAGTGGAGACCCCCCCTACAATGCAGAGCCCCCCTACTACAATGCAGACCCCCCCCTTCAGTACAGAGTGACCCCCTCCTTCAGTACAGACCCCCCTACTACAATGCAGACCCCCCTACGACCCATAATGTACCTTGGAGTGTCAGCGCGGGACACACAGCAGTGTGTCTACACGTGTAGACTACAAGGAGGAGGGGGAGGCGGAGCCGGCGGCTTCACTCTGCTCGGCTGTATGACACAGCCGAGACAGATCAGAGCCGCGGAGAGCGGAGAGCGGCGAACACCCTCCCCCTCCTCTCACCTCACCTGCCACTGCCTGTCACTTACCGCGCCGCTGCGCAACTTATATCCGCGCTCGGCGCGCTGTCCCCGCTTCCATCGCGGAGGGGGGCGCCGGCCTGACCCCCCCCAGTGTGTGGCACACGGTGCGGCCCGCCCCCCCGCACCCCCCTTAGTACGCCACTGTGTTAAAGTTACATAAATTAGTTTAGGTAAATCAGTCAAATTCATTTGATTTCGTTTTGGAATTTGTTTAGTTTATTCAGATTCGATTTAATTCAAATTTTCCAAATGCGACCAAATTCGGAAAATTTTAATCAATTTGAATTCAAATTCCGTTCTAATTGCATTTGAATTCAAATTTAATTTATTTTATTGGAAATTTGAATTTTGGAAGATGATTCTATTCTTTCTATTTCATTCTATTCTATTGTTTTTTCTGTTCTATTCTTTTCTATTATATTATATTCTTTTATTTGCTACTCTTTTCTAATCTATTCTTTTCTATTCTATTAGAATTCAAAATTATTCTATTAGATTTTTATGGAAATGGTTCTTTCTATTCTATTTTTTTTTATTTCTAGTCAATGCTTTAATTTTTTTTATATTCTTTTCTATTTGTCTCAAATTCTAATTTATTCTATTCGAAATTCGAATTTTGGAAGAAGGTTATGTTCTATTTTATTTGATTCTGATCTTTTCAATTCTATTCTATTCTTTTCTATTCTATTCTTTTTTTTCTATGCTATTCTTTTCTTTTGTAATCAAATTTATTCTGTTTGAAACTTGAAATTCAGAAGATGGTTATATTCTTTCTATTTTATTTGTTTCTATTCTATTAATTTCCTTTATTTTCTATTACATTTTATTCTGTTCTTTTATTTTCAATTTTATTTGGTTCTGTTTTACTCTATTATTTTCTATTCTATTTGTTTTTTTTTATTACATTTTTTTATTATTCTTTTATTTTCTATTCTGTTCTGTGTTACTCTAGTACAGGGGTCTCCAAACTTTTCACTTCGGGGGCCACATTGTGCATTTTTCACATATTCGCGGGCCGAAATTTTTTTTTTTTTTTTTAATGAATCGGCAGTAGAATAAAATAGAATTTGACAGGCTGCCGGCAGTAGAGCTTGATGGCGCACCTAAACGATGTAACCTCATGCACTGGGGCTAAAATTCCAGTGTTCACAGGGTCTTGCATCTGTGTTACTCTCAACACACACACGCCTCCATACATTTGTATCCTCATCAGAGCCCCCTCTGCATATTTGTGTCCCCCTTAGAGCCCCCCGAATATTTGTGCCTGAATAAGAACCCCTGCATATTTGTATTCCCATCAGAGCCCCCTGACACGTTTGTGTCCCCATCAGAGCCCCCTTCCATATTTGTGTCCCCATCAGAGCCCCCTTCCATATTTGTGTCCCCATCAGAGCCCCCTTCCATATTTGTGTCCCCATCAGAGCCCCCTTTCATATTTGTATTCCCATCAGAGCCCCCTTCCATATTTGTGTCCCCATCAGAGACCCCTGCACAATTATGTCCCCCTTAGTGCCCCCCTTCCACATTTATGCCCCCCATCACAGCCCCCTGCACAATTGTGTCCCCCTTAGAGCCCCCTTCCACATTTATGCCCCAATCAGAGACCCCAGCACAATTGTGTCCCCCTTAGAGCCCCCTTCCACATTTATGCCCCAATCAGAGACCCCAGCACAATTGTGTCCCCCTTAGAGCCCCCTGCAAAACTGTGTCCCCCTTAGAGCTCCCCTTTCACTTTTGTGTCTCTCAAACTAGCCCCCGCCGCACATTTGTGTCCCCATCACCTCCAACAGTCACATCTGTGTCCCTCTTACATCTGTGTCCGGCTTCAGCGCTGTTCTGCTGCACCTCCCGACTCCCGCCCGGCTGTTACACAGGCACGTTGTAGCCAAAAGCACAGCCGTAAAGGACACTGATGCTAACAGAGGGGTGGGACCCGGGAGGCGCAGTAGGTCCTATCAACAACTAGTGAGGCGCCGGGTTGGACATGCTCCGTCGGGCTGCGGGACCTGTGCTGCATACTATCAGGGCTAGGGGTGCAACGGATCAAAAAACTCACGGATCGGATCGATCCTCGGATCAGGAGTCACGGATCGGATCATTTTTCTGATCAGCAAATAATTGAATTTGCAAAAACCTGTGAAAATTCTGCCACCATATAGTCCCCACTGTAATATCCACGTCATCTCCCCCACTGTAATATCCACGTCATCTTCCCCCACTGTAATATCCACGTCATCTCCCCCACTGTAATATCCACGTCATCTCCCCCCACTGTAATATCCACATCCTCTCCCCACTGTAGTATTGGCTGGGTATCGCAGAGTATTGGCTGGGTATCGCAGAGTATTGGCTGGGTATCGCAGAGTATTGGCTGGGTATCGCAGGGTTAATGCAGAGTATCGCAGGGTTAATGCAGAGTATCGCAGAGTATTGGCTGGGTATCGCAGAGTATATGCAGGGTTAATGCAGAGTATCGCAGAGTATTGGCTGGGTAATGCAGAGTATATGCAGGGTTAATGCAGAGTATCGCAGAGTATTGGCTGGGTAATGCAGAGTATATGCAGGGTTAATGCAGAGTATCGCAGAGTATTGGCTGGTAATGCAGAGTATCGCAGAGTATTGGCTGGGTAATGCAGAGTATCGCAGAGTATTGGCTGGGTAATGCAGAGTATATGCAGGGTTAATGCAGAGTATCGCAGAGTATTGGCTGGGTAATGCAGAGTATCGCAGAGTATTGGCTGGGTAATGCAGAGTATCGCAGAGTATTGGCTGGTAATGCAGAGTATATGCAGGGTTAATGCAGAGTATATGCAGGGTTAATGCAGATTATATGCAGGGTTAATGCAGTATATTGGCTGGGTAATGCAGGGTATGTTTACAAGTGATCGCTCCGTCAAATTTGACGGAGCGATCACATTGTAAACAGTGGCCGGGTGTACCAAGATGGCCGCCGCTCCGGAGCTAGGCCGAAGCCGCGGCCTTTCCTAAGGCCGCCGGGTGTACAAAGATGGCCGCCGCCGCTCCGGAGCTAGGCCGAAGCCGCGGCCTTTCCTAAGGCCGAGGCCGCGGAGCGCTCCGCGGATCGCGGGGTGTGCCGATCCGAACGGGGTGGCCCGTTCGGATCACGGATCGGCGACTCAACCTGCGGGCCGGGAAAAACGTCCCAGCGGGCCGGATGTGGCCCGCGGGCCGTACTTTGGAGACCCCTGCTCTAGTATATTCTATTATTTTCTATTCTTTTTTGTTCTATTCCTTTATTTTCTATTCTATTTTATTCTGTTCTTTATTTTCTATTTTATTTGGTTCTGTTTTACTCTATTATTTTCTATTCTATTTGTTTATTTTCTATTCTATTTTTTTATTATTCTTTTATTTTCTATTCCGTTCTGTGTTACTCTAGTATATTCTATTCTTTTATTTTCCATTCTATTCTTTTTTGTTCTATTCCTTTATTTTCAATTCTATTTTATTCTGTTCTCTTATTTTCTATTTTATTTGGTTCTGTTTTACTCTATTATTTTCTATTCTATTTGTTTATTTTCTATTCTATTTTTTATTATTCTTTTATTTTCTATTCTGTTCTGTGTTACTTTAGTATATTATATTCTTTTCTATTCTTTTTTGTTCTATTCCTTTGTTTTCTATTCTATGTTATTCTTTTCTCTTATTTTCTATTCTATTTGGTTCTGTTTTACTCTATTCTTTTTCTTTCTATTCTATTTGTTTATTTTCTATTCTATTTTTTATTATTCTTTTATTTTCTATTCTGTTCTGTGTTGCTCTGGTATATTCTATTCTTTTATATTCTTTTTTTGTTCTATTCCTTTATTTTCTATTCTATTTTATTATTTTCTCTTACTTTCTATTCTATTTGGTTCTGTTTTACTCTATTCTTTTATTTTCTATTCTATTTGTTTATTTTCTATTCTACTTTGTATTATTCTTTTATTTTCTATTCTGTTCTGTGTTACTCTGGTATATTCTATTCTTTTATATTCTTTTTTGTTCTATTCCTTTTTTTTCTATTCTATTTTATTCTGTTCTCTTATTTTCTATTGTATTTGGTTCAGTTTTACTCTAGTCTTTTATTTTCTATGCTATTCTTTTCGGTTCTATTCCTGTATTTTCTATTCTATTTTCTTTTCTTTGGAAATTTGAATTGGAATTTGATTTTGAAAACTATTTAAATTAAAATTTCGGGCGGAATTTTGTTTTGTTATTTCAGTTTTGTCAAAATTCTAAAGAGAACCGCCATGCTTTTTACCATTTAATTCTTCCAATATTATTATTATTATTATTAGTAATGGATTATGTTCAGATTTGTTTTTATCTTGAACCTTGTCTTCGGTTCCTCGAAAAGGCGTAGCGCAGGACGCACGCGTATCAGTTATGTATTTTCTTATTTTATTTTTTTAATAATTTTCTTTGCTAAGATTCAATTGGAACCGATTTTTGATCTGATTTGTAGCCCGCAGCCGTCTCTTGATTTTAATCCCACTTTATATTCCCCCCCCTCCCCCCACATCCCCGCGCACCCCGTGTCATCCGTCATGCCTAAAAATCGTTCCCGCTGCCAAAGTTCCCAGCGTGGACGGTAATACAATCGCACAGCGGGAGGGTTCAGGTAGTACAATAGCAGATATATTTGTATGTGATTGATAGTAACAATTTTTAATGTTTTTTTTTCTTCTTTTTTTTCTATTTTCAGCAGAAACAAGTTTTTGCTGACGGGTTGCCATGGAAACAGCCGCGACAGATACACTGGCATCGCTTAAAGGCATCTTATAATACGGACATGCTCAACGACGATCTGGTTCCTACTTTAGCTGTGGGTTCAGAAGGAGTGACAAACGCGTCAGCCGGAGCCAAGGAAACAATAAGAGAACCTGTCACATAAGAGGATAGACTGAAACAATGGTACAAAAAAATAAATCTTACTGCGGTATTATAGGCTGGCTCCCTTTGATGATCAGCAATGAAATATCACTAATTTTATTTATTACAATTCACTCAGCGCTTTACAAATATATTGTACATTCACAATTTTCTGTTGAAATGTATCCAATTGCAGTTTTTATTATTTTTTTTTCTATGGAGAGAACAGGGGAGGGGTTAGACCCCCCTCCTCCCACTGTGGGAGATTTCCCCTCTTCATTTGTCCCGGTTGATCATTCTAACCAGGACTCAAGGCTTCTTTCACATCTTGCAAATTGGGAATGCGTGTTCCCAACTTGCGATTCTTGTAAAGTGATTTACGCGTTTCGGAAAGTCACGCATAAGGCCAATGTGAGTGAATGGGGCTGCCCTATGTGTGTCGTTTGCGGCAAACAGGCTCGATGACTACATTTTGGCCCTGCCCGATCATCAACAGGCAATGGACCAGGACTGGTCTACGGTCCAGGGGTTGGGGACCCCTGCATTAGCCAGCTCTTGTTACGACATGCAACACCGCAGCCCCCCCACTGTGCAGCCCGGTCATCAACAGGCCATGGACCAGGATCGGTCTGCAGCCTGGGGGTTGGGGACCCCTGCATTAGTCAGCTCTTGTTAAGACATGCAAGCCCGGCAGCCCCAGTCCACCAGGCAAATGCATGGTGTGCCCTATGGTCAGTCATGGGTTGGGGACCCCTACATTAGCCAGTTCTTGTTAAAAAATGCAACCCTGCAGGGCTTTTTTCATATCTTGCAAATTGGGAATGCGTGTTCCCAACTTGCGATTCTTGTAAAGTAATTTACGCGTTTCGGAAATTCACGCATAAGGCCAATGTGAGTGAATGGGGCTGCCCTATGTGTGTCGTTTGCGGCAAACAGGCTCGGTGACTACATTTTGGCCCTCCACCAGAAGCATTTTTACACACGTGATTGGGTGTCACGGTGGTCACTTGATTGAAAGCTGGTCCCACCAGGTTAGAATTATGACTAGAGACTGGCAGCCATCTTCGACAGCTCCGCCACAGCGCACCCAACACAGAAACCTTGGCTGCTCATGGACTGCCGTGGGCTTTACATGGGTGGCAAGAGGTTAAAAAAAATTGCCACTTACACCCCCCCCTCCGCTGTGCAGCCTGGTCTTCAACAGGTAATGGACCAGGACTGGTCTGCAGCCCGAGGGTTGGGGACCCCTGCATTAGCCAGCTCTTGTTACAACATGCAAACCTTGCAGCCCCCCCACTGTGCAGCCCATCATCAACAGGCAATGGACCAGGACCGGTCTGCAGTCCGGGGGTTGGGGACCCCTGCATTAGCCAGCTCTTGTTACAACATGCAAACCTTGCAGCCCCCCCACTGTGCAGCCCGATCATCAACAGGCCATGGACCAGGACCGGTCTGCAGCCCGAGGATTGGGGACCCCTGCATTAGATAGCTCTTGTTACGACATGCAAACCCACAGCCCCCCCCCCCCCCTGCTGTGCAGCCCAGTCATCAACAGGCCATGGACCAGGACCGGTCTGCGGAACGGGGGTTGGGGACCCCTGCATTAGCCAGCTCTTGTTACGACAGGCAACCCCACAGCCCCCCCCCCCCCCCCCCCCCTGCTGTGCAGCCCAGTCTTCAACAGGCAATGGACTAGGACTGGTCTGCGGCCCGGGGGTTGGGGACCCCTGCATTAGCCAGCTCTTGTTACGACATGCAAGCCCGGCAGCCCCAGCCCACCAGGCAAATGCATTGTGTGCCCTATGGTCAGTCATGGGTTGGGGACCCCTACATTAGCCAGTTCTTGTTACGAAATGCAACCCTGCAGCCCCCCCGCTGTGCAGCCCGGTCATCAACAGGTAATGGACCAGGACCGGTCTGCGGCCCAGGGGGTTGGGGACCCCTGCATTAGCCAGCTCTTGTTATGACATGCAAACCTCGCAGCCATCTCCCCCCCCCCCCCCACTGTGAAGCCCGATCATCAACAAGCCATGGACCAGGACTGATCTGCGGCCCAGGGTTTGAGGACCCATGCATTAGCCAGCTCTTGTTATGACATGTGACCCCACAGCCCCCACACCTACTGTGCAGCCCGGTCATCAACAGGCCATGGACCAGGACCGGTCTGTGGCCCAGGGGTTGGGGACCCCTGTATTAGCCAGCTCTTGTTACGACATGCAAGCCCGGCAGCCCCAGCCTACCAGGCAAATGCATGGTGTGCCCTATGGTCAAAGTTAAACTCTAAACTGATGACCTGTAAAAGCTTTTAGAGCGTCACCTATGGACAGTTCTGGGTGCTGCAATTTTAAGGCTTGACATGTTTGGTATCTAATTACTTGATGCAGCCTCATTTTTTTTTTTTTTTTATATTTCTACCAAAACAATTGTCTAGAATATTTTACAGAAAATATGGGTTGAATAAACAGTTGTGTTATATTGCAAGACATTAAAAAAAAAAATTACATGTACCAACATTTTAT
This sequence comes from Lithobates sylvaticus, assembly GCA_028564925.1. Lineage (NCBI taxonomy): Eukaryota > Metazoa > Chordata > Amphibia > Anura > Ranidae > Lithobates > Lithobates sylvaticus. The sequence goes on from CM053027.1 coordinate 26,656,650, forward strand.
TTTCCAGGGTCTCCACTTTCAGAAAATACATGAAGTTTTGGAGGGGTGTTAAACTAATCTTCAGGCCTAAAAAAAAGTTGCAAAAACTGCTCTGACTGCGAAGGGGTTAACACAAGGCGTAACACCCACATAAAGCAACCGTGAGAGTAACGGTGAAAGCCAACTCTCTGCCATCGTCACATTATACTTCATGGCATCCTATGTGAAACAAGAACCAGGAGATGAGGGCCGGGTGGTGAGTGCCGGTACCAGGTGCTGCCATACAGCGGACCCCCCCCCCCCCCCTCGCCTCTTCACATCTAAATGCAGAGCGGGAGAGGCAGATCCACGTCAGTGCAGAGCGGAGGAGATATGGGAATGCTCTTTATGGCTGGCTACATCGAATACACCTACACCGACCCATCTGTGACAGCGCAGAGATGACAAATTGTCTCCCCGCTCCACAGCTCGAAAAATGCCGACTAAGCAGGAGTGCAAAGCGTTATTAGGATTTGCAAATGCAATAGCCTAGAGCCACTAATCAAGTAACTTACACCTGAAGCACAATTTCTAATTGGCTGCTCTCAATGCTTAAAAAAATAAATCCATGTTTCTATATTTAGCTTGTAATTAAACAGATCACCACCTGGTGGCGCAGTTGGCAGGATAGGTAAATATTAAAGCTGAAGCTTAAAGTGTTACTAAACCTACAACAGTAAAACCAGTCTGTATATGCAGTAAAACATACTTGTTATACTCACTGTGGAACCTAAGGGGTTAATCCTCTGCATTGTGTAAAAAGGTATGATCCTGTCTTCTTTGTTTCCTCCCTGTCTTCCATTGTCCCCAATCCATCTCCTGATAGAACAGAGCCTATGGAGTCACTCTGCACATGCTCAGTTTGGTGTGTATTGCTAGAGAGTTTTTTTTTTTTTTTTCTTGGGCGAGTGCTTGTGATCAGCACAGGGACAATCAGCACTGTCCAGACCGAGGGGCACGGGTCATGCAGCCTTATTGGACAATCAGAGGAGAATGAAAACTCCTCCTACAAGCTTTAACCAGACACTGATAGAAGTCACAAGACTGCTATATACTGCTGATGAGAAAAGGTATTTAGCAGTTTGTATTTACTAAAATAATTGCATTTCCATGTTCTGTGTACTGTGGGAAGCCATATCTAGTGAATGCAAGCTCCTGGGTTTAGTAGCACTTTAATCTGCTTATATTTTGCCTTCCCTGGACCCTCCTTTCCCTCCTCATTAACATGCTAATGCCATTTGTAAATAAAACCTTTTTTTTATTTTTATTACAAATCAAATTTAAATCCCAGTGATGTATCTGTGCTTCTCTACGCAATGCAGACAGATCATGGCTAGTGGGAGGGGCTGGCAAGGGGCTTTACATAGCTTCCTAAAAACATAACAGCACCCTGAGTTATGTCTTGATGTATAGTTGCCTTGATGATAGCTACTATCATCTGGATCTCTTTAAGTTCAACATTTTAAGCCCTGCTGAAGGCCCTTCAAAGCTCTCGAAACGTGTTGGCTTTTTATTGGGTACTGTGAGTAAAGAATTATATGTGGACTCCAACACTAATCTGGCACTCTCCTGTATTTCTGATCTTGGTTCTGTTAATGTAACATGACCTGTTACTTCTTCTGATCTTCAGATCTTTGCATTAGTTTTTGAGGTGGACAATGCACTCCCCTCCCAAGCTGCCAGGGCAGAATATCTGCTGCCCTCAACCTCATTGTACAGCCCTATGTCTCCTCTGTCACCTTCTCTGTACTGAAAAGACAGACTGAGCGCCAACCACCTGTTATTTAAGAGGAGACAGACTACAGTAGTCAACTTGAGTTCTTGTGAAATGACCATGCTGGAGAGGAGCAGCATTGTTCACCAGACACAAGCCCACAGCAACACATGCCAGCTACTACACTAGTTTCTCTAGGACGACTGAGCCTAGATTGCTATTCTGGGAAGAGAAACTAGAGTATTAATTGGGATGTGTTGTGGGTTTTGTGTTGTTATGAATGATGGTGCTTATCTCCAGCATGGCCATTCACAACACATGCCATCTACTACACTAGTCTTTCTTGGACAACTCATTCTAGATTGCTATTCTGGGTGGGGGGAGACTAGAGTAGTAGCTGGGATGTGTTGTTGTGGGCTTATGTTTTTGTGAATGATGGTGCTTGTCTCCAGCATGGCCATTCACAACAACACAAGCCAACAGTTACTACAGTAGTCTCTCCCCCCTTAATTACATCCAAAACCAAAAATCCACAAAGAAAAATTAGCATCGCTCAACCATGACTAGTCCAAGAGCTAGGAAAACCGGTGACCTGGCTTTAGTTACTCCACACTTGTGTAACATTCAATGGCAAAATCATGCCGTAAACTCAGTACCACTCAAAGAAACAGACTGTATTGGCTACATGATTAAATAAAATGCAGATATATAACTAACGCATTTCGACCATTAGACCTTATTCATAATGATTCTGGGCTTGTGTTTTTGTGAATGATGGTGCTTGGCTCCAGCATGGTCATTCACAACAACACCTGCCAGCTTCTACACTAGTCTCTCTTGAGCAACTCAGTCTAGACTGCTATTCTGGGAAGAGACACTAGAGTAGTAACTGTGATGTGTTGTTGTGGGTTTGGGTCTTTGGGAATGACGGCGCTAATCTCCAGCATGGTCATTCACAATAACACATGTCAGCTACTACACTAGTCTCTCTTGGGCAACTCAGCCTAGATTGCTATTCTGGGGAGAGACACTAGAGTAGTAACTGTGATGTGTTGTTGTGGGCTTGAGTTTTTGTGAATCATGGGACTTATCTCCAGCATTCACAATAACACAAGCCAACAGTTACTACAGTAGTCTCTCTCCCTTTAAAGTGGTATTACACCCAAAACCAAAAATCCACAAAGACAAATTAGCATTGTTAAACCATGACCAATCCAGGAGCTAGGAAAGCTAGTGACATGGCTTTAGTGACTCCACAATTGTGTAACAGTCAATGGTAAAATCAAACCAGCAACTTAGTATCTTTCAAAGATAAAGGACTTTATTGACTACATGATCAAATACAGTGTAGATATCCTAATGCATTTCACCCATCTTAATAGCATCATGGGCCCCTGGGCAAAGTAATACACTGGGGAACCTACCAGGGAGATGGTAACCCTGATGGCAAGAAGAGGGTGTGGCTAAATGATGCTAAATGATGATAAGTATGGAGCTGCCAAAGCCCCACCTCCTCCCAAGCTGCCAGGGCAGAACATCTGCAGCCCTTAGTCTAATTGTGCAGCCCTACAGTATGTCTCCTCTGTCACCTTCTCTGTACTGAAAAGAAAGACTAAGCACTGACTGCCTGCTATTTTGGAGGAGACTACAGTAATCAACTTGTCTTCTTGTGAAATTACCATGCTGGAGAGGAGAAGCATTATTCACCAAAGACACAAGCCCACAGCAACGCATGCCAGCTATTACACTAGTTTCTCTTGGACAACGCAGCTTGGATGGCTATTCTGGGGAGAGAAACTAAACTAGCAACTGGGATATGTTGTTGTATGTTTGTGTTTTTGTGAATGATTGCACTAATTTTTCAGCATGGCCATTCACAACAACACACTCCAGCTACTACACTAGTCTCTCTTGAACAACTCAGCCTAGATTGCTATTCTGGGGAGAGAGACTAGAGTAGTAGCTGGGATATGTTGTTGCAGGCTTGTGTTTTTGTGAATGGTGGCGCTTATCTCCAGAATGACCATCTACAACAACACATGCCAGCTACTATACTAATTTTTGTCTTGGACAACTCAGCCTAGATTGCTATTCTGGGGAGAGAGACTAAAGTAGTTACTGACGCTTATCTCCAGCATGGTCAGCTGAGCACCAACCACCTGCTATTTCGGAGAAGAGAGACTACAGTAGTCAACTTGTGTTCTTGTGAAATGACCATGCTGGAGAGGAGCCAGCTACTACACTAGTCTCTCCTGTACAACTCAGCCTTGATTGCTATTCTGGGGAGAGAGACTAGAGTAGAAGCTGGGATATTTTGTTGTGGGTTTGTGTTTTTGTGAATGATGGCACTAATCTCCAGCACGGCCATTCAAAACAAGGCAAGCCAGCAGTTACTACAGTAGTCTCTCTCCCTTTAAAGCAGTATTACACCCAAAACCAAAATTCCACAAAGACAAATTAGCATTGTTCAACCATGGCCAATCCAAGAGCTAGGAAAACCACTGACCTGGCTTTAGTGACTGTACACTTGTGGTAAAATCGAGCCGGCAACTCGGTATGATCCAAACATAAAGGACTTTTTTGGCTACATGATCAAATAGAGTGCAGATACGCTAACGCATTTTGTCCGTTAGGAATTATTTATGAGGCCTGACAGCTGAAACAAGTTAGCCTATCTGCACTGTATCTGACCATGTAGCCAATAAAGTCCTTTATGTTTGGATAATACTAAGTTACTGGCTCTATTTAACATTGAACAAAACCAAAAATGTAATATAGTGTAGCTTACCAATCACTAGATGTGGTTGCTACATTAGTTTTCTTTTTAGGCTTTTTGTCCCCTGTTTTCCCCTGGCGATCTGGCCAGTAACACCCCTCCTGTATTAGCGTCCTCACTCTGGATGAAGGAGAACAGGGGGCACCTTTGCACAGCAGCATTGTAAGAAGGGAATGGGAGTGTTAGAGGTACTAGCAGATTAAAATACACTAACTAACATATTAAAGCCAAACTCCAGCTCACGCTTTATAATCAGTTACAGCAAACGGTTTCCTTTTGGGATAAAGGTTTTACATAAATAAATAAAAGCTGATCACTGAAAGCACCCCTGTCAGTGGTAAATGGTTTGTCTCATCCATCTAACTGCTACATCTGCAAAAGAGCTTGTACGTTTGAAAAAAAAACAACAGACTTACTGGCCAGATCACCAGGTGAAAATAAATAAAAGGAAGTCTAAAAGGGGAAACTAATGCAGCCATCACATCCATCGGTAAGCTGCAATATAATAAATATTTGCTTTCAGGTTTAATACCGCTTTAATATCTCTGAAATGATTGTAAAGTTTTTCACTAATGACACTCAGCACTCCAGCAGCTGCTGCCGGCTCTTCTCGTTAACCTTTAGAAGTCTAAGTACTTCCCCCCGCTGGTGGGGGACCTCCGGGAATCTGGAGAGGAGAAGCTCAGGCTACGCTCCTCTTGTTTTCCCAGCGAAATTAATAGTTCTCTCTTTTGGACAGCAGATGCCTTTTTTTTTTTTGCAGGTAGGGGCATATACATTATGTTACCAAAAGTATTGGGACACCTGCCTTTACACACACATGAACTTTAATGGCATCCCATTGTCTTAGTCTGTAGGGTTCAATATGGAGTTGGCCCACCCTTTGCAGCTATAACAGCTTCAACTCTTCTGGGAAGGCCGTCCACAAGGTTTAGGAGTGTGTCTATGGGAATGTTTGACCATTCTTCCAAAAGCGCATTTGTGAGGTCAGGCACTGATGTTGGACTAGAAGGTCTGGGTCGCAGTCTCACTCTAATTAATTCCAAAGGTGTTCTATCAGGTTGAGGTCAGGACTCTGTGCAGGCCAGTCAAGTTCCTCCACCTCAAACTCGCTCATCCATGTCTTTATGACCATGCTTTGTGCACTGGTGCGCAGTCATGTTGGAACAGGAAAGGGGCCATCCCCCAAACTATTCCCACAAAGTTGGGAGCATGAATTTTTCCAAAATGTCTTAGTATGCTGACACCTTTCACTGGAACTAAGGGGCCTAGCCCAACCCCTGAAAAACAACCCCACACCAAAATCCCCACCTCCACCAAATGATTAGGACCAGTGCACCAAGCAAGGTCCATAAAGACATGAATGAGCGAGTTTGGGGTGGAGGAACTTGACTGGCCTGCACAGAGTCCAGACCTCAACCTGATAGAACATCTTTGGGATGAATTAGAGTGGAGACTGCGAGCCAGGCCTTTTCATGCACATCTGTGCCTGACCTCAACCCAATAGAACCAAAGAAACAAAAGAGCAGCGCTCTCAACAGAGGAAAGTCTCACTTGAATCTAGCGTGGCGTCTCTCACTGGGTGCTCAGGCTGAACAGGTATCCATCAAAGGTGTTATCCGTCAAAAAAAAAGAAGGTAGCCGGCATCTCCAGAAATCCAAATAAAAAGTCTTTATTCCTACATACAGGAACGGTGTAATGCTGTGATCAAGGCCTTTTTTTGCCGAAACGCGTTAGCCTTCACATTGTTCTTACACCATTCCTGTATGTAGCAATAAAGGCTTTTTATTTGGATTACTGAAGATGGCGGCTACCTTATTTTTTTTTTTTTGATGGATCAACCCAATAGAAACACCTTTGGGATGAATTGGAGCAGAGATTGCGAGCCAGGCCTTCTGGTCCAACATCAGTTCCTGACCTCACAAATGCGTTTTTCAGAAGAATGGTCAAACATTCCCATAGACGCACTCCTAAACCTTGTGGACGGCCTTCCCAGAAGAGTTGAAGCTGTTATATCTGCAAAGGGTGGGCCAACTCAATACTGAACCCTACGGACTAAGACTGGGATGCCATTCAATTTCATGTGTGTGTAAAGGCAGGCGTCCCAATACTTTTGTTAATATAGTGTATATATATAAAAAAATAAAAAAAATAAAACACTTGAGCGTTTATTGATTTTAGTGGCCAGAATAAATTAAAGGTCAGGCCAATGAAATGAATGAACGCACAAGTGCGTGGCTTAGGCGCGCTTTCGAAACTGCTTTTCTAATGGAGAAAAGCATTTAGAAGACCCCCCCAGTGTGGGTGGGGCCTAAATGTTGAAGACGGATTCACAGAGCTTTTAAGACCATTTGGACCTCCTGGTTTATGTTCTGCTCTGGGGCTTGCAATGTTATTTTTTTTTATACCAAAACTGCCCTGGCTGTATTTTTCTTTATAATTTTTTTTTTTTTTTATGACAGGTTTCCTTTAAAAAAAAAAAAAAAAAAACAATCTAAACAAATGAGCAATGCCAATCAATTTTGAACCCGATACAAATCCTTCAGCAACCAAAAGAGAGGAGCAGATGGCGATTTATTTTGGAAGGGGGCGGGGGGGGCGCACAGCAAGAGGATCTCCTTAATCTCATCACAGCCAAAGTGGATTCTGTTCTCTTCCGTAAGGTGTGTTACCACCAGCCTGCTGCAGAGTACGGAGCCCGGACTGCGCTGAACGTGGGTGGCATGGGCACATATACCCACGAATATGACCGATTTATACCACCTTATTATTTCCATACCGGGCCTATCCTGGCACTCCTCTCCTACATGTAAAAAGCATTTTTTTTTTTGCTAGAAAATAACTCAGAACCCCCAAACATTGTATATATATATATATATATATATATATATATATATATATATATATATATATATATATATATATATATATGTGTATATATTTTTTTTTTTTAGCAGACACCCTAGGGAATAAAATGGCGGTCGTTGCAACTTTTTATCTCTCACAGTATTTACACAACAATTTTTTAATTTTTTGGGGAAAAAAGAACTATTTCATGATTTAAAAAATAACAAAAGTTAGCCCAATTTTTTTTATTTATAATGTGAAAGTTGAAGTTACGCCGAGTAAATAGATACCCAACATGTCACGCTTTAAAATTGCGCCCGCTCGCGGAATGACGCCAAACTTCGGTACTTAAAAATCTCCATAGGCGACGTTTTCAAATGTTTTACAGGTTACATGTTTAGAGTTACAGAGGAGGTGCTAGAATTGTTGCTCGCGCTCTAACGCACGCGGCGATACCTTACATGTGTGGTTTGAACACCGTTTACATATGTGGGCGGGACTTACGTGTGCGTTCGCTTCTGAGTGTGAGCTACCGGGGACAGGGGCGTTTTACTTTTTTTTATTATTTTTTTTTTTTTATTTTACTTAATTTTTTTCCATTTCTATATTTTTGATCACTTTTATTCCTATTACAAGGAATGTAAACATCCCTTGTAATAGGAATCTATGTGACAGGTCCTCTTTATGGAGAGATGCGGGGTCAATAAGACCCCACATCTCTTCTCCAGGCTAGAAAGCATAGAAAAAAAATCCACAATCTCGTGCTTACCAGCCGCGATCGCGGCTTTGTTTACATGCACGGCCCGGATGTGACGTCATAACGTCGCACCCGGGCCTCCAGCGGTCATAGAGATGACTGGTGACCATCTGGTCACCAGAAATCTCTATGGTCATCATCCGGTGGCGGCAGATTTTTTGTCCGGGTCCCCAATGGCACAGGAGAGCTCGGAGAAGAAGCGGATGGCGGCGGGAGGGGGGGATGTCCCCTCCCATCATCTGTAAGAACGATCAAGTGGTGGAACTGTTGCTTTGATCATTCTTAGCCTCCGTACACACGGTTGGAAATTCCGACCACAAAATCCGTCGGATTTTTTTCCGTCGGATTTTGTGCGACACTGGTGTTGCATACACACGGTTGGACAAAGTTGTCGGAAAATCCGATCATTCTGAACGTGGTGACGTTCGTTGCGTACGACGGGACTACGTAGAGGCTAGTAGCCAATAGCTTTGGTCTCGTAATTTGATCTGAGCATGCGTGGCACTTTGTTAGTCGGAAATTCTCTACACACGATCGGAAAAAGTCCGATCGGATTTTGTTGTTGGAAAATTTGAGAGCAGGATCTCAAATTTTTGCCGTTGGAAATTCCGACGGAAAAAGTCCGATGGAGCCCGATCGGACATTTTCCGTCGGAATTTCCGACCGTGTGTACGGGGGCTTATGGTGCACAGAATCGCCGGCTGAAAACAAGGATACCTGAGTGATGCCTGTAGCTGCTCCCATCATTCAGCTATTCCCACTGAAAGTCAAGGACGTCATATGACGCCCTTGGGCTGGAAGTGGTTAAAGGTGCCATTCACATTAGCACGTCTCGAAAGTCGCACAATTTCCACGATTTGATGCAACTTTTGGTGCGACTTTGCATTCTCTGGACCAAAGTGGCATCAAAAGTCCCGCCAAATTAGCGCAGGTACCTGTGCAAAGCCGCTGCGACTTTAAGTCGTACCAACTTGAACAGGTGCCATCGAAAAAAGTGGGCTGCGACTTGTCATGAAACTTTGATGTCCAAAGTCGCATGACAAGTTGCACAAGGGTAAATGGAGCCTGAGCCTTACACGTTTTTTTTATTTTTTTTTAAGATTTTTATTTAGCATAAGAAAATAATTCACATACAAATAGCAGGTAAGTGAAAAAAACAGGCATGAGAACAGTGTACAGTGTATGAGAACATTACACAGGAAACTGGCCAAGAAGGGCAGCACTGCCAGTCATAGAAGACTCCAACCAGAGTCCAAAGGCCAAATCTGTTATCAAGGAAATCTGCTATTTTTTTTTTTGGTTAAAGCGGTTCTGCACTCTGAAAAAAAAATTTTTTTTTTAGGATGTAATATAAAGTGTGCTTACCTTTATTAGGGGACTCACCTGTTCCATCTTCCATCTCGATCGCCGCCGGTTTTCGTCCGATGAAGTTCCTCGTCTTCTTCTTTAGTGCTGGGGGCCATCTTGCCTGTGGGCATGTGAAACACCCACAGGGACTTTAGATGGCCCAGCATGCACTGCCGTTACTCGCGCGTGCGCAGTAACGGCTCATCTGCCGAGATCTCACGAGATTTCGGCAGATGCGGCCGAAATCTCGGGAGATTTCGGAAGATGTGGCCGAAATCTCGCGAGATTTCGGAAGATGCCCGCACTGGCTCCTGGGATCAATGACACCAGATCCCAGGAGACAGTGCGGCGTGACGACGATCGACGCAAGACCCCGCCCGCCGCCGCAGAGGGAGAAGACCGGAAGTCTTCAATTACAAGGTAAGTAAAAAAAAAAAAAAAAAAAAAAAAAACATTTCATTTAGTACTCTTTGCCTGATTTGGAAGGCAAAGAGATTTACTAAATGAAATGAGTGCAGAACCGCTTTAAATCAGGGCTGGTGCAAGGATTTTTGACACCCTAGGCAAAACCTCATTTTGCTGCCCCCCCCCCCCGGCTGACTCCGCCCCCTTTTCCCTGCCCATGTAAATCCCACCTTTTTAATAAATCGCCCATCAAATGCAGGCTCACCAGTACCCATCAAATGTAGCCTCACCAGCTGCCATCAAATGCAGGCTACCAGCGCCCTTCAATGCAGCCTCACCAGCGCCCATCAAATGCAGCCTCACCAGCACCCATCAAATGCAGCCTCACCAGCACCCCTCAAATGCAGCCTCACCAGCACCCATCAAATGTAGCCTCACCAGCGCTTGTCAAATGCAGCCTCACCAGCGCCCATCAAATGCAGCCTCACCAGCGCCCATCAAATGCAGCCTTACCAGAGCCTATCAAATGTAGCCTCACCAGCGCCCATCAAATGCAGCCTCACCAGCGCCCATCAAATGCAGCCTCACCAGCGCCCATCAAATGCAGCCTCACCAGCACCCATCAAATGCAGCCTCACCAGCACCCCTCAAAAGTAGCCTCACCAGCACCCATCAAATGTAGCCTCACCAGCACCTATCAAATGTAGCCTCACCAGCACCCCTCAAATGTAGCCTCACCAGCACCCATCAAATGTAGCCTTTACCAGCGGCCATCAAATGCAGGCTACCAGCGCCCTTCAATGCAGCCTCACCAGCGCCCATCAAATGCAGCCTCACCAGCGCCTATCAAATGCAGCCTACCAGTGCCCATCAATGAATGTTTGCTTGCTGCGGGAGTCGGGACACAGACACAGTCCTTCACCACTGCTGCGCCTCTGACACTATGTGTGACCGGAGAGGCGGCTGCCTGCTGATGCTGAGACTTAAGCCCCATACACACGGTCGGACTTTTTCATGGATTCTGTCCGATCGGACAATGTTGTTGAAAAATCAGACCGTGTGTATGCACCATCGGACAGTGTTCGTCGGTTTGTCCGACGGACAAAGTCTTATCTCCTGCTGGAAAGATTTGCCGTCAACCCGGTCCGATCACACCAAACCCGATCGTGTGTACGGTTGTCCGACCGGACAAAGTGCTACGCATGCTCAGATCACATTACAAGACCAAAGCTATTGGCTACTAGCCTCTACGTTGTCCCGTCGTAGGCAACAAACGTCACCACGTTCAGAATGATCGGATTTTCCGACAACTTTGTCCGACCGTGTGTACGCAAAACCAACATCGGACAAAGTACGACGGACATGATCCGACGGACCTGGTCCTCGGATTGTCCGACCGTGTGTATGGGGCTTTAGTTGCTTGCTGCAGAGAGAAGAGAGTAGGAAAACCAGTGGCCAGGCGCCCTAGGCAGCAGGGTGCCCTAGGCGGCCACCTAGTTTGCCTAGTGGTAGCAACGGCCCTGGGTTAATTTAGGAATCAACAAGACAGTTTACCCCCAACAAATACACCAGTAGTAAATTAGCAGAATGCCCTTTCCCGCCCACACAAAACCCCCGTGCCCCAAAAAAGGCACTTACTAACCTCCCCCTTCAGGTGACACAGTGGTGGCCCGTGCATTGTGGGCGCATGGGCACCCTGACACCTCCGCCGCCCCCCCACCCTATTCATGTGCCTGGCCCCTTTCACGACGCCAGACACATGAAATTCTATGGCGGGCATAGGCATGGGTGGGTATTTTAAAGCACATGATTAGAGCCAGAGGCTTTATACTAATGTAAACTATATAATTATTAATATACTTTAAAATAGGGTGGGCTCGGGGCGCAGAGCACTACGTCCCAATCCCACCCTGTTGTGTGGCATAGTGAATGAATTTTCGCTATTTTCACACTACCATTCCTCCCTGCCAATCAACATGCAGGTCAGTGAGACTTGTCTCCCGATTGTCCAAAGCATTAGGTAATCCTTTTGGATCCTGTATAATAATAATAATAATAATAACAGGGACGCACCGGACCCCTGCTGCCAGCCACTGCAGCTAGCGTGAACCCAGCCTAAGGCATGGTTCAGTAGGTTTGGTGTGGAGGAACTTGGGTGGCATCCATAGAGCCCTGACCTCAACCTTACTGATTACCATCCATGAAGATATGGTTTGATGGGTTTGGTGTGGAGGAACCCGAGTGGCCTCCATAGAGCCCTGAACTCAACCCTACTGAACATCTTCGGGATGAATTGGAAGGGTGATTGCAAGCTAGGTCTATTTATCCAGCATGAGTACCCAACCTCCCAAAATTTTATTTTATGGCTGAATGGGCACAAATTCCCACAAATACGTCCTGAAATTTTGAGTAAAGCCTTCCACAAGAATGGAGGCTGGTATGGCCGCAAACGGTCATCAACTCCACATTAATGTCCATGGTTTTGGAATGGGATAGCCAACAAGCTCATATAGGCATGATGGTCAGGTAAGCACAAGCTTTTGGCCATATACAGGGCCATCTTTAATATTGACTGGACCCCGGGCAAACATTTTCTTGGGCCCCCTCGTCCATGCAATTTCGCTCTCCACATGCTTTGAGACATACAATAAATAGCAGCTAGACTCAAAATCAGTTTACTGAATCAGATCAGGCAGTGATTGCGATTGGTTGCCAGAGGTTACAGTGTATCATTACCACCCACTGACTGGCTGCTAGAGGTTTTCAGCACACATTATGGCTCACTGTTATTTTCTAGATGGACCAGCACATGACTTCTGCTTATTGATTGGTTGCTGGAGATTACTGTACATCAATACTGCTCACTGATTGAATGCTAGAGGTTACTGAACATCTATACCACTCACTAATTGGTTGTTAGTGGTTACTGCACATTATTACTGCTCACTGATTGGTTGCAAGAGGTTAGTGCACAGCATTACTGCTCACTGATTGGTTGATAAAGGATACAGCACATCACATCCTCACTGCCTGCCTGCGTATTCACATGCACCAAAATTCAGGGTGCGGTGGCACCATGTTATTTTTTAAGAAGGGTTCCACCTCCAATTTGCTTACTTTTTCAGAACATGATGTTAGGCTTAATGACCACAGTTGTAGGCAGGACTTTCAAGCATGCGCCTTTACCTCCCCAGTGGGCAGCATTCAGCAGAAGTGATGGTGGATGTGCCCTCAGGGGGACATGACATACATATGAATGCCGCCTCTATTTAAATATAAATGCCACGGTCCACGACTATTTACATATTAATGCTGCCACTATTTAGATATCAATGCAGGTTATTTACATGTAAACATGGGGTCTGCAGGTGAGTCATCTGTACATGGCAATAGGGCAGAGCTGGGCAGCAGCAGCAGAAGTTTACACTGAGATATCGGGACACAGCACGGGACTAAAACTTCAAGGGTTAAGGGAATTCAAACTGGGATAGTTGGCAAGTATGAGGCAGCTGCTTTGGCCCCACTACAATGATGGGGCCCAGGGCAGTTGCCCCTTTTGCCCTGCCTTAAAAACGGTCCTGGCCATATATTGTATAAGATGAATAGTATACAAAACATCAAGTATATCTGAGTGCTACACATCTGCATACCATAAACATAAGCCCCTATAATGGACATCCAACGTGTATTTACTCTTTCTTTTTTTTACATTTATTAAATCAGTGTGATGCTCCCTTTGCACGTGGCAATGAAAGCTCCTACAGACCAAAAAATGAACTTTGACTTAATCATAAACCTTTGTCCTTTAACCGTGTAACTAGGAACAAAATAATCAATTCCTAATTTTCACCATCACTAACAATAGTCTCTTTAATAGGCCGGTGAATAATCGGCCCTGTTAAATCACCTTATCGGGTCCTTCTGAGCCGGCAGATCACACAGCGGCTCAATGTGACCCATTGATTATCTGAATGTAATAAACAATCTTGCATTTCTGCACAGGCCGAAGATGGGACGTGGAAATATTAAAAAGAGCAGAAAACGATGACAGGACAAGAGCGCAAACGTCAGATTTATAACCACAATCAGGGGGAAAATGATACTCCTGGGAGATAAATTGATCCGCAGAGACGGACGGCGAGGAAGTTGGTGTAGATTAATGTGGAGGGGAAATTTTGGAGCTCAGCAAAACTTCTCTGACTGCTACGGAGGCCATATATATAAAATCGGCAATCAGTGATATTAACACCAGAGATTGAAAGTTCTTCCAGTAATGTAAAAAGTCCCATTTAGACCTTCAATTGTCATCGAACAACCGCTGAAGTTATTATTAAAGGATAGCTGTACTTTTAAACCACATTTGTTCTTATTTAGGGACTCCAAGCAACTTTCATGGTAAATCTAATAGCAGTTTGTCAAATTCAACTGGTCCTGTTCTGTAATGTTAAAAATATTCCGGAGCTTCTCCAAGCCGCTTCTTTAGTTCTAATGAGTGTACATACCCAAGCATTTACAGTATAGCCACAAAGGTAGCAGAATTACCTTAATCCAATCACCATTGAAGGTGTAGATCAGGGTTTCTCAAACATGGAACTCTAGGGTTCCTCCAGAGGTTGCTAGGGGTTCCTTAAAGGTTCCTCCAGAGATTGCTAGGGGTTTCTTGAGGGTTCCTCCAGAGGTTGGTAGGGGTTTCTTGAGGGTTCCTCCAGAGGTTGCTAGGGGTTTCTTGAGGGTTCCTCCAGAGGATGCTAGGGGTTACTTGAGGGTTTCTCCAGAGGTTGCTAGGGGTTTCTTGAGGGTTCCTACAGAGGTTGCTAGGGGTTTCTTGAGGGTTCCTCCAGAGGTTGGTAGGGGTTTCTTGAGGGTTCCTCCAGAGGTTGCTAGGGGTTTCTTGAGGGTTCCTCCAGAGGTTGCTAGGGGTTTCTTAAGGGGTTCCTACAGAGGTTGGTAGGGGTTTCTTGAGGGTTCCTCCAGAGGTTGCTAGGGGTTTCTTGAGGGTTCCTCCAGAGGTTGCTAGGGGTTTCTTGAGGGTTCCTTCAGAGGTTTCTAGAGGTTTCTTGAGCATTGACCAATATCTGCCTCTCAGATAAGTTTCCTCTGACACCATTAATCTTTTTAGCTATCTGTAAGGGGTAATTCTTCCCAATGACCACAAGTGTAATGCCCCGTACACACAGTCGGAAATTCCGACGGAAAATGTCTGATCGGACCATGTTGTCAGAAAATCCGGCCGTGTGTGGGCTTCATCGGACTTTCTCCGTCGGAGAGATCCTGCTCTCAAATTTTCCGACAACAAAGTCCGATCGGACTTTTTCCGATCGCGTGTAGAGAATTCCGACGGACAAAGTGCCACGCATGCTCAGATCAAATTACGAGACCAAAGCTATTGGCTACTAGCCTCTACGTAGTTCCGTCGTACGCAACGAACGTCACCACGTTCAGAATGATCGGATTTTCCAACAACTTTGTCCGACCGTGTGTATGCAACACCAGTGTCGGACAAAATCCGTCGGAAAAAATCCGACGGATTTTGTGGTCGGAATTTCCGACCGTGTGTACGGGGCATAAGGAGCATTCTTCCCACTGACCATTACACTGAAGTATCATGAGCTATTTTAATTTTTGGTAGGGGTTCCCTGAGACCGGAAAGTTATTTTAAGGGTTCCTCTGTGTTGAGAATGTTGAGAAAGGCGTAGTGTAAATGTTGATTGTCCAAGAACAGGATGAGAGGTACGAAAGTAGTGGAACCATCCTTTTTTGGTTACATAATCAAATCCTTGGTGTCAGAAAGTCTACATACAGTAGGTGTTAACTTCCTACTTATTATCTATAGAACGAGGTTCCATCACCCATTGGGTGGTGCCATCATCCCTTATAATTGACCATGGATACACTCAACTTTTTTACCCCACAGGAAGCCATGAAATAATTTTGGGTCTCAGGAAACCCCTTATGAAATCAATTCTTCGGGGGATTGTGGGAAGAATGCACTTAACATAGTTGGTCTGTGAGAATATTTACCCCCTTTGAGTGGTGGTTACAATGTCACTCTTACCAACAGCTAAAACGATCATTGGTGTCATGCCACTGGCTCTTCCAAGTGGCAATAGACACAGAACTATCTAGGCAATATCAGATGGGAAATCAATCAGATACAACTCAAGGGATCTCTAGCAACATCTGGAGGATCCCTAGAGTACCATGGAACCCTGACTGGGAATCACTGTACTGGACAGAGGAACCCTTTACAGGACTTTCAAACAGTTTCACTTGTAGAGCCTTGAAGGTCCTGTGGAGGTTTCCTCTGTCTAGTGTCTACATGCACAGGTGTTGCTTTCAGCTCATAAAAACACAAAATTGGGACGAAAGGGAAAGTCTGATTTATGGCATAAAGGCAGGGTGAAGAAATGCACCTAGGTAGAGCATGTAGATCAACCCTTCTCAACTGGGGTTCCATGGAACCCTAGGGCTCCTCCAGAGGTTGCTAAGGGTTCCTTGAGCTGTGGCTGGTTGACCTTCCATTTGATGGTGCCTGCAATGTTCCAGGACCAACGGCACTTGGCAAAGTCAGTAGAATGACACCAATTATCTATTTTAGCCGTCTGCAAGGGTTGCAATATCCCTACTGTCCACCAATGTAAGGGGCCATTGACTCCTGAACAATTGGCTTTAGTAAGGGGTCCTTCAAGGCCCTGAAATTAATTAATTCCCCCAGGCCAGGGGTCTCCAAACTTTCTAAACAAAGGGCCAGTTTACTGTTTTTTAGACATGAGGGGGGGGGGGGCAGCCTGTCAGTATGAGTGGGAAATACCCTGACATCAATGGGAATAAACAATGCCTCATCATTGTTATTAATGGGAGGTAGAGTGCCCTATCATTGGCATCAGTGCGAAGAATGGTGCCCCATCATCTGCATCAGTGGGAGGAATTGTGCCTCATCATTGGTCTCAGTGGGAGGAATAGTGCCCCATTGTTGGTTTCAGTGGGAGGAATAGTGCCCCCATTGTTGGTATCAGGGGGAATAAAGTGCCCCATCATTGGTGTCAGGCCTTGAAATTAATTTAAAGGTTTCTCCAGGCTAGGGGTCTTCAAACTTTCTAAACAAAGGGCCAGTTTACTGTTTTTCCAGACATGGGGGGTGTGCCCTTTCAGTATGGGTGGAAAATAACCTTACGTCAATGGGACTAAACAATGCCTCATCATTGTTATTAGTGGGAGGAATAGTGCCCCCTCATTGGCAACAATTGGAAGAATGGTACCCCATCATTGGCATCAGTGGGAGGAATAGTGCCCCATTATTGGAGTCAGTGGGAGGAACAGTGCCTCATTGTTGGTCTCAGTGGGAGAAATACTGCCCCATCATTGGTGTCAGTGGGAAGAATAGTGCCCCGTTGCTGGTATCATTGGGAGGAATTGTGCCCCCTTGTTGGTGTCACTGGGAATAATAATGCCCCAAGGGCCGGATATAGGCAGGCAAAGGGACGCAGTTTGGTGACCACTGCTCTAGGCTAAAAAGGTTGAGAATGGTTGATGTCGATCAAATAGACATTTGAGTGAGAACTACATCTTAAGGGTATTTGCTGGAATCTGAAGTCCTTCATTGGAGGGGTGGCTTTTGATGGACTATGCAAGTCTAGACACCAACTGGCCATTGCACACCATGCCGTTCAATTCACCAGCAGCCCATCCTCCACCCAGCTGGATCTGAGTTGGAAAACTTCACTTCTGCCTGAAATTAATCTTTTATAAAAGTTTTATAATAAAACCTTCAGCACAACGCTTCTACAACTCACACTTCAATAAAGAAACTCCATGTGAAAACCGGCTGATAACATTTGCTGACATTCTCTGTCCTGAGCGGAGATCTCCTTTAAGCCCTCCAACATCAAAGATGAACCCAAACCACAAGATATCGATCGGCCCCCGGAGTCAGACTCTCAGCTCGCCATGAGAGGGGATTTTGGTTTGTGGCGGCAGTAAGATACGTACAAATGAGGGAGGAAAAGAAAAAGTCGATGTTTGTTCCCAGCGAAGGACGCAAAAAAGTCACAAGCCGGTGAGTTGCGCTCACAGTATTGTGTGTGAATGTATAGACTGGGGGGGGGGGGGGGGGGGTCATCAAAATACGGCCCATGGGTTACATCCCGTCCGCTGCAAGATTTTATCCATCCTCCCGCTAGGACTACTGGAGGATCCTCCATGTGCTCTGATTGCAGAGGCTGCCTATGGTTCTGATGTAAGGGGGGACTCTGGTGGGAACACTTAGGTAAAGGGGACTCTGATGGGAACACTTAGGTAAGGGGGACTCTGATGGGAACACTTAGGTAAAGGGGACTCTGATGGGAACATTTAGGTAAGGGGGACTCTGATGGGAACATTTAGATAAGGGGGAACTCTGGGGGGACTTTGATGTAAGGGGGACTTTGATGTAAGGGGGACTTTGATGTAAGGGGGACTTTGATGTAAGGGGGACTTTGATGTAAGGGGGACTCTGATAGAAACACTGATGTGGGGGGGACTCCAATCAGAACCCTGAGGTGAGGGAGACTCTAATGGGGACACTGATGTAAGGGAGGGCACCAATGGAGACCCTGGTGTAAGTGGAAACTCTGAAGGGGATCCTGATGTAAGGGGGACCCTGATATAAGTGAGGACCCTGATGGGGACCATTATGTAAGGGGGGACTCTAATGGGAACACTGGGATAAAGGGGGGGGGGGCTCTGATGGGGACCTTGATATAAGGAGGGACACTGATGAGGACCCTGGTGTAATTGGGGACTCTGATGGGGATCCTGATGTAAGGGGGGACCTGGATGTGAGGACCCGAATGGGGGCCCTGATGTAAGGGGGGCTCTAATGGGAACACTGGGGTAAGGAGGCAAACTCTGGGGCAAACAACCACCTTCCCCCCAGTGGCACCTCAAACCTCCACACCCCCCCTCACTGTCTGACGGACCACCGGCACTAACCCCATCTAGGAGGCGGGCACATCGGGCAGCAGCGGGGAATGGGCATCGGTGGGCACATCAGGCAGTGGTGGGGATCGGGCATCGGCGGGCACATCAGGCATCAGCGGGCACTTCGGGCAACAGCGGGGGATCGGGCATAGACGGGCACATTGGTCGGTGGCAGGGATCAGGCAGTGGTGGGCACATCGGGCAACGGCGGGGGATCGGGCATAGAGGAGCACACTGGCTGGTGGCAGGGATCAGGCAGTGGTGGGCACATCGGGCATCTGCGGAGGATCGGGGACAGACAGCACATTGGCCGGTGGCAGGGATCAGGCAGTGGTGGGCACATCGGGCATCGGCAGGGGATCGGGCATAGACGGGCACATTGGCCGGTGGCAGGGATCAGGCAGTGGTGGGCACATCTGGAAACAACGGGGGATCGGGCATAGACGGCACACTGGCCGGTGGCAGGAATCAGGCAGTGGTGGGCACTTTGGGCATCAGCGGGCACATCGGGCAGAGGCGGGTATCGGGCATCCGCAGGCAAATCGGACTGCGGCGGGAAATGTGGCATCAGCAGGCACATCCAGCAGCGTGGGGATTGGGGGACATCAGGTTGCAGTGGGCATCAGGCAACGGCTCCTGTGTCTTCTCCTCCTCACTTCCGCTTTGGCTCTCCTCCCCTTCTCTTAGGTGTCCAATAGGATCACCTGTCCTTTCAGCCAATCGGGTGACGGGTATCAGACCCGCTCCCCGAGTGGCCGGGAGGAGGATCAGTGTTGCAACAGCGAATGTTCATTCGCTGTTGCAACACAACTGGGTGGGCTCCAGAAGCAATGCTCTGCGACCCGTGCCCACCCTATTTTGAAGCCTATTAGAGGCTCTAATCAGGTGCTTCACAAAACACACTCCTGCCATAGGAATTCATGCATGGGTAGGGAGGGGAGGTGGCACCCATGCGCCCACATTAGATGGGCCGCCCCTGTCCCTCTCAAGAAATAGCTCTTTGCTTTACCAATTTCTGTGCCGATGGATTCCGAATGGGGTGGGGGGGGGGGGGGCGTCTGGTTCATTATAATCTACCTTTAGAAGCATTTAACCTTTGGGAAGTTTCTCACTGAAACTGATATTTCTATTGCAGGGGATGCCTAAAATCCGACTTGTATCTTTTTTTTTTTTTTTTTTTAACAAAATGTGATCCGACTTGTATCTCAGTGCAGACTTCTAGGAAAATCAGTGAGCCAATCACACAAGCAGGAAATTACATTTTTGGAGGTGTTCTGCACACCAGGCGGCCATATTGCATTGACTTTTGCAGAAAACGACAGCGGCGGCAGATTGAAAAGGTAATTTTTAATAACATTCAATTACAATATGACTTATGTAGCCATTGTATTTGCTATATTATTAGTATTTTATTATTTACTATATATTTTTTTGGAGTGGAGTTACCCTTTAAGTCTCTTTCAAAACTGGTTCTGCAGAGAAGCTGAGATGAGCGGAACCCTTCTGTGCTTGTTATATCGGGGGAGGAACGTCTTCCCCTTTAATGGGGCAGCGATGTTATTTCCAGCGCTCGTGGTGCATTGTGGGAAGGCAGCGGGAAGAGGCCGGTCCGTCCAGAAATCTGCATTCTGCTAAAAATAGATCATTGCTCAAATAATAAGCGGTCACTCCGACACGCGCAGCGGGAGCGCGGCGTCACAATCACTATCTGTATAATCGCAGATTGACGAAGGCGACAGGATGGGGAGGGGCGCGCCGCTCGCTAAACGCCAGATATTTCCGAATGACTTCCATCTTCATGTCCAGGAAAACCTATTCTGTCATTCCTCTCCTACTTGTAACAATCATCTTTTTTTTTTTTTTATTCCTAGAAAATCACAAAGAACCCCCAAGCATTATATATATATATATACTTGTAGCAAAGACCCTACAGAATAAAATGATGGTCGTTGACTTTTTTTTATGCCACACAAATTTTCAAGCGCAAAAAAAAAAAAAATACACTTTAATTTTATTTCATTTTAATGCTAAAAAAAACACAGTGCACTATATTACCAAAAGTATTGGGACGCGACGCACATGAACTTTAATGGCATCCCAGTCTTATGGCCCGTACACACGGTCGGAATTTCTGATGGGAGCTTTTCAACGGATTTTCCGACCGTGTGTATGCCCATCGGTCTTTTTCTGTCGGAATTTCCGACGGACTTTGGATTGAGAACCTGTTCTCAATTTTTCCGACGGAAAACCTTCCTATCGGATTTTCCGATCGTGTGTATGCAATTCCGACACGCAAAATTCCGACGCATGCTCAGAAGCATTAAACTTCACTTTTATAGTGCCGTCGAACGTGTTTTATGCCGCTGTGTTATTGACCGTCGGAATTTGGTGTGACCGTGTGTAGGCAACACAGCTTGAGCGAAATTCCGTCGGATATTCCAACGGGAAAACCATCAGAGCTTTTTCCGAAGAGAATTCCGATGGTGTGCACGCGGCATTAGTCCGTAGGGTTCAATATTGAGTTGGCCCTCCCTTTGCAGCTATAACAGCTTCAACTCTTCTGGGAAGGCCGTCCACAAGGTTTAGGAGTGTGTCTATGGGAATGTTTGACCATTCTTCCAGAAGCGCGTTTGTGAGGTCAGGCAATGATGTTGGACGAGAAGGCCTGGATCGCAGTCTCCGCTCTAATTCTTACCAAAGGTATTCTATCTCCACTCCAAACTCGCTCGTCTATGTCATTATGGACCTTGCTGTTATAACTGCAAAAAGTGGACCAACTCAATATCGAACCCTGTGTGTAGGCCAGTGAAGTTTCTCCACCCCAAACTCGCTCATCCATGTATTTATGGACCTTGCTCAGGCACGGATGTTGGACAAGAAGGCCTGCCCCCCAATTCATCCCAAAGGTGTTCTATCTGGCTGAGGTCAGGACTCTGTGCAGGCTAGTCATGTTCCTCCACCCCAAACTCGCTCATCCATGTCTTTATATGCTCTCCTCTACCCTGGAAAGCATGAGATTAAAAAAAAAACAAAAAAAAACAAAAAAAAATATTAATAAAACAACCCCATCGGTCTCTGCTTTCTGGGTGGGGAAAAAACATCAGTATTTATATCTACCAGAGACCCCAAATCTCTCCTCTACCCTGGAAAGCATGAGATAAAAAAAAAACAACAACAAAAAAAAAAATTATAAAAACACACAAAAAACAAACAAAAAAATAATAATAATAATAAAAAAAAAACCCTAGGTCTCTGCTTTCTAGGTGGGGAAAAAACAGCAGTATTTACATCTGCCAGAGCCGGAAGTGACGTCGGCGTCGCTTCCGGCCTCCCAGGATCATAGAGATGGCTGGGGAGATAAGGCATGACAGGTACTCTTTAATGGAGGCATCTGGGGTCAGTAAGACCCCAAATCTCTCCTCTACCCTGGAAAGCATGAGATTAAAAAAAACAAAAAAAACTATTTTTTATAAAAACACACAAAAAAAAACAAAAAATAATAATAATCTATGGCCTCCCAGGATCATAGAGATGTCCGGGGACCATCCCTAGGGCACCGATATGTTATTATAACATTATATTAAATCTGAACTCCGGGCAAAATAAACCTCGAAGGCCTGGTTCACCGCTATGCGTTTTTTTAGTGCGGTTTCAGTTTTCAGCAAAAACACACTACAGTCCATTGAACAATGTTTCCTATGGGTCACGTTCACATCTGTGCGTTTTCCACCTGTGCGTTTTTTTAGAAATGGTCAATTTTTTTTCCCCCGCAGCAGGTTGCGTTTTTTTTTTTTTTTTGGTTCCATAGACTTCAATTGATAATGCAGAGCTTGCTGTGTTTTTTTTTTCTGGTTTCTCCCGCAATACAACAAACACTTTCCAAAAAAAAACGCAGCAAAAAACACATTAAAAATGATTGTGAAAAAATGCAAAACGCATCGGGAAATGTATCACCCGGTGATTCTGTCCGTGATTCAAAGCCCCCCCCCCCCCCAGGTGTGAACGGATCATAATTTAAATGTAAAAATCTATTTTGTGTGCACCAAATATGTCTACAAACGCAGATATTACCTTGTAAAAATAGTAGTGAGATCTTCACTGTGCTGTATGTAGCCTGTGCAGAGCGCAAAGCCATGGGAGGGGCCATCAGGCTCCACCCATGACAGGCTGCCTGCAGAAAATTACAGGAGGGGGTGGAGACAAGTCTAGTCACCCTGCACATGGAAATAAAGTAGAGATGTGGGAGGGGCCCAGCAGGCTCCACCCATGACAGGCTGCCTGCAGAAAATTACAGGAGGGGGCGGAGACAAGTCTAGTCACCCTGCACATGGAAATAAAGTAGAGATGTGGGAGGGGCCCAGCAGGCTCCACCCATGACAGGCTGCCTGCAGAAAATTACAGGAGGGGGCGGAGACAAGTCTAGTCACCCTGCACATGGAAATAAAGTAGAGATGTGGGAGGGGCCCAGCAGGCTCCACCCATGACAGGCTGCCTGCAGAAAATTACAGGAGGGGGCGGAGTCAAGACCAGTCACCCTGCACAAGGAGAAAGAGTAGAGCTGTGGCAGGGGTATAACAGGCTCCATCCACCTCCGCCTGCCTGCAGAAAATGACAGGAGGGGGTGGAGTCAAGACCAGTCACCCAACAAAAGGAGAAAGAGTAGAGCTGTGGGAGGGGTCTAACAGGCTCCACCCACTGCCGACTGCTTGCAGAAAATGACAGAAGGGGCGGAGACAAGACCAGTCACCCCACACAAGGAGAAAGAGTAGAGCTGTGGGAGGGGTCTAACAGGCTCCACCCACTGCAGACTGCCTGCAGAAAAATGACAGGAGGGGCGGAGACAAGACCAGTCACCCTGCACAAGGAGAGAGTAGAGCTGTGGGAGGGGTCTAACAGGCTCCACCCACTGCAGACTGCCTGCAGAAAAATGACAGGGGGGCGGAGACAAGACCAGTCACCCCACACAAGGAGAAAGAGTAGAGCTGTGGGAGGGGTCTAACAGGCTCCACCCACTGCCGACTGCCTGCAGAAAAATGACAGGAGGGGCGGAGACAAGACCAGTCACCCCACACAAGGAGAAATAGTAGAGCTGTGGGAGGGGTCTAACAGGCCCCACCCACTGCCGACTGCCTGCAGAAAAACGACAGGAGGGGCGGAGACAAGACCAGTCACCGTGTACAAGGAGAGAGAGAGCAGTCCGGTCTTTCTTTATTACAGGAAGTCTCACACTGGATTATTGCACAGATCTGGAAGAAATACACAAAGCTCACCAAGATTCTAGGAAGAATACACATAATGTATTTGGACAATTCCTCTTGGATAACAGCAAGTACATTCGATCTGTGTGAATGGGGGCAAGATTGAATGCTGCTGGGTAATATTTTTGTCAGGTCAAATGTTCTTCATACAGCAAATTAGGTAAATGTTGCATTTTTGCCACTAGATGGCGATGATGATCATAGAAAAGATACACTTATATCCTATGATCTTCAGCTCCATCTAGTGGCCATATTGCAATACTTGACTGATTTATTTTATGAAGAGTTTCCAATCTGGAGAGAAAATAGATCAGTAACCCTCGGTTTAGTCTCTTTGTTTTACATGATGAACAGCTCTGCAAATTTTTATAAACACCCCCCAAAGTGATGGGAACTCCAACATTTCACAGAACAGGAGTAGAAGGGAACTTGTCCAATAGGAAAAAAAATTTCCAGCAAGAACTGTTTAAGAAGGGATTCCTCCTCACTTTGGAGATTTCCTCTCACTTCTTGTTGTGTCTCCAGGACAGTCAAAAAATATCGCCTTGCAGCACTGGGGTTCTTGGTTCAAATCCCAGTGAGGACACTGTCTGTATGGAGTGTGCATGCTCTCCCTGTGCCTGTGTGGGTTTCCTCCGGGTACTCCGGTTTCCTCCCACCCTCCAAAGACATGCTGGTTGGTAATTTGGCTCTTGTCTAAATTGGACCTAGAATGTATGAATGTGAGATAGGGGGGCTTATACTGGAAGGGTCTCATGTGAACATGCAGTATATAAAGCATGCAAATTGCCAGTGCTATATCTGCAATAAAAAAATATTGTATTTAAAAAAAAAAAATGCATATATATATATATATATATATATATATATATATATATATATATATATATACACACACACACACACACACAGCTATCCTTCCTTTTATGTATCATTATTTTATATATATATATATATAGATCTGTATATAGATATATATATATATATATATATATATATATATATATATATATATATATATATATGAATGATACATAAAATATATTTATGAATGATACATAAAAGGAAGGATAGCTGTGTGTGTGTGTGTGTGTGTATATATATATATATATATATATATATATATATATATATATATGTATTTTTTTTTAATACATTTTTATAATATATATATTTTTTTTATTTAATACATTTGATATATATACACAGTATAATATAAATGAATATACATAAATTAATGAAAGAGGGGGCTCCATTTCTCAACACTTTTGGGTAGACCTTGCGCCACTTCCTCAGTATATATATATATATATATATATATATATATATATATATATATATATAAAGTATAGGTATAAAATCCTATAAACATTAAATTACAATCCAGGAAAATGTCAAATACATCAGACAACTAATGTCCTTATAAATTATAACCTACATATGTGTACAGAATTTAATCCAGAAAAGAAAAAAAAAATCCAAGATTGCTTCCTTCTGTTAACACTCC
The DNA here is from genome assembly GCA_028564925.1 of Lithobates sylvaticus. Classification (NCBI taxonomy): domain Eukaryota; kingdom Metazoa; phylum Chordata; class Amphibia; order Anura; family Ranidae; genus Lithobates; species Lithobates sylvaticus. The sequence continues at coordinate 26,682,238 of CM053027.1, forward strand.
AATTTATGGTGGTGCTTTTGTCTTTTTATCTTAAACTAAAAGAAAAAAAAATTCTGGACATTATGGCCCCAACACCAATCTGATAAGCGCTTTGATTCACTAGAGAGAAAGGTGTTATAAAATTATTATTATTATTATTATTATTATTATTATTATTATTATATGATGACTATTATTATATGATGATCATGATTACTATTACATTATTATTATATGATTATATGATGATTATGATTTATTATTAGCAGTAGCATTATTATTATTATTATTATTATTATTATTATTATTATTATATGATGATCATGATGATTAGTAGTAGTATTGTTATTAAACTATTAATATATATTTTTTTAATTATTATTATATGATGATCATGATTAATATTACATTATTATTATATGATGATTAGGATTTATTATTAGCAGTAGCATTGTTAATATTAATATTATTATTATTTTTATTATTATTATTGTTATTATTATTATTATTATATGAGTACAGTAAACCCCCGCTATATTGCGGTTCAGTTATTGCGGTCCCGGTATATTGCGGTATTTTAATTAGGACCTGTTATTCTGATATTGTGGTAATATTTCGCCATTTTCGCAGTTATGTACTCTATTTTTTACTGTACTGTACAGTATACTGTACTGTTAAGACAATATTTTTGTGTTTTAAAAATCCTCTTGATCTCTCTCTCTATCTTTAATGTGTTTCTATTGCATACAAGTGTGTTTAAAGACCTTTAAATGCTATTAAAAAATTAACAAAACATGCCTAGGGTGTATTTAAATAGGGTCTTTCTATTTCGCGGTTTTTCACTTTTCGCGGGTGGGTCCGGAACATAACCCCAGCGATGGAGGGGGGTTTACTGTAGTATTGTTATTAAACTATTAATATATATTTTTTTAATTATTATTATTATTATTAGATGATGATGAAGATGATGATTAGTAGTAGCATTGTTATTAAATTATTTATTATATTATTATTATTAGCAGATCATGATTATGATGATGATTAGTAGTAGTAGTATTGTTATTAAATTATTATTATTTACTTCGAAATCATGAGGCTACAAAAACATACAGATATAAAAAAAAAAATTGATGCAAAATTTTGTAGACTTTTTAAACTTTTTTATTATATGGTCACGGGATCACATGGTGCTTAGCAGAGTTCTTTATTTATTTTTTTCTTTTTAACATATTACATATCTAGCAGTCCTTTTAAAGCACAAAAGCCCGGCAGCGTCTAGGCGAAATCCCCAAAGTCGAACTTTACGTTGAAAAAAAGAAAAAAAAAAGTGCATAAACAGAGCTGTGAAGTGCTAAGAGAAAAGTTCTGTCTTTACTCTGAGTGGATTAAAGACTTGTATATTCAAAATGAATATTTTACATTTCTTTTTTTGAATTTTTAACATCTGAGTCAAGCACTTTGGATTAAAAAAAAAAAATGCAATATTCATGCAATCAGACAGCCTGACATCGAATGTATCTCCCCTTCTCCTTTATCAAACTGGGGATGTGGACGGAGGACACAAAAGGAAACGTTCTTATGAAGCTTCCAAAGTGTTCTGAAAATCTCGCTACAAAGTTTCCAAATCTGGTCTATATCCCGACTTCTACAATAGATACTTAATATTCTTAAAGCGGTTCTGCACTCTGAAAAAAATTTTTTTTTTTAAGGATGTAATATAAAGTGTGCTTACCTTTATTAGGGGACTCACCTGTTCCATCTTCCATCTCGATCGCCGCCGGTTTTCGTCCGATGAAGTTCCTCGTCTTCTTCTTTAGTGCTGGGGGCCATCTTGCCTGTGGGCATGTGAAACACCCACAGGGACTTTAGATGGCCCACCATGCACTGCCGTTACTCGCGCGTGCGCAGTAACGGCTCATCTGCCGAGATCTCACGAGATTTCGGCAGATGCGGCCGAAATCTCGGGAGATTTCGGAAGATGTGGCCGAAATCTCGCGAGATTTCGGAAGATGCCCGCACTGGCTCCTGGGATCAATGACACCAGATCCCAGGAGACAGTGCGGCGTGACGACGATCGACGCAAGACCCCGCCCGCCGCCGCAGAGGGAGAAGACCGGAAGTCTTCAATTACAAGGTAAGTAAAAAAAAAAAAAAAAAAAAAACATTTCATTTAGTACTCTTTGCCTGATTTGGAAGGCAAAGAGATTTACTAAATGAAATGGGTGTAGAACCGCTTTAACTTCTTGTAACTTGCAGCAATTTAGCAAAGAAAATCACACAAAAAAACAGATCACAGTATTTATTTATTTTGTATTTAATTTTTTATTGTTCGGAAAATAAAAAGTAAATAAATAGCCAAATATTACTCACCTACAGTCTAGTGTTGTCTCCCGCAGAAACACCTTTCCACCACTAGAGGCCTCCAGTCTTCTGGGTTGAATGACAGCCAGTATCATTCAATCCTCTTTGTCTGAGCCCACGCAGTCATGGCCATCAAAACCAGAAGCACCGTGTATTATGCCCCGTGCACACGGTCGGATATTCCAATGGAAAAAGTCCGATCGGATTATGTTGTCGGAAAATCCGATCGTGTGTGGGCTCTAGCGGACTATTTCCGTCGGAAATTCCGACGGAAAAAATTTGAGAGCAGGACCTTAAATTTTCCGACAATAAAAATCAGACTGAACTTTTTCCGATCGTGTGTAGAGAATTCCGACGCACAAAGTGCCACGCATGCTCAAAAGAAATTTGGAGATGAAAGCTATTGGCTACTGGCCTCTACATAGTCCCGTTGTACGTTTTGTACGTCACCACGTTCAGAACGATCAGATTTTCCCACAACTTTGTCCGACCGTGTGTGGGCAACACCAGTTTCAGACAAAATCCATTGGAAACTATCCGACGGATTTTGTGGTCGGAATGTCCGACCGTGTGTACGGGGCATTAGGCTCGAGTCACATCTATGCATGTTGCTTTTGAGCGTTTTCTGCAGTGCTTTTTGCGGTGCTTGCCGCTTGTTTTTGGACGCGCGTTTTAACAGAGATTTTGCCGCGTTTCGTTTTTTTTTTGGAAAAAAATGACAAAAAAAACGCGAATCGTGGCAAAATCGCGGTAAAAACGCGGTACTTGCGTTTTGGATGCGGGTCCATTGACTTCTATTAGAGGGTCTTCAAAAATGAATGAATATTCGCTGTTGCAACACTGATCCTCCTCCCGGCCAATCGGGAAGCGGGTCTAATACCTGTCAACCGTTTGGCTGAAAGGACAGGCGATCCTATTGGATGCCTAGGAGAAGAAGGAAGGAGCCGCACAGAAGACACCCGCCGTCCACAGAAGCACACTGCCGCCGGAGCCTGCCACCTGCCAAAGCCCGCCGCTGCCACTGGAACCCGCTGCCTGCCAAAGCCTGCTACCAGCCAAAGCCCACTGCTGCCTGCCGGGGGCCTGCTTGGGTAAGTGCGCGGGGGGGGGGTGCTGACTGAGATGCCACCGACCAACAGGGGGGGGTTGTTTACCGCTCCCCCCCCCACAAAAAAAACACTGGTCGCCACTGGTAGAGGAGAGAAGGCTGTAGACCAGTGATGGTGAACCTTGGCACCCCAGATGTTTTGGAACTACATTTCCCATAATACTCAACTACACTGCAGAGTGCACGAGCATCATGGGAAATGTAGTTCCAAAACATCTGGGGTGCCAAGGTTCACCATCACTGCTCTAGACCATGGGTGCCCAACCAGTGGCCCTCCAGCTGTTGCGGAACTTTCAAGTCCCATGAAGCATTGCAAGGCTGACAGTTACAAGCATGACTCCCAAATGCAGAGGCATGATGAGACTTGTAGTTTCGCAAACAGCTGGAGGGCCACAGGTTGGGCACCCATTGTCTACAGCCCTCTCTCCTCTACATCCATTCAAAGCCTGGAATTTACACAAGATCTCTCATCTCTGAACAGCAGTGGGGCCGGGGGGCTGAAGTTACACTCAGTGAGAAATGATTGAAGGGAAGGGACACCCCCCCCCCCTCCCTCTACACACAGGAACAGAGCTGAGGCTGTCAAACACAGGCTGTGTGCTGGAGGTCCCTCCCCTGTCACCCTTTTACTCTTGGTGTCAGGAAAAGTGATTCATGCTAATAGCGAGGAAGCAGCAGACAGAAAGGACACTCAGTGCTCTAGATAGAGACAAGTACACAATGGAGGGATATGCTTTGTTCATATTTAATGTCCGAGATATACAACCACTTTAAGTCTGTTTAATTATTTTCAAAATGTATCCTGGCGGAGAGGGTTGAGTGACGCTAATGCTTTTTGCACCACTACTTTCCCGTTTGAAAATGACACATGCGATTATTTACAGGCTGGATGAATAGATTAGTATAATAGTAACACTTTTGATTGCAATATAACTCTATATTTTATTTACAGAGCTATATAAATAGAAAAAAAAACAGGGAGAGGATGGAGGGATATGACTGGCAAAGAGGGAAAAGTGGGACAATGGGGGGGACAAGTGTGCCCAGAATGGCAGGACAGTATGTGGAATGCTAGGCCAATATGTGGAATGGCAGGCCAGTATGTGGAATGGCAGGCCAGTATGTGGAATGCCAGGCCAGTATGTGGAATGGCAGGACAGTATGTGGAATGCTAGGCCAATATGTGGAATGGCAGGCCAGTATGTGGAATGCCAGGCCAGTATGTGGAATGGCAGGCCAGTATGTGGAATGGCAGGCCAGTATGTGGAATGGCAGGCCAGTATGTGGAATGGCAGGCCAGTATGTGGAATGGCAGGCCAGTATGTGGAATGGCAGACCAGTATGTGGAATGCCAGGCCAGTATGTGGAATGGCAGGCCAGTATGTGGAATATCAGGCCAGTATGTGGAAAGGCAGGCCAGTATGTGGAATGCCAGGTCAGTATGTGGAATGGCAGGCCAGTATGTGGAATGGCAGGCCAGTATGTGGAATGGCAGGCCAGTATGTGGAATGGCAGGCCAGTATGTGGAATGCCAAGCTAGTATGTGGAATGGCAGGCCAGTATGTGGGATATCAGGCCAGTATGTGGAATGGCAGGCCAGTATGTGGAATGGCAGGCCAGTATGTGGGATGCCAGGCCAGTATGTGGAATGGCAGGCCAGTATGTGGAATGCCAGGCCAGTATGTGGAATGGCAGGCCAGTATGTGGAATGCCAGGCCAGTATGTGGAATGGCAGGCCAGTATGTGGAATGGCAGGCCAGTATGTGGAAAGGCAGGCCAGTATGTGGAATGGCAGGCCAGTATGTGGAATGGCAGGCCAGTATGTAGAATGCCAGGCCAGTATGTGGAATGGCAGGCCAGTATGTGGTATGCCCGGCCAGTATGTGGAATGGCAGGCCAGTATGTGGAATGGCAGGCCAGTATGTGGAATGGCAGGCCAGTATGTGGAATGCCAGGCCAGTATGTGGAATGGCAGGCCAGTATGTGGAATGCCAGGCCAGTATGTGGAATGGCAGGCCAGTATGTGGAATGCCCGGCCAGTATGTGGAATGGCAGGCCAGTATGTGGAATGGCAGGCCAGTATGTGGAATGGCAGGCCAGTATGTGGAATGGCAGGCCAGTATGTGGAATGGCAGGCCAGTATGTGGAATGGCAGGCCAGTATGTGGAATGGCAGGTCAGTATGTGGAATGGCAGGTCAGTATGTGGAATGGCAGGCCAGTATGTGGAATGGCAGGCCAGTATGTGGAATGCCAGGCCAGTATGTGGAATGGCAGGCCAGTATGTGGAATGCCAGGCCAGTATGTGGAATGGCAGGCCAGTATGTGGAATGCCCGGCCAGTATGTGGAATGGCAGGCCAGTATGTGGAATGGCAGGCCAGTATGTGGAATGGCAGGCCAGTATGTGGAATGGCAGGCCAGTATGTGGAATGGCAGGTCAGTATGTGGAATGGCAGGTCAGTATGTGGAATGGCAGGTCAGTATGTGGAATGGCAGGCCAGTATGTGGAATGGCAGGCCAGTATGTGGAATGCCCGGCCAGTATGTGGAATGCCCGGCCAGTATGTGGAATGGCAGGCCAGTATGTGGAATGGCAGGCCAGTATGTGGAATGGCAGGCCAGTATGTGGAATGGCAGGTCAGTATGTGGAATGCCAGGCCAGTATGTGGAATGGCAGGCCAGTATGTGGAATGCCAGGCCAGTATGTGGAATGGCAGGCCAGTATGTGGAATGGCAGGCCAGTATGTGGAATGGCAGGCCAGTATGTGGAATGGCAGGCCAGTATGTGGAATGGCAGGCCAGTATGTGGAATGGCAGGTCAGTATGTGGAATGGCAGGCCAGTATGTGGAATGGCAGGTCAGTATGTGGAATGGCAGGCCAGTATGTGGAATGCCAGGCCAGTATGTGGAATGGCAGGCCAGTATGTGGAATGGCAGGCCAGTATGTGGAAAGGCAGGCCAGTATGTGGAATGGCAGGCCAGTATGTGGAATGGCAGGCCAGTATGTAGAATGCCAGGCCAGTATGTGGAATGGCAGGCCAGTATGTGGAATGGCAGGCCAGTATGTAGAATGCCAGGCCAGTATGTGGAATGCCAGGCCAGTATGTGGAATGGCAGGCCAGTATGTGGAATGCCAGGCCAGTATGTGGAATGGCAGGCCAGTATGTGGAATGGCAGGCCAGTATGTGGAATGGCAGGCCAGTATGTGGAATGGCAGGTCAGTATGTGGAATGGCAGGTCAGTATGTGGAATGGCAGGCCAGTATGTGGAATGGCAGGCCAGTATGTGGAATGCCAGGCCAGTATGTGGAATGGCAGGCCAGTATGTGGAATGCCAGGCCAGTATGTGGAATGGCAGGCCAGTATGTGGAATGCCCGGCCAGTATGTGGAATGGCAGGCCAGTATGTGGAATGGCAGGCCAGTATGTGGAATGGCAGGCCAGTATGTGGAATGGCAGGCCAGTATGTGGAATGGCAGGCCAGTATGTGGAATGGCAGGTCAGTATGTGGAATGGCAGGTCAGTATGTGGAATGGCAGGCCAGTATGTGGAATGGCAGGCCAGTATGTGGAATGGCAGGTCAGTATGTGGAATGCCAGGCCAGTATGTGGAATGGCAGGCCAGTATGTGGAATGCCCGGCCAGTATGTGGAATGGCAGGCCAGTATGTGGAATGGCAGGCCAGTATGTGGAATGGCAGGCCAGTATGTGGAATGGCAGGCCAGTATGTAGAATGCCAGGCCAGTATGTGGAATGCCAGGCCAGTATGTGGAATGGCAGGCCAGTATGTGGAATGCCAGGCCAGTATGTGGAATGGCAGGCCAGTATGTGGAATGGCAGGCCAGTATGTGGAATGGCAGGCCAGTATGTGGAATGGCAGGCCAGTATGTGGAATGGCAGGTCAGTATGTGGAATGGCAGGTCAGTATGTGGAATGGCAGGTCAGTATGTGGAATGCCAGGCCAGTATGTGCATTAAACTCCAGCTTCCAGGCGCCCAACAATTTACACCACACCTTACATAATTTGTCATCAGTCCCCGCCCCCGAGGAGCTTAGAAAGGTCCCGATCTCACATGCATACATAGAATGTTTTAAAATGACACTAAACCAGATCCTTATTCTCCAAAACGAATCCACACACATTGGTTGGAATGCTTTAACAATCTTTAAAGCAGAACTAAACTCTCTCAACCATCATGAACTATTTTTAATCCGTATGCTGCTCACATTAGTAAATAAATAGGAAGTATATTATATTTACTTGCTTTAAACATTTTTTTTTTTTTTACATTTCTTCAGTTACTTCCTGGTTTCTGACCTAGGTCAAAATGATGTCATATATCCCAGGAGTCTTTAGGAGTGGAGGAGGGGTTTACTCGGCTAGCCCTCCTGATCGCATGCCTGAGCTAAGGACAGATGGATTCCAGGAAACAGTAATTATATTTAGTATTATTTTTGATATATACATATGATTATTAATAATAGTACTACTACTAATAATACAAATATATACATATGTACACAGTACTGTAAACATATATTGTTATATATTTTTTTTAATAATATATACAGTATCTCAGAAAAGTAAGTACACCCCTCACATTTTTGTAAATATTTTCTTCTACCTTTTCATGTGACAACACTGAAGAAATGACACTTGTCTACAATGTAAAGTAGTGAGTGTACAGCTTGTATAACAGTGTAAATTTTCTGTCCCCTCAAAATAACTCAACACACAGCCATTAATGTCTAAATTGCTGGCAACAAAAGTGAGTACACACACACACGTATATATCTATCTATCTATATATATTATATATAATATATATTATATCTATCTCTCATATATATATCTATATCTATATATATATATATACACACATATACACACATATACATACACACATACATTATATATATATATATATATATATATATATATACATATATAATATTAATAATGATAATTGCTAATTATGTTTATAGCATTGGCATGTGACGCTGCCTAGTGTACAGCCCTGGGATACCAATTTATCTATTTTAATGTGTAATGTATAAATTGTGCGTATATTTTTTTGTTTGTTTATTATTTATGGTCTGTCCAAATAAAAAAATAAAAAAGAATTGTGTGTGTAAAATAAAAAAAATGTGTAAAATAAATATAAATATAAATATATATAAAATATATAATTTAATTATTTATTTATTTTACATACACAATTTATTTTTATTTTTTATTTGGACAGACCATAAATACCATAGACCATAAATAATAGATTTTTTTTCGTTTATTACTTATGGTCTGTCCAAATAAAAAAAATAAAAAATAATTGTGTATGTAAAATAAATAAATAAATAAATAAATTATATATTATATATATATATATATATATATATATATATATATATATATATATATATATATAAATAAATAAAATATATCATTTAATTATTTTACATACACAATTTATTTTTATTTTTTTATTTGGACAGACCATAAATAATAAACCAAAAAAAAATCTATTATTTATGGTCTATGGTATTTATTGTCTGTCCAAATAAAAAATAAAAATAAATTGTGTATGTAAAATAAATAAATAAATTATATATTTTATTTTTATATATATATATATATATATATATATATATATATATATATTTATTTTATTTATATTTATTTTACACATTTTTTTATTTTACACACACAATTCTTTTATTTTATTTGGACAGACCATAAATAATAAACAAAAAAAAAAAAATCTACGCACAATTTATACATTACACATTAAAATAGATACATTGGCATCCCAGGGCGTGTTACCATTGGTTATCCTTTAATTCTGTGTCTGTAGAATGCCACTCTGACATTGCTCTCCCTGCAGTGAAGGGGCCATGACTTTTTCTGCCTCTTTTCTCTGTGGGTCCCGTCTCCTTCTCTGTGTGTCCCTTTAACAGCTGCGGCTGGAGCCTGCGAGGCTTTGCTGCGAGGGAAAAGCATGATCTTGCATTGCCCAACTTAATGCACAGGAGACCGGAGAATCTGCAGAGTGAACTCAGCTGTGGATTAAGATTTTTCCACTAAATTAGTTATACCATTTCCATTTTTCATTGTCATCTACAGGGAGCTGCGGCGGTTCCGCCAGGCGCATTGTTGTCAGCCCGTTCCAAGAATGTACTAAAGTGTGACTCTACCCCAGAGAAAAAAAAATCCACCATAAAACGCCGCTCAGACGCATTGTACGATGAAGGGATATAACTCGGGGCAACTGTCTAGGGTGGCATTAAACTGGGGAAAATATTCAGAATGAAGTTTAAAAATAATTTTGGCTATTAAGATATGTGAATGTACCTAATGTAGCATTAACAGCCCTTTCGAACCATATGTCCTGGCAGGAAGGTCAAAACAAAAACAAACTGGAGTCTACAGTATTTATAAAAAAAAAAATTAAATATCACATTTGCACAGCCATCATGAATAATCCCCATATTGTGTCAAATGTTTATTTCTTATGATTGTCAGCACCATCTAGTGGCCACAATGTGATAGTTTCCTGAAATACCAGAATCAGGAAAATAGCACATTATGGCCACTAGATGGAGCTGGCGACCATAGGAAATAAATATTTTTTCTTATATTCATATTTTTCTTTTATAAATAGAGCCCATTTGTCATAAAGGTTTAAAACTGGTGACAATGTTTTTTTTTGTACTACATGCTTTCCTGTCCCATCTGCAATTGTCATCTTTCTGTCTCATCTGCAACCCAACTATTGGTGTCATAAGGAAAGGAAGTGAGGGAAAGTGTCCCCAAGGGGGGTCACAGATGGAGAGGGGACTTAGCTCCAATGGGGGGGTCACAGATTAGAGAGGGGAAGTATCTCTAATGAGGTCACAGATGGAAAGGGGAAGTATCCCCAATGGGGGTCACAAATTGAAGAGGGGAAGTATCCCCATGGGGGCACATATGGAGAGGGGAAGTATCCCCAATGGGGTCACCGATTTGAGAGGGGAAGTATCTTCAAGGGGGTCACAGATTAGAGAGGGGAAGTTTCCCCAATGGGATCACAGATGGAGAGGGGACTTAGCTCCAATGGGGGTCACAGATTGGAGAGGGGAAGTATCCCCAATGGGATCACAGATTGGAGAGGGGACTTATATCCAATGGGGTCACAGATGGAGAGGGGAAGTATCTTCAAGGGGGGTCACCGATTGGAGAGGGGAATTATCTTCAAGGGGGTCACAGACTGGAGAGGGAAAGTATCCCCATGGAAGTCACAGATGGAGAGGGGACTTCTATCCAATGGGGTCACAGATTAGAAAGGGGAAGTATCCCCAATGGGATAAACAGATTGGAGAGGGGGAAGTATCCCCAATGGGGTCACCGATTGGAGAGGGGAAGTATCTTCAAGGGGGGTCACCGATTGGAGAGGGGAATTATGTTCAAGGGGGTCACAGACTGGAGAGGGAAATTATCCCCATGGGGGTCACAGATGGAGAGGGGACTTATCTCCAATGTGGTCACAGATTAGAGAGGGGAAGTATCTTGAAGGGGGGTCACCGATTGGAGAGGGGAAGTATCTTCAAGGGGGTCACAGACTGGAGAGGGGAAGTATCCCCATGGGGGTCACAGATGGAGAGGGGACTTATCTCCAATGGGGTCACAGATTAGAGAGGGGCAGTATCCCTAATGGGGTCACAGATTGCAGAAGGGGAAGTATCCCCAATGGGATCACAGATTGGAGAGGGGGAAGTATCCCCAATGGGGGTCACCGATTGGAGAGGGGAAGTATCTTCAAGGGGGGTCACCGATTGGAGAGGGGAAGTATCTTCAAGGGGGGTCACCGATTGGAGAGGGGAAGTATCTTCAAGGGTGGTCACCGATTGGAGAGGGGAAGTATCTTCAAGGGGGGTCACCGATTGGAGAGGGGAAGTATCTTCAAGGGGGGTCACAGACTGGAGAGGGGAAGTATCCCCATGGGGGTCACAGATGGAGAGGGGACTTATCTACAATGAGGTCACAGATTAGAGATTGAAGAGGGGGAAGTATCCCCAATGGGGTCACCGATTGGAGAGGGGAAGTATCTTCAAGGGGGGTCACCGATTGGAGAGGGGAATTATGTTCAAGGGGGTCACAGACTGGAGAGGGAAATTATCCCCATGGGGGTCACAGATGGAGAGGGGACTTATCTCCAATGTGGTCACAGATTAGAGAGGGGAAGTATCTTGAAGGGGGGTCACCGATTGGAGAGGGTAAGTATCTTCAAGGGGGTCACAGACTGGAGAGGGGAAGTATCCCCATGGGGGTCACAGATGGAGAGGGGACTTATCTCCAATGGGGTCACAGATTAGAGAGGGGCAGTATCCCTAATGGGGTCACAGATTGGAGAAGGGGAAGTATCCCCAATGGGATCACAGATTGGAGAGGGGAAGTATCCCCAATGGGGTCACCGATTGGAGAGGGGAAGTATCTTGAAGGGGGGTCACCGATTGGAGAGGGGAAGTATCTTCAAGGGGGTCACAGACTGGAGAGGGGAAGTATCCCCATGGGGGTCACAGATGGAGAGGGGACTTATCTCCAATGGGGTCACAGATTAGAGAGGGGCAGTATCCCTAATGGGGTCACAGATTGGAGAAGGGGAAATATCCCCAATGGGATCACAGATTGGAGAGGGGGAAGTATCCCCAATGGGGGTCACCGATTGGAGAGGGGAAGTATCTTCAAGGGGGGTCACCGATTGGAGAGGGGAAGTATCTTCAAGGGTGGTCACCGATTGGAGAGGGGAAGTATCTTCAAGGGGGGTCACCGATTGGAGAGGGGAAGTATCTTCAAGGGGGGTCACAGACTGGAGAGGGGAAGTATCCCCATGGGGGTCACAGATGGAGAGGGGACTTATCTACAATGAGGTCACAGATTAGAGATTGAAGAGGGGGAAGTATCCCCAATGGGGTCACCGATTGGAGAGGGGAAGTATCTTCAAGGGGGGTCACCAATTGGAGAGGGGAAGTATCTTCAAGGGGGTCACAGACTGGAGAGGGGAAGTATCCCCAATGGGATCACAGATTGGAGAGGGGAAGTATCCCCAATGGGGTAACCGATTGGAGAGGGGAAGTATCTTCAAGGGGGGTCACAGACTGGAGAGGGGAAGTATCCCCATGGGGGCACAGATGGAGAGGGGACTTATCTCCAATGTGGTCACAGATTACAGAGGGGAAGTATCCCCAATGGGATCACAGATTGGAGAGGGGAAGTATCCCCATGGGGGGTCACATTTTGAAGAGGGGAAGTAGCCCCAATGGGATCACAGATTGGAGAGGGAAAGTCTCTCCAATGGGGTCACAAATTGAAGAGGGGAAGTATCCCCAATGGGGTCATCCATTGGAGAGGGTAAGTATCCTCATGAAGTCACAGATTGGAGAGGGGAAGTATCCACAATGGGATCACAGATTGGAGAGGGAAAGTATCCCCAATGGGGTCACAGATTACAGAGGGAAACCTTTTGGTTGTTGCCCCTCCAATGCTGTTTAATCTAGGGGGATATAACAGAGGAATTTTTGCTTTATTCCTACCCTCTTCCACTAGCAGGCGCTCTTCTGCCAATCCTGCTCCAGCCCAGAGTGGGAATGGGCTCAATGTTCTTCCATACAGTAAAGGACTGCTGGTCCTGCATTGTATGTGTTGACCTTTGTGAGCCGTACAACCAGTAAGAAGCTGCTCCTTTGTGGGACCGGTTGACCAGTGGGAAGGAAGCTTTCTGTGGTGAGGAATTAGACGACCCCCTAGAATAAATAGGCATGAGAACTGAAATCCAACGAATGAAGGGGGTGAGCCAGGGACAGACAGGCATGGAAGAAAAGGGCAATATTATGCTGGATGTCCTCCAGCCAGGAAATGAGTCATGCTCTGTCTAACTTGCTGAAGCTTCTAATGCACATAGTGAGAAGCTCACAGCGTGCAGTGAAATCAAAGTAAGCCATTTCAGGACAGGAGAGTAGGCAGTACAACTGTGCAAGACTGATGGGAAGGACGGAGTTCTGCTTTAAAAATACGTTTTAGTTGGATTCTGGAGACGGAACAGCTCTATGTGACACATTGCTGGAAGCAAGTCAGTAGTTTGAAGAATTTTTCCCACCCAGGAAATCCTGGCTTCATAGACAGCAGTCATTATTTATTCCGAAAAAAATATATTAATTTGTAATTATGAATGATGTTAATTAGTGCAGCGCGCATTTTCCTGCGGGCGCCACCCCAGAGGATTCTTTAATATTCCATTGGTAACAAAATTAGGCAAAATTCTGTTTACCGCAAAGGAATTAGAAGTCATTTCTGTCCGAATTTAATAAGTGAAAACGATCGACTTGACGCACATAAATATTTACACGTTTCGCAATTTTTAATTATCATTTATATTGGTTTCCATTTGTGGTTTTTAACCACTTGATGACCGACGTATTTCTAAAGATCCCGGCAAGTGGCTATAGCAGGATCCTGGCTGACGCTTTCTTTTCTGTCGGCGATCGGCTTTCTTGTAAAAGTGCAACTGGGGAAGAAGCTAACTGAGTACAAGCTGTGTTCACTTAGTTGCTTTGGAAGGCAAGGGAGAGATCAGGGGTCTAACAGCAGTCGGCGGGAGGCCTCTCATCGTTTTTGGGTCCATCGGGCAGCGTGATTGACGGTGGATATACATCGCGGGACACTTTTTTTTTTTTAATAAAGGATTTGTCAAAATTTGTCTCTTGTGGTTTTTTACTTTTTGACACTTTTTTGGTGAATGGGTAGGGGTACGATGTACCCGATACCCAGTCACATGGGGGGGGGGGGCAGGATCTAAGGCTTTCAGATTCCGATAAGTTCCCTACCTGCAAACCCCGACAATCACTGGCCAGGGTTGGCCCTTGGGGTGCTTTGGGGTGTGGGGGGGGTGCTCGCCCCCCTTTTCTTGACCTGCAAGGCTGCATGCTCGAATAGGGGTCTGGCATGGATTTTAGGGGGACCCCACGCCGTTATTTTATTCTAAATTTTGGCATTGGGGTCCCCTTAAAATCCATACCGGACTTATCCCCAATGGGATCACAGATTGGAGAGGGCAAGTCTCCCCAATGGGGTCACATATTGGAGAGGGGAAGTATCCCCAATGGGATCACATGCCATTTTTTTTGTATTGCTGGGAGCTGGCAATATTTTACAGCCGTGAGCAAGTTTAAATTACATTTTTTCCTTTATAAATGTCATTATTGCTGTGACAGGTTCTATACATCACACAGATGCACCACTTTACAGGTGCTAAGGGGACCCCCAGGCATGATTTTTAAATATATCCCAAATGAAATATTCCTTTAAAGTCCCACTCCATTCTAAACTGATAACCAGTAAAGGCTTTTAAAGTGTCACATATTGAAAACTTGAGGCACCGTAGTTTGTCGCCTTTTCACAGGTGAGCGCAATTTTAAATCTTGACATGTTTGGTATCTATGTACTCTAGGCCAGTGATGGCAAACCTTGGCAACCCAGATGTTTTGGAACTACATTTGCCATGATGCTCCACTACAATGCAGAGCACATGAGCATCATGGGAAATGTAGTTCCAAAACATCTGGGGTGCCAAGGTTCGCCATCACTGCTAGGCTATCTTTTTATATTTTACAGAAAAAGTGGGGATTATAGTGTGTTTATGTGCACTAAAAGAGTATTTTTTGTGAAAATCTACGTATGATCAATGGCTGAGCAAATATCATGAAACATAAAAAATTGCAACAGCCTCCATTTTTTTTCTCCAGGGCCTCTGCTTTCAGAACCACATTGTCCTTCAGCAGATGCACGCGGTGCCAATAATTGTTCAGGGCACCCCCATGCATCTGCTAACGTGCGCATTTTTGGCGAAGGGTGGGTTATTTTAGAAAAGTGGGTAATAATTCCCAGTACACAAGGAAAACCATTCTTGCCAACATCTTACACTTATACCATATTTTCAGTCCTTCCCGTTTAATAGCCAGCTTGGGTTAGGTTCACATCTTGTATGCTTTCCCAACATGTTCAGAAACGCGTTGCCCTTTAGCAGATGAGCACTGGTGCCAATAGTTGTTAATGGCACACCCATGCATCTGTTAATGCACCTAGTTTTGGCATATGATTTTGGAAAAGCGTTTCTCGCACATAGGGCAGCCCATTGAAATAATTGGGCTGCCCTACATGCGACGTACGTAAAACGCGCGCACGTATGGTGCGAACCAAGACTAAGTCAATGGCATGCAATCACTCAGGGCTGTACCCCCGTGCCATGGCTGTGGTGCTTTGCTTTACGACTGTTGCAAATATTAAATGTCATGTCACATTCGTTGGGCGATACCACTCAAAAGGGCCCATTTAAGTGAATGGGGCTGCACCACTACCGTGGCAAGGTGGGTTGGCTTTTGAAGGGTTAATGTCCTGCCAAACATGACGCAGCGAGTTCCTATTTTGAGGGTTATAGTAGGCGGTGAAGAGGGAACATATCGCCTCCTTCGCCGCCTGTCAAACGCCCCCAAAAAAAGTGTTCCACCGCCATGTATGAACCCACACTGCCGCCATGTATGAACCCACAATGTATGAACAAGCCCTTAGAAGTAATTGAGTGTTAGAATGAATGAAAAGAGTGGAAGTCATCACAAAGAGACGTAAGTTGTAGAAGGAATGAAAACAATGGAAGTCATCACAAAGAGACGGCAAAGTGAAGTACAACGAATGATTGATGTGTGGCCGAGCCTCGTAGAGAAATTGCCTACACTTCACATAGATAACAATATTCCGAAGCCGCCCTTATCTGTGCCAGACAGGAACCGACTCTCCGCACTAGTAAAGTGATGTCTACGCTTTCTATTCTACACAAGGACATCTCCACACATCACAGACAAGGTCATCAATGAAATTACACTTTGGAAGGTTTTCAGAATTAATAGTAGATATAATTTTTGTATAATATCTACCCATAATTCTGCAAACCTCCGTCCTACTCTTAGGCAAGAGAAGCCCTCAATCTCATTTCTAATTTACAATAAAAACAGTTGTGGCTCTCAGTTCCCATAGTTTCACTCAACTTCCCATGGTGGTCCACTGTGCCCCTCAACTTCCCACAGGCCCTCTGAAAGCCTTAAGCCCCCACAGTGACCCGCAACCTTCTCACAGTCCCCCCAGCCCCCTGCTATGTCCCCTAGCTTGCTGCAGAGCCTCCAGCCCCTCATAGTGCGCCCCAGTCCCTGCACTGCACTCCAGTCTACCACAGTGCCCCAGGAAAGACCCCAGCCTCCCGGAGAGACCCTCCAAAGACTACATCCTCCACAGTTGCCCCAGGTCCCTCAAGACAACCCTACAGAACCACCAAGACTGCTGTCCACATACCCCCTTCAGAACTTCTTCCCAGGTCCAGAGCCATCCAGCATGTCAATTCCCTCCAGTCCTCCATAGAGCCCCGTAATACCTGCACTGCACTCCAGTCTACTAAAGTGCCCCAGGAAAGCCCCCAGCCTCCTGGAGAGACCCTTCAAAGACTTCATCCCTAATAGTTGCCCCAGATCCCTCAAGAATACCCTAGAGAACCTCCAAGACTGCTGTAGAGTCTCCATAACCCGTCAGAACGTCCATTCCCACATCCAGAACCTTCCAGCATGTCAATACCCTCCAGTCTTCCATAATGGACTTGCACTGCACTCCAGTCTACCAAAGTGCCCCAAGAAAGCCTCCATCCTCCTGGAGAGACTCTCCAAAGACCCCATCCCCCACAGTTGTCCTAGCTCCTTCAAGAATCGCCAAGACTGATTCACAAAACCCCCTTCAGAACTTCCATCCCCACATCCAGAGCCTTCCAGCATGTCAGTAGCCTCCAGTCCCCCATAGTCCCCCCAGCCCCTGAACTGCACTCCAGTCTACCACAGTACCCCTGAAAAAGCCCCCAGCCTCCTGGGGAGACTCTTCAAAGACCCCATCCTCCCTCAAGAATATCCTACAGAACAACCATGTATGCTGTAAAGTCCCCAAACCCCCATCATTCAGAGCCTTCCAGGATGTCACTAGCCTCAAGTCCCCCATAGTCCCCCCAGCCCCTGAACTGCAGTCTACCACAGTACCCCTGGAGAGCCCCCAGCCTCCTGGAGAGACTCTTCAAAGACCCCATCCTCCCTCAAGAATATCCTACAGAACCATGTATGCTGTAAAGTCCCCAAACCCCCATCATTCAGAGCCTTCCAGGATGTCAATTAATATTTTGTATTCCTATGCTTTTATAGTGTGAGTATAATTTTTTTATTTTTTTATTTTTTTATTTTTTACTGTTGGGGTATTGAAGGTTTTGGAAGAATTTACTGGGCCCTGGTCTCAATGAAGTTCAGAACCACTGCTCTAAAGGGCCCATTCCCACTTTACGTAGCAGGAACCCACATACCAGCTCATGTTTTTTTTTGCATGTTTTTGGCACGTTTCCACCAGTTGCACATAGGGCAACCTATTTACGTGATGCCTGCTAACCGTGTATGGGGGTGCCTTTAAGAACCAATGGCACCCAAGTGCACGTTGCGCATTTTGCCGTGATTTTAGTGCTATCTGGAATCGCAGGCAGAATTGCGCAATTCTGCCCGTGTTTTCAGGTAGACGCAGTGTAAACGGTCCCTGAGGGACGTTATAATGTTTTGAGGTTGATTTTATTTAAATTTTTATTTTGTTTACAAACTTAAAAATCGATGTTTTATATCTTGTTTCGATATTATTTATATTACAGGGTTTATTTCACAAATAAACATTTAATGCTGATCGGTAGCCATAAAAAAATGTTCTGCAATGCCGCAGTAATAGCATTTGATGAGATATAGCCGCCCCCGACTTGAAATTTCTTCTTTAATAGCCAATTTCTTTTCTTTCCATTCCTTTTCTCAAAACTTCGAAATCTGCTGTGTGCAGCCTTTATAGAGTTGTATGCACTGATCTGGGAGGGGGATTCAGGACATTGAAGACGAATGTGATCCTCATCCTCTGAGATACGTCACAGTGCACATCCTTGTACACAGGGCTCAAGTCCTGCGGGAACGCATGGGAACGGAGTTCCTGTACTTTTTCCACAACAGGAACTCAGTTCCCGTTAGCAGCCGTGTCCTGCAAGACTTTGAAGTATGCGAGCTGTGTGGCAGGTGCTACACCAGCAGCTGCTGACACAGCTCACAATAGTAAGTGCCGCACACCTGACCATTCAGGCATTTCCAGTAGGGGGCCCCATGACAGCTTCCCCTTCGATCTACCTGTTAATCACAGCTAGCTGACAGGTAGATCAGGTCCCTGCTGCTAAGAGATTGTATTTAGTCAGACCTCTCGTGATGCGCTCCTCCCCGCCGAACCCTCCTGATTTTCTGTCTCCCCCATCCCCCCCCCCCCAGTCTCCTGCATATTTGCTCTGTGTGTCCCGCTGAATCCCCCCTCCTCTATCTTCAGTGCCATATGATGAGAGAACCCAGAGGAGGAGCACAGCTATTCTGCTCACAGGACATGCAGGGAGAGAGGTGAGCTGAGGGAGGAACATCAGTTTGGGGTGGTAAGCTGAGCACAATACCTGGCAAAGTTTAATGCCAGGAGGGAAGTTTATGTGGAAATATGTGAAGGGTTGGAATAGCAGCGAGTGTGTGTTGGAGCCCTGCAGAGTTTGCAGCCCCCCCCCCCCCCCCAAGCTAACATACATCTCCTAAGCAGGAACACATCACTATCTCCCCAAGCATTCTGTCCAGATAATGTGCAGTTCATTTATGACCTTTCCGTTTAACCCTGTGTTATCCAAACTCTGTTCAATGAAAAGTGTAAACTCACCACATAAACACTCTATATACAAAATAAAATTCCCCAATAAAGATCAGAACATGATGTTCACATTTGCATGGAAGCACAATTGAATGAATGCTGATTATTCAGAGAATTATCGTATTTATGTTTATTGAGGATTGTTTTTTTTTTTTTATGTACTGACAGTTAGGCTTCATACACACAATACGAAAATTGGATGAAAAATACCACTTTTTAAGCGTTCGTGCATATGAGCGTATCATTTATTTATTTTTTTTGTTGGGGGAGTGGATCTTGGGTGGGAGTTCCCACACTTTTTTCCCCAGGACTTGACCCCTGCTTGTACATATAGTGATTGCAAGACATTGCGGCCTCATACAATCACACGAGGAGAGACCGAAATTATGCCTAGGGTAAAAAATTCTCAGCACTTCCCCACCCCCGAGGAGCCACAGGTGCCGCCTTCTGCTGGCCATAGAAATAAATGCTGATGCTTCTGTGGTTACCAGCACTTGCATGCACTTCCCTTCAGTGTACATAGGGTGTAAAACTATGTTTCTTGCCAAACTGAGTTTTGGATAAAGCAATGAGGGGGTTAGAACCTCTGTCAGGCTTTTGTTATTGACTGTGTCCCTGCTTGTAGGCATGTGTAGTCTACTTTCTCCACTGCAGGTGGCGCTCTCCTGCAGCGGCATTGAAGCTGGAGAGGAAGTCAAGAGAAACAAGGTTTCCTGAGTCACTGGGGAAGCTCTCCAATTGGATGCCGCTGCCCCATGTGACTCTAGCAGCCATCTTGGGGCAGGCAGAGCCTATTTAAGGCCCTGGCTCCCAGGCTTGCTGCGCATTTTACGAGTGGGTAGAGCAGAGACAGGAACCCCGCCTGGTAGGGACAGAACTAGCTGCAGGGAAAGGTTTCTGATGAGGATGGAAAGTGTAGGACTTGCAAATTCTCTAGACATGTTCCTGGCTTGGGCACGAGACGTCCAGGCCACATTTTGCCCCTCCTTACAGGTACTGTCAGTGCAGTTTAAACCTGCTCTCTACACGCTGCTGGACCTGGAGTGTTCCCGGTTGAGTTGCGTTCTCTCCGCGTTTATTGTGAACTGTCTTTGCATTATTTCAATGCAAGTTCTCTCATCGCACTTATTCCGCGTACACACGATCGCACATTCCACCAACAAAATCCATGTTTTTTTTTTTCCGACGGATGTTGGCTCAAACTTGTCTTGCATACACACGGTCAAACAAATCTTGTCGGAAATTCCGATCGCCAAGAACGCGTTGACGTACAACACGTGCGACGAGCCAAGAAAAATGAAGTTCAATAGCCAGTGCGGCTCCTTCTGCTTGATTCCGAGCATGCGTGGCCCTTTGTGCGTCGTAATTGTGTACACACGATCAGAATTTACGACAACGGACTTTGTTGTCGAAAATTTGAGATCCAGATCTCAAATTTTGTGTGTCGGAAATTCCGACGGAAAAAGTCCGATGGAGCCTATACACGGTCGGAATTTTCTGACAACAAGCTCCCATCGAACATTTCCCGTCGGAAAATCTGACCGCGTGTACACGGCATAAGACTGTGTGTGTTATTGCCACCGCACCATGTTGCACCCCCCCCCCCCACCTACATGCTGGGTAGCAAAGAGAAGGGGGGGTGAAGGATGACAATGCTGCTTGTTCAATATGATGAGTTAGTATTCCTATCCTAGGACAGGATGTGTGCTACTAGTACAACCACCCGGTGAAAATTAACGTCAAAAAGCCTGAAAAAAATAAATAAAAAAATGCAGCCTTCAGATCTATGAATTGTTATTGATTATATTTTTGCTGTTGGGTTTAGATAAACTTTTGGGGTCTACTTTCAGATGAACTCAAGCATTGCCGAATCTTTTCATGCAAAAATTCATGCACATGATTAGAGCCTGAGGCTCTAATTTGTTTGAAAAAGGTTGGGCTTGGGGGGCGCAGTGAACCCACCCACTTGTGACACTAGCGAATCAATATTCACTATCGGTGGCACAGTGGTGTAGTGGTTAGCACTTTCACCTAGCAGTAAGAAGGGTCGCTGGTTCGAATCCCAACCACGACACGACCTGCCTGGAGTTTGCATGCTCTCCCTGTGCCTGTGTGGGTTTCCTCTGGGTACTCTGGTTTCTTCCCACAATCCAAAGACATGCAGGTAGGTTAATTGGCTTCTGTCGAAAAATTGGCCCTAGTATATGAATGGGGACCTTGGATTGTGGGCTCCTTGAGGGTAGGGACCGATGTGAGTGTGCAATGTACAGGGATAGGGACAATTGTAGACACTCACTCAGGTTGAACTGGATGGACTGGTGTCTTTATTCAACCTTACTATGAAACTACGAAAATTCCTGGCCAATCAGGGCAGGAGGGTGGATCTGAAGAAGACCAGGTTGGCCGGGGGGAGAAGCCACGGCGGTAGAGGGGTGAGTGCGGCCCTGGTGTGGGGGGGGGGGGGGTTGTTTGCTGCCCCCCCCCCCCCAAAATAAAAAAGTTTAGCACCAGCCACCTCTGGTCATGAATTCTTACCATATTTTGCATAACTCGTTAATTTCTTATGATTACCAGCGCCATCTAGTGACCGTAATGCGGTATTTTTCCTGAAATACTTCAATCAGGAAAATACTGCATTGTGCCCACTAGGCGGTGCTGTCGATCATAAGAAAATCATAGGAAAATCACCGTATTAAGCAAATACGGTTAGAATTTGTGACGGCATGCGTGTGACAGTGGTCCAGCAAACTTTTTTTTTTTTTTTTTAATAAATAGACCCTTTAAGTTTTCAGGTGTTATACATAATAAATATAGTATATGTATATATTTTGTAGGTGGTCCTTTAGGATACCCAGCCATACTATTTCCAAGTTAGAGAAATTCATTTTAAGTTGTGCAATGTCAGAGGGGAAAAAAAAAAACCTCCTGACCTAAAGTACCATAACAGGTGACCAATGAACCAGCATATTGCTGTCGATTTAATTGCGTTCTGATTAGAAGACGCTGTGTAATGAGTTGCGGGATAGAATCACAACGCTGACTAATTGCGATCGCAGCTCAGACATATTTCAGGCCCCTCCCACCGCCAGTGGCCAAAAAAAAAGAAAAAGAAAAGGAGAGCGTGAGAATGGGCCACAGCCTTTGAAGTGGTCACCGATTGGCCCCAATTCATCAGCTCTATAAATTATCAGAATAGCCGGCATGCTTCTTTTTTTTTTTTTTTTTTTTTTTTTTTTTTTTTTTTTTTTTTTGATGGCGAAATTCTTCACAAAAGGCAGATTGTTCCCGGGTAACTGGTTCTGTCTATTCGGAGAATGATTACACCAACCGCGCAGGGGGGACAATGGCTCTTCTGTGGCCTTGGTGGAATCGCACAGTCTCCGGTGCCAGTCGGCTAAATTATTTGGATCGATCTGACGAGTTTGAGGTTCCTGCGCTCTCGCAGTTAATGA
Organism: Lithobates sylvaticus; assembly: GCA_028564925.1. Classification (NCBI taxonomy): domain Eukaryota; kingdom Metazoa; phylum Chordata; class Amphibia; order Anura; family Ranidae; genus Lithobates; species Lithobates sylvaticus. Next base: position 26,704,941 of record CM053027.1, read on the forward strand.
CTTATGCAGGAATAAAAAAATAAATAAAAATAAAAACTTGTTCCCAAAATAAGACAAAACAAAAGGCGATCGATAGCGGGAGGGAAAGTTAGTGACCTGAAGAAATGCAGATAAAATAGTAACATCTTGTTTTTCCTGGTATTTGTTCCTATATAATCTCTGTATCAATACATTTTTCTATTGAAGTTTAAAGCAAAGTGAAGGTACAAATGAGCATCAGAACCAACAGACAACGTTATCCACCATGGTGGGTCAAAATAACCCCTTGTAGTCTACAACAGGGGTCTCCAAACTGTGACCCTTTGCTTGGAGCATTATTCCTCCCACTGACACCAATGATGGGGCACTATTCCTCCCACTGACACCAATGATGGGGCACTATTCCTACCACTGACACCAATGATGGGGCACTATTCCTACCACTGACACCAATGATGGGGCACTATTCCTCCCACTGACACCAATGATGGGGCACTATTCCTACCACTGACACCAATGATGGGGCACTATTCCTCCCACTGACACCAATGATGGGGCACTATTCCTACAACTGACACCAATGATGGGGCACTATTCCTCCCACTGACACCAATGATGGGGCACTATTCCTCCCACTGATACCAATGATGGGGCACTATTCCTCCCACTGATACTAATGATGGGGCACTATTCCTCCCACTGACACCAATGATGGGGCACTATTCCTCCCACTGACACCAATGATGGGGCACTATTCCTCCCACTGAAACCAACAAAGGGGTACATTCTATCTACTATTACCGCTGACACCAACGATCAAGCATCATTCCTCCCACTGACACCAATTATAGGGCACTATTTCTTCCAGTGACACCAATGATGTGGCACTTTTTCTTCCACTGACACCAAAGGGGTACTCTTCCATCCACTGTTACCAATGATGGGGCGCTATGCCTTTAACTATTCCCAATCCCAATGACGGGGCACTATTCCTCCCACTCACGCCAACAAAGGTGTACTATTCCATCCACTATTACCAATGATGGGGCACTATACCTTCCATTATTACCAATGATGGGGCACTATACCTTCCATTATTACCAATGATGGGGCGCTATGCCTCCCACTATTACCAATGACGGGGCGCTATACCTCCCACTGACACCAACGATGAAGCATCATTCCTTACACTGACACTAATGATAGGACACTATTCATCCCACTGACACCAACAAAGGGGTACTATTCCCAATGGTGGGGTGCTATACTGTACCTCCCACTGACACCAATGATGAAGCATCATTCCTATCACAGACACCAATGATAGGGCACTATTCCTTCCAGTGGCATGAAGGATGGGGCACTTTTTCTTCCACTGACACCAACGTTGGGGCACTATTTGGTGATGGGGCGCTATGCCTTCCACTATTTCCAATAATGGGGCACTATGCCTTCCACTATTTCCAATGATGGGGCACTATGCCTTCCACTATTACCATTGATGGGGAGTTATGCCTTCCACTATTTCCTTTTTTTTTTTTAATTCTTTATTTATTTCTGAGAAGGGATAACAAGACAAACCATACATAGTATACATTTCTTCAGACATTCTGCTTAACTGTTATTTACTGTCATTAAATCATATTTCTTTCCAATTTCCTTTCTCAAGTTATTCTTATCCCTTTTCTTTTTCTTTATTTACATTCTCCCCTTAACCCGGTTCCCCTTTGCCTCTTATAATTGTATGGTCCCTGCTTCTTAAGGTACCCTTGAGGCCTCCCTTGCCCCTGGACACCCAAAGAGAAAAAAAAAAAAAAAAAAAAAAAAAATAAACAAATAAAAAATATGTTTCTCTCCCTCCCCTCCCCCCCCGCCTCCCCCCCCCCTACTCATCCACCTCCTCCCCTATCAGCTTCTTACCCTCTTCCGTTTTAAGGTATTCCTCCCATGGGGCCCACACCTGTCTAACCCGTTCTCTTCCCTCCGGTGACATTGGAACCAAACTTTCCATTATCCCTATCCTTCGGACTGTATTGAGCCACATAGAAATACTCGGGGCATGTGGTTCCTTCCAGCATCGGGGAATGCAGCTTTTCGCTGCGTTTACCAGATGGCACACTATTGAGTTTTTATAGCTTTTTGAGGGAATTTGTGAGAGATGTAGTAGAAAAAACACTGATGGGTGACTCTATATACTTCTTGCCAGAATCGCTCGATTACTGGGCATGTCCAAAATATATGGAGTAATGTACCCCTTCCCTGACAGCCCCTCCAGCAACTCCCTGGGGTGTCTGGGAATATTTTGTTCAACCTTGAGGGAGTGTAATACCATCTTGTTAATTTTTTCTCCTGCATTTTTGTATTGATGTCAAGAGCGCATATATTTTAGAGATAGGGTGCTCAAGAGCGCATATATTTTAGAGATAGCGTGTTTCAGGGGCTCGCTTTCTTCGCAGTATTCCTCGAACTTTGTTCGAGGTCTCTCATATTCTTCCACTGGCCCTAGTGTTTCTAAAAAATGTCTCACTGGTCTTGCTTGCCAAAATGGTATTTCTATCTGTCCCCCTTTTTTCATTAGGTCCTCCATCGATAGCCATCCACTAGTTTAAAATCGGGAACAAAGGTGAGTTTGGGGTAGATAACCTGTGTTTCTGAATAATCCCAGCCCCTATCTGCAAAGTTGGTCCAATCAAAGGATGGTTTTTTAACTCGGAGGGTAGGTCTGCATAGCACCAGATGGCTCTATTCAGAGGTAATTGACTTAATTGTTTTTCCATAGTGATCCATGATTTGTATTCTACATGTCTATTCCAGTCGATTATTCTACTGAGGTGGGCGGCTTGGTAATACCTAAACATATCTGGGGTCGCTATTCCCCCTGCTTCCTTTGGCCTTGCCAGCAACTCTCTGCTTATCCTTGGGTGTCTGCTTGCCCAGATAAATTTTGTAAATTCTGCCCGAATTTGACTGAAATAGTTCATGGGGACCCGGATGGGCACTGCCTGAAAGAGGTACAACAATTTTGGTACTATACACATTTTTAGGATATTACTTCTCCCGAACCAGGAGTGAGTACCTTTATTCCAACCCTCTAATAGTTTCCTCACTTCTCTCAGTAGTGGTGGGAAATTCTGCTCAAATATATCTGCTAAATCTGGAGGAATCTGTATTCCCAGGTATTTCAATGCGGTTGTTGTCCACCTGAACTTGAAATTACTCTGCAGGCTACTCTGCAAGGGACCCGCCAGGGCCACCCCCATCGCCTCCGACTTACTATAATTAATTTTAAAACCAGACAAAACTCCATATCTCTCCACCTCTTTCATTAAATTTGGTAGTGAGATAAGTGGGTTTGTTACTGAAAAAAGGAGGTCATCTGCATACGCCGAAACCTTGTATTCCTGTTTTCCCACCTGAATACCTTTTATATCTGGGTTATGTCTAATTCTATTAAGTAACGGCTCCACTATTTCCAATGATGGGGTGCTATGCCTTCAACTATTACCAATGATGGGGCGCTATGCCTTCCACTATTACCAATGATGGGGAGCTATGCCTTCCGCTATTACCAATGATGGGGCACTATACCTCCTACTGACACCAACGATGAAGTATCATTCCCAATGATGGGGTGCTATACCTTCCACTGTTACCAATGGTGGGGTGCTATACTGTACCTCCCACTGACACCAATAATAGGGCACTATTCCTTCCAGTGGCATGAAGGATGGGGCACTTTTTCTTCCACTGACACCAACGTTGGGGCACTATTTGGTGATGGGGAGCTATGCCTTCCACTATTACCATTAATGGGGAGCTATGCCTTCCACTATTACCAATAATGGGGCGCTATGCCTTCCACTATTACCAATGATGGGGTGCTATGCCTTCCACTATTACCAATGATGAGGCACTATTCCTCCTCCTACTGACCACAGGCAATATGCAATTTCTCTACCCCCACTGACCACCAGAGGCATTTGTTTACTCCCACTGATGTTGGGCAATGTCTACTCCCGCTGTCCACAGACCGGCCCCCTAAAGTCTAAAAGGACAGTAAACTAACCCTCTGTTTAGAAACTTTGGAGACCCCTGTTCTAAACAAAGGGCCAGTTTACTTTGAGGGGGGCGACTGTGGCCAGCGTGAGTAGAAAATGCCCCAGCATCCGTGTAAGTAAACAATGCCTCAGGCTTGGTGGCCAGCGGGGGTAGAAACATACATATTACATGGTGGATTAAAAGTGTATGCTGTGGCCTGTCTGGCTGCTTCATAATTTTGGATTTCTCTTGACTTTTCAATGGATTCTGCTTTAGCCTGCCCTGACCTTCAACTTGTTTTCTGATTGTGGTTTCCTTATCCTGGAATGACACGAAACCTGTGGGAAACCTGGAGCACCAGCACTCAATGGTTTCTTCTGCTGACCTTCAAGTCACTGTTGGGTCATGTAATGAGAATAAGGTCAGCCAGAGGAGCAATAAAAAGCTGTTGGAGACCCAGGAGATGGACACTGCCAGGAGCGTTGGTGTCCGAGCGAACTTTAGGGGGATGATATCTCCAGGACGGGGGGGGGGGGGGTTTAGCCTTTTGGATGGCGGGAGAGGCAAGTACAGTCTTCGTTTATAGGTATTCCTTGCCTGGAGAACTTTAGCAGAGCAGAAGGGTTGCTTTAAGGGGGGGGCAGTCTGATACTGTATATATATATATATATACACACTATATACAGTCAGGGCCGTCTTTAATATTGACTGGACCCCGGGGAAAACATTTTCTTGGGCCCCCTCTTCCATGCAATTTCGCTCTCCACATGCTTTGAGACATACAATAAATAGCAGCTAGACTCAAAATCAGTTTACTGAATCAGATCAGGCAGTGATTGCGATTGGTTGCCAGAGGTTACAGTGTATCATTACCCCCCCCCCCCCCCCCCCCCCCCGATTGGCTGCTAGAGGTTTTCAGCACACATTATGGCTCACTGTTATTTTCTAGAGGTTACAGCACATGACTTCTGCTTGTTGATTGGTTGCTAGAGATTACTGTACATCAATACTGCTCACTGATTGAATGCTAGAGGTTACTGAACATCTATACCACTCACTAATTGGTTGTTAGAGGTTACTGCACATTATTACTGCTCACTGATTGGTTGCAAGAGGTTAGTGCACAGCATTACTGCTCACTGATTGGTTGCTAAAGGATACAGCACATCATCTCCTCACTGCCTGTCTGCGTATTCACATGCACCAAAATTCAGGGTGCTGTGGCACCATGTTATATTTGAAGAAGGGTTCCGCCTCCAATTTGCTTACTTTTTCAGAACATGATGTTAGGCTTAATGCCCACAATTGTAGGCAGGACTTTCAAGCATGCTCCTTTACCTCCGCAGTGGGCAGCATTCAGCAGAAGTGATGGTGGATGTGACCTCAGGGGGACATGACATACAAATGAATGCCGCCTCTATTTAAATATCAATGCCACGGTCCACGACTATTTACATATTAATGCCACCACTATTTACATATCAATGCAGGTTATTTACATGTAAACACGGGGTCTGCAGGTGAGTCATCTGTACATGGCAATAGGGCAGAGCTGGGCAGCAGCAGCAGAAGTTTACACTGAGATATCAGGACACAGCACGGGACTAAAACTTCAAGGGTTAAGGGAATTTAAACTGGGATAGTTGGCAAGTAGGGATGAGCCGAACACCGCCCTGTTCGGTTCGCACCAGAACCTGCGAACAGACCTAAAGCTCGTGTGAACTTTATAACCCTATTAAAGTCTATGGGACTCGAACGTTCAAAATCAAAAGTGCTAATTTTAAAGGCTTATATGCAAGTTATTGTCATAAAAAGAGGCCCTTGTCCCCATCAACATGGGGACATGGTGCTTTGAGGGGTCACAGACCCCCAAAGCACCCTCCCAATGTTGAGGGCATGTGGCCTGGTACGGTTCAGGAGGGGGGGGGTGCTCTCGTCCCCCCCTCTTTTCCTGCGGCCTGCCAGGTTGCGTGCTCGGATAAGGGTCTGGTATGGATTTTGAGGGGGACCCCACGCCATTTTTTTTTTTTTTTGGCCGGGGTTCCCCTTAAAATCCATCCCAGACCTGAAGGGTCTGGTATGGATATTTAGGGGGACCCCCACGTAATTTTTTTTTTTAATTTGAAGCGGGGTTCCCCTTAATATCCATAGCAGACCTGAAGGGCCTGGTAATTGAATTTGGGGGAACCCCCATGCTTTTTAAAAAAAAAAAAAAAAATATTTTTTATCAATGACTTTTTTTTTTTATCAATGACTTTCAATGAATGACTGTTCTCTGTGTTATGGGAGCCGGCAATTCATTAGCCGCGAGTGATTTTAAATAGCTTTTTTTCCTGCAAAAATGACACTTTGTGCAGGGACAGTTCTAAGCACGGGAAACATGCGCCCCTTCACAGACATACTATACACACCCCCCAGGTACGAAATTTAAAGGAATATTACACTTTTATTGTTTCACTTTAAGCATTATTAAAATCACTGCTCCTGAAAAAACTGCCGTTTATACACATTTTTTTTTTGCATTGATACATGTCCCCTGGGGCAGGACCCAGGTCCCCAAACACTTTTTATAACTTGCATATAGGCTTTTAAAATTAGCACTTGAGATTTCTCCCATAGACTTTTACAGGGTGCTCGCGGCTTTTCGAATTTGCCGCGAACACCCCAAATTGTTCGCTGTACGCTGAACAGGCGAACAGGCAATGTTCGAGTCGAACATGAGTTCGACTCGAACTTGAAGCTCATCCCTATTGGCAAGTATGAGGCAGCTGCTTTGGGCCCCACTACAGTGATGGGGCCCAGGGCAGCTGCCCCTTTTGCCCTGCCTTAAAAACGGTCCTGTATACAGTATGTAAACTTTCATAGTTGAAAAAACAAAGTGTCTACATCTCTCAGATCTCCTCTGAATTGTCATGCCTTCTACAAACATGACAGGTCCTCTTGAGTATGAGATACATCAAGAGCTGTCAATCCTAAATCCAAGTGCCCTCCGGAGATTACGGCCAGGGCCACACAGAGGGCAGATGTTCCATCTCGAGGACAGGAAATAAATTAAAACACTTTTAAGACCGAATAAAGTTTGAGAGATTTTCCTCGCATGACGTGGGGTTTTTGGGTGGCAGATGTCACTTGCAGACATAATAAAGCAAGCCTAAAATCTTGGGTGACACTCGGCGCTGGCGGCACCATAAAACAACACCGGAAAGTTCCAGGGATTACAAGGAGGCTCAGGAAGCAGATGGACAGCGGATTAAACCCCCGTACGAGGCAGAGATTTTCTTCCATCTCTAAGACGTCAACAACTCGTTCAAGTCAAGATGAAGTATGGATCGGAAATAAATTAATTTTTCACAGCGGCACAACTCCGGCACCAAGCGCCGCACCTCGTTGGCCGTAAATTGTTGCAGTTTAAAGAAAATTATTGCGGTTTACCTACCGAGGGGGAAAAAAACAAACAAACGGGGGAAAGCGCACAATGAATCCATCCATCAGCTGTCAAAAAATGCAACACAGAATTTCATGGGGTTATGTATCAACAGCGCGAAGACCGCGAGGAAGACACTGATTTTTATATGGCCGTGACATAGAGGGGGATACATATTGGGGGACACACAAGAGCTTGCAATCAGTTAAAGACGTTTACCATATTTATGTAACAAAATAGAAATATTGGAGATACGGGACTGTCTAAGGTACGAAGCTACAAAATACGTTTAGGTATAATAAAAAATAATATTTTTATTAACATATAAAATCTAAAAGATTATGATGATGAATATGATGTTTCTGGCATGTACTAATTTGATATTTTTCTTATGTTTATATGCATACTCTGAGTCTAGAGCAAGAAAATATCCTCAATATTCCCATAATTTGTACCTTACGTTTTTCTCCTGAGGAAGCCACATTGGCGAAACATGTCGAGAATAAATGGACAAATACAATGACCTGTGCACTTACAGTATACCAATATTCTGTGTTATATTTGAGATTGTATGCATGACCTCTGAACTATAATATGTATATTGCTGTGCACAAAGTCAAATCTTTTAGATTTTATATGTTAATAAAAATATTCTTTTTTATTATACCTAAACGTATTTTGTAGCTTCGTACCCAATATTTCTATTTTCTTATACTAACTTGGGATGATGGTACAATATATATAATTATTATTCGGAAAATATTCCAGTCCAACGAGTTTGAATATTCCATATTTATGTAACATTTACTTTATTCATGTAAAAAAAATCGTCGATACAGTGCCTTGAAAAAGTATTCATACCCCATGAAATTTTCCACATTTTGTCCTGTTACAACCAAAAACGTAAATGTATTTTATTGGGATGTTATGTGATAGACCAACACAAAGTGGCACATAATTGTGAAGTGGAAGGAAAATGATAAATGGTTTTACATTTTTTTTTTACAAATAAATATGTGAAAAGTGTGGTGGGGGTACATTTGTATTCAGCCCCCTTTACTCTGATACCCCTAACTAAAATCAAGTGCAAGCAATTGCCTTCCAAAGTCACCTAATTAGTAAATAGAGTCCACCTATGTGTAATTTAATCTCAGTATAAATACAGCTGTTCCGTGAAGCCCTCAGAGGTTTGTTAGAGAACCTTATGCGGCGTACACACGGTCGGAATTTCCGATGGAAACAGTCCGATGGGAGCTTTTCATCGGATTTTCCGACCGTGTGTATGCCCATCGGTCTTTTTCTGTCGGAATTTCCGACGGGCTTTGGATGGAGAACCTGTTCTCAATTTTTCCGACGGAAAACCTTTCTATCGGATTTTCCGATCGTGTGTATTCAATTCCGACACGCAAAATTCCGACGCATGCTCGGAAACAATTCGACGCATGCTCAGAAGCATTAAACTTCCCTTTTATAGTGCTGTCGAACGTGTTTTATGCTGCTGTGTTATTGACCGTCGGAATTTGGTGTGATCGTGTGTAGGCAACACAGCTTGAGCGGAATTCCGTCGGAAAAACCGTCAGAGTTTTTTTCCGACGAGAATTCCGATCGTGTGTACGCGGCATAAGTGAACAAACAGCTTCATGAAGGCCAAGGAACACACCAGACAGGTCCGGGATAAAGTTGTGGAGACATTTAAAGAAGGGTTAGGTTATTGAACATCTCACGGAGCTCTGTACAATCCATCATCGGAAAATGGAAAGAGTATGGCACAACCGCAAACCTACCAAGACATGGCTGTCCACCTAAACCAGGGATCTTCAAACTACGGCCCTCCAGTTGTTCAGGAACTACAGTTCCCATCATGCCTAGTCATGTCAGTGAATGTCAGAATTTTACAATGCCTCATGGGATGTGTAGTTCCGCAAAACAGCTGGAGGGCCGTAGTTTGAAATAGACATGTGCACAACAGAAAAATTTGTTTATTTTCGTTTCGTTTCTTTAGTTTCCGTTGATTCCTAACGATTCCTAAATTCGTAAGTCGTCGGTGTTCGTATTCGTAAAAGATTTGTAAATTTGTAAGTTGTCGGTGTTCGTATTCGTAACGATACGTATTTTCGTAAGAGTTATTTTTTCGTTGATTCGTTTTTCCGTTAGTTTAATTTTCGTTTATTCGTTTATTCAAAATTCGGACGCATTCGTATTTATTCGTACTTTCGTAACATTCGTAGATTCGTAATCGGAGCATAATTCATAATTTTATGTAATGTGTATGCTATTATTACATTGTAAGAGACACGGAAAATTACGAATTGAAAAAAAAAGTTACGAATGTACGAATTTTTTCGTTCAATCCATTCGAAGCACGTTAAGCAGCGCCATTGTAAGAGACACGGAAAATTACGAATCGGAAAAAAAAAAAAAAAGTTACGAATGTACGAATTTTTTTCGTTCAATCCATTCGAAGCACGTTAAGCAGCGCCATTGTAAGAGACACGGAAAATTACGAATCAAAAAAAAAAAAAAGTTACGAATGTACGAATTTTTTCGTTCAATCCATTCAAAGCACGTTAAGCAGCGCCATTGTAAGAGACACGGAAAATTACGAATAAAAAAAAAAAAAAAAGTTACGAATGTACGAATTTTTTTCGTTCAATCCATTCGAAGCACGTTAAGCAGCGCCATTGTAAGAGACACGGAAAATTACGAATCGGAAAAAAAAAAAAGTTACGAATGTACGCATTTTTTTCGTTCAATCCATTCGAAGCACGTTAAGCAGCGCCATTGTAAGAGACACGGAAAATTACGAATCAAAAAAAAAAAAAAAAGTTACGAATGTACGAATTTTTTCGTTTAATCCATTCAAAGCATGTTAAGCAGCGCCATTGTAAGAGACACAGAAAATTACGAATCTAAAAAAATAAAGTTACGAATGTACAAATTTTTTCGTTCAATCTATTCGAAGCACGTTAAGCAGCGCCATTGTAAGAGACACGGAAAATTACGAATAAAAAATAAAAAAAAAGTTACGAATGTACGAATTTTTTCGTTCAATCCATTCGAAGCACGTTAAGCAGCGCCATTGTAAGAGACACGGAAAATTACGAATTGAAAAAAAAAAAGTTACGAATGTACAAATTTTTTTCGTTCATTTTGATTTTCGTTGTTCCTGTTTTCGTTTTTCTGATTTTCTTCTTTCGTAGTTTCGTTGTTTCTAATTTGTTTTTTTCGGATTTTCGTTGTTTTCGGATTTGTTCGATTCAAACGATTCGTTAAAATTTTTAGCGAATCAGTCGTTCATTCGTACGATAACGAATGAATGAATATAACGAAAAAAAAACGAAAAACAAAAAAAAACGAAACTAATTGCACATGTCTAGTTTGAAGATCCCTGACCTGAACTGACAGGCCGGGCAAGGAAAACAATAATCATGGTAAGGCCCATGGTAACTCTGGAGCTTCTCCACTCCAGTCCTCAAGGAGCCCCAACAGGTCATGTTTTCAGGCTTACCATTATTTTGCACAGGTGATTTGATCAGTTTCACTGCCTTATCACAGCCGTTTCATTTGAGGGAAATCCTGAAAACATGACCTGTTGGGGCGCCTTGAGGACTGGAGTAGAGAAACACTGCTCTGGAGGAGCTTCAAAGATCCACAGCTCAGGTGGGAGAATCTGTCCACAGGACAACTATTAGTCGTGTTCTCCACAAATCTGCCCTTTATGGAAGAGTGACAAGAAGAAAGACATTGTTCAAAAAAAGCCATAAGAAAACCCATTTGCAGTTTGTGAGAAGCCATGTGAGGGACACAGCAAACATGTGGAAGAAGGTGATCTGGTCAGATGAGACTAAAATTGAACTTTTTGGCCTAAAAGCAAAACACTATGTGTGGCGAAAACTAACACTGCACATCACCCTGAACACACCATCCTCACTGTGAAACATGGTGGTGGCAGCATCACGTCGTGGAGATGCTTTTCTTCAGCAGGGACAGGGAAACTGATCAGAGTTGATGGGAAGATGAATGGAGCCAAATACAGGGCAATCATAGAAGAAAACCTGTTAAGCCCCATACACACGCTCGGATTATCCGAGGACCAGGTCCGTCGGATCATGTCCGTCGTACTTTGTCCGATGTTGGTTTTGCGTACACACGGTCGGACAAAGTTGTCGGAAAATCCGATCATTCTGAATGTGGTGACGTTTGTTGCCTACGACGGGACTACGTAGAGGCTAGTAGCCAATAGCTTTGGTCTTGTAATGTGATCTGAGCATGCGTAGCACTTTGTCCGTCGGAATTCGATACACACGATCGGAATTGGTGTGATCGGACTTTGTTGTCGAAAAATCTATCCAGCAGGAGATAGGACTTTGTCCGTCGGACAATCCGACGTACACTGTCCGATGGTGCCTACACATGGTCGGATTTTACGACAACATTGTCCGATCGGACAGAATCCATGGGGAAATCCGACCGTGTGTATGGGGCTTTAGAGTCTGCAAAAGACTTGAGACTGGGGAGGAGGTTCACCTTCCAGCAGGACAATGACCCGAAACATACAGCCAGAGCTACAATGGAATGGTTTAGATCAGCGGTTCTCAACCCGCGGGTCGTGACCCCCTGGGGGGGTCGATTGCTGATTTGCCAGGGGGGTCGAAAACGCTGTTCCAATCCGGACAGACCAGACTCAATACACATAGTAATGTTGGGTCCGTCTCGGCCAGCGAGACGTCACTTTCAGGAGAGAAGTAACTACGTGGAAGTGACGTTCCGTGGCCGCCATCTTGGTACACTTGTCCGTAGTAAGGCTACAGTTAGAAGTCGGCAAGCGGACATCTTTTTACACCCACCGAAGTCTTGCATTTTACACTTATTTTTACCAGTAAACTGGGCTTATATACTATATAAAGGCCCCCCCCACAGGGAGACGGACGGCAAATGCCTTACCTTATGGAGGCAGGGGGAAGAACGAGCTGTGGCCGCTCTGACCGATTCTGCCAGGGCGGACAGAGAGACATTCTCCTCCCGTCTGCACAGGAACAGAAAGTGTGTCCTGAGATATGATCGGCCAGGAAGTCCTAAGACTCCTTGGCCAATAGGGGCTTCCTGATTGGCTAGGAGGAGAATAAGGAAGACAATAGTGAATATTCATTCACTATTGTCACACAAGTGGGTGGGCTCGGGGCGCAGTGTCCTGCGCCCTGAGCCCACCCTTTTTTGAAGCCTATTAGAGCCTCCGGCTCTAATAAAAAAAATGGAATCCATGCATCCGGCGCTCCGCATGTAGATTAGGGGGCCGGACGCATGGATGTGGGGGCGGCGCCCCTGTGCCCTGCATGACTTGCCACCACTGCATAGGATGTCCACCCAGAATGAGGAAGCGGTTAAACATGTCTGCCTTAGTTCATCCCCATTACATGGTGGATCAAATTCAGTGGTGGCTGGTGCAAAAAAAAATTGGGGGGGGGGGGCGCAAACAAACTGAAAAAAAAAAACATCAATTCCCGCCACTGTGCCCATCAAGCGCAGCCACTGTGCCCATCAAACACAGCCACTGTGCCCATAAATTTCCGCCACTGTGCCATCAAACACAGCTACTGTACCCATCAATTGCTTCCAGTGTGCCCATCAATTGGCCCACTGTGTCCATCAATTTTGACCACTATGCCCAATCAATTGCTGCCAGTGTGCCCCATCAATTGATGCCAGTCTGCCCATTGCCAGTGTGCCCATCAATTGCTGCCAGTGTGCCCATCAATTGCTGCCAGTGTGCCCCATCAATTGGCGCCACTGTGTCCATCAATTTCCACCACTATGCCCAATCAATTGCCGCCAGTGTGCCCCATCAATTGCCGCCAGTGTGCCCTATCAATTGCTGCCAGTGTGCCCCATCAATTGCTGCCAGTGTTCCCATTGCCAGTGCGCCCATCAATTGCTGCCAGTGTGCCCATCAATAGCTGCCAGTGTGCCCCATCAAATGCTGCCAGTGTACCCCATCAATTGCCACCAGTGTGCCCGATCAATTGCCACCAGTGTACCCCATCAATTGCCACCAGTGTACCCCATCAATTGCTGCCAGTGTGCCCCATCAATTGCCACCAGTGTACCCCATCAATTGCTGCCAGTGTGCCCCATCAATTGCCGCCAGTGTACCCCATCAATTGCCACTACTGTTCCCCATCAAATGCTGCCAGTGTGCCCCCCCCCCCCGGCACTTCCTTGTCTCGGCACTGTCCTCCACGCTCCGAGTCCTCCATGTCTTCTCCCGCCCTCTTCCTGTCATCTCTGCTATGATTGGAAGCCTGATAGGTGTCCAATCACAGCGCATGTCGCTTCAGCCAATCAGGTGACAGGGTAACCAGACCCGAGCCCCTGATTGGCTGAGAAGCGGGTCAGTGTTAGGGAAGCAATGTAACACAACACTGTGTATACAGCGAACGCACAGCATTGCGCCCGCTGTTTATCAATTTGGAAGCCTATTAGAGCCGAAGGCTCTAATCAGGCCCTTCCAACCCCCCCCCCCCCCCTGGCAAGGGGCCGGACACCTGAACAGGGGGCGGCAGCGGTGAAGATAGATAGATTCATGCAATGCATGAATCTATTTATTGGTGATAGAGCGGTGCAGGAGAGAGGGGGGGCGGCGCTCCTGCGCCCTCTATGGACGCACCGCCACTGGTCAAATTGGATTGGCATGGGATGGCAGGGCGGCCACTTAGCATGGGACCTGGAAGATGGGTCACTGGAGTATCATGTTCTACTACAATGGATTTTCTATAAAAATTCCACAGTTATGGAATATACATAGGTACCATCGGTCCAAAATATCCAGACCTGGAAATATTCCTTATGCCCCGTACACACGGTCGGATATTCCGATGGAAAAAGTCCGATCGGATTATGTTGTCGGAAAATCCGATCGTGTCTGGGCTCTAGCGGGCCTTTTCCATCGGAATTTCCGACGGAAAAAAAATTTGAGAGTGGGATCTCAAATTTTTCCCACAACAAAATCCGACTTTTTCCGATCGCGTGTAGTGAATTCCGACGGACAAAGTGCCACGCATGCTCAGGTCAAATTACGAGACCAAAGCTATTGGCTCCTGGCCTCTACGTAGTTCCGTAGTACGCCACGTTCGGAAACGATTGGATTTTCCGAAAAACTTTGTCCGACCGTGTGTATGCAACACCAGCTTAGGACAAAATCCATCGGAAAAAAATCGGACGGATTTTGTGGTCGGAATTTCCCACCGTGTGTACGGGGGGGGGGGGGGCTTATTCCTAGGTAAAGCATCCCTTCCATCAGCTACGACCTTCTTGCACTGCCTAGAAAAACGAGAGACCATCATTGGACCTAAAATAAGGTATGGAATGAAAATGGGTTTTAATTATTTCATTGACATGTGGATGGATGGGGGGTGGGGGATGGGGGGGCGTGGGGGGTCCAGGGAGTCTGAAATAAAGACTGATTAAAGCTCCCCTGTAAGGACTGGGTGTTCCCAGAACATCAGCAGGGTGGCCCTGGTGTATTTAAGTAGCTTGAAAACTCTTCCACAGCCGAGGGTCTGCCTTCCAAATGAATACATTTTCCCAGTCTGATGAATACCTACCTTAAAGCAATTTCTCTATACTAGATGCCCCCCCCCCCCATGTTTGTATGCACCCCTCTTACATTTTATCATTTAATCCCCGCCGCACATTATTCCCCCGGCGCCAACCGCCCCCCCCCCCCCCCCGCTGCTCCGATTGCTCTTCACCCCGGGTTTCCTCTCCGTCCGTCCATTATTGAAGCTTTTTTTGAAAATCAAAATAAGAAACCACCTCAAATAATTCAGAAGCAGCACGGCGGCCCGTTCTTCTGTCCCCGGGGCAGGTTATTTTGTAGCTTTATTTTCTCCGCTTCTCAATAAAAGCAGAAAAAAAAAACACAAAAAAAAAAAACACCTCTTTCATTTTAGATACGCCGTATATACATACACAGCTTCCGTTCGTCTATCTTTGCCTTTCACGATTGCGCGCCGCCCCCCCCCCCCCCCTTCTTGGACTGATGTATATAAATAAATAAAAAAAAATCTCCTGCCAAACATGTATTTTTTTTTTTTTAAAGTAGACCTAGCATCCATAGGTGTGTGCACAGGGTGCGCCAGGGGTTTTTAAAAAAATGTTTAAAAAAAATATTGATGAAAATGATAATAATACATATATTTTTTTTTAATACTAGAAAATGTAATAATAAAAAAAAAAAAAAAAACTACTGACACCATCCTCTGCCCTACTGACACCCAGTATGGTGCAGATTTCCCCTGTTTAAACCCCTGATATTTCAAGGTCCCTAATGTGTTTTTTATGTTTATACATATATATATATATATATATATATATATACATATATATATTTATATATATATATATATATATAGTCTGTATAATATTTGTATGGTCCAGGAGGGGGGGGGGCACTCGCTCATTCCCCCCCCCCCCTTTCCTGACCTACCGGGCTGCATGCTCAGATAAGGGTCTGGTATGGTTCTTGGGGGGGGACGGGACCCCCCGTTGCTTTTTTTATTCATTTTGGTGTGTGGTTCCCCTTCAAGATCCTCAAAACACAAGTTGCATGCCACAAGTGGGATCATGATGATCCGACTTGGATGCGACTTCTATTCAAATCAATGGGCTGAAAGTCAGATTGGTTAAGGCGCTTGACACGGCTTAAAACGCTGGCCCTGTTTTTTTTGTTTTTTTTTCTTGCAACTCAAAAACACCTATGCCACTTACAGCTCATGAAAAAAAAAAAAAAAACACACGTTGGCTGGAGGTGGGTATTAAAGCACTAGTTTATTTTTATAATGAAATGTCATTTATTAATAGAAATAAAAAATAAGTGTAATATTGTTTATTTTATTCATTTATGTTTAGAATATTATAATACATTTTATTCAACTATTTATATTTATTTATTTATTTATATTTATTTATATATATATATATATATATATATATATATATATATATATATATATATATATATATATATATATATATATTATTTTTTAAATATTTTTTTTTAAATATAAATATATTTAAATATTTAATATATCATTTAGTATACTATACTTAGTATACAATATAAATAAATATATTTAAATATTTAAAGTAGAGATATAGAGATCTATATATATATAAGAAAAAATGAAAATTGGTCACCCTCTTCAAAAGGTTGGGAGAATTAGAAGATGTATGCCACATCCGATAATTAATGAAAGAACTAGAAGGGTTTTCCCCTAGGTTGGTGGACTTTTAGTGGGCATTACTATGCTTTCCCAAATAAATTTCAATGATGTATAATAACAAGATTTATTGAAAAAGTTAAATATATAGAAAAAAAGTTTACATGAGATACATTTAAAACAGCATCAAACATATGTAAATAATTTGTTACATGACATCCGACTAGACACGTTTCGGAGTATACTATTCTCCTTCTTCAGTGGTCGTGGTGTCGAAAACAGAATTTAGTTCTAGAATGCAAAAAAATATATGTATAGTTTTAACATAATAGGATACATTTATGGGAGAGGGGGGGGGGGGCTATCCAGGGCATCGGCAAGTATGGAGGAGGAAAGGGGGGGGGGGGGGGGGGGGGGGGGGGGGGGAAGGGAAGAGGTCCAGAACATGTATCCTATACAGAGAGGGATATTCCTGTGCTGTGCCTATGTGACACTCTATTCTTTGTTTTTAAATACGGCGAAACGTCTGAACCATCAATGCATCAATCTTTATGTAAGTCCACAAATATGACCCTGTATATATCTGATGTCTTTGGTCTCCCTAGCCAGATACTGCTCCCTGATATTGTGAGTAATATATGTTTAACATCTATGTAATATCCCTCTCTGTATAGGATACATGTTCTGGACCTCTTCCCTTCCCCCCCCCCCCCCCCCCCCCCCTTTCCTCCTCCATACTTGCCGATGCCCTGGATAGCCCCCCCCCCCCCTCTCCCATAAATGTATCCTATTATGTTAAAACTATACATATATTTTTTTGCATTCTAGAACTAAATTCTGTTTTCGACACCACGACCACTGAAGAAGGAGAATAGTATACTCCGAAACGCGTCTAGTCGGATGTCATGTAACAAATTATTTACATATGTTTGATGCTGTTTTAAATGTATCTCATGTAAACTTTTTTTCTATATATTTAACTTTTTCAATAAATCTTGTTATTATACATCATTGAAATTTATTTGGGAAAGCATAGTAATGCCCACTAAAAGTCCACCAACCTAGGGGAAAACCCTTCTAGTTCTTTCTATATATATATATATATATATATATATATATATATATATATATATAAACAACTTCAAGGGTAAGATGCACTCAACGATCCTGGTAAGTGCCAACAATTTGGTCCTTCCCACAGGCCGATATGTAGAAACCACGATACGGATTGCTGCACAAAATTATTTTATTTTCTTGAAAAAGAGAAATTCAAATTCAACTCATGAGCCAGATGCAACTGGCAGTAGACATTTCGTAGATAGCGCCCTTCCTCACAATCTCAAGTCTGTATATGTATATGTAAATATGTATATGTATATATATATATATATATATATATATATATATAATATATATATATATATATATATATATATATATATATATATATATATATATATATATATTTATTTTTTATTTTTTTTTATATATATTTTTTTTTTAAATATATATAAAAAAATATATATTTTTTTATATATATTTTTTTTAAATATAAATATAAAAAATAATAATATGATAAGGCTTGTACATTGAATTTTCATTCTTGAAAAAGAGAAATTCAAATTCAACTCATGAGCCAGATGAAACTGGCAGTAGACGTTTCGTAGATAGCGCCCTTTCTCACAATCTCAAGTCTGTATATGTATATGTAAATATGTATATGTATATATATATATATATATATATATATATATATATATATATATATATATTTATTTTTTATTTTTTTATATATATTTTTTTTAAATATATATAAAAAAATATATATTTTTTTTATATATATTTTTTTTAAATATAAATATAAAAAATAATAATATGATAAGGCTTGTACATTGAATTTTCATTCTTGAAAAAGAGAAATTCAAATTCAACTCATGAGCCAGATGAAACTGGCAGTAGACGTTTCGTAGATAGCGCCCTTTCTCACAATCTCAAGTCTGTATATGTATATGTAAATATGTATATGTATATATATATATATATATATATATATATATATATATATATATATATATATATATATATATATATATTATTTTTTATTTTTTTATATATATATTTTTTTAAATATATATAAAAAAATATATATTTTTTTATATATATTTTTTTTTAAATATAAATATAAAAAAATAATAATATGATAAGGCTTGTACATTGAATTTTCATTCTTGAAAAAGAGAAATTCAAATTCAACTCATGAGCCAGATGAAACTGGCAGTAGACGTTTCGTAGATAGCGCCCTTTCTCACAATCTCAAGTCTGTATATGTATATGTAAATATGTATATGTATATATATATATATATATATATATATATATATATATATATATATATATATATATATATATATATATATATATATATATATATATATTTTATTTTTTTATATATATATTTTTTAAATATATATAAAAAAATATATATTTTTTATATATATATATTTTTTAAAATATAAATATAAAAAATAATAATATGATAAGGCTTGTACATTGAATTTTCATCACTTGAAGAGGAATTTCTGTCTCCATTTTATCTTTTTACAATTGCTCATCACCAAAAAAATGGCTCAATCGAAAGACGTGTTAATTAGTGATTGTTTGTTGTTTCCAATGTGCCCTAAAAATAACCGAGCGATGCTGTTTTTTACCAGTCCAGCTTCATAACAGTTAAAAGAAAACTGCTGCGCTTCCCTTCTCAGTGGGGAAAAAAAAAAAAAAAAAATAACACAACACTTATTTGTATTTTTAAAGAGAATTCCCTTTGAAATGAATGGGCCGTCTTCATGCACTGCGACAGTATGAATGGACCCTCAAAGTAGATCTAAATACCATCACTAATCCCATAAAAAGGTTTGACATGTTAATAGAATATCCCAAAAAATTCCGTTCTTCCTAAATCACAACATTTAAATGAAAGAATTAAATGCAACTCCAACAATATCTGTGCCACACCCCTATTATTTGGATAATATTTATACTAAGTATAATCATTAAAATAATACTTAAAATATTAAATATTTAAATATATTCATTTATATAAAATATATATTTTTTTATATAATTAAAATATATTAATTTTTTTCACAAATCAGTCTTTTTTTTATAATAACATCCCCCCCCCCCCCCCCCAAACTGCTCCCTCTTTAAATGTAGAGGCAGCGGCTGGGGATGTACACATTACGTGGCAAGAATTATAACCCCATGTTGCTTCGCGCCCACCGATGGTGACCAAGTCAAGTGAATGGGCATGAGCGCCACAACCGCATGCAATGCCTTTGAGGCACTATTTTATCCTCTGATACCAACAATGGGGGGAAAATTTCTCCCAATGACACCAACGATGGGGCACATTTCTACCCACACCAATGATGGGGCACAGTTACTCACAATGATGCCAACAATGGGGCACAATGACACCAATGATGGGACACGGTTTCTTTCAATGATACCAACAATTGGGCCCAATGACACCAATTATGGGGCCCAATGACACCAATGATGGGGCACAATTCCTCCCAATGACACCAATGATGGGGCCCAATGACACCAATGATGGGGCCCAATGACACCAATGATGGGACCCAATGACACCAACGATGGGACCCAATGACACCAATTATGGGGCAAAATTCCTCCCAATGACATCAACGATGGGGCCCAATGACACCAATGATGGGGCCCAATGACACCAATGATGGGGCACAATTCCTCCCAATGACACCAACGATGGGACCCAATGACATCAACGATGGGGCCCAATGACACCAATGATGGGGCACAATTTTCTCCCAATGACACCAACGATGGGGCTTAATGACACCAATGATGGGGCACATTTCCACCCAATGACACCAACGACGGGGCACAATTTCTCTCAATGACACTAACAATGGGGCACAATGACACCAATGATGGGGCACAGATCTTACCAATGATACCAACAATGGGGCACATTTCCACCCACACCAATGACAGGCCACAGTTTCTCACAATGACACCAACAATGGGGCCCGAGGACACCAATGATGGGGCACAATTCCTCCCAATTATACAAATTATAGGGCACAGTTCCACCCAATAACACCAACGATGGGGCACTATTTCACTCTCAATGACGCCAACAATAGGGCCCAATGACAACAATGATGGGGCACAATTCCCTCCAATGACACCAACAATGGGGCACTATTTCTCTCAATGATACCAACAATGGAGCCCAATGACGGGGCACATTTCCTCCCAATGACACCAACAATGGGGCATTATTTTGTCCCACTGACCTTTTATTACTCCCACTGACCGGCTCCTCGTAAAGTCTGAAGGACAAGCGGAACTTCCATCATTTTTTCATCTTTCCATCTATTAAATCTTCTGCCCTTGTTGTTGTTTTAACTTTGGATAGTAAAACATTTTTTTCTGACAGTAAATCCCTTATACAGCCCACTTCCTGTTTCTTGTCTGGTCATTGGCCTAGGATTATGACATCATACACAGCTCTCTCTCTCTCACTCTCATGAGAGTTTGCCAGGAAGGGAGGGAGGATGAGTCATAAGAGGGCCAATGAGAGCTGCAGAGCTGGAGGTGTGTCTCTGTGTAAATCTAGGAAGTGAACAGGCAGCAGCTTCAGCTGCCCACAGTTAAAATGGCTGCTGCCAGACTCAGCGGAGGGAGATTCCTGCAGCATATTTGGCAAGTACAGAATCACAGTATATATAAAATAATATGTAAAGTGGTTGGAGGGAAGCTTCAGAATGGCAAAGATGTTTTTATTACAAACTTTGTGAGCAGACTGCAGTTCCTCTTTAAAGTGGCCCTTTGTTTAGAGGGATTTAATAGATGGAAAGATGAAAAATGCAGAAGTTCCGCTTTAATGTCCTTCAGACTTTACGAGGGGCCGGTCAGTGGGAGTAATAAAAGCCCAGTGGGACAAAATAATGCCCCATTGTTGGTGTCATTGGGAGGAAATGTGCCCCATCATTGGTGTAATTGGGCTCCATTGTTGGTGTCATTGAGAGAAATAGTGCCCCATTGTTGGTGTCATTGGGAGGAAATGTGCCCCATCATTCCTATCGTTGGGAGGCCCCCCCGGTGAAACCATAAAACACCTCCTCACCGCCTGTCAAACACCTCTGAAAAGCAATCTGAGCGTGGATCGCATTTCAGAGGAGGCTCCAGTCGCACCTTAACGTTGCTCATTTTTGCCTGCGTTTATGAAGCACAATAAAAAAAACGCATGTTGCGTTTGCAATGCCATCCATTGTTAATGGCACCCCCCCCCCCCGAACGCGTGTTTTGCCGCAAGCAAAAACGCAGTAAATCGCACAGAAAAAAATGCACACAAATGAGAGCAGAAAAAAAAGCTACTTTGCCGATTTTTCCGGGTGTAGGGCGGCCCATTGAGATGAATGTGATGCCCTATGCTGGTCGCGTGAAAAATGCGCAAAAAAAAAAAAAAAAAAAAAAACACGTCGAGTAAACACTAGGATAAAATCCCTGCAGGATCTCAGTGCTGCGGAGAACTCGCCCACGCGTGGTGTTGTAGAACAGCGGCCTTCACCGGTAGAACGTTTTTGAGTACAGCCACCAGCGCGGTTCGGCCCCAACAGACGCAGCCGGAGATCAATAGGAAATAGATGAGCCCGGCGTATCAGCTTTCAGCTCATGGTGGGAAGGAGGCTAATGGATTGATCGGGGATTGATCAGAGCTGCCTGGAATAGAGTGCACAGCGGGAGATCTATGGATCAGACATTGATTAGGCAAGCCTGCCAGAGGCGTGGAAAGCTCGAGATCCATTAATTGGATATAGATTGGACGGGTCCGGGAGAACAACGTATAGATGGACAAGCTGGGAGGGGGGGGGGGGGGGGGGAGGTTTGCCAGGCGGCTGAAAACATAATGTAGAATTCAGGAGCCATTCAGTCCAATATTGATAGTTTCCCTGGGCTGAATTATTAACCAGAAGGACTAAAATACTCCAAAATCCTGGAGAAAATGCTGCTTCGGGCTCCCTCCAGTGCTGATCACATCATGGAAAACTTGGGAATTTAGTCACAGGATACTCATTGGCTGGGAGGAAGACATGTGCAATTCGTTTCGTTTTTTTTCGTTTTTTTTCGTTATTTTAGTTTGTTCGTTTTCGTACGAATGAACGAATCATTCGAATCGTACGAATCCGAATAACGAATCGTAACGAATCGTTCGAATCGTACAAATCCGATTAACAAATCATTTGAATCGAACGAATCCAAAAAACAACGAAAATCCGAAAAAAACTAATTAGAAACAACGAATGTGCTAATAAAGAAAATCCGAAAAACGAAAAAATTCGTACATTCGTACCTTTTTTTTTTTTGTTGAATTGGTAATTTTCCGTGTCCCTTACAATGGCGCTGCTAAACGTGCTTCGAATGGATTGAACAAAAAAATTCGTACATTCGTAACTTTTTTTTCAATTCGTAACTTTTTTTTTTCGATTCGTAACTTTTTTTTATTTTTTCGATTTGTAATTTTCCGTGTCTCTATTGAACCAAAAAATTCGTACATTCGTAACTTTTTTTTTTCGATTCGTAACTTTTTTTTTTTTTCGATTCGTAACTTTCCGTGTCTCTATTGAACCAAAAGATTCGTACATTTGTAACTTTTTTTTCGATTCGTAACTTTTTTTTCGATTCGTAAATTATTAAAATGTAATAATAGCATACACATTACATCAAATTATGAATTATGCTCCGATTACGAATCTACGAATGTTACAAATGTTACGAATGTACGAATAAATACGAATGCGTCCAAAAATTAAACTAACGAAAAAACGAATCAACGAAAAAAAATAACTCTTACGAATGTACGAATCGTTACGAATCGACGGAAACGAAAAAACGAAACGAAAATTTTTCTTTTTTTTTTCGGAAACGAAAAAAACGAAACGAAAATAAACAAATTTTTTTGTTGTGCACATGTCTACTGGGAGGATCGGTCCACCCATTCTGAATTCTGCCAGCAGAGGTCACTAGACTAGATATGTGCGGTTAGCTTTGTTCCGAATTAAAATTCGGACAAATTTGGGGTTTTCGGAAATTCGAATGTATCCGAATTTCCGAATTAGAATAGTACTGAATTTAAACAAATCCAAAATCCAAAACGACAAAAAAAAAAATTTACGTTTTTGAATTTGAATAGTTTTCCAATTTTTAAAAAGAGAATAAAATAAAATAGAAAATAAAGGAATAAAATAGAAAAAAAAATGTATTCTATTTGTTTATTTTCTATTCTATTTTATTCTCATTGGAAAACGATTGAAAAATTTATGAAATTTGAATTCGAAACGTTTTCGAATTTGAATAGTTTTCCAATGAGAATAAAAATAAATAATAAAAATAAAAAAGTCAATACGTTTTCCCAGTTTTTTGTGGTAAAATTAGGTGCCTCGGCTTATATTCGGGTCGGCTTATACTCAAGTAAATACGCTAAATTAGTTTCATTAGCTTAATTTGTTTTTGGAATTTAGTTTCGAATCGATTCGAAAAGTTTTTGAATTTGAATGGTTTTCCAAATTTTCAAAAAGAATAAAATAGAATAGAAAATAAAGGAATAGAATAGAAATGTGTTTTTTTTTTTTCTAATTTATTCCTTTATTTTCTATTTTATTTTATTCTCTTTGAAAATTGGAAAACCTTTTAAATTCAAAAACGTTTCGAATCGATGCGAAACTAAATTCCGAAAACAAATGAAACTAATGAAACTAATTTAACTGAACTAATTTACCGTATATACTCGAGTATAAGCCGACCAGAATATAAGCCGAGGCACCTAATTTTACCACAAAAAACTGGGAAAACGTATTGACTCGAGTATAAGCCTAGGGTGAGAAATGCGCAGCTACTGTAAGTGGAAAAGAGGGTCAACAATGCCCATTTGCAGCCTCACTGTGCCCATTTGCAGCCATAGGTCCCCCAAACTTGGTAGTTAAGGGTTCCTAGATGCTCCCTAGCTGCAGACAATTTTGGGGTCTCTGAACCCAAAGGGTCCCGAAATTACATTGCTGCAGATGGACACAGTTGACCGATTTTGGGGCCCCGTATCTCTGGGCCACTTGGTGCTAGGAACCCCAAATTGGATATGTTGTAGTGTTGGTTCCACTGGGTTTGCACACCAAATTTGGGGTTCTTAGCACCAAGTGTCCCCGAGATACGGGGGCCCCAAAGTCGGGTCGGAAAATGTCAAGCACTTTTCTGCAGCAGAGAATGACCCCATATCTCGAGGCCACTTAATGCTAGGAACCCCAAATTTGGATATGTTGTAGAGTTGGTTTCACTGGGTCTGCACACCAAATTTGGGGTTCCTAGCGCCAAGTGCACCAAGCGCAAAGTCGGGTCGGAAAATGTAATTTTTTGCTGCAGAAAAGTGCTTGACTCGAGTATAAGCCGAGGGGGGCACTTTCAGCACAAAAAAATGTCGTACGAATGAACGAACGATTCGCTAAAAATTTTAACGAATAACGAATTATCGAATCGAACGAATATGAAAAACAACGAAAATCCGAAATAACCTAATTAGAAACAACGAAACTACGAAAAAAGAAAATCCGAAAAACGAAAACAGGAACAACGAAAATCAAAATGAACCAAAAAATTCGTACATTCGTAACTTTATGAATTGGTAATTTTCCGTGTCTCTTACAATGGCGCTGCTTAACGTGCTTCGAATGGATTGAACGAAAAAATTCGTACATTCGTAACTTATTTTTTTTTTTTTTTTTTTTTTTTTTGCGATTCGTAATTTTCCGTGTCTCTTACAATGGCGCTGCTTAACGTGCTTCGAATGGATTGAACGAAAAAATTCGTACATTCGTAACTTTTTTTTTTCGATTCGTAATTTTCCGTGTCTCTTAAAACGTAATAACAGCATACACATTACATAAAATTTATGAATTATGCTCCGATTCCGAATCTACGAAAACAATGTTACGAAACTACGAATAAATCAATCTAACGAAAGTACGAGTGTAACTAAATCTACGAAAAATACGAATGCGTCCGAATTTCGAATAAACGAAAAATAAACTAACGGAAAAACGAATCAACGAAAAAATAACTCTTACGAAAATACGAATCGTTACGAATACGAACACCGACGACTTACGAATTTACGAATCGTTACGAATCAACGGAAACGAAAGAAACGAAACGAAAATAAACAAATTTTTCTATTGTGCACATGTCTACCAGATAAAATATTGTAGTGGGCCAGATGTGGCCCTGGGGCCACGGTCTGGAGACCCCCTTTTCCCCAAGATTCTAAATAAACAGTAGGAATCTCGTGGTTTCTGCTTTCAGCTCATTGTGGCAAATTTGTGAGACAGTTTTACTTCAAGCAAACCGACTTCGGTCTGACGGAAAATTATCGGCCATCACAGCCAGCGCCATCCTCCGTGATTTATTGTGGTTTTAAGTGAAGGTATGTTTGTGCCGGGACTGTCTGTCATCTGTAATAGACATGTGCACAACAAAAAAATTTGTTTATTTTCGTTTTGTTTTTTTCGTTTCCGTTGATTCGTAACGATTCGTAAATTCGTAAGTCGTCGGTGTTCGTATTCGTAACGATTCGTATTTTCGTAAGAGTTATTTTTTCGTTGATTCGTTTTTCCGTTAGTTTAATTTTCGTTTATTTGAAATTCGGACGCATTCGTATTTATTCGTACATTCGTAACATTCGTAACATTCGTAGATTCGTAATCAGAGCATAATTCATAATGTTATGTAATGTGTATGCTATTATTACATTTTAAGAGACACGGAAAATTACGAATCGAAAAAAAAAGTTACGAATGTACAAATTTTTTTGTTCAATCCATTCGAAGCACGTTAAGCAGCACCATTGTAAGAGACACGGAAAATTACGATTCAAAAAAAAAAAAAAATTTACGAATGTACGAATTTTTTCGTTCAAACCATTCGAAGCACGTTAAGCAGCACCATTGTAAGGGACACGGAAAATGACCAATTCAACAACAAAAAAAAAAGTTACGAATGTACGAATTTTTTCGTTCATTTTCATTTTCGTTGGTTCCTGTTTTCGTTTTTCGGATTTTCTTCATTCGTACATTCGTTGTTTCTAATTTGTTTTTTTCGGATTCGAACGATTCGTTATTTGTTAAAATTTTTAGCGAATCGTTCGTTCATTCGTACGATAACGAATGAATGAAAATAACGAAAAAAAAAGAAAAACGAAACGAATTGCACATGTCTAATCTGTAGACAAGTGTCCTTCCCGTCACCGATCCCCCCCATAGAAGACCTACTGAGCACAGGACCATCTGTCCCCCCCCCCCCCCCCCCCCCCCCCCCCCACCCAGACTTTGAAACCTGAGCACCCCCCCCTTGCCGGACTCCCTAATTAGTATCAGAGTAGTATGTAATACATGTGTGTGGGTTGATCTGGTTACAAATTGTTATTGGGTTAATCGGTGGAAGAATGTGAGGCCGTGACCCGGCTTAGGATCTCAAATTAGGACTCAACCTTGAGATGGGGTGACAGCACTGACTCCATGATGGGACTTTACAGCTGAACCCACCCAGGACAAGAAGTCCTCATCTCTAAGGGGCTGGGCGGGGCCACAGACATTCTGCAGGAAAAGGATAAACTTCACATATAAACTTTACAACTCGTTTACTACCATTAACCACTTCAGCCCCGGACCAATTTGCAGCCAAAGGACCAGGCCCCTTTTTTGCGATTCGGCACTGCGTCGCTTTAACTGACAATTGCGCGGTCGTGCGACGTGGCTCCCAAACAAAATTGACGTCCTTTTTTTCCCCCAAATAGAGCTTTCTTTTGGTGGTATTTTATCGCCCCTGCGGTTTTTATTTTTTGCGTTATAAACAAAAAAGAGCGACAATTTTGAAAAAAAAACGCATTCTTTTTTATTTTTTGGTATAATAAATATCCCCCAAAAATATATAAAAAAAACATTTTTTTTCCTCAGTTTAGGCCGATACGTATTCTTCTACATATTTTTGGTAAAAAAAATCGCAATAAGCGATTATTGATTGGTTTGCGCAGAAGTTATAGCGTTTACAAGATAGGGGATTGTTTTATAGCATTTTTTATTAATATTTTTTTTTTTTTAGTAGTAATGGCGGCGATCAGCGATTTTTATTGTGACTGCGACATTATGGCGTACACATCGGACATTTTTGGGACCATTGTCATTTATACAGCAATCAATGCTATTTAAATGCATTGATTCCTGTATAAATGACACTGGCAGTGAAATGGTTAACCACTAGGTGGCAGTGTAGGGTTAAGTATGCCTAGGGCGTGTTTCTTACTGTGGGGGGGGCGTGGCTGTCAGCTAGTGAATGCTGATCTCTGCTCCAATCACAGGGAGCAGAGATCGGCGTCACTAGTTGCTAGGCAGAACGGGGAGATGCTGTTTATTTCAGCATCTCCCCGTTCAGCCTTACCGTGAGACGATCGAGTCCGCGGGACCCGCGACCGGCCTCACGGGGTCCCGACCGGCGCGCTCCCGATGGCACAGGACGGCATTAAAGAGGGAATTATATATACGCCCTCCTGCCTGTTCGTGCCATTCTGCCGACGTATATCGTCGTGCGCCGGTCGGGAACCGGTTAAGGAGCTGAGGGCTGTTCGTGGTTAAACCCTATAGGGTTACATACCCTATATTACCAAAAATATTGGGACGCCTGCCTTTACACGCAGATGAACTTTAATGACATCCCAGTCAAATGCCCTGTACGGAAAATTGTGACGGAAAAAGTCTGATCGGATTATGTTGTCGGAAAATCCGATTGTGCGTGGGCTCTATCGGACTTTTTTCCGTTGGAATTTCCGACGGAAAAAGTTTGAGAGCTGGATCTAAAAATTTTCCGACAACAAAATCCGATCTGACTTTTTCCGATCGTGTGTTGAGAATTCTGACGCACAAAGCTCTGAAAATTTTTTGGAGACGAAAGCTATTGGCTACTGGCCTCTACGTAGTCCCGTTGTACTTTTTGGAATGTCACCTCGTTCCGAAGGATCGGATTTTCCGACAACTTTGTGCGACCGTGTGTATGCAAGACAAGTTTCGGTCAAAATGCGTCGGGAAAATCTGACGGATTTTGTGGTCGGAATTTCCGACCGTGTGTATGGGGCGTTCAAAATTGAGTTGGCCCACCCATTGCCGCTAAAACAGCTTCAACTTTTCTGTAGACCTGTGCGATTAGTTTCCGTAAATTCGCACATCCGGGAGGATCCGAACTACGAATTTCTATGCTTTCCGGATTTTGTACGAAATTTCGTTTACGGATTTTGGATCCAAATTCCGTTACAACGGAAACGTGACCCGTGTTTTGTTGACCAATCAGAGGTTTTCTTCTGCTGCTGAGTGAGGGTTGGGAAAATGACCTTTTTTAATATGGGAGTGGGAGAGACTGGTACTGGTAGTCGATTCAGAATCGGAACAAAATAAGAATGTTCATTAATTATGATCATTCGTTATGATGAAGTTAAAAAAAAAAACAGGAAGTCAGCACAGCACAGGGATGGTGGGAGCCCACCCCCCCATTGAAAACGTCACCTATGACGAAACGCGTCTGGGAGGCCACGCAGTGACGTCACCACGCTACTCCAGAGGAGGACGGGCTCCTGAATTTGCTGTTTTGTTTTTAATGCGATTTTGATCTTATTCAACATGTAAGTGCAATACTATATTTTTTTATTGAACATATGAACGTTATCACACTATGGGCAGTTTCTCTTTCCTTTGAGCCTATTGCAATATCATCTAAGTACGGTACGATCCTGTGAAATAGACATGTGCACAACAGAAAAATTTGTTTATTTTCGTTTCGTTTTTTTAGTTTCCGTTGATTCGTAAATTCGTACGCCGTCGGTGTTCGTATTCGTAACGATTCGTATTTTCGTAAGAGTTTATTTTTTCGTTGATTCGTTTTTCCGTTAGTTTAATTTTTGTTTATTAGTTTATTCGAAATTCGGACGCATTCGTATTTATTCGTACATTCGTAACATTTGTAACATTCGTAGATTCATAATCGGAGCATAATTCATAATTTTATGTAATGTGTATGCTATTATTACATTTTAAGAGACACGGAAAATTACAAATTGAAAAAAAAAAGTTACGAATGTACGAATTTTTTCGTTCAATCCATTCGAGGCACATTAAGCAGCGCCATTGTAAGAGACGCGGAAAATTACCAATTCAACAAAAAACAAAAAAAGTTACGAATGTACGAATTTTTTCGTTCATTTTGATTTTCGTTGTTCCTGTTTTCGTTTTTCGGATTTTCTTCTTTCGTAGTTTCGTTGTTTCTAATTTGTTTTTTTCGGATTTTCGTTATTTTCAGATTCGTTCGATTCGAACGATTCGTTAAAATTTTTAGCGAATCGTTCGTTCATTCGTACGATAACGAATGAACGAAAAAAAACGAAAAACGAAAAAAAACGAAACGAATTGCACATGTCTACTGTGAAATACCAAGGTCTCTTTCCCTGTCATGAGGTTGGGTTCCTGTACGGTTCCAGTGTCTTCGGTGCAAGCTAAAGGCCACGGCTGGGTCATAGCCAAACGCTGCTTGCGCTTTGCCATCTGGTAAGTGGATTCATATCTCGGTGGTCGGGCACTTTTTGTATATGTGTGGTGCCACGAGGTGCCATTGGATGATTAACCATTGTGGACTTAGTTACATTCATTTTTGCTGCTAATGACTTTTTCATACAATATAATTTTTTCTACTAATGATGATGTCCGTTATTAATCACTGGCGCAGCTTCATACATGTCCCCTCATAATGATAAATTCATCATAACGAACGTTCGCAATTGTTACGAAAAGTTAACGAACCTAAGGAAAATTCGTATTTCGTACGACTCCAAATAGAATTTCGGACACGAATTACGAAATACGAATTAATTCTAATACGAAACGGAACGAAACTAAACAAATTTATTGACGGCGCACATGTCTACTCTTCTGAGAAGGCTGTCCACAAGGTTTAGGAGTGCCTATGGGAATGTTTGACCATTACAGTGGAACCTCGGTTTGCGAGTAACGCGGTTAACGAGCGTTTCGCAAAACCAGCACTGTAGTTCTAAAAATCCTGACTCGGTTTGTGAGTGTTGTCTCGCAAAACCAGCAGGATTCAGGCCAAAAGCCGTGTGCAGTACCGCTTTTGGCCTGAGGTGGGGGGCGGGGCGCCGGAGCCAAACAAGGCGCCGATCGTCTGCGTTCGGAAATGCACAGAAAAACCCGAGGACCGTTCAGCAGACCTCGGCAAACCTCGGAAAGGCTTGTGAATGGAGTCTTTCCCGAGGTTTGCCAACGTCAGCCGAACGGTGCTCGGGTCTTTTCGCCCGTTTCCGGGGCTCTCAGGCGCCCCCCCTCCCTGCCTCTGGCCGCATGCGGTATTGCACCCCATTGAAGTCAATGCTGAACAAATTATTTTCGTTTCCATTGACTTCAATGGGAAAACTCGCTTTGATATGCGAGTACTTTGGATTACGGGCATTCTCCTGGAACGGATTATGCTCGTAATCCGAGGTTCCACTGTATTCGAGAGGCGCGTTTGTGAGGTCAGGCACTGATGTTGGACGAGAAGGCCTGGCTCGCAGTCTCCGCTTTTATTCATCTTATTCATCCCATATCAGGTTGAGGTCAGGACTCTGTGCAGGCCAATCAAGTTCCTCCTCCACCCCAAACCCCATAGAAGAAAATATTTACAAAAAATGTGAGGGGTGTACTCACTTTTGTGAGCTGTTTAATAGTTCGCAGCTCCTTTACTACCAGTTAGGAGCTGAGGACTGTACAGAAGAGTTTTGGAAAGCAAGGGGGAAGTGAATAAGCATCACAGAGACCCATTTATTGTGCCAACAAAGGGACATGCTAATTGGTGGAGAGAGCAGAGAGTGTCAGAGAGAAGAGCTCCTCTCTGTGCTGCTTCTCTTTCCCTGTCCAATCGCAGGCTGGGAAAGGGTTTGTAAAGGAGATGGATGAATGAACGACATTGAAACTGTAAGACCGATGACATCTAGTGGTGGGAAATTAGTACTGCATGGGGACAGCTCCAGATTGAAGGTGAGTTTTGCAGTATAAATTGCTTCTTTTTTTTTTCTTTTTTTCTCTATTTTTTTTCTCTTTTAAAGGGTATTTTGTAAAACAGATTTGAGAATAGTTTACCTTTAAAATAGTTACCTTATAATTAATTATCTGGAACGGCAGGCGGAGGGAAACGGGGAACGCTGCAAATGAAAAATAAGGAGGACAGCAATGCTAAGTAGCGACATTTGCCAGCATGGTCGGCTGATAAATGGCGAGTCGTGCGAATATTAACTTCCGCGTCCTCCACGCTGCGCCTGGTTTCCGTTCATCACGGCAAAAGCTGGCAGTGTTATTACAGGCGGCAATCTGGATTTCATTCTTCATTTGCAGCTGTGTCATATGTAAACTGTGTATTAATCAGCTGTGATGGCGATCATTAGTCAGGGGAAGGTTATCGCTCGCTCTGCCAGATCCGCGTCATGCTTCCATGTTTTACGGGGGGAACTCAGAGGACTTACTGATAATAATAAAGGAGCCGAGCCCCACCTGGACTCCGATGTCCCAAATCTTTGGAGACTTCTGAGCTCGTTATAGCGAACATGAGCTAATTATTTACTGTGGCCCACCCACCCGTACTGACGGAACAGGAATTCATAGAACTTCTTTTTTTCTTTGCTGTGTCTCCCTTGGAATATTTTCCCTCACTTCCTGTCCCAGAGACACAACAGGAAGTGAGAGGAAATAACAGTCTAGTGAGAGGGATCCCCTCTATGAGGTTACGAGTGCCTAGTAGAAAGTCTTCTAGGTTGGAGGCAGGGGGCATAGATAAGGAGGGGGATAGGGGGTCCAAAACCCTTCCAGAGCATTGGTGGTGCTGTAGTTAGCTCTGATAGTCGCTGCACTGACCGAAAACCTACAGCTGCCACTTCCGCTACTTGTCAGGTAGGGAGGAATGAGCCGGATGCAAGCAGTGCGCTGGGGGGGGAGTTATCAAACTGCAGCCCGGGGGGCAGATCAGACCCCTGGCCTGCTTTGATCCAGCCCTTGGGGCACTATTTCATCCACTGATACCTAAAATGGGGCATAATTCTCCTCAGTGACACCAATGAAGGGGCTCTATTCCTCCCAATGACACCAATGATGGGGACCAATGACAACAACAATGGGGTACAATTTCTCTCAATGACACCAACGAAGGGGCACAATTTCTACCAATGATAGGCCAACGTTTTCTCACAATGACACCAATGATGGTGCACAATTTCTCCCAATGACACCAATGATGGGGCACAATTTCTCCCAATGACACCAATGATGGGGCACAATTTCTCCCAATGACACCAACGATGGGGCAACGTTTTCTCACAATTACACCAACAATGGAGCCCAATGACACAAATGATGGGGCAAAGTTTTCTCCCAATGACACCAACAATAGCGCACAATTTCTGCCAGTGACACCAACGATGGGGCACAATTATTCTCACTGTAACAAATGATGGGGCACACATTCTGCCAATAACACCAACAATGGGGCCCAATGACACCAATGATAGGGCACAATTTCTCCAACAATGGGGCTCAATGACACTAACAATGGGGCACCATTTCTCCCAATGACACCAACAATGGGGCCCAATTTTTCCCAAAGACACCAATGATGGGACACAATTTCTCCCAATGACACCACTGAAGGGGCAAAGTTTTCTCCCAATGACACCAACAATAGTGCACAATTTCTGTCAGTGACACCAACGATGGGGCACAATTATTCCCACTGTAACAAATGATGTGGCACACATTCTCCCAATAACACCAACAACGGGGCCCAATGACACCAATGATAGGGCACAATTTCTCCAACAATGAGGCCCAATGACGCCAACAATGGAGCACCATTTCTCCCAATTACGCCAACAATGACACCAACATTGGGGCACAATTTTTCCCAAAGACAACAATGATGGGACACAATTTTTCCCAATGACACCAACAATGGTGCCCAATAACACCAACGATGGGGCACCATTTCTCCCAATTACACCAACAATGACACCAACATTGGGGCACAATTTTTCCCAAAGACACCAATGATGGGACCCAATTTTTCCCAATGACACCAACAATGGTGCCCAATAACACCAACGATGGGGCACAATTTCTCCCAATGACACCAACAATGGAGCACAATTTCTCCCAATGACACCAACAATGGGGCATTATTTCTCCCAATGACACCAATGATGGAGCACAATTCCTGCCAGTGACACCAACGATGGGGCATTATTTTTTACCACTGACGTCAGGACCCTTTTTTACTCCCAACGGCCACAATCTGACCACCCTAAAGTCCGAAGGACAGTAAACTGGCCCTTCGTCTAGAACAGGGGTCTCAAACTGGCCGCCCTCCAGCTGTTGTGAAACTACAAGTCCCATCATGCCTCTGCCTGTGGGAGTCATGCTTCTAAACTGTCAGCCTTGCAATGCCTCATGGGACTTGTAGTTTCGCAACAGCTGGAGGTCCGCCAGTTTGGAGACCCCTGGTCTAGACAATAGTGTGTTCCCAAGCAGGCTTTGATCCAATCAATGAAAGGGGTGGGGCTAGGGGCTGTCAGGCCAGGAAGGAAAGCTCTAGATCAGGGGTCTCAAAACTGGCGGCCCTCCAGCTGTTGCAAAACTACAAGTCCCATCATGCCTCTGCCTGTGGGAGTCATGCTTGTAATTGTCAGCCTTGCAATGCTTCATGGGACTTGTAGTTTCGCAACAGCTGGAGGGCCGCCAGTTTGAGACCCCGGCTCTAGATGATGCTGGAAGCCCTCCAGCCAGGAAATGAGGCGGAGCTTCTATCTGACTTTGCTGCAGCTTCTAATGCACATTGTGAGGAGCTCACAGTGTGCAGTGAAATCCGAGTAAGCCGGTACAGGAGAGGAGCCGGTACAACTGAGCAAAGGCTGAAGGAAAGACCGGAGTTCTGCTTTAAAGCCGCCAAAGTACCGGCTGCGTCCGACGTTTTAATTGCATCAGCTTTAACCCCTCGCTGACAGCTGCCTGCGCCGAAAAACAGCCGTACCGCCAACCAGGGCGCGGTGGACAGGGGGGGTTCGATCGACATTTGCATAAAGCAATTAAAGTGTGACGCGGCGGAGAATTGCTATCCCAGCGCAGATCTCGGTTTGCTGACCTGATTGGATATCGATTGCCAATCAGGGGCCCCTATTAAGTGACAGTCTCGTTAGTGGTGACGGCTGCAGTACGGCAGGCGGTCGGCGAAGCGCGTTCTCTCGTCTTTGTTACGTCGCTTGTGAAAGTGCGATCTTTTTATTTTTATATTTTTTTATTTTTATTTTATAAAATTTTTCTTGTTTCACTCCTATAGATGACTGTCTATAAATCTGTGATTTAGGGGGCGGGGGAGGGGGATGTGATAGATAACGCACCGAGCGCTGACCGTTCCATCATCGTCTGCAATTAGCTAAATGCAGGCTGAGCGCCGAGAACACATTCTTACCGTCAGGAAATGCTGAGAATACAGAAATACTTATCTGTCATACTGCCAGCATTCCGCCGCTCACCCACCCGCGGCCCGGGAGACCCATGTGTCACTAAGCTCCTTTGTTGCTTGTGGATATTTTTCTTTGCATATATGCGTATGATGTCATCAGCTGATGTCATCGTATCTGTGGTCAGCGGGAACCTGAAATGTGGTTATGGTTGGGACTAAAGATGATCATTCCCTGCATTGCCAGGACAAGGTCATCTAGAGCCCCGGGGGGGAACATTGCCCCCCCCCCCATGATGTGTCAGCGAAAATCCCCCCCCTTCAAAAAAAAAGTCCTCCTCCTTGCACAAATTTTCTGCCTCACAAATCCCCCCCCCACTACAAATCCCTCCCGTCCAGCACAAATTCCCCTCCCCCAATCCCTCATCCTAGAATAACACCCCCCCCCTCAAAAAAAATGTTCCCTCCAGCAGAAATCTTGCAACCCCCCCAAAAAAAAAAGTCATCCTCTTGGCATTAATCCTCTACCACTCCCATTTCCCTATCAAGCACAAATCCCCCCCCCCCCCCACTGCCAGGACAAGGTCACCTAGAGCCCCGGGGGTAACATTGCCCCCCCCCCTTGATGTGTCAGCGAAAACCCCCCCTCCAAAAAAAAGGGGTCCTCCTCCTTGCACAAATTTTCTGCCCCAGAAATCCTCCCCCCACTACAAATCCCTCCTGTCCAGCACAAATTCCCCTCCCCCATCCTAGCCCCCCCCCCCCCCCCAAAAAAACCCCCCTACACCACCCCCCTACCCCCACCAAAAAAAAAACCCCCCCCAGCAGAAATCTTGCACCCCCCCCCCCCCCCCCAAAA
The DNA here is from genome assembly GCA_028564925.1 of Lithobates sylvaticus. Lineage (NCBI taxonomy): Eukaryota > Metazoa > Chordata > Amphibia > Anura > Ranidae > Lithobates > Lithobates sylvaticus. The sequence goes on from CM053027.1 coordinate 26,741,080, forward strand.
AAAAAAAAAAAGTACTCCTCTTGGCACGAATCCTCTACCAGTCCCATTGCCCCATCAAGCACAAATCCCCCCCCCCCCCCCCAACCCCCCCCCCCCCCCCACTGCCAGGACAAGGTCACCTAGAGCCCCGGGGGGTAACATTGCCTCCCCCCCATGATGTGTCAGCGAAAACCCCCCCTCCAAAAAAAAGGGGTCCTCCTCCTTGCACAAATTTTCTGCCCCAGAAATCCTCCCCCCACTCCAAATCCCTCCCGTCCAGCACAAATTCCCCTCCCCCAATCCCCCATCCTAGAATAACCCCCCACCAAAAAAATGTCCCTTCCAGCAGAAATCTTGCAACCCCTCCCCCCCCCCCCAAAAAAAGTCCTCCTCTTGGCACGAATCCTCTACCACTCCCATTGCTCCATCAAGCACAAATCCCCCCCCCCCCCCCCCCCCCCCCACTAGAAAATCCCTCCATTCCAGCACAAATCCCCCTCCCCAATCCCCCATCCTAGCACAACCCCCCACCAAAAAATGTCCTCTCCAACAGAAATCTTGCACCCCCCCCTCCCAAAAAAAGTCCTCCTCTTGGCACGAATCCTCTACCACTCCCATTTCCCCATTAAGCACAAATCCCCCCCCACTCCAAGTCCCTCTCTTCCAGCACAAATTCCCCTCCCCAATCCCCCATCCTAGCACAACCCCCCACCAAAAAATGTCCCTTCCAGCAGAAATCTTGCAACCCCCCCCCCCCCCCCCCAAAAAATTCTCCTCTTGGCATTAATCCTTTACCAGTCCAATTTCCCCATAAAGCACAAATCCCCCCCCCCCCCCCACTCCAAATTCCTCTCTTCCAGCACAAATTCCCCTCCCTAATCCCCCATCCTAGAATAACCCCCCCCCCCCCAAAAAAAAAATGTCCCCTCCAGCAGAAATCTTGCACCCCCCCCCCTCCCCCCAAAAAAAAAGTCCTCCTCTTGGCACAAATCCTCTACCAGTTCCATTTCCCCATCAAGCACAAATCCCCCCCCCCCACTCCAAATTCCTCTCTTCCAGCACAAATTCCCCTCCCCCAATCCCCCATCCTAGCACAGCCCCCCACCAAAAAAATTCCACATCTAACAGAAATCTTGCACCCCCCCTCCCAAAAAAAAAAGTCCTCCTCTTGGCACGAATCCTCTACCAGTCCCATTGCCCCATCAAGCACAAATCCCCCCCCCCACTCCAAATTCCTTCATTCCAGCACAACCCCCCCCCCCCCCCACACACACACACAAATTTCCCTCCTAGCACAAGTCCCTCCACCCCCAAAAAATATTTCCCCTCCACCATATTACTTTTACAGCAAACCCCCCTCCCCCTCCTAGCATAAATCCTCTGTGATGACATCACACCATTGTATGTAATAAAAGCAGAAAGGTCATTAGCATGTAAATGAGTGGGGGGGGGACACAAAAAGCGCACTTCTCTTTTCCTTCTTAATGGCACCCCAATGCACCGTGCTAACGTGCGTGTGAAATTGTGCGCCAAAACGCATTGGCGCGATTAAAAAAAAAAAAACGGTCATGCACTTTTTTTTGGCAATGCCAATTCGCAAAAATCTTTATGGACCTTGCTTTGTGCTCTGGTGATCAGCCATGTTGGAACAGGAAGGGGCTGTCCGCAAACTGTTCCCACAAAGTTGGGAGCATGAAATTGTCCAAAATGTCTTGGTATGCTGACGCCTTAAGAGTTCCCTTCACTGTAACTAAGGGGCCAAACCCAACCCCTGAAAAACAACCCCCCACACCATAATCCCCCCTCCACCAAATGATTCGGACCAGTGCACAAAGCAAGGTCTATAAAGACCTGGATGAGCGAGTTTGGGGTGGAGGAACTTGACTGGCCTGCACAGAGTCCTGACCTCAAACCGATAGAACACCTTTGGGATGAATTAGAGTGGAGACTGTCAGCCAGGCCTTCTCATCCAACATCAGTGCCTGACCTCACAAATCCACTTCTGGAAGAATGGTCAAAACATTCCTATAGACACACTCCTAAACCTTGTGGACAGCCTTCCCAGAAGAGTTGAAGCTGTTATAGCTGCAAAGGGTGGGCCAACCCAATATTGAACCCTCCGGACTAAGACTGGGATGCCATTTAAATTTCATGTGCGTGTAAAGGCAGGAGTACCAATACTTTTGGTATAATAGAGTCTATAAGTCTCTTATTTCAGATAAGTTCATATATATATATATACACACACATACACACACACTACCCAATCAGAAATCAATTTTTATTGGCTGGGTCTTCCAAAACCTACAACGTACACAGAGCGGGGGCGTGCGTCCTCCCGTCGGCGGCCCCGGATAACCTTGCAGGCGCTAACCCCAGACTTGTCCTTCTGAGATAATAAAGCCAACGTGAGCGGCACACAGGCAGTTGTTAGTGCAATATTTGTTCATGTGCTCTCCGCTAAACTTCCTGCAGTCACCCCCAGGGGGCAGGCGGCCAGGTTTTAATTACCAATTAAACCAGAATTTGTAGCGGAGGGAAATTTGCGTGCCACTCTTTTTTTTATTTTTATGCAGAGCTTAAACTGCAGGACATATTAAATATTTTTTAATCTCACCGTAAACAACGGACGGTGCGGTGTATTACTGTAAACGAGATCCAAAAAAGGACGTGCCGCCTAAGTTTATATATATATATATTTTACCCTGATGGTGTCAGTAGAGATTGGTGTCAGTAGGGCAGTGGATGGTGTCAGTAGTTTTTCTTTTTATTTTATTTTATTTTCAATTTTTTTTTACAATTTTTATTTATTTTTTAGTATTTTTTTACACATTTAAAAAAAAAATAAACATTAGGGGGCTTAGGTGAAATATTAGGGGTTTAAACAGGGAAAATCTGCACCACACAGTGTGTCAGTAGGGCAGAGATTGGTGTCAGTAGGGCAGTGGATGGTGTCAGTAGTTTTTTTATTTTTATTATTTTATTTTCAATTTTTTTTTACAATTTTTATTTATTTTTTAGTAGTATTTTTTTTTACACATTTAAAAAAAAATAAACATTAGGGGGCTTAGGTGAAATATTAGGGGTTTAAACAGGGAAAATCTGCACCACACAGTGTGTCAGTAGGGCAGAGATTGGTGTCAGTAGGGCAGTGGATGGTGTCAGTAGTTTTTCTTTTTATTATTTTATTTTCAATTTTTTTTTACAATTTTTATTTATTTTTTAGTATTTTTTTACACATTTAAAAAAAAAAAAAAACATTAGGGGGCTTAGGTGAAATATCAGGGGTTTAAACAGAGAAAATCTGCACCACACAGTGTTTCATAAGGGCAGAGATTGGTGTCAGTAGGGCAGTGGATGGTGTCAGTAGTTTTTATTTTTATTATTTCATTTTCTATAATTTTTTACAATTTTTATTTATTTTTATTATTTTTTTACACATAAAAAAATAAATAAAACATTAGGGGGCTTAGGTGAAATATCAGGGGTTTAAACAGGGGAAATCTGCACCATACAGGGTTTCAGTAGGGCAGAGATTGGTGTCAGTAGTTTTTATTTTTATTTTTTCATTTTCTATTATTTTTTTTACAATTTTTATTTCTTTTTATTATATTTTTTTTACACATTTAAAAAAGAAAAACATTAGGGGGCTTATGTGAAATATCAGGGGTTTAAACAGGGAAAATCTGCACCATACAGGGTGTCAGAAGGGCAGATATTGGTGTTAGTAGGGCAGTGGATGGTGTCGATAGTTTTTATTTTTATTTTTTCATTTTCTATTATTTTTTTACAATTTTTTTTATTTATTTTTTTATTATTTTTTTACACACATAAAAAAAAAAAAACATTAGGGGGCTTAGGTGAAATATCAGGGGTTTAAACAGAGAAAATCTGCACCACACAGTGTGTCATAAGGGCAGAGATTGGTGTCAGTAGGGCAGTGGATGGTGTCAGTAGTTTTTATTTTTATTATTTCATTTTCTATAATTTTTTACAATTTTTATTTATTTATTATTATTTTTTTACACATAAAAAAATAAATAAAACATTAGGGGGCTTAGGTGAAATATCAGGGGTTTAAACAGGGGAAATCTGCACCATACAGGGTTTCAGTAGGGCAGAGATTGGTGTCAGTAGTTTTTATTTTTATTATTTCATTTTCTCTTATTTTTTTACAATTTTTATTTGTTTATTAATTTATTTTTTACACATTTAAAAAAAAAACACATTAGGGGACTTAGGTGAAATATCAAGGGTTTAAACAGGGGGAAATCTTCACCACACAGTGTGTCAGTAGGGCAGAGATTGGTGTCAGTAGGGCAGTGGTTGGTGTCAGTAGTTTTTATTTTTATTATTTAATTTTCTATTATTCTTTTATAATTTGTATTTATTTTTTATAATTTTTTTACACAATTAAAAAATATATATATACATTAGGGGGCTTAGGTGAAATATCAGGGGTTTAAACAGGGAAAATCTGCACCATACAGGGTGTCAGTAGGGCAGAGATTGGTGTCAGTAGGGCAGTGGATGGTGTCAGTATTTTTATTTTTATTTTTTCATTTTCTATAATTTTTTTTTTTTACAATTTTTATTTATTTTTTTTATAATTTTTTTACACATTAAAAAAAAAAAAAAAAAAACCATTAGGGGGCTTAGATGAAATATCAGAAGTTTAAACAGGAAAAATCTGCACCATACAGGGTGTCAGTGGGGCAGAGATTGGTGTCAGTAGGCAGTGGATGGTGTCAGTAGTTTTTATTTTTATTTTTTCATTTTCTATAATTTTTTTACAATTTTTATTTATTTTTTTTATAATTTTTTTAAACACATTAAAAAAAAAAAAAAAAAAACCATTAGGGGGCTTAGATGAAATATCAGAAGTTTAAACAGGAAAAATCTGCACCATACAGGGTGTCAGTAGGGCAGAGATTGGTGTCAGTAGGGCAGTGGATGGTGTCAGTAGTTTTTATTTTTATTATTACATTTTTTATTATTTTTTTTACAATTTTTATTTCCTTTTTATTTTATTTTTTTACACATTTAAAAAAATAAACACATTGGAAAGTCAGACCACTTCTCTCACATAGAAACCGCATCTCAAGTGGTTTAACATGCCTTCTTTCACACTGATCCAATTGGGAATAAAGGGGGGGGGGGGGGGTCACACGGAAACACTAGAGACCCAAGCTGGTTCTTTTATTTATTTTTTCTACATACCTAGTGCTGCAGCAAGGGTTACATATCCTGGAAGCACACTAGAGAGTCGGACCGCTGCTATCACACAGAAAAAGCATCTCCGTCGGCTCGAAATGCCTTCTTTCACACTGATCCAATTGGGAATGAAGGGGGTCATACTGACACGACACTCAAGCTTCTGCACTTAGTGTGGGAAACAGGGTTCGACTCTCCGATGTGCTGCCAGCACTGGAAATGTATCCTGTGCATGGCATGCTGCTGTCTACTGTACAGTGAATTGGGTTAACGTTTAAAATGATTGGTGCCCTAATACACCACATAAAGAGCAGGTGCACTATATTACCAAATGTATTGGGACACCTGCCTTTACACGCACCTGAAATGTAATGGCATCCCAGTCTTAGTCCGTAGGGTTCAATATTGAGTTGGCCCCACCCTTTTGCAGCTATAACAGCTTCAACTCTTCTGGGAAGGCCGTCCACAAGGTTTAGGAGTGTCTATGGGAGTGTTTGACCATTCTTCCAGAAGAGCATTTTTGAGGTCAGGCACTGATGTTGGACAAGAAGGCCTGGCTCGCAGTCTCCACTCTAATTCATCCCAAAGGTGTTCTATTGGGTTGATGTCAGGACTCTGTGCAGGCCAGTCAAGTTCCTCCACCCCAAACTCGCTCTTCCATGTCTTTATGGACCTTGCTTTGTGCACTGGTCCAAATCATTTGGCGGAAGGGGGATTATGGTGTGGGGTCGTTTTTCAGGGGTTGGGTTGGCCCCTTAGTTCAAGTACACACAATCAGATTTTCCGACAACAAATGGATGTGAGCTTGTTGTCGGAAAGTCCGACCGTGTGTAGGCTCCATCGAACATTTGCTGTCGGAATTTCCGCCCACAAATGTTTGAGAGCAGGTCCTCAAATTCCCGAGCGTGTGTACACAAGTCCGTCGCACAAAAGTTCACGCATGCTCAGAATCAAGCAGAAGGAGCCGCACTGGCTATTGAACTTCCTTTTTCTCGGCTCGTCGTACATCTTGTACGTCACCGCGTTCTCACGTTCGGAATTTTGGGCCAACATTTGTGTGATTGTGTTTATGCAAAACAAGTTTGAGCCAACAACCTTTGGAAAAAAATCCACGGTTTTGTTGTCGGAAAATCCCATTGTGTGTACAGGGCATTAACCACTTCCCGACCAGCGCACGACGATGTACGTCGGCAGAATGGCACGGACAAGCAAAAGGGCGTACAGGTATGTCCCTTTAAGATTACCACCGTGCCATCGCGCGCGCCGGTCGGGACCCCCGTGAGTCCGGTCGCGGGTCCCGCGGACTCGATCGCCGCGGGGACACCCGCGATCGTCTCACGGGAAGGCTGAACGGGGAGATGCGGAAGTAAACAGCATCCCCCCGTTCTGCCTAGCAACTAGTGACACTGATCTCTGCTCCCTGTGATTGGAGCAGAGATCAGTGTTCACTAAAACACAGCCACGCCCCCCCCACAGTTAGTAACACGCCCCTAGGAAAACGTAACCCCTACACTGCCACCCCCTGGTTAACCAGCCAGTGTCATTTACACAGGAATCGTCGTATTTTTATAGCGCTGATTGCTGTATAAATGACAATGGTGTCAAAAATGTGTCAAAAATGTCCGATGTGTCCGCCATAATGTCGCAGTCACAATAAAAATCGCTGATCGCCACCATTACTAGTAAAAAAAAAAAAAAAATTATTATAAAAATGCCGTAAAACTATCCCCTATTTTTAAACCAATCAATAATCGCTAATTGCGATTTTTTTTTTTTTTACCAAGAATATGTAGAAGAATACGTATCGGCCTAAACTGAGGAAAAAAATTGTTTTTTTATATATTTTTGGGGGATATTTATTATAGCAAAAAGTAAAAAATAATGCGTTTTTTTTTTTTCAAAATTGTCGCTCTTTTTTTTGTTTATAGCGCAAAAAATAAAAAACCCCCCCGGTAATGAGATTCTTGGAGGCCGCAAGTAGGACGCAGCAGGCGCGAAAATCCGACCGTGGGATGCAGAGGGGATGTTGGCTCAAATACCACCAGAAGAAAGCTCTATTTGTGGGGGGAAAAAAAAGGACGTCGATTTTATTTGGGAGCCACGTCGCACGACCGCGCAATTGTCAGTTAAAGCGACGCAGTGCGCCGAATCGCAAAAAGGGGGGCCTGGTCTTAAGCCAGCAAAATGGCACGACAGACACATTACTATTGGCCTAGAGTTCCTCCATAAAAGCTGGAGCTGGTTATGCCAGGCCTTTCGCCAACAACGAACATCTGGGCAGTGATGAATTCCCTCTGACAGTTGACTCCTCGTGGGTTTCGATATTCCAGGATCCACATTGAATTAGAGCAGAAGGGAAGCTAACCGAGTCCGATGAGGCATCTGGGCTCCTCCGGAGCGCATTTTAGGTCAGCGGTTAAGGATCCGTCATTTTCTCCGGCGCGGCTCTTCTCCGCCTGACGTTATCTGAAGGACAAATCTGCAAAAAAGGACCCGGGGGCCTTGTCACTGCGGATGCAGCACGGACCCCCCCCCCCCCCTGGTAATGAGATTCTTGGAGGCCGCAAGTAGGACGCAGCAGGCCCGACACACAATACGATGCGTCGTCCGCTCGTCCCCTGACGCAGTGGCGCAGGGAGGAGTCGTTGCCAGCAGAGGCGGCTAGACGCGGACCTTGAAGGGTTGGCACGCAACTGAAACTTAATCTTGTAAGAGGCGCGGCGGACTCCGAACAAGCGCCGGCCTCAGATGTCCTCCGACGGAGGATGGGGGGGACTTTATCGCACATACGACTTTTATATAGAGAATCTCCAGATTTTAAAGGAGAAGGCAGATCTACAACACACACATTATTGCAGCTCTGTGATCGGTATTTTATCGGTAGATGTCACCCGGTGTCAGCTTCTTGCGGTACCTGTACAGCAGAGCTCAGACTGGGAAAGTAGAAAGCAGCACAGAGATCCAATGAGCTGTTGTAACGGCAAGTAGCAGGCTGATAGGAGGAGAAAGCAGAGTGAGGGAGAGATGAGCTCATGGCTCTGCTGCTTCTCCTTTACTGTTTAGTCAAAAGGCTGCAGGAAGAAAGAGGAAATGGCGAAGAGGAAGCGGGTTAAATGATGCTGGGCATGTTGCACTGTGGGAATCTCAGCAATATTGCATTTTGAGAATCTCAGTTATGCACTGCGGGAATCTCAGTGGTGTCCGGCTGTGGGACTCTCAGCCATGTTGCATTGTGGGAATCCTAGTGATTACATATTGTGGGAATCTCAGTGATGCTGTACTGTGGGAATCTCAGTGATGTTGCACTGTGGGATTCCTAGTGTTTCCATACTGTGGGAATCTCAGATGTTATACTGTGGGAATCTCAGCAATGATGCACTTTGAGAATCTCAATGATGCTGTACTGCGGGAATCTCAGTGATGTTGCACTGTGGGATTCCTAATGATTCCATACTGTGGGAATCTCAGCGATGTTGCATTTTGAGAATCTCAGTGGTGCACTGTGGGAATCTCAGTGGTGTCCGGCTGTGACTCTCAGCCATGTTGCATTGTGGGAATCCTATTGATTACATATTGTGGGAATCTCAGTGATGGTATACTGCAAGAATCTCAATGATGTTGCACTGTGGGGATCCTAGTATTTGCATATTGTGGGAATCTCAGTGATGTTATACTGTGGGATTCCTAGTGTTTCCATACTGTGGGAATCTCAGCGATGTTGCATTTTGAGAATCTCAGTGGTGCACTGTGGGAATCTCAGTGGTGTCCGGCTGTGGGACTCTCAGCCATGTTGCACTGTGGGAATCCTAGTGATTACATATTGTGGGAATCTCAGTGATGTTGCACTACGAGAATCTCAATGATGTTGCACTGTGGGAATCTCAGTGATGGTATACTGTGGGGAATCTCAGCAATATTGCACTTTGAGAATCTCAATGATGCTGTACTGCGGGAATCTCAGTGATGTTATACTGTGGGATTCCTAGTGATTCCATACTCAGATGTTATACCGTGGGAATCTCAGGCATGTTGCACTGTGGGAATCTCAGCAATATTGCATTTTGAGAATCTCAGTGATGCACTGTGGGAATCTCAGTGGTGTCCGGCTGTGGGACTCTCAGCCATGTTGCAATGTGGGAATCCTAGTGATTGCATATTGTGGGAATCTCAGTGATGTTGTACTATGAGAATCTCAATGATGGTGCACTGTGGGAATCTCAGCAATATTGCACTTTGAGAATCGCAGTGATGCTGTACTGCGGGAATCTCAGTGATGTTGCAGTGTCACAATCTCAATGTTGCACTGTGGAAATCTCAGTGATGTTGATCTATGGGAATCTCGGTGATCTTGTACAGTGGGAATCTCAGTGATCTTGTACAGTGGGAATCTCAGTGATCTTGTACAGTGGGAATCTCAGTGATCTTGTACAGTGGGAATCTCAGTGATCTTGTACAGTGGGAATCTCAGTGATCTTGTACAGTGGGAATCTCAGTGATCTTGTACAGTGGGAATCTCAGTGATCTTGTACAGTGGGAATCTCAGTGATCTTGTACAGTGGGAATCTCAGTGATCTTGTACAGTGGGAATCTCAGTGATCTTGTACAGTGGGAATCTCAGTGATCTTGTACAGTGGGAATCTCAGTGATCTTGTACAGTGGGAATCTCAGTGATCTTGTACAGTGGGAATCTCAGTGATCTTGTACAGTGGGAATCTCAGTGATCTTGTACAGTGGGAATCTCATTGATCTTGTACAGTGGGAATCTCAGTGATCTTGTACAGTGGGAATCTCAGTGATCTTGTACAGTGGGAATCTCAGTGATCTTGTACAGTGGGAATCTCAGTGATCTTGCACAGTGGGAATCTCAGTGATCTTGTACAGTGGGAATCTCAGTGATCTTGTACAGAGTGGGAATCTCAGTGATCTTGTACAGTGGGAATCTCAGTGATCTTGTACAGTGGGAATCTCAGTGATCTTGTACAGTGGGAATCTCAGTGATCTTGTACAGTGGGAATCTCAGTGATCTTGTACAGTGGGAATCTCAGTGATCTTGTACAGTGGGAATCTCAGTGATCTTGTACAGTGGGAATCTCAGTGATCTTGTACAGTGGGAATCTCAGTGATCTTGTACAGTGGGAATCTCAGTGATCTTGTACAGTGGGAATCTCAGTGATCTTGTACAGTGGGAATCTCAGTGATCTTGTACAGTGGGAATCTCATTGATCTTGTACAGTGGGAATCTCATTGATCTTGTACAGTGGGAATCTCAGTGATGTTGTACAGTGGGAATCTCAGTGATCTTGTACAGTGGGAATCTCATTGATGTTGTACAGTGGGAATCTCAGTGATCTTGTACAGTGGGAATCTCATTGATCTTGTACAGTGGGAATCTCAGTGATCTTGTACAGTGGGAATCTCATTGATCTTGTACAGTGGGAATCTCAGTGATCTCAGTGATCTTGTACAGTGGGAATCTCAGTGATCTTGTACAGTGGGAATCTCAGTGATCTTGTACAGTGGGAATCTCAGTGATCTTGTACAGTGGGAATCTCAGTGATCTTGTATCTGATCTTGTACAGTGGGAATCTCAGTGATCTTGTACAGTGGGAATCTCAGTGATCTTGTACAGTGGGAATCTCAGTGATCTTGTACAGTGGGAATCTCAGTGATCTTGTACAGTGGGGAATCTCAGTGATCTTGTAGCAGTGGGAATCTCAGTGATCTTGTACAGTGGGAATCTTGTACAGTGGGAATCTCAGTGATCTTGTCAGTGGGAATCTCAGTGATCTTGTACAGTGGGAATCTCAGTGATCTTGTACAGTGGGAATCTCATTGATCTTGTACAGTGGGAATCTCAGTGATCTTGTACAGTGGGAATCTCAGTGATCTTGTACAGTGGGAATCTCAGTGATCTTGTACAGTGGGAATCAGTCAGTGATCTTGTACAGTGGGAATCTCAGTGATCTTGTACAGTGGGAATCTCAGTGATCTTGTACAGTGGGAATCTCAGTGATCTTGTACAGTGGGAATCTCAGTGATATTGTACAGTGGGAATCTCAGTGATCTTGTACAGTGGGAATCTCATGTGATCTTGTACAGTGGGAATCTCAGTGATCTTGTACAGTGGGAATCTCATTGATCTTGGGAATCTCAGTGATCTTGTACAGTGGGAATCTCAGTGATCTTGTACAGTGGGAATCTCAGTGATCTTGTACAGTGGGAATCTCATTGATCTTGTACAGTGGGAATCTCAGTGATCTTGCACAGTGGGAATCTCAGTGATCTTGTACAGTGGGAATCTCAGTGATCTTGTACAGTGGGAATCTCAGTGATCTTGTACAGTGGGAATCTCAGTGATCTTGTACAGTGGGAATCTCAGTGATCTTGTCCAGTGGGAATCTCAGTGATCTTGTACAGTGGGAATCTCAGTGATCTTGCACAGTGGGAATCTCAGTGATCTTGTACAGTGGGATCTCAGTGATCTTGTACAGTGGGAATCTCAGTGATCTTGTACAGTGGGAATCTCAGTGTAGCTTGTACAGTGGGAATCTCAGTGATCTTGTACAGTGGGAATCTCATTGATCTTGCACAGTGGGAATCTCAGTGATCTTGTACAGTGGGAATCTCAGTGATCTTGCACAGTGGGAATCTCAGTGATCTTGTACAGTGGGAATCTCAGTGATCTTGTACAGTGGGAATCTCAGTGATCTTGTACAGTGGGAATCTCAGTGATCTTGTACAGTGGGAATCTCAGTGATCTTGTACAGTGGGAATCTCAGTGATCTTGTACAGTGGGAATCTCAGTGATCTTGTACAGTGGGAATCTCAGTGATCTTGTACAGTGGGAATCTCAGTGATCTGGTGGGAATCTCAGTGATCTTGTACAGTGGGAATCTCATTGATCTTGTGCAGTGGGAATCTCAGTGATCTTGTACAGTGGGAATCTCATTGATCTTGTACAGTGGGAATCTCAGTGATCTTGTACAGTGGGAATCTCATTGATCTTGTACAGTGGGAATCTCAGTGATCTTGCACAGTGGGAATCTCATTGATCTTGTACAGTGGGAATCTCAGTGATCTTGTACAGTGGGAATCTCAGTGATCTTGTACAGTGGGAATCTCAGTGATCTTGTACAGTGGGAATCTCAGTGATCTTGTACAGTGGGAATCTCAGTGATCTTGTACAGTGGGAATCTCATTGATCTTGCACAGTGGGAATCTCATTGATCTTGTACAGTGGGAATCTCAGTGATCTTGTACAGTGGGAATCTCAGTGATCTTGTACAGTGGGAATCTCAGTGATCTTGTACAGTGGGAATCTCAGTGATCTTGTACAGTGGGAATCTCAGTGATCTTGTACAGTGGGAATCTCAGTGATCTTGTACAGTGGGAATCTCAGTGATCTTGTACAGTGGGAATCTCAGTGATCTTGTACAGTGGGAATCTCAGTGATCTTGTACAGTGGGAATCTCAGTGATCTTGTACAGTGGGAATCTCATTGATCTTGTACAGTGGGAATCTCAGTGATCTTGTACAGTGGGAATCTCAGTGATCTTGTACAGTGGGAATCTCAGTGATCTTGTACAGTGGGAATCTCAGTGATCTTGCACAGTGGGAATCTCAGTGATCTTGTACAGTGGGAATCTCAGTGATCTTGCACAGTGGGAATCTCATTGATCTTGTACAGTGGGAATCTCAGTGATCTTGTACAGTGGGAATCTCATTGATCTTGTACAGTGGTAATCTCAGTGATCTTGTACAGTGGGAATCTCAGTGATCTTGTACAGTGGGAATCTCAGTGATGTTGTACAGTGGGAATCTCATTGATCTTGTACAGTGGGAATCTCAGTGATCTTGTACAGTGGGAATCTCATTGATCTTGTACAGTGGGAATCTCAGTGATCTTGTACAGTGGGAATCTCAGTGATCTTGCACAGTGGGAATCTCATTGATCTTGTACAGTGGGAATCTCAGTGATGTTGTACAGTGGGAATCTCAGTGATCTTGTACAGTGGGAATCTCAGTGATGTTGTACAGTGGGAATCTCAGTGATGTTGTACAGTGGGAATCTCAGTGATCTCGTACAGTGGGAATCTCAGTGATCTTGTACAGTGGGAATCTCAGTGATATTACATTGTGGGATCTTCAGTGATGTTGTACTGTGAGTATCAGAAGGATTTTCATGCCAGGGTGAGATTCTCCTCCTACATACCCCCTCAGATTTGGGGGCCTCGGAGAAGGCGGTGGAGGGTTTCCGATGTGCCAGTTCTCGGTATTGGCAGCTGCCGCCTTCTATCGGGTGACAGGTTCTCTTTATAGGGCGCAGACTCCACTCTGCCTCCAGTGATGGGCCAGTCCTGAACTATTTCATGGACCTCTTTAGCAGAGGTGAGCGAAAACGTTTTATGAAAGATATAAAATGGACCATTAAGCTTTATGCCACGTGCCAAGGACTCGCAGCCTTCCGTATATAGAGAGCCAAGCGGTTATTTATTTATTTATTTTTTAACGCTTAATGTTAAAAATCATTCATTTTAAGGGATAGCTGTATCTTCAACAAAATCTGCATGCCGGCAGCCGGCAAATCCTGGGCGTAGAAATGGCAAATGTGTGACTGGTCCACACAGGAACACTCGGGCCTCCATTAATGCCAACCCCCAGTCACTATTTTAATGAAGAAAAAAACTGCGCCACAACATGTAATTAAAAAAGAACTAATGAAATTAAACTTTAAACAGGATAGTAACTGAGTGGGATTTCACAGGCATATTAGTAGTCCATAGAAGAGGGCAAAAAAGATGGTGAACAGAAGTCTATGTAATCTATGATGAATCCACTTCTTCACGATACCACCTTAGTGCACACAAATCCAACAGGTGAATCCCACCACCAGTAATCGAAGCTGCTTACCAGAGAGCAGCTATCAGAAAGCACAGCTCCTCATACACAGGATAGAACGTCCAGCACCACACTTCCCCAGATGAATAAAGCACAAGCCTCAAAAACTCAGCAGTCAGTAGATGCTCAGCGATCAATGGGTAACATCATGGACCATGTGGATTAAAATGAGGAGACCATAGCGTGATACAGTAAAAGCAATGGGTTTTAATAAGAAACAAGCAGTACAAAGTACTCACATTTGAGTAGATAAGTAATGCTTTTTAAAAAAATGCCGGCCGGCATGCATGGAGCCCTTCCTCCTCGTCTCAGGTGCGGTGACGTCACTGCACGTCCTCCCAGATGCATTTCATCTTCATAAGACGTTTTCAATGGGGATCATTGTCTTATGAAGATGAAATGCATCTGGGAGGACGTGCAGTGACGTCACCGCACCTGAGACGAGGAGGAAGGGCTCCATGCATGCCGGCCGGCATTTTTTAAAGAAAGCATTACTTATCTGCTCAAATGTGAGTACTTTGTACTGCTTGTTTCTTATTAAAACCCATTGCTTTTACTGTATCACGCTATGGTCTCCTCATTTTAATCCACATGGTCCATGATGTTACCCATTGATCGCTGAGCATCTACTGACTGCTGAGTTTTTGAGGCTTGTGCTTTATTCATCTGGGGAAGTGTGGTGCTGGACGTTCTATCCTGTGTATGAGGAGCTGTGCTTTCTGATAGCTGCTCTCTGGTAAGCAGCTTCGATTACTGGTGGTGGGATTCACCTGTTGGATTTGTGTGCACTAAGGTGTTATCGTGAAGAAGTGGATTCATCATAGATTACATAGACTTCTGTTCACCATCTTTTTTGCCCTTTTCTATGGACTACTAATATGCCTGTGAAATCCCACTCAGTTACTATCCTGTTTAAAGTTTAATTTCATTAGTTCTTTTTTAATTACATGTTGTGGCGCAGTTTTTTTCTGTTCTCTGTTATTTGGTTATCTCCCTATTACTGCAGCCTGTTTTATATATTTTAGGTCTACTTTTTAGGTCAGCGCGGTCTTTTTTACATTATACTATTTTAATGAAGCAGGTTAGGGTGACAACCTCTGCCAGTGTGCATATTGCCATGTTTCCTTTTTCTTTACTGCCGGTCACATTTTAGTAGAGGGAAGGGGGGTTAAAACTTCTGTCCTTGCCTTTCTTTGCTGATAACCCCCCCCCCCCGATCTCTTGTATTGGAAGTTACCGAACGTCTGCCTAATGGTTTCACAGATGGGAACAAATTAATGGAGGCTCTAATCGGTTCCTCCAGAAGTTGCTAGAGGTTCATTGAGCAATTCCTGCCTCTCCGATAAGTAGCCAAATCTCGTTAGCCATATTTAACTGTGAGGAGCATTCTGACCACTGACCACCAATGTAAGGAACATTCTTCCCACTGACCACCAATGTAAGGAGCATTCTTCCCACTGATCACCAATGTAAGGAGCATTCTTCCCACTGATCACCAATGTAAGGAACATTCTTCCCACTGATCACCAATGTAAGAACATTCTTCCCACTGATCACCAATGTAAGGAACATTCTTCCCACTGATCACCAATGTAAGGAACATTCTTCCCACTGATCACCAATGTAAGGAACATTCTTCCCACTGGCCACCAATGTAAGGAACATTCTTCCCACTGGCCACCAATGGAAGGAACATTCTTCCCACTGGCCACCAATGGAAGGAACATTCTTCCCACTGGCCACCAATGGAAGGAACATTCTTCCCACTGATCACCAATGTAAGGAACCTTCTTCCCACTGATCACCAATGTAAGGAACCTTCTTCCCACTGATCACCATTGTAAAGAACATTCTTCCCACTGATCATCACCAATGTAAGGAACATTCTTCCCACTGATCACCAATGGAAGGAACATTCTTCCCACTGGCCAATAATGGAAGGAACATTCTTCCCACTGGCCACCAATGGAAGGAACATTCTTCCCACTGGCCACCAATGGAAGGAACATTCTTCCCACTGATCACCAATGTAAGGAACATTCTTCCCACTGATCACCAATGGAAGGAACATTCTTCCCACTCGCCACCAATGGAAGGAACCTTCTTCCCGCTGGCCACCAATGGAAGGAACATTCTTCCCACTGGCCACCAATGGAAGGAACATTCTTCCCACTGGCCAATAATGTAAGGAACATTCTTCCCACTGGCCACCAATGTAAGGAAACTTCTTCCCGCTGGCAACCAATGGAAGGAACATTCTTCCCACTGGCTACCAATGGAAGGAACATTCTTCCCACTGGCCACCAATGTAAGGAGCATTCTTCTCATTGACCACCACTCACCTTAACTGCTGTCCCTAGCCAGTCCTTCCTCTGTTCCAGCTTGGGAAACTACCTTCCAGGCATAGGGGGACCTGCTTCTATGTGACAGTGTCAGTTACTAGGACCAAGCACTGTCACATAATGACCAAGGGATTGTTGTAATTGTTCCCCTTGGGTCGCCAGCATTGCTGATTTCAGAGCTGGTTGCAGTATAGGAAGGAGTGGCAATAGAATGCAGCCAAGATGGGTATAAGGGCAACAGTGGGCTGTTTGCACAGACAATGCCACTTTGCCCTGCATAGACAAGGTGACAGCGTCTCTATAAGCTAAACGTAAAGAGCAACTATAGAGTGGAATACACATCTGTGAATTGTTCTGCAGCGTGAGCTACAAAGAAGTATGCCCTCTAGTGGCTGCAAAGCTGTATATGAAATATGATGATTAAAAAATGGCAGAAATAAAAGCCACAAGAAAATAATGTTCAATAATTTAAAGTTTACGCCATAAAACGAACGCTCAGAAGGCAAGCGACTCTCTCTTCTTAGTTTAAAGGATTTCCTGTTCTGCATTTGCTTGGTTGGCGCACTCTCCTGCGGAGTTTGAGGTTACCATAGAAACTTTAATGACTAAGACAGTCAAGGGTCCATTCTCAGACACTTTTAAATGCCACATCTCCAAAATCAAGTATCTTCTTATAAATTGAATTTAATATAAAAAAAAAAAAAATGACAGAGGTTAAACAGTTCAAAAACATCAGTAATGTAATTTTGTATTTTTTTTTTTTTTTTTTCATTTCAGTTATGCATCTCACATAAGAATAGACAGGATGATAGCTTGTTTTTTAGAATTTTTTCTTTTTTTTTTTTTTTTTTATCATACCAGTAGCAAACATGGCTTCCATTAAGCAGCAATGAGCAAAATTGAGAGTTTTTGCTTGTCCAAAATTTTGGCAAACATCAGCAAAATTTGCCATTTCGGCCAAACGCATTAAAGGTAATGGGGAAGACAAAATTAAGATGACATAGTTAGGTTGGAAAGAGGCACAAGTCTTGCACCATTGAAAATTTGTTTTTTTTTATCGGTGCAAGGGGGCTTCAAATATCTCCTAAGAGTAAGCCCCCGTACACACGGTCGGAAATTCCGACCACAAAATCCGGATTTCCGCCGGATTTTGTCCGAAACTGGTGTTGCATACACACGGTCGGACAAAGTTGTCGGAAAATCTGATCGTTCCGAACGTGGTGACGTTCGTTGCGTACTACGGAACTACGTAGAGACTAGTAGCCAATAGCTTTAGTCTCGTAATTTGATCTGAGCATGCGTGGCACTTTGTCCGTCGGAATTCCCTACACACGATCGGAAAAAGTCTGATCGGATTTTGTTGTCGGAAAATTTAAGATCCTGCTCTCAATTTTTTTCTGTTGGAAATTCCGACGGAAAAAGCCCGCTAGAGCCCACATACGATTGGATTTTCTGACAACATAATCCGATCTGACTTTTTCCATCGGAATATCCGACCGTGTGTACGGGGCATAAGACTTTTTTTTTATTATATTTTTTTTTTTTGATTATTACTTTTATAAAGTATTTCTCTCCAGGTGCACATTAGATGCAATGACAGCCCGGGAGGAGAATCAGTGTGACAATAGTGAATATTCATTCGCTATTGTCACACAACTGGGTGGGCTCTGGCTCTAATCATGTGCTCCAAAAAAAAACCCTGATTGGAATCCATGCACCCAGCATGTAGATCAGGAGGCCAGACGCATGCATAGGTGGGGGGGGGGGGGGGGGGCCGGGCCCGTGTGCTGCACGCTGTCATTCAGTAAAAATATTTGCTTATAGCAATTCACTACTATAAGCAAACATAGTGTATATGGAAAAAATAAAATAAAAAGATAAAAATAAAAACAACAAAAAATCCTGATCAACTCCCCAGAGTGGTACAATGGTACTATGGTAACATTGTATTGCTCTGGTCACAGTATGTTTAAAAAAAAAATTGTAAAAACAAGAAAGGAAAAATTATTTACAAAAAGTATTATTATTATTTAATTACTATTTAAAAAAATTCCAAATTCTTTTTTTTTTTAGGGATTTTAATGATTTTTTTTCTCTGTGTAACACCACGTTACACAGAGGGGAAAAAAATCATTAAAATCCCTAAAAAATTTTTTTTTTTAACTCACCTCTAAATGCCTGTTGCTAGGGGTCCCTCGTAGTCTGCCTCCTTCAGTGCCCGGGCTGGTGACATCACTTCCCCTCGGCGCAGGAAGGGCTCAGCTCTGCCCCCTCCCTCCTGTCAGTCATCTGGCACACGTGACAGGTCCCAGATGACTGCGCGGCCAATCACGGCAAGCGGCGCCGCTCGTGCATGCACAGTGGGTGCCCGGCTGTGAAGCCACAGCAGGGTGCCCACAGTTGCAATGCCGGTGCCGCCGAGTGTAGGGTGAGGACGAGCGGGGCTTCGATCTGCCGCATCGCTGGACCCTGGACAGGTAAGTGTCCGATTATTAAAAAAAAATAAAAAAAGTCAAAAAAAAACTGTACTGCACTGGTAACAGTATGTCAAAAAATAAATAAAAAAAAGTAAAAAAATTAAAATATTTGTTTTATTCATATTCCCAAAAAAGTGACAAAAAATTACAACTTCATAAATCTCCTCATGCCTCTTACTAATTACCTCAGACTGTCTACTGTCTATAAGGAGGTCATTTAAGGGGTATTCGTACTATCCGGGCCTCAAGAAATGAGATATCATCAGTACATCAGGATTGATCGATTTTCAGATATATATATATAGATATATATCTATCTCTCTCTCTCTCCTCTCTATATATATATATATATATATAGATAAAGATATAGATCGATATCTATATCTATCTATATATATCTATATATATATATATATATATATATATATATAGAGAGAGAGAGAGAGATATCTCTCTCTCTATATATATATATATATATATATATATATATATATATATATATAGATATATATATATAAATATATATATATATATATATAGATATATAATCTCTCTAGATATAGCTCTCTCTCTATATATATATCTATATATATATAATATATATATATATATATATATATATATATATATATATATAGATAGATAGATATAGATATATATACCATACTTTGTGGACTCTATAACCTTCGTACAGACTAAATAATATACACTGGTTTGATTTATTTTCACCAAAGAAATGTAGCAAAATACAATTTGGCCTGCAGTTATAAAAAAAAATATTTATTTTCAAAATTTGATAACAGAAATTCTTTTTTTTTTCCAAATTTTTGGCCATTTTTTGTTTATTTAGCAAAAAAAAAAAAAAGATCAAATACCACAAAAAGAAAGCTCTATTTATGTAAAAAAAAAAAAAAAAAATAAAAAATATCGTAAAAAAAAAGATAAAACTGGGTTCAGCCTTGCATGACTGTGCAATTGTCATTCAAAGTACGACAGTGCTGAAAATTGGCCTTGGATAGGAAAGGTGTGAAAGTGCCCGGTATTGAAGTGGTTAATTATGATCATTAGCTCCATCTAGTGTCCATAATGTTCTTGTTTTTTTCTGTATTCACAGCATTCTTTAAAATAACATTCGACCTGAGAATAAAATAGCCTAATAACATTTGATTTGCCCCCCCCCCCCCCCAGAATGAATGGAACAGCAGTTTCACAGGTCAATTTTTTTTTTTTTTCATAAGCGCCCCCCCAATATTCCAGGAAGTACACACAGGCCTCATGTAGACAGTGTTTGCTTATCGCGGAGTTCAGCCTGAATTTCCTCTCCATCTGCGTCATTTAAGCTTCAATAAAACTTCTTAATTATTCGGCGTTAACAAAGCACGCTGTCTGTCGTGCCCAAATATTTTTACATTGAAAGGGAAAAAAATATGTCAGGAGCAATTCTGCTGCTAACAAGCAAATTAGCTAAACCGATGTTGAGACATAAATGGCTCCTTCCCAGAATGCCTTGCTGCCTCTTGCCTGTTCGCTTTGTTTAGCGGCTCATTGTGCCCCGAGGAGAGGGAGATCAAAGCGGAATTAGCGCTTTTTGTGTTGTTTTACTCGGGGGCAGCGCCACTTCCCTGAGGGAGGCCGAGCCTTTGTAGTGATGGGAGTTTTTTTTTTTTAATGCGCCGAGGATTTTGCGCTGCATACGTGTAGACGGCTCCTGGCTTTGAACGCGCAATTAGAAGGGGAAAAAAAAAAAGTACTTCTAGGAATGAATATGTAAATTAACTTTACAGCTGAATAATATCTCTGATTAGTACGCTGGTTAATGCTGGATATACATGTGTCAGGTATGCACAACGCACACATGAGACATTCCTACCACCTCTTAGAACTGTATCCAAGCAGAATAAAAAAGAAATGAAAAAAAGATTACACTTCCCCTTTAAGACATTTAAAGCAGAACTCCGGCCTTCCATTCAGTCTTGCACAGTGGTACAGGCACCTCTTCTGTATTGAAATGGCCTAATCTACAACTGTGAAACATATAAAATGTTCCTGATAGCCAGAGGCCACGTGATTACAGTTGCCTAGGATGAAGATCACATGAGGGAGCTCTTTAATGTGATTAGGTATGCTAATGTAACCACCGGACTCATGCAAAGGGGACAATATCGGAGCAAAAGTAACATCTCACACCAAGTGCTTGAATACCTAATGTATTTATATAATGGAGAACATGAAGAGTCAAACAGGTGGCTTTAAAAGTGAAGTTTGAGCTGCAAACCACGACGACGGGTATCTTCAGGACGGGCGACCACCTGCTTTACTCGTCAAGTCCTGTTGTGCGCCCATTCAAGACGCTGAGAGCTGCTCCTAAGAATGTGCTTTCACCAAGTGAGCCCTACTCTATATTTTAGGCACAAACACATATACTGTATATACCGGTACATACACATATACTGTATATACCGGTACATATACTGTATATACCGGTACATATACTGTACTATTCCAGTATCCAATTTACCCTGTCAGAGCAAAATCCCTTCCTTTCCTTGCCTTTTCTTTCCTTTCCTTTTCCCATTCTCCTGCTTTTCCTTTCCTTTTACTTCTTTAATTTCCTTTCCTCTATCCCTCCATTCTGTGCCTCATTTCTACCATCCTTTCCTCTATCCCTCCATGCTGTGCTCTTTTTCTTTCCTTTCATTTCCTTTCCTCTATCCCTTCATGCTGTGCTCCTTTCCTTAGCTTTTCCCCTTCTCCTCCTATTCCTTTCTCCTTTCCTTTCATTTCCTTTCCCCTTTCCTCCCTTCTCCTTTCCTTTCCCTCTTTTTCTTTCAATTCCTTTCCCCTTTCTTCTTTAATTTCTCATTCCTCCTATCCTTTCCATTCCTCTCCTCTTCTTCCTTTCCCCCCTTCTTCATTTTCTTTCCCCTTCTTTCCTTTCCTTTTGCTTTCCTTTTCCTTTCCCCTTCTTCCTTTTCCCTTCCTCCTTTCCTTTCCTCTTCTTCCTTTTCCCTTCCTTTCCTTTCCTTTCCCCTTCTTTTCCTTTCCCTTTCCCCTTCTTCCTTTTCCTTTCCCCTTCCTTCCTTTTCCTTTCCTTTTTCCTTTCCTTTTCCCTCCTTCTTTTCCTTTCCTCTTCTTCCTTTCCTTTTCCCCTCCCTTTCACCTTCTTCCTTTCCTTTGTTTCCCTTTCCCCTTCTTCCTTTTCCTTTCCTTTTATTTTTAATTTTCCTTTACTTTCACCTTCTTCCTTTCCTTTCCCCTTCTTCCTTTCCTTTCCCCTTCTTCTTTCCCTTTTCATTTTCCTTTCCCCCTCTTCCTTTCCTTTTCATTTCCTTTCCTCTTCTTTCCTTTCCTTTCCCCTTCTTCCTTTTCATTTTCCCTTCTTCCTTTCCCCTTCTTCCTTCCTTTTCCCTTCTTCCTTTCCTTATCATTTTCCTTTCCCCTTCTTACTTTCCTTATCATTTTCCTTTCCCCCTTCCTTTCCCCTTCTATCTTTCCCCTTCTTCCTTCCTTTTTCCCTTCTTCCTTTCCTTTTCCTTTCCTTTCCCCTTCTTACTTTCCTTATCATTTTCCTTTCCCCCTTCCTTTCCCCTTCTTCCTTTCCCCTTCTTCCTTCCTTTTCCCTTCTTCCTTTCCTTTTCCTTTCCTTTCCCCTTCTTCCTTTCCTTTTCATTTCCTTTCCTCTTCTTTCCTTTCCTTTCCCCTTCTTCCTTTACATTTTCCCTTCTTCCTTTCCTTTCCCCTTCTTCCTTTCCCCTTCTTCCTTCCTTTTCCCTTCTTCCTTTCCTTATCATTTTCCTTTCCCCTTTCTTACTTTCCTTATCATTTTCCTTTCCCCTTTCCTTTCCCCTTTCCTTTCCCCTTCTTCCTTTTCATTTTCCTTTCCTTTGCCCTTCTTCCTTTCCTTTTCCTTTACTTTCTCTTTCTTCCTTTCCTTTTCCTTTCCTATCCCCTTCTTCCTTTCCTTTCTCCTTCTTCCTTTCCTTTTCCTTTCCTCTTCTTCCTTTTCCTTCTCGTTTCCTCGTCTTGCTTACCTTTCCTTTCCCATTCCCTCCCCCTTCCTTTTTCCTTCCTTCTCTTCTCTTTCCTAACATTCCTCCCTTTCCTATCCACCCCTCCTTCTCATTTCCCTATTCCTTTCCCTTTGCCCTTTTCCCTTTTTCTTCTCCCCACCATTTTTCTTTCCTTCCCTGCTTGCCTTTCTTCCCCCCTTCCCTTTCCCTTTTTCTACCTTCCCCTCTCAATCTTCCTTCCATCCCTTCCTTTCTCTTCCTTCCACCCCTTTTGTCCTTCTCTCCCCTGAGACAGCCAAGTAACGGCCATTTTTTAAAAAAAAACTCTAGATTTTATCACATGGCAGGTTTTTTTTTTTTTTTTCTATTGTAATGTTGGTAATACTGACAGGCATCCTAATAATTTTATGTGAAGAAGAGATTTTACTCAGAGGTCCACTTTAACCACAAAACATATGTTTCAGGCAGGGAAGGAATGAGGAGGTGGAGAGAGCACCTAAAAAAATCGACACAGAGTTCAGGAATATGTCAGGATTGTGATACTGACAAATAATTACAGGCCTAGAAGTGGCTCTGATCTTTTCATGGCAAAGCTAAGATACAATCTAAAGAAAGTTGGAGGCAAACTTCAAAAAGATGAACAATTTCACTGTCTCAGATTCTGTTGAGTCGGTGAAGATGGCTACCAAATATGAACATAAGATAAGAGTAGAAAGAGGAGCACTCCATAGATGTCTACCTCTGCTGCTGTTCAACAACTATACAGACAAAGCTTTTTAAGGTATTTGTGGAGGTGTTGGAATTTCACCATAAGAATTCACGATCGTACAGAAAATTAACTTGCAGAGTCTGAGGAAAAACTCAACTGCTTAGTTAATGAAATAGAAGAAAAGGGCAAGGAAGTCTCCATCCTAATCAATATTCCATAAGACAAAAAGCATGGCTCTAATCAACAAAGAAGTAAAACTAATGCTTGACAATGAAAGAATTGATCAAGTACCTAACTTCCAAAACCCTGGAATAAGGATAAATGTAAATGAAAATAATCACTCTTAGGCATGTTTTTAAGGATGGCTCCTTCCGCTCATTCGAGGCCCTTCAGGCTCAGTATGCCCTACCGAATGCTATGAAGTTCAGATATTATCAATTCAGGCATGCAATATTGGCCCAGTTCCCGAACCCCCTGACACTCCAGACGGATGCGGTCAAGAGACTGCTTATTGCCAAGCTGCTGGACAAGCCATTGTCCTCTCTTTACTTTTACCTCTCAGCAGCACATATGACGCCCCTGACTAAGGTATATGATAAATGGAGGGCTGACATACCTGAACTGACTGAGGAGATATGGGAAGATGTAGTCCCAGACTATACCACAAAAATGATCTCGGCAAAGGATCGTTTTATCCAGCTTAAGATGTTACACAGAGCCTATTATACCCCTGTCAGACTTGCTAGGATATACCCCGGAGCGACTGAACTTTGCTCCAGGTGTGGTACCTCCTGCGGGTACCTTTATTCATGTAATGTGGTCATGCCCTGTGCTGCGTCCCTACTGGGAAGCTGTTATTGAGGTCCTCGACTCCTTTGGGGACTGGTTCTCTGTATGGACCCAGCCTTGGCACTCCTGGGAAGTATGGAGGATATTGAGGCCTCACGGCACGACAAACTGTTCTTGTTCTATGCCCTGTATTATGCTAGAAGAGAGATTCTCCTCAAATGGAAACAAACCGCCCCCCCTACATTGAACATGTGGAAAACCACGATAAACTCGGTACTACCCCTCTATAAACTCACATATGAGAGCAGAAACTGCCCCAAAAAATTTGACAAGGTCTGGTCCCAATGGGTCAATGCACATGGTTGAGTGAGTAAGAATATGCTGTTTGTTTTATCATCTACTACACCAGACTCCTTAGACGCAAGTGACAATGTTGCTCCGGCTTCGAACATCTCTACTCCTCTGATCCTCACGCTAACGGCGTGATCACACAACTCTTTAGGACAGGGGTCTTTAATCTTTCTAAGCAGTGGGCCAGTTTACTATCCCTCAGACTTTAGGGGGGCCAGACTGTGGCCTTTGGGAGTAGAAAAGTTCCCGACGTCAGTTGGAAAAAACAATGCCCCATTATTGGTATTGGTGGGAGGAATTGTGTCCCATCGTTGGTGTCAGTGGGAGGAATTGTGTCCCATCGTTGGTGTCAGTGGGAGGAATTGTGTCCCATCGTTGGTGTCATTGGGAGGAATTGTGGCCCATCGTTGGTGTCATTGGGAGGATATGTGTCCCATCGTTGGTGTCATTAGGCCCGATTGTTGGCGTTATTGGGAGGAATTGTGCCCCATCATTGGTGTTACTGGGCCCAATTGTTGGTGTCATTATGAGGAATTGTGCCCCTTTGGGCTGCATTTGGTCGCCCATTCGCAGTTTAGAGACCAGTACAATTGGAGTTTATTGTCGGGTCCAACTACCTCTCAACCGACATACTGTCGCACGTGGGGTAGCGGACCTATCATTAACTGCTTCGGAAGAATGGTCTAGAATTTGGGTGGCCAATTACAAATTTTCACAAAATACAGCAGCTTAAGAAACTAACTACAAAGTGTTGGTAAGATGGCATCTTGTCCTTTAGCGAAATATGTACTGGGCTACCCTGACCTTGGGTTCCGAGGCTGTGGGGACCCAGGATCAGGAACATATTTGCACGGCTGGTGGACCTGCCCTCTGGTGCGCTCTTTATGGTCAGTGATTTTTCAAATCTTTAGTTGCCTGTTTGATACAGCTCTGCAACCAGATCCTCTGATGAATCCTAAAGCCCCAGGTGTGACCAAATCCCAGTTTAAACTTTTTAAGATACAACGGCAGCCAAACAGACTATAGCAAGGTCTTGGAAGACATCTCCCCTCTGTGTCTTGGCTGTGAAACGTTGTGTAGATGGAAGCCACCCTACAAGACCGAGTCGGCCCCTACTTAAAGATCTGGCAAAGCTGTTGGTATATTTTTACCGTCTGACTTTGACAATACCCTGTTGGACCTTGACCTCCAAAACA
Organism: Lithobates sylvaticus; assembly: GCA_028564925.1. Taxonomy (NCBI): domain Eukaryota; kingdom Metazoa; phylum Chordata; class Amphibia; order Anura; family Ranidae; genus Lithobates; species Lithobates sylvaticus. The sequence goes on from CM053027.1 coordinate 26,767,045, forward strand.
TCTGGACACCCTTTGCCACAGAGTCTTAATCTGACTTGTTTTGACTTTGCATGTCACTGATGTGCATATGTTATAGCAATAATATTTGAAGAAAACCTGAAGAACGATGTTGGCGTCGGAGATGGATAAACTAAGGCCAAACAGATTTTCTGGAGACCTAAAGAGCTGATGAGCAACAACCTTCCTCTAAGCACACAGAATAAATTGCTACAAATACACTTTGCTACAAACTGGTTCGTTCTCAGGTATGGCACAGAAATGTTGTCCTTCAAAAAGTCTCTCTATAAAGGCAAACAAATGTTTTGAACTGTGGTGGAGGAGGATCGTAAAAATTATTATTGGCACCGCCACCCATCTCCTAAACTGCAGTACGTTTTTGCCTGCGGATGGTTGCGGGTGCAGGAACAGGTGCGGTCCTGCAGAGGCAACCACCAAGGCTGAACCTAGCCCTACAGACAACTAAAAAAGATCTTTTGTATCACTCTGCTGACTTTGCCAAGTGATCCTGGACATGGGTGTGCGCAGCCTATTATATTAGGGTGTGCACCCCAAAGCTCAAACACATGTGTGTGTGTATAGGTGTATATATATATATATATACATACACACTTATGGCAGAGCCGGCACAGTGAAAGAGAAGCACTGTAGCACTTCATTAATGGCAGAACTGTGCAGAGGGAGATATTTCCCATCTCCCCGCCGGCACACAATGTGATAATGCTAATGCACACAGGGTTTTTAGGGTGTGCCCTGGCACACCCGGCACACCCCCTGCACACGCCTATGGTCCTGGAACTATGCAGCTATCATCTAATGGGAGGCCAATAATCCACAGCTCAAAGAACCCTGAGCAACTGCTGAAGGAACTGCTGAAGGAACTGCTGAAGGAACTGAAGGTACACAGGGTTGGATTTTCCGACGGAAAATGGTTGATGGGAGCTTTTTGTCGAAAAAAAATTGTGTGTAGGCTCCATCGGCCATTTTCCATCGGAATTTTCCGTCACACAAAATTTGAGATCTGGATCTCAAATTTTCCAACAACAACCAGCCAAAATTCTGACCATGTGCACACAATTCCGACGCACAAAGTTAAACGCATGCTCGGTATAAAGCACTGGCTATTGAACTTCATTTTTCTCGGCTCGTCTTACATGTTGTACGTCACCGTGTTCTTGACGTTGGCAATTTCTGACCAACTTTTTGTGACCGTGTGTGTATGCAAGACAAGTTTGAGCCAACATCTACTCCTCTCCATCATCCAATTATCAGGTATTTAAATTTTTATTGTTTGTCTGTTTATTCTTATTCACATACTGTTTTTTCTTGCTTAAAAGTGCCTGCACCCGGAAAAGAGCTAGTAGCTATCACAGGCAACATGGCAGCATGTGCAGTGGCTGCAGGAAGAAGGACCCTAGCAGATCAATGCTGGATCTGCTGGCTAGATGATTATCCTTACTGTACAGAAGAACAGTGAAAGGTAAGCAAGGGGGAAAAAATGGTTGGGGGGAGGCTGAAGTTCCTCTTTAAAAATATGCATACATCCACCATATCAGATGTACAGTGTATATCACATAGAATTCTGTGGATCGACGCATTTCGCATACTAGCTTGCGGGATCCATTTTCTCGTATGATCTCTAGGGTTATCCAACTTTATATAGTATCAGTATTATTTATATAGTACATATCAGATATAGTAGAAAGGAGCCGGCAACACTGAAGTCCTTGAAGTGTAATTTATTGGTACATCGGAGTGATAATAAAACAATAACACTGACGCGTTTCGTCAGAAGCCTTAGTCGTAGCTAGTTTATGACAGATATGACAAGATAAATATATGTGCACTTAGACTCCACCTATAAACAATTAGCATATTTAATTGATCACACATGTCACATGAAGTGAATGGCAATTACTCTTGTGCCAAAAGAAAAAGGGGAAAGAAATCCAAGATATATAACCAAGATTAAAAATTGAAAATTAGAAGAGAGGGTGGGGGAGGGAATAGTAGAAGATTCTACAGTCTATATCACATAAAATTTGGTGGATCGACACCTTTCGCATACAAGCTTGCGGGATCCACTTTCTTGTATGATCTTAGGATATGGCAGATAATAGAAAATCTACAATAAACAAAATAATTTAAATACAATACAATAAATCAACCCCAGCCTGGGTATCACATAATCAATACAGCATCAAACATAATATATCAATAATGCACTGTGTCTCAGGGAAAGAAGGAGAGAGGAAAAAGAGAAAAAAAAATGGCGGCTGTAAGCTGACAATTTTTTCTCAAATGTGTTCAAGTGCATCAAGAAGATTAGTTTCTTTCATCAATGCTTGCATTTCTTTAATGCTCCTCTGTATATATAAAAAAATAAAATAAATTTTTTTTAGAAGTTACTGCTACCCTGTTTTCCCCGAAAATAAGACCTAGCGTGATTGTCGGTGATGGCTGCAATATAAGCCCTACCCCCCCAAATAAGCCCTACCCTGTTTCCCCCGAAAATAAGCCCTACCCTGAAAATAAGACCTTTAACTAGGGCTTATTTGGGGGGTAGGGCTTATATTGCAGCCATCACCGACAATCATGCTAGGTCTTATTTTCGGGGAAAGAGGGTACCTGCATCATAAACAACATTTATTGCACACACACAAAAAATATAAAAAATATTAAAACTTTATGGAACAAAAAAAAAATATTTAAAAAAAATAACAATTTAAAAAAAAGTAAAAATAAAAAAAAGGTAAAACAAAAAGGTTGGTTATGTATTAGTTTTGGGTACATGTATAATAATACCAATAATAATAATTGAATGAATAAAAAAAGAATAGTTTCCCTTTAAATAAAAGCCGTGGCTCAGTCGTGTTAACAGGTCGGGACGTCGGTCCAGAAATGTCTTCGCGCTCCAGCCTTTGATGCCCCCCTATACTTCTAGATGAATCTGGTTCCGTGTGACACAAACAGGGATTTCACTGCGTAACACTGGAGATCGGGGAAGAATGTCTGTATAATAGATTGTTGGTGATGTTCTTTCTCCCCCCCCTCCCCACCGCCGGCCCGGTCCCAGCCGCCCCTCACAAGAAAAAACCCTGAATAACACATATTCATACGGCAAGAAAAAAAAAAAGCCCTGCTCAGCACTGGCACAAAGGACAATTCCTCACACAGACGAAGCCTTGTGCTGATGAGATGGACGTGGAGCATTCAGCAGAAAGTGGTCAATTCACATGGAAATGAGGGAGCTGCCCCTCTCCTCGGCCCTCAGCCTGGTACTCAGCGGCTACAAAACAAGCTGCATGGAAAGCAGATCCATGGGGACACGAGACAAATAATAAATGATTTATATTGTACAGAAAACCTATTGCTATATAACAAGTCATAGTACTTGTTGGAACGGATACATGGTGGACAAGAGTTTCTCTTATTGATACAAGTTACAGTAGTTGTTGGAACTGATACAGAGTAGACAAGAGTTCCTCTTATTGATACAATAAGTAAAAGAAGTTGTTGGAACTGATACTTTATGTTCTTGTTATAGACAGATGATAAGTCATAGTGCCTGCTGGAACTGATACATAGCTAACAAGCCTTTCCCTTATTGATAGGCGATAGGGAGCATTAACTTTTCAAACTGATACATACATTATGGGACCAAACATAGTGGACACTTGACCACTGTTGGACATCCCATTCCAAAACCAAGGCTGTTAAAGCTGAAGTTTATGTATGGCAATATATTATGTACATAGGTAAGTTTATTGCACGTATTTATTACGGGCAACTTGCCACAAATGTGTTTTGGTTTTTTTTCTTACTCCACAGAGACAGAGGGTGAAGGTTTTTCGGGGGTCCGTCCTGATGTTGGGGAAGGGATCTGTGGCCTTTGGGGCTTTTTCCTCTTTGCAACCAGAGGTCTCCCTTGGGTAGAGGCCTTCCAAGTACTTGGAGAACCAGCTTTGGCAGGTCCCTAAGAAGCAGGGTCCACCTGGTTTTGGGCCTAGGTAGACCAGAGTACCTCTTGTCCCATCAGGAGCCTTGCATCCCGAGAGGTTCAGGGATGGAGGTCCTTCCTCTTTGTGAAGGTAGAACCATTTTGTACACTCATGCACTTTTTTTCATGTACTGTGAGTTCATGGTTTACTTTTTTTCTTCAGGGTTCGACAAGCACCACGGAGTTCTAGCTTGGCCCTATGAAAGTATGTATGCGCCAAAACTGCAGGATCCCAGTGGAAGCTGGAAATCACTGTAGTAGGCATGGCTGCTACAGTGATTGCCGCTGTCGTCCAGGGTCTGTGCCATGTGGCTGCCCTGCTGCTTACTGAACACAGGAAGTCACTGGATCAGCATAGGCACCATTTAGAGAACACTTTGCATGCCCCTAATAAATGCAAAGTGTTCTCTGACTGGATGAGGTAGAGATTGTGACTTCACTGCCCAATGATGTGTCATCACCATGCCTACTACAGTGATCCCAATTAGCTTTCAGGTCCCATGCCAAATGGATTTCCTGCTGCTTATGGAACACAGGAAGCCACTGTCTCGGCATGGGCACTGTTCAGAGAATACTTTGTATTTTCTCTATGAAGGCAAAGTGTTCTCTTATTGGATTAGGTGGAGATTGTGACATCACTGCCCTGTGATGTCACATCACCGTGCCTACCACAGAGATCTCAGCTAGCTTCCAGGTCCCATGCCAAGTGTCTGTCCTGCTGCTTACTGAACACAGAAAGTCACCTGCTCAGCAGGGGCACTGTTCAGAGAACACATGCATTTTCTCTATACTTGCAACGTGTTCCCTGGTTGGATGAGGTGGAGATTGTGACATCACTGCCCCATGACGTGACATCACCTTGCCTACTGCAGTGATCCCCACTAGCTTCTGGGTCCCGTGCCAAACAGCTGTCTTGCTGCATTGTGAACACAGTAGGTTGCCCGCACGGAACAGGCACCATTCAGTGAACACTTTGCATTTTCTCAGTGACTACAAAGCATTACGTGAGTGGACAAGGTGAAGAAGTGGGGCAGCGATGTCATAATTTCACCACGTCCAATCATAGAATGCTTTGCATTCATTAAGAAAATGCAAAATGATGTCTAAATGGTGCCAAATTGGCAACCTCTTATGTTCAGTAAGCAGCAGTGCAAACGATCTACACAGGAACCAGAAGCTAGCGGCAATCACTGGAGGATTGGTGTCTACTATATGACTTCCAGCTTCCTGGGGGATCCTACAGGTAGGGTACATACAAACCTACATTGGTCCGGGCACCAGGAGTTACATGATTGTGTCATCTCTCAGCCGGCATCTTAGTCCACAAAGTAGACGGTGACCCTGAATGATGCCTGAACAAGGATGGCACTGTCCTTTTGAAGAGAAAAGCAGATGAAGGCATTGATAAGGGGAGTATTATAATATCTGCAAGCGTTACTTAGCAAGCTGCACTTAACATAAAAAGTGTCTAGGGCCACTTCAAGTATCCTTTTGTAAAGGGAACTTGTTACTTTGCCCAATGTTATGAAAATACGGGTTCACACAGTGAATCGCATCCACAGATATAACACAGAGAGCCACTTCAGCTTTTAGCTGGAAATATATTGAGAAAGATATTTTCTGTCATGTCTCTCTAAGAGCTTCTCAGAAGAGGTGCGAGCAATTAGCTTGGTTTTCTCTAATTAAAACCCTGACATACGCACCTCAACAAACGACTCTCACATGACAAGAAAGTCAGCTTTGAATAAATTTACACTGTGTGCAAGTCAACGTCGCACTTCTGAGGCTGGCGAAAAAAAAGTTTTGTTTACTGTACATCCGAATGACGTTCGCGCCTTGATACCTGACTGTGCAACTATCCATTCCTGAAGGTTGTCGGGCATTGTGGTTTCTTGAAGTGGATGGGACAAAGACAGCAAAATTTGTATCTCTAGACTCATGAATCCATTTCTACACACAACCTCATCCATAACCAACTTTACTGACCCAAACCCAACCCACCTCATTTGTAACCAACTTTACCGACCCATACCCAACCAAACTCACCCGTGACAAACTTTACCAACCCATGGCCAACCGACCTCTCCTGTAACCAACTTTACCGACCTGTACACAACCAAACTCACCCGTGACAAACTTTACCAAACCATGGCCAACCGACCTATCCTGTAACCAACTTTACCGACCTGTACCCAACCAACCTCTCCCATGACCAACTTTACCAACTTATAGCCAAACAACCTCACCTGAAACCAACGTTACCGTCCTGTACCCTGCCAACCTTACCCGTAACTAGCTTCACTGACCCAAACCCAAGCAACCTCACCAGTAACCAACTTTACCAACCCCTACCCAAGCAACCTCACCAACTTTACTGACCCATAACCAACCAACCTCACCTGTAACCAACTTTACTGACCTGTACCCAACCAATCTCGCCCATAACCAACCTTACTGACTCAACCAACCTCGACCATACCAACTTTACTGACCCGTTCCCAACCAACCTCATCCATAACCAACTTTACAGACCTGTAACCAACCAATCTTACCTGTAACCAACTTTACTGACCCGTAAACAACTACCTCTCAAATAACCAAGGTTACTGACCTGTAAACAACCAACCTCACCTGTAACCAACTTTCTGCTGTGTTACAAAACACAGAATCGCCATATGACTGAAGCTACTGCACATTACAAGATACTGCTGAGATACAGACATGCCCCATTTACAAAGAGACAGCGCAGTTAGACACCAGCCGATTCCAGCCTTCCCAACCAAAACTAGCCATATACCTGTTCCTGGCAGCAAGAGAAGGACCTGGAAAAAATCCAAAGCCTCTTTTCAGAAAGTTAAAGACCACATGAACCTGATTTTAGCCAATGAGAATTTGTAAAGAGTCCTTAATGATTTACAAACCCAACCCCTAGCAACCTCTGGAGGAACCCCTAACAACCTCTGGAAGAACCCCTAGCAACCTCTGAGGGAACCCTCAAGGGACCCCTAGCAACCTCTGGCGGAAACATCAAGGAACCCCTAGCAACCTCTGGAGGAACCCCTAGAAACTTCTGGAGGAACCCTCAAGAAACCCCTAGAAACCTCTGGAGAAACCCACAAGGAACCCCTAGAAATCTTTGGCGGAACCCTGGTTGAGAAACTCTATTCTAGTGAATGTTCATTTGCCTTATCCCCTCCACGGCCATACCGATTGTTATCTTTCCTTAAAATAATGAAAATAATTGAAAAACAATGTAGATGGGAGAATGTCAAAGGGATATATTAGGTATTACTTGGGCCATCAAATAGTAGATGTCTTTCCATCTACTTTAAGAAATATCCCTTTTGTTTCTTTGTATCATTGCTATACTGTTCGTTAAGGTGATAGGACATGCAAAAGGTGAATCCACCCCCTCTGACTTCCTGTGGCCTAAGACTGAGCTAAGGAAGGTAACGACTGTCCGAATGGGTTTGAGTCTATAAATACAAACTGCCAAGATTACAGACGGACACATAAAACACCGAACTAAACAAGCAACAAACTTCCAGTGGAAATTTAAGCAGCAAACGTGAAATGCTCAATTACCTCTAAATAATGAGTCCATTTACCCATTATGGTTATTGTCTTTTATGTCCATCGACAGAAACATTGCGATCAGGCTGCAGGGGAAAGGGAAAAAATCTCAATTAGAGCAGATCACTAACTGTGTAAAGATGTTGGATTAATGAAGGACTCATAGAAGGGCAGATATTTCTGGAGAGAGAGACGAGCGGGGAGGTAACTGCCTGGATGCAATACTCGCATAACCATAAGACATCATCGCACGCAAAGGAGGCAGAGTGATGCTACAGACTCGCCCTCACCGATATCATTCGGCAAAATGGAAAATCTTCATATGCAACAATGCCTCCATCTCTGAGAGATCATTACTGCCCTCTATGGATGTCATAAACAGTAAAAAGATTGTGAGTGCTAAGCCTCAGTACCTGCTTTAGTGAAATTAAACAACGTCCTTATTCTCCAAAAATAATCCATTCACATCCACTAGTTAATGGTCTTCTAATCTGTTTTTCATGAAATCGTTTTTCTAAGTGGCAGAAATTGCTCATTGCTCAAGGAACCCCTAGCAACCTCTGGAGAAACCCTCAAGGAACCCCTAGCAACCTCTGGAGGAACCCTCAAGAAACCCCTACCCTGTTTCCCCGAAAATAATACCTAGCGTGATTGTCGGTGATGGCTGCAATATAAGCCCTACCCCCCAAATAAGCCCTAGTTAAAGTCCTTGTAGTTCTTATTTTCAGGGTAGGGCTTATTTTCGGGGAAACAGGGTAGGGCTTATATTGCAGCCATCACCGACAATCACGCTAGGTCTTATTTTCGGGGAAACAGGGTAGCAACCTCTGGCAGAACCCTAGGGTTTCATAGATCCCCAGTCGAGACTTTTTCTGCCTTCTTGTAATGTCCTCCATGAGCTCACAAACCTCTCCCTTTCCTCCCTCACTTCCTGTTGCGACCCGGTAGTCCAGCATTTAGGGGGTTATATTGTGTGTCACATACCCCAGGAGGCATAGTTCTTCATTGGGAAAGGATAAAGAATGATGTGGTCCAAGGCACCAAAAGTAATTGACCTCCATCCCAAATTTTAGACAAAGAAAAGGAAAAGCGGTCAGCGGGACTTTAAATGAGGCCAATCACTGTATAAAGTAAGCAGGTAGGATATAAAACAGTGTTTCTTTTATAGGTTGCAACAAAACAGGGGGAATTGGAGTGAGAGATGTATACCAAAAGCAGTCTTGGCAAAGAACATTTTATTATACCATATAAAATCATATATAACATATTGAACATCACAAAATGCATTTACAGAATCGCATACACGCAGGGTATGCTAAAAACTGCATATAAATATTAACACCATAGTAATGGGTATAACATGAAGTAAAAACAAGTCCTGCACAACATGGACCACTGGAAGGGCTGAATGATGTTAAAAAGTCTGGAGTAAAACAAAACAAGAGACATACAATAATCTGTATGGACATCATGCATCTATGTAAGCCCGACGCGTTTCGTTGGGGTATACCAGCTCTTCAGGGGAGAATGCAATGGTGATCTATAAAGAAACATAACCATATGGTATAATATTGTAACTAAGTAATAGGAATAAATAATGTGTAAGGGACAGGATGGACATCCCTATGAGTACTCACGTCAGCTGCATAGATGTGAACAGAGGATCAGAGCCGTCAAACAGGTCTGGCATGGGAGCTGAGGTAGAGACACGTGGACAAGCAGGGAGCACTGTAGATTCACCAGGGTAAATGTGCTATAGTGGGTGATGGTGAGCCAAAACTTCTGTGAATTGAGATCAGTAATATATATTGAGTGTATAGTAATTTGTTGATGAAGTGTAAAAAGCCCATACACCAGGTCAGATGAAGGGAAAAGCTGAGCATAGATAAAAAAAGCAGATACTCAAAAACCACCTAATGGAAAAGAGGAAAAAACAAGGAAAGAAATGTAGAAAAGGAGAAGAAAATTATATCCTGAGTGAAATGGCAAAAGAACCAAAGAGAAAGAAAAACAAAGTGCTAAAGGTATAGGTGAAATCTATGGTGATTTACCTTGTTGGTTCATAAAGAAATGAGGAACCAAATCAACAGGTGAATGCTTGCATGTGAGGTGTTGCCAGAAAGTCAAACACCAAGTGAGGCGAATTTAAATGCTCCCAGCTAATACAGCGTGTCCCGCCCAGCGCCACGTGGGCGTGGCGAGAAAAAGGAGGCACCCGGGGCCAGAGCGAAAAAATACGCCCATACAGGCTCAGGTACCTCCCCAGTGTCAGCCTAGCTGGAAAGAAAAACCTGCTCTTGCGGTGCGACATCAAAAGGTGTCGCACACACAGAGCGGTGACGTGGCGCCGATACGATAGGGATTCTGTAAATGCATTTTGTGATATTCAATATGTTATATATGATTTTATATGGTATAATAAAATGTTCTTTGCCAAGACCGCTTTTGGTATACATCTCTCACTCCAATTCCCCCTGTTTTGTTGGAACCTATAAAAGCAACACTGTTTTATATCCTACCTGCTTACTTTATACAGTGATTGGCCTCATTTATTTTCCTTTTCTTCATTGGGGAAGGAGGGGGGATGGAGCCAATTCATCGAGATCTCCAACTCACGTTACTCACGTTACTCTAAAGCATCAGTAATTGGAGATTTTGCAGAGTTGCTGTTTTGACACAACTCCAGCAAGCATATACACTCGGCTACACCATATTATCGGCGGACATTGTTAGTCTGCCCGATACTAACCAACATGATGGCCGCCTCTAAGGCGGTGACAACTTTTTCTCCCTTTAGCCGCTGTTCTGACAAAACTGAAAACTTTGTGTACCGGAGTGTATACCATGCCTTGAAAAAGTATTCATAGGCCTTGAAATTCTCCACATTTTGTCATGTTACAACCAAAAACGTAAAATGTATTTTATTGGGATTTTATGTGATAGACCAACACAAAGTGGCTCATAATTGTGAATTGGAAGGAAAATGATAAATGGTTTTCCATTTTTTTTACAAATATGTGAAAAGTGTGGGGGGTAAATTTGTATGGCGCCCCCCGGAGTCAATACTTTGTAGAACCCCCTTTCTCTGCAATTGCAGCTGAAAGTCAGCTTTGCACATCTACAGAGTGACATATTTGCCCATTTTTCTTTGCAAAATATCTCAAGCTGTCAGATTGGATGGAGAGCGTCTGTGAACAGCAAGTTTCAAGTCTTGCCACAGATTCTCAATTGGATTTAGGTCTGGACTTTGACTGGGCCATTCTAACACATGAATATGCTTTGATCTAAACCATTACATTGTAGCTCTGGCTGTATGTTTAGGGTTGTTGTCCTTCTGGAAGGTGATCCTCCGCCCCAGTCGCAAGTCTTTTTCAGACTCTAACATGGGACTTTTCGATTTTCATTGGTATAAAAATGGACCTGAGCTCAAAAAGTGAAGATTTGCCATTACAAAGAACTAAAAATAATAATTGCGCCTGAAGAGTACCCCCCAAAAAATCTACTTTTTGGTCTGGAGTCCCTCCTGAAAAAAATAGCAGCGCAGTTCCTGCAGGTTGCGGGGCTGTGCTGGAACCCCACCAGCTTGTGAGCTGCTCCCCCATTCCTAGGAAATCCTCCGCCTCTCCAGCCCCTCCCACCCAGAGAGCCGCGGCGGTGTCGTATTTGTCAGGCGTCAAAGGGAGAATGGAAGAGGTGCAGTTGCAGCGCTGTAATTATCCGTGATGAGTAGACTTGTGTAAGAACATCGCTGTGAACACTGACAAGCTGTCAGAGGATATGTGCGGATCGCTTGCAAAAAATTACAGATGACAAATTCTATTCGCCGGGACTATCTATTCGTCTGCGGTGGGTGGGGGTTGTGATCTTAAAAAAGTATTTGATTGTGAAGGAGGAGATCCTTTGATCCATAAATATAACCTATTAATTTAGAGGGAAATTGATTGTGTTTTCACCCAACATTCACTCAACTTTCACCCAATATTCACTCATTTTACATCTACAGTTGTGCTCATAAGTTTACACACCCTGTCAGAATTTATGATTTCTTGGCCTTGGCATTTTTCTGAGAATATGAACGATAACACAAAAACTTTTCTCTCACTCATGGTTAGTGTTTGGCTGAAGCCATTTATTATCAATCAACTGTGTTTACTCTTTTTAGATCATAATGGCCACAGAAACGACCCAAATCACCCTGATCAAAAGTTTACATACCCCAGTTCTTAATACAGTGTACTGCCCCCTTTAACATCAATGACAGCTTGAAGTCTTTTGTGGTATTTGTGGATGAGGCTCTTTATCTTCTCAGATGGTAAAGCTGCCCATTCCTCTTGGAAAAAGTTCCAGTAAATTCTTGGGCTGTCTCGTATGAACGGCACGTTTTGAGATCTCCCCCGAGTGGCTCAATGATATTGAGGTCAGAAGACTGAGATGGCCACTCCAGAACGTTCACTTTATTCTGCTGTAGCCAATGACAGGTCGACTTGGCCTTGTGTTTTGGGTCATTGTCATGTTGGAATGTCCAAGTACGTCCCATGAGTAGCTTCCTGGCTGATGAATGCAAATGTTCCTCCAGTATTTTTTGATAACATGCTGCATTCATCTTGCCAATTTTGAACAAATTTCCTGTGCCTTTGTAGCTCACACATCCCCAAAACATCAGCGATCCACCTCCGTGTTTCACAGTAGGAATGGTGGACCTTTCATCATAGGCCTTGTTGACTCCTCTCCGCGTTTATGGCTGTGGCCAAAAAGCTACATTTTGGTCTCATCACTCCAAATGACTTTGTGCCAGAAGGTTTGAGGCTTGTCTCTGTGCTGTTTGGCGTATTGTAAGAGGGATACTTTGTGGCATTTGTGTAGTAATGGCTTTCTTCTGGTGACTCGACCATGCAGCCCATATTTCCTCAAGTACCTCTTTATTGTGTATCTTGAAACGGCCACACCCCATGTTTTCAGAGAGTCCTGTATTTCACCTGAAGTTATTTGTGGGTTTTTCTTTGCATCCCGAACAATTTTCCTGGCAGTTGTGGCTGAAATTTTAGTTGGTCTACCTGACCGTGGTTTGGTTGCACCAGAATCCCTAATTTTCCACTTCTTGATTAGAGTTTGAACACTGCTGATTGGCATTCTCAATTCCTTTGATATCTTTTTATATCCCTTTCCTGTTTTATACAGTTCAACTACCTTTTTTCCCGCAGATCCTTTGACAATTCTTTTGCTTTCCCCATGACTCAGAATCCAGAAACGTCAGTGCAGCACTGGATGAAAGAGGCAAGGGTCTGTCAGGAGTCCAGAAACTCATTGACCTTTTATACACACTAATTACAAGCAAACAGATCACAGGTGAGGATGGTTACCTTTAATAGCCATTCAAACCCCTTTGGCCGAGTTCACAGTGGTACGACAAGACAGTTGTACCACTTTGCCCTGCGACATGCGTCCGGCTTCAATGAACAGGGATCAGACTTTGATCCCCTACAATACCAGGCGCTGGATCAGTCAAGACGGCGATCCGACTTCAGTGATATTCAATGGGCTGAAGTAGGATCAAAGTAGTACAGGGAGCATTTTCAAAGTCGGACCGACTTGTGTCGGACCACTTAGGACGGCTCCCATAGGGACACATTGATTGTCACACGTCATGCGACACGAGCTCCCAATGTCAGAACGTTTGTCGTACCAGTGTGAACCCGGCCTTTTGTGTCAACTTATGTGCATGTTATCAGGCCCAAATCACCAGGGTATGTAAACTTATGTAAATCTTATGAAACAAAAAATTTAAAATTGGTGAATCTTGGGTCAAAGTTGTGCAAATTTGTGGGTGAAAACACTGATAAGTAAACCCCTTTAGGCTGAGTTTACACTTTTCTGTAGTGGAATATTTTGAATGGTACTCCATACACATGTATTTTGAGCATTGTCAGTCTGGGAGGGGGTGTGTTAGAGGTACTAGGGTGGCAAACAACCCCCCCCCCCCCCCCCCACGTTGGTCAGTGCCATCTCAGTCAGCACCCCCCACGCCTGCACTTACCCAAGCAGGCTCCGGTGGGGTTAGCGGGCTCGGGTGGCAGCGGCATGCTTCGGCGGGTTGCAGGCTCCAGCAGCAGTGGGCTTCTATGGATGGTGGGCGGGCTCTTGTTTCTTCTGTGTGGCTCCTCCCTTCCTCTCCTAGGCATCCAATAGGATCGCCTGTCCTTTCAGCCAATCAGGTGACGGGTATCAGACCAACTTCCTGATTGGATGGGAGGAGGATCAGTGTTGCAACAGCGGAAATTCATTCGCTGTTGCAACACACCTGGGTGGGCTCCGGATGCAATGCTGGGCACCCCGACCCCACTCTTTTTTGAAGCCTATTAGAGCCTCTGGCTCTAATCAGTGCTTTAAAAAACACACCCCCACCATAAGAATTCATGTGCCCTCAACTGGTTAAAGATAAAATAAAAAATGTTTGATGCAAAACCGCCATACGAATTTATGTGCCCTCAACTGGTTAAAGGTAAAAGAAAAAAAGAAAAAAAAAGTTTGCTGCAAAACTCACCCTCAATCCAGAGCTGTCCTTTTTGAGCCCAGATCATCTTGAACCCCCCCCCACCCTGTGAATGTACAAAGAAAGGAGAAGCACCACAGTGATGACCTCATCTCTCTGTCACTCTGATCTCTCCTATTATCAGCATGATCATTCTCAGCAGATGGACTGATTGGCTCGTTGTGCGGTTGCCCCCTCTCTCAGTCTGAGCTCTGCTGTACAGGGACTGCAAGAAGCTGATACCAGGTCATATTCAGATACTTACACTGCTTGTATTCAAAAGATTACGTTTGATGACTTCTAATGAATATCGATCTGCATTTTTTTTGTCTTTTATATCTTTTCTGCTTTTTATATATATATATATATATATATATATATAGTATATATATTTAGAAGAACATCTGCATTTATTTATATATTTTTATATATATATATATATATATAATATATATATATATATATATATATATATATATATATATATATATATATATATATATATATATATATATATATAATTTATATTTTTTAACGTTATTTTACTTTAAAAGAGTACATTTAATTATTAATAATTATTACCGATCTGCATTTATTTATGGCTTTTATATCTTTTCTGCCTTTATTTATATATATTTAGAAAAACACTTTTTTTACAATTCTATTTTTCTTGTATTTAAAAGATTACTTGCATCGATTAATAATTATTACCAATCTACATATATTTATATTGTGTGTGTATATATATATATATATATGTGGATATATATATATATATATATATATATATATATATATATATATCATTTATATTTCTAAACATTATTTTACTTCTATTTAAAAGAGCACATTTAATTATTAATAATTATTACAGATCTGCATTTTTTTCATGGCTTTTATATCTTTTCTGCCTTTATTTATTAGAAGAAAATGTAATGATTATAAAAGAATACTGATCTGTGTTTTATATCTTTTCTGCCTTTATTTATATATATTTAGAAAAACACTTTTTTTACAATTTTATTTTGCTTGTATTTAAAAGATGATCTGCATCTATCAAGATTACATGCATCGATTAATAATTATTACCAATCTGCATTTATTTATATTGTGAAAATATATGTATATATATATATATATATATATATATATATATATATATATATATATAATTTATATTTTTAAACATTATTTTACTTCTATTTAAAAGAGTACATTTAATTATTAATAATTATTACCAATCTGCATTTTTTTTGGTCTTTTATATCTTTTCTGCCTTTATTTATATATATTTAGAAGAACACTTTTTTTTAAATTATATTTTGTTTGTATTTAAAAGATGATCTGTATTTATTTATGGCTTTATATCTTTTCAGCTATATATATATATATACATATACACACACACACACACACATTTAGATGATAAATACGGTATATATTTATTTATATATAATTATATTTTTATTTATGGCCTTTATATCTTTTCTGCCTTTATTTATTAGAACATTTAATGATTATAAAAGAATACAGATCTGCATTTTTTTGTCTTTTATATATATATATATATGATAACTAAAAGAATTTTTAATTTTTTTTTAAATCCAATTTTCTGGCTTATTCTCTAAGATAAAGCACTTATTTCCCGCACTTTGCGTTTTTTCTCGGAACTTTCACCAGGCGATAAACTGTCTCTGGCTGATATTTTGGCCCAGTTACAAAGTTTTATAAATGTCCCTCGATGCGTCATTAACAACTTAACACACACTTAGTGCAATGTTTGGGAAACAACTCATGTCATCACAAAAGTGGGTTACAAAAACACAATGCATAACCTTCTCCTGCGTGAAAAACAGGTGTTAATCGGTGAAAACTCGATGAGTCAGCTTCTGGGTGGAGGAAGGAAAATGCAACAATGTTTTCATCTGCTATTCCTGGTGCACCGAGCCGCATGTTATCTCATTAGAGCTTAAAGATGACCTCCGGCCTTCCCTTCAGTATTGCACAGTTGTACCGACTCCTCTCCTAGACTGAAATGGCTTACTCTGATTTCACTGCACAGCGCCACCTTCTCACAATGTGCATTTGAATCTGCAGCAAGTCAGATAGAGTCCGCCTCATTTCCTGGCTGGAGGACGTCCAGCATCATCTAGCACTTTTCTCCCCAGCCTGACTGTCCCTGACCTGCCCTTTTCATTCATTGGACTTCAGCTCACAGTGTGCAGTGAAATCAGAGAAAGCCATTTCAGTCCAGGAGAGAACTGTACAACTTGCAAGACTGAAGGAAAAGCTGGACCCCTTAGAACAGTCTTTCTCAACCAGGGTTCTGTGGAATCCTAGGGTTCCTCCAGAGGTTGCCAGGGGTTCCTTGAGGATTCCTCCAGAAGTTGCCAGGGGTTCCTTGAGGGTCCCTCCAGAAGCTGCTAGGGGTTCCTTAAGGGTTCCTCCAGAGGCTGCTAGGGGTTCCTTGAAGGTTCCTCCAGAGGCTGCTAGGGATTCCTTGAGGGTTCCTCCAGAGGTTGCCAGGGGTTCCTCCAGAGGTTGCCAGGGGTTCCTCCAGAGGTTGCCAGGGGTTCCTTTCAGAGGTTGCCAAGGGTTCCTTGAGGATTCCTCCAGAAGTTGCCAGGGGTTCCTTGAGGGTTCCACCAGAAGGTGCTAGGGGTTCCTTAAGGGTTCCTCTAGAGGCTGCTAGGGGTTCCTTGAGGGTTCCTCCAGAGGCTGCTAGGGGTTCCTTGAGGGTTCCTCCAGAGGTTGCCAGGGGTTCCTCCAGAGGTTGCCAGAGAGTTCCTTGAGGGTTCCTCCAGTGGTTGCCAGGGGTTCCTTAAGGGTCCTTCCAGAGGTTGCCAGGGGTTAATTGAGCTGTGGCTGATTGACCTCCCATTTGATGGTGCCAGCATTGTTTCGGGACCAAGGCCACTTGGCAGAGCCATCAGCATGACACCAATTATCTTTTTTAGCTTTCCAAAGCACACTTTGGAACCAACCGATGCAATAAAAAGATGGGACCTGAAAGGCTCCGTAAAAAAAAGACAATGCAACAAAACTAACAAATATATAAAAATATACAAAGTGTATTAATCGCAATAAATGGATAAAACCATATACAGCCATACTAGTTTTTCTTCTTCAGTTTCACAGATAGTGAAAAAAAAAATCTACCATTTGGTATTGGAGAGATAAATATGCATATACATATACATACTATACTATACATAGTCCATATGCTAATGCTCGCACAATCTTTAGGAACTTGAGGTGCGACACGTTTCACAACCTGAACCTTCTTCAGAGTCAAAATGCGGAATTATCACAACTTAAAAAAAAAAGAAAAAACATAAAGATATCAGGTATAATAGGCACCCCGAGCCACCATTAGGCCACCAGTGGTAATAACCCCAACTTTCCCCCAGCTGAAAGGTGAAGAGATGTCATCAACAGCACTGGATCATGCAGTCCATGTGACGCCCTTAAGCTGAATCTGAACACCTAGAATGTGAAGCAATTCTTGGAGACTGGTTGCATCGCTGGTTGGCGTGTGTTCTGTTGCGGCCCCGGTCTCCTCTCTGCGTGGTCCAATGCTGTTGAAGCCATCTCCCGCTCCTTTCGGCTGGGGGAAAGTTGGGGTTATCATTGCCACGGGCTACCTGATGGTGGCTCTGGGTGCTTATTATACCTGATATCTTTATTTTTTTTAGTTGTGATACTTTCACACTTTGTCCCTGAAGAAGCAGAGGTTCAGGCTGCGAAACGTGTCAAACTTATATTGGCTTTAGTAGAGATTCCCCAAAATCTAAAAATTATTATGGGGTAAAAAAGGTTAAGAAAGGCTGCCTTAGCAGAAAAGTCATTGATAGCGTGGGTCAGAGGAAGTGGGTTGAATGACGTTGGACATCATTCAATCCAGGCAAGCATTGCTGGACCTCGGAGAGGACTCTCTGCAGGGGACAATGGCAGAGACCCGGTGAGTACTGCCGTGAAAGCTGCTTTTTTTATTTTATTAGATTACGTTGTTCCAATCAGGGTTCCTCCAGAAGTTACTAGGGGTTCCTTCAGGGTTCCTATAAAAGTTGCTAGGGGTTTATTGAGGGTTCCTCCAGAAGTTGATATGTGTTCCTTGAGGGTTTCTCCAGAGGTTGCTAGGGGTTCCTTGAGAGTTCCTCCAGAGGTTGCTTTTGACATTTTATCTTATGAGTACCAGTAATGTCGTACAAATAGTAGTTAGGGTTTTTGTACAGGTTGCAAGGGGTTCCTTGAGGGTTCCTCCAGAGGTTGCTAGTTGTTCCTTGAGGGTTCCTCCAGAGGTTGCTAAGGGTTCCTTGAGGGTTCCTCTAGAGGTTGCTAGGAGTTCCTTGGGGTACCTCCAGAGGTTGCTAGGGGTTCCTTGGGGGTTCCTCCAGAGGTTGCTAGGGGTTCCTTGAGAGTTCCTCCAGAGGTTGCTTTTGAAATTTTTTCTTATGAGTACAGTAAAGTCGTACAAATAGTAGTTAGGGTTTTTGTACAGGTTGCAAGGGGTTCCTTGAGGGTTTCCTCCAGAGGTTGCTAGTTGTTCCTTGAGGGTTCCTCCAGAGGTTGCTAGGGGTTCCTTGAGGGTTCCTCTAGAGGTTGCTAGGAGTTCCTTGGGGTACCTCCAGAGGTTGCTAGGGGTTCCTTGAGAGTTCCTCCAGAGGTTGCTTTTGACATTTTATCTTATGAGTACAGGGGGTCCCCGAGTTACGAACTCGTTAGGGACTGGCCCCGTGTACGGAAGTCGGAAATGTTCGTAAGTCGGCGCGCATGCGCAGACCGACAAATACAGAGATTTCCGGACATTTCCGATGTTCCGTCTGTTGCCGTTCTGCGCATGCGCGGCAAATTACGGACATTTCCGGCATTTTTCGACGCTCCGTATGGCCGCGCATGCGCAGAACGGCCGAAAGACGCCGAAAACCACTGAAAAATGGCGGAGGGTCCCCGCAGCACCCCGTTCGTAAGTAGGGGTTGTTCGTAGGTCGGGTGTTCGTAAGTCGGGGACCCCCTGTACCAGTAAAGTCGTACAAATAGTTGTTAGGATTTTTGTACAGGTTGCAAGGGGTTCCTTGAGGGTTCCTCCAGAGGTTGCTAGTTGTTCCTTGAGGGTTCCTCCAGAGGTTGCTAGGGGTTCCTTGAGGGTTCCTCTAGAGGTTGCTAGGAGTTCCTTGGGGTACCTCCAGAGGTTGCTAGGGGTTCCTTGGGGGTTCCTCCAGAGGTTGCTAGGGGTTCCTTGAGAGTTCCTCCAGAGGTTGCTTTTGAAATTTTTTCCTATGAGTACAGTAAAGTCGTACAAATAGTAGTTAGGGTTTTTGTACAGGTTGCAAGGGGTTCCTTGAGGGTTTCCTCCAGAGGTTGCTAGTTGTTCCTTGAGGGTTCCTCCAGAGGTTGCTAGGGGTTCCTTGAGGGTTCCTCTAGAGGTTGCTAGGAGTTCCTTGGGGTATCTCCAGAGGTTGCTTTTGACATTTTATCTTATGAGTACCAGTAAAGTCGTACAAATAGTTGTTAGGGTTTTTGTACAGGTTGCAAGGGGTTCCTTGAGGGTTCCTCCAGAGGTTGCTAGGGGTTCCTTGAGGGTTCCTCTAGAGGTTGCTAGGAGTTCCTTGGGGTACCTCCAGAGGTTGCTAGGGGTTCCTTGGGGGTTCCTCCAGAGGTTGCTAGGGGTTCCTTGAGAGTTCCTCCAGAGGTTGCTTTTGAAATTTTTTCCTCCAAAGGTTGCTAGAACAATAAGCAATTTCTGCTTCTCAGATAATTTCCCACTGACACCATTGTTCTTTTTTAGCTATGTGTAAGGGGCTTCCCAATGACCACAAGTGTAAGGAGCATTCTTCCTACTGACCATCACACTAATGTATAACGAGTTGTAGATAAAGTAAGTTATAGTAGGGGTTCCCTGAGACCAGAAAGTTATTTCAAGGGTCCCTCTGTTTTGAAAAGGTTGAGAAAGTCTGTATTAGATGTTCAGCAATTGAGGTTTTAATTTTGGAATAAAAATTGTGATTTCCTCTTTAACGCGAACCCCACCAGACAGAGTATGGAGATGGAGTCACCCAAGAAGACAGGCAGAGACCCAGCTCCACAGTGTTAGAACGTTCACAGCGAGCACGGTGATTAAACAGTCATCACATGATTCGCAATAGTTACTGCTGCATGACACCCTCACCCCCAGCCTCGGGGTAATTCAAATGAAAATACTCTATATTTAGGTTGATAGAATAATCAGAGTGGAAGGCCCCATCTGCTTGAAGCTCACTCCTGTAACTTTATTTATTCCATTTCTGCTCTATTTTCTTCTAGGTTTCCGACTTTGAAACAAAACAAAACACACTGCAGGTTGGGGGACAGGGACCTCCATACGGACCCGCAAGGACCGTACTAGGTGGGACTGCCCGCTGACCTGTAACTTAAAGGGCCAGTAAACATAAATGACAGTCAGTTAGTAGAAAGCTAGTTTATTTTGAACTTATCACAACTGAATAGATTTAAAGCCCAGCTGACACCCAACATGTTTTTTTAATTATTTCTGTACAGCCATGTATGATGATCATCAACTGATAATTGCTTGAAAAGGTAGCCTTAAAGCGGAGTTTCGACCACATATTTTTATTTATTTTCTTCGGCATCCCCCCTGGAGAAATCACGTCTCCAATTCAATCTGTCAAGAAAGGTGTCCTGGTAACCTAGGAAGACCTGCCCACCTAGGAAGACCTGCCCACCTAGGAAGACCTGCCCACAGAATGCCCATCAGAAGATCTGACCGGCGCGCGCGGGCGCGCATTGGCGCCAACGGGCGCACGCGGGTGCGCATTGGCGCTAACGGGCGCACGCGGGTGCGCGATGACGTGAACGGGCGTGCGCGGGTGCGCAATAGCGCAAACGGCGCACATAGGCACGCGTGACCACACTTGGCGCCAAGAGGCCTATTTAAAGGAGTATGTCACCTGGCCTTCTTGCTGTCCGGTCTACAGCGTTTCCTGAGACCCTTGCTACTAACTACCTACCTGCCTGACTCCTGTCTGCCCGGCCTGTTCCTGACGACTCCTGCTTGCTGCCTGCCTCCGACCCCGGCTTGTCCCGACCACTCTTCTGCCTTCTCCTTTGGTTCTGATTGCTGTCCGCCTGTTGCCAACCCAGCCTGCACCCCGACTATCCGCCTGCTTCTGCTTGGTACCTGCTCTGCCCGCTAGTGTTGACCCGGCCCGCCTGACCCTGCCTAGTGCTCCTGTTGGACTACAGAACGCCACCTCTCAGCCTGCTGACCAGCGTTCCTGCAGAACTACAGAACACCTCCCTGCTGCCTGCTGTTCCGGCCATCCTACGGAACTCCTCCCGGCTGTCTCCAGTGTTCCTGTTCTCCAGTTCTCCACGCTGCTCCTGCCAGGCCCACATCTGCCACCTGTCAGGCACTTGTGCTCCCCTGCAGTTGTGAGCCTCTGTCTCCACTACCAGGGGTTCTCGAGCCAGAGGCATACGAGAGGCCGCTCCCTGCATTCTGGGCTCCATCCCCAGGTACGCGACACAATCCCTATGTACATGTTTTTTAGAATGTGCTTATCTTAGATTTCATCTTCCTGGTCGTTCCCATCTTCATTGTGGGCATGTGAAGTCCACTTCCGGGATGCGGTGTTGCTGGCTACCCAGCATGCACCTCCCGATCTCGCGCATGCGCATTAACACACACGGCGCAGCGCAATGCTGAGAGGCGGCGATGCCCACTGACTCCTGGGAATCATGACACACATCTCTCAGGAGCCAGTGTGCCGTAGGATATTACATATATTGCTGCGGAGGGGAGAAACCGGAAGAGAGAAAGAAAACCTTGGAAACAGGTTAAGCAAAGCGGAAACAAAAACAAATTGCCCAATGAGTCATTATGGGCAGTTGAGAAGCCAATGATGAGAAGCTTAAAAATGTGAGGAACTCCGCTTTAAGGTTCCCTTTTCTCTTATTGGAAAAAGGCTTTCTGTCCTCCCACTGCAGAGCTCTATGCTGTCACATTTGATTAGGGCCTCGTTTACCTGTGCTTTGGTTTCTGAAGAGCGATCTGCGTTTGGTTCACTCCTCAGAAAGCATTTGACAGGCAGTTAAGAAGCGTTGCATCACCATCTTGTTGCCTGCTTTAGCCGCGCGGTTGTGGGGCACTTGCAGTCGCTTGAATGGGCCAAGATCTATGGGCAGTAGTGCACGCTGAAAGCAATGTTTAATTTCTGCCATAGCTGCGGTATAAAGCATTGCGGCCATGGCATATTTACACCCCTAGCTGCTGCCACTGCAGGTAAATAGGAAGTGGTTGGACGAGGTGGTAAAATCGCTGTTCAACCAATGGGTTTTACCTGCCCCCCCCCCCCCCCCCCAACCTCACGTATGAATGAGCCCCTAGAGCAGTGATGGCGAACCTTGGCACCCCAGATGTTTTGGGACTACATTTCCCATGATGCCCATGCACTCTGCAGTGTAGATGAGCATCATGGGAAATGTAGTTCCAAAACATCTGGGGTGCCAAGGTTCACCATCACTGCCCTAGAGCCATACCCCTCATCATAAGACTTGTAGTGTAGAGGACGAGAGGGGGGCACGTCTGACCAAGTCTGTTTTACAAGATACACTTTTAGGGTCCTTTGCATACAGGTGCCCTTGGGCCATAAAACGTAAAATTTGGGCGTATTTCTCCAACCAGGAACCACAGGTGCTGCATACAGCCACCCATAGAAATCAATGGCTGTATGCATGTACATGCCAGTACCCGTGTAAAGCAGCCCATTTATGCCATCAGCAGCGAAAGGAAAGAAAGTTGCTTAATTCCCCCATCAAAACTGGCATGTGTATAGATGTACGCATCTAATATGCATCCAGGGTCATACAAGTGCCCGCCTACAGCCATTGATTTCTATGTATGTATGCAGCACCTGTGGCTTCCAGGTGGGGAAATAATTTCATGCAATATGATGCCAGGTGTCCACTTGCATTAAGCCTAATGCCGCGTACACACGATTGGAATTATCGTCAGAAAAAACTCTGACGGTTTTTCCAACGGAATTCCGACGGAATTCCGCTCAAGCTGTGTTGCCTACACACGATCACACCAAATTCCGACGGTCAATAACACAACGGCATAAAACACGTTCGACAGTACTATAAAAGGGAAGTTTAATGCTTCCGAGCATGCGTCGAATTGTTTCCGAGCATGCGTCGGAATTTTGCGTGTCGGAATTGCATACACACGATCGGAAAATCCGACAGAAAGGTTTTCCGTCGGAAAAATTGAGTTCTCAATTCAAAGTCCGTCGGAAATTCAGACAGAAAAAGACCGTTGGGCATACACACGGTCGGAAAATCCGATGAAAAGCTCCCATCGGACTGTTTCCATCGGAAATTCCGACCGTGTGTACGCCGCATTAGAGGGGTTTCCAACGTACCACAACACTCTCAAGGTCTCTTTCCCATGGATGTGCCATCAGCCCCTTTTTGACTTAGAAGGATCAAAAAGAGATTGCAATATATTTCTAAGGGCAGTCGGCTCGAAGCGGATGTGCATCCACCTAAATCCGTCCATGCAGGTTCTGCAGACCGAATGCAATAAGTTTGCGTCCAGGTCTGCTTTTACAAACATGACCAAATGTTGGCAGATTTTCACATCTGGTCACCCATAGGGATTACATGGGTCAATGTTTCCTCCACCACAAGACATGGATGTCATTCTGATCTACCCAGCAGGAAATTAGTCTAGGAACACCCAGCTGAGATGGAGTGGAGGGTATCTGTTCGAAAGAGGCCTAAAACTGGACATTTAAACACACTGCTCTACAAGGCACAGATGGTTCCCACGTATGTTGAAACCATCAACAACAATGCATAGTTGAACCATTTTTTACTATGTTAATACAAGTCATAGGCATGAAGTTGTCCTAGAAGTTCAGCTTTCCCCAACCACGCTTGATCCTCAATAGCAAGAAGAAGCAGTAAGAGCCTCAAATACTTACCTTTTATCAAGATCGGGTACCGCTGGGGCGGTGCTTCCAAGCTTGAGTCATGAGCAGAAGTGGGATCTGTGTGGGGTATAGGCACGGACTGGCTGCGTCTGTCTAAGCAGCCAATCTGTATCTCTGTCTCATACAGATCCAACCACCTGCTCAGACCTTTTATCAGGATTGGGTAACGCAGGGGGAGGTGCTTCCAAGCCAGAGCCATGGGCAGGGGTGGAATCTGTGTGACGTGTAGGCATGGATTGGCTGCCTCGATCTAAGCAGCCAATTTTTGCCTCTATCTCATACAGATCCTACACCCAGCTCAGACCTTTTATCAGGATCGGAATTCTCGTCGGAAAAAAAACTCTGACGGTTTTTCCGACGGAATTCCGCTCAAGCTGTGTTGCCTACACACGATCACACCAAATTCCGACGGTCAATAACATAGCGGCATAAAACACGTTCGACAGCACTATAAAAGGGAAGTTTAATGCTTCCGAGCATGCGTCGAATTGTTTCCGAGCATGCGTCGGAATTTTGCGTGTCGGAATTGCATACACACGATCGGAAAATCCGACAGGTTCTCAATTCAAAGTCCGTCAGAAATTCCGACAGAAAAAGACCGTTGGGCATACACACAGTCGGAAAATCCGATGAAAAGCTCCCATCGGACTGTTTCCATCGGAAATTCCGACCGTGTGTACGCCGCATTACTCATACAGATCCTACACCTAGCTCAGACCTTTTATCAGGATTGGGTACCGCTGGGGTGGTGCTTTCAAGCCTGGGCCATGGGCAGGGGTGGGATCTGTGTGGGGTGTAGGCATGGATTGTCTGCCTTGGTCTAAGCAGCCAATTTTTGCCTTTATCTCATGCAGATCCCACCCCCAGCTCAGACCCAGTATCGTTGAAGAACTATAACTAGATGGTCCCAGAGGAAGGTGATCCTAGTAAAGGTTAATATTTGAGAACAAGGGGTTGGGGCAGGGGTGCGGTTGATGGTGTGACATGCTTTGATTTTCAGACAGTTGATACTGAATTATCAGCGAAGGAGAGAAGTCTTCGCCCACACAGGAACTTCTACATTTCCATTAGTGTTTCCGCAGGTTTGATCCTTGCCTCGGTGAGACAGGTCTTTTGTCTGAGAACGACTCCATACCACAATCTACGAAACCGAATGAATCGAGCCACCTCCCCAGAGACTGGGGCTTCTAAGAGGTTGCTGTCAAACACAAACTCAGACAGGGTGAATAATTTTAAATATATTAACGTTGCGTTACCCCGGCAACCTGACATCGAAAAGACGCTTCTGCTTAATTGCCTCTCTGAAAACCCATGTTGTACATATGAGGGAAAGAATAACTCCACTAAGCACCGTCAATATCTAAGCTAGCTGTGTACAATAACCCCCGACGTAATTTCAGAATGACATTCCTTGGTGGCTTTATCATAAAGAGTTTTTTTATTTTTTCACCCATGGAAAGACGCACTGCATTCATAAAATATATTTGGCTTGCCATTGGTTCCCATGGTCACGCAACCCCAACATGGAACCTGCTTCATTATTTAAGGCTTAGTTATATCAATATATATGGACCCAAATTGCTCAGTAATTAGTTGTAAGTACCAGCATCTTTATAATTAAAAATTCTGAAAATGGGACTTTCAGGACTTGTTCATGCCAGGTATGGTAGGACTGAGCAATTGCACTCCAAGGAAAGGCAAAATACCTGGTCTCCTACATGGCCAGTTCACACTTCTACGTTTTCAGTGGTGTGTGCCGAAGAAAAGTAAGGCATACAGTACTTTTTTCAGCCCAGTGCAGTAAGAGCCAATCCAATACCTTCCCAACGCGTTGTGGCCAGTAGCAAGGACCTGTTCATGCCAGGTATGGTAGGACTGAGCAATCGCACTCCAAGGTAAGGCAAAATGCCTCGTCTCCTACGTGGCCAGTTCACACTTCCACGTTTTCAGTGGTGTGTGCTGAAGAAAAGTAAGGCATGCAGTACTTTTTTCAGACCAGCGCAGTGAGAGGCAATCCCATGCCTCCCCAATGCGTTGCGGCCAATAGCAAGGACCTGTTCATGCCATGTATGATAGGACTGAGCAATCGCACTCCAAGGCAAGGCAAAATGCCTCGTCTCCTACGTGGCCAGTTCACACTTCCACGTTTTCAGTGGTGTGTGCTGAAGAAAAGTAAGGCATGCAGTACTTTTTTCAGCCCAGCGCAGTGAGAGGCAATCCCATGCCTCCCCAATGCGTTGCGGCCAATACCAAGGACCTGCTCATGCCATGTATGATAGGACTGAACAATCGCACTCCAAGGTAAGGCAAAATGCCTCGTCTCCTACGTGGCCAGTTCACACTTCCACGTTTAGAGTAATGTGTGCTGAAGAAAAGCAAGGCATGCAGTACTTTTTTCAGCCCAGCGCAGTGAGAGGCAATCCCATGCCTCCCCAATGCGTTGCGGCCAATAGCACTTCAACAAAGTTTATTAAAAAAAAAAAGTAAACCGCAATTGACACATAGTCTTTATTTTACCCCTCTGTTTAGACTTAATTTACACCCTTGCAAGTGTGTTTATGTGCGTACGCATTTTCTTAGATGCAGATTTTTGGATTCGGTGCTATGGATCTGAAAGCAGCTCACATTTTCACACCTGTTTGAATGGCTCCATTGAAAACAATGCATTTAGATCCATCATTAACCATTTCAATACCGGACACTTTTACCCCATTCCTGGCCAGGTCAATGTTCCACTTTCAGCGCTGTCACACTTTGAATGACAATTACTCAAACAATGAACACTGTACCCAAATTTATTTTTTTACTATTTAAATTACAAAATACCTACAATTATGAAAAAAATTACCGTATTTATCGGCGTATAACACGCACTTTTCCCCCCTTAAAATCGGGGGAAAGTCGTGGGTGCGTGTTATACGCCGATACCCCCCAAAAAAGTGACAAAAATGGCAAGCGGCAGCGAAAAATAGCGAGCGCCGCCTAAAAAGACAGAATCGCCGCCGAAAAAAACCGAAGCCCCGCCGGAAAAGACCAAAGCGCCACCGGAAAAGACCAAAGCGCCACCGGAAAAGACCGAGCCGACTGTTCGGCTCCACTCGTAGTCCCGCCTCCCTGCGCTCGCTCCGGAAACAGCAGGGAGGCGGGACCGCGAGCGGAGCCGAACAGTCAGCTCGGTCTTTTCCGCCGGCACAGTACAAATATCCCCCAAATGAACCCTTTTTGCAAAAATAGACACCCCAAGGTATTTACTAAGGGGCATGGTGAAGTTGTGTCTCAATTTTCTGGAAAATGAAGAAATTAAAGTGGAACTCTCACTCAACATTGACCATTTTTAATCCCTATGCTGCTAGTATTAGTTAGGCCTCATGTACACTGCTGCTGGTAAACGGACGTTCAGAGGCAGTTGGCTGCTTTTTTCAGCTGACCCTGAACTCATCCAATGTTATCTTATGTGTACACACGTTCATCTAATGTCGTTTTTTAGGCAGTTGCGTTTAGAGGCTTTTCTTTGAAGGCAAAAAAAGCTCAAAGTTTCCAACGTCTCAGACGCCAAACGTGACTAAACGCGGTAAGCGCAGTAACTCGCGTTTAGCCGCGTTTTTGTTTTACATTTTACAGTTTTTACATACTGTCATCCGAAGTAGTGCTCACCATGTACTCTGGGGAGGCGATCAGGATTTTTTTTTTTTATTTTAGATTTTTTTGGCAGATATTACATTCTCCTTCCAGTCCCTTTAAGACAGTAAGGCCCCTTTTACACTGGGGGGGGAGCCTATATTTAGCGCTGCTTTACCGTCGTTTTAGCCGCGGTATTCGGCCGCTCGCGGGGCGGCTTTACCCCCCGCAAGCGTCCGAAAAAGGGTTAAAATCCCCTGCAAAGTGCCACCGTAGCGGCGCTTTGCGGCTGTATTGTCGCGGTATTACCGCGGTGTCCCATTGAAATCAATGGGTAGGAGCGGTATAGGAGCGGTGAATACACCGCTCCTATACCGCTCCAAAGATGCTGCTAGCAGGACTTTTTTTTACTGTCCTGCTAGCGCACCGCTCCAGTGTGAAAGCCCGCCGGCTTTCACACTGGACTGAATGGGGCCGATTTTTTCAGGCGGCGTACAGGCGCTATTTTTAGCGCTGTACCGCCTGAAAACCGCCCCAGTGTGAAAGGGGCCTAACAAGCAGCGACATTTCCAAGGGGACACCAAAACACAGCCCGTGACACCAATTACCTCCTTCTACAAAATACACATCAGCCCTTCAAACCCGGAACTGATTATTGATGGGTCATCTGAGACCAACAACTCAGCCTTAGCAAAAGTCTGAGGACTTAAAACAAAATAAATCACGCAAACTTTACTACTGACTTGTTCAGGAGGACTTCATGGACAAACGATGGAAAGACAAAAAAATGGATATGGACAGGCAGCAAATATCCAACCAGGAAGAAATGTCCCTGAGAACATGTACTGGCTACGGCAACCAACCAGATAAAAATGTTGAGGACCCATTCACACTTTTTGTTCTATGGTAATGTAGCGGTGACACTTTTGCAAGGTGTCCGCTATGTGTAAATTTAGTTATTTTTCTCTCAGAAGAGTAAAGGGGTTCTGAGAGTTAATTGTGCAGGTTAACTTTGGCATCAGTTTGGCTGGGCTGTGCTAGGGTTCTGCCTGGTCATGGGTACAGTTAGGTGCACATGACAGGCCCAGAACCAGGCCTGGTTGTACGTTTTGGGTACCGGCATTCCCCGGAGCCAATCAGTGAGTGCGTTTGGCCCTGCTGAGGAGTCTGGGGAAGGGTACTTAAAATGCTGGAGTCACGTGTTCGGGGTTCGTTCGGCCATAGCTGCCTGTTCCTGAATCTGGACCGGGTTAGCCCCGCGAGGGGTCCCGGTCGCGGGAGCGTGTGCCGCCCCGCAATATGGTCAGTTTGACTAGCCCCACAGACCCGCATGGTCTGGGGCAAGGATGCATTTATTCCCGAGTCTCGGAACCGACTGGTCCAAGGCGCAGTAACTGAGGGAGGATTCAAGGCGTCCGGGTGCGCTTTCAACTTAAAGGGGCCCCGCAGCTCGTGTAAGTGACCGGGGAGGACTCTTCGGAGGAGGGCCAACAATCTGGCATCCCAAGAAGTGCCTGGTTGCTGAGTTGTCAAGGACACTGACAAATCCACACTTTCCCAGTACTGCTAAGGAGAACGAGAACGTTCCAGGTGCTGAGGAAAGGTTCCTGTTCACTTTGATTGCAACTTTCTTCAAGGTCAGAGACTTTGCAAGTTCCAAATTCAAGTGCTGACTGTCATAATCTCTGGCTAGAGATTGGTTCAGCTTTGAAGCGCCCAGCTGCGAGTGGCTACTCTCTGGGTTTGTGTTAGAGACTTCCTAATAGTCAGCAGTTCAAGGTGCCTGAGTTTCTTCACCCTTGCCCTCTGTTCCCATACGAGACTGTGTTTGTTGGATGTTACCCCTGCAAATAAAAACCTTTATAAAGGACTTTTATGGTGTTAGCGTCCAAAGTCGTTGGGTATTAACCCTGGGAACCCCTAGACCTGGAAGAACAAGCCAAGTGGAGGTAACCGGTAAGCCCAGAAGTCAAG
Organism: Lithobates sylvaticus; assembly: GCA_028564925.1. Taxonomy (NCBI): domain Eukaryota; kingdom Metazoa; phylum Chordata; class Amphibia; order Anura; family Ranidae; genus Lithobates; species Lithobates sylvaticus. Next base: position 26,796,731 of record CM053027.1, read on the forward strand.
GAAGCCCCATCGAGGGTTATGGCCGCTACAGTAATAACATTCCTCCTCCATAGATACAGTACATACATAGATATTACATTCTCCTTCCAGTCCCCTTAAGGCAGTAACAAGTAGCGGAATTTCCCAGGGGACACCAAAACACAGCCCGTGACACCAATTACCTCCTTCTACAAAATACACATCAGCCCTTCAAACCCGGAACTGATTATTGATGGGTCATCTGAGACCAACAACTCAGCCGTAGCAAAAGTCTGAAGACTTAAAACGAAATAAATCAAACAAACTTTACTACTGACTCGTTCAGGAGGACTTCATGGACAAACGATGGAAAGACAAAGGACTGGATATGGACAGGCAGCAAATATCCAACCAGGAAGAACTGTCCCTGAGAACGTGTACTAGTTATGGCAACCAACCAGATAAAAATGTTGAGGACCCATTTACACTTTCTGTTCTATGGTAATAACATTGTTCCTCCATAGATACAGTACATACATAGATGTTACATTCTCCTTCCAGTCCCTTTAAGGCAGTAACAAGTAGCGGAATTTCCCAGGAGACACCAAAACACAGCCCGTGACACCAATTACCTCCTTCTACAAAATACACATCAGCCCTTCAAACCCGGAACTGATTATTGATGGGTCATCTGAGACCAACAACTCAGCCTTAGCAAAAGTCTGAGGACTTAAAACAAAATAAATCAAGCAAACTTTACTACTGACTCGTTCAGGAGGACTTCATGGACAAACGATGGAAAGACAAAAGACTGGATATGGACAGGCAGCAAATATTCAACCAGGAAGAACAATCCCTGAGAACGTGTACTGGCTACGCCAACCAACCAGATAAAAATGTTGAGGGCCCATTTACACTTTCTGTTCTATGGTAACAACATTGCTCCTCCATAGATACAGTACAGGGAGTGAACGTTGTCACCCTAGGACAGGAAGTGTGTTAATGACAGGATCACTAGGTGAAAATAAAGCCTGAAAAAAATAGAAAACTAATGCAGCTACCACACCGGTAAGCTGCAATATATTACATTATTTCCTTTCTTCCTCACAGTGGTGGGACTAGGTCCTTAGCAAAGGGGAAAAGGCAGCAGTGGTGGGATGAAGCCTTTAGGGCAGGGGGAAGGTGGCAGCATTGGTCGCACAAGAACCTTAGTGAAGGGGAAAGGGGCCTCAGTGGTGGGACAAGGTTCTTAATGGAGGGAAGGGCAGTGGTGGGAAAAAAGTCCTTAGTGAAGATGGAGGTGGCAGTAGTGATGGTACAAGGACCTTAGTGAAGGGGGAAGGAGCCACAGGGTTGAGACAAAGTCTTTGTTGAAAGTGGAAGGGGCCACAGTGGTGGAACAAGGTCCTTAACAATGTGGAAGGGGCAACAGCGGTGGGACAAAGTCCATAGTGAAGGGGGAAGCAGTGGTGGAAAGAGGTCCTTAGTGAAGAGGGAGGTGGCAGCATTGGTGGTACTAGAACTTTAGTTAAGGAGCAAGGGGCCACAGTGGTGGGACAATGTTCTTAGTGAAGTGAAAAGAGCCCACAGTGGTGGGACAAGGTCCTTAGCAAAGGGGAAAGGGCAGCAGTGGTGGGACAAAGTCCATAGTGAAGGGGGAAGTGAAAGCAGTGGTGGGACAAGGTCCTTAGTGAAGGGGGAGGGGTTGCATTGGTGGGACAAGGTCCCACCAGCAGAGGGGGGGGCAGCGGTGCTGGGACAAAGTCCATAGTGAAGGGGGAAGGGGAAGCAGTACTGGGCCAAGGTCCTTAGTGATGGGGAAGTGGCAGCAGTGGTGGGACAAGCTCCTTAGTGATAGGGGAAGGGGACGCAGTGGTGGGACAAGGTCCTTAGCAAAAGGGAAAGGGCAGAAGTTGTGGGACAAAGTCCATAGTGAAGGAGGAAGGGGAAGCAGTGGTAGGAAAATGTCCTTAGTGATGGGGGAAGTGGCAGCAGTGGTGGGACAAGCTCCTTAGTGATAGGGTAAGGGGGCGTAGTGGTGGGACAAGGTCCTTAGCAAAGGGGAAAGGGCAGCAGTGGTGGGAAAAGTCCTTAGTCAAGGGGGAGGTGGCAGCATTGGTGGTACTAGAACCTTAGTTAAGGGGCAAGGGGCCACAGTGGTGGGACAAAGTCCTTAGTGAAGGGAAAGGGCTCACAGTGGTGAGACAAAGTCTTTAGTGAAGGGAAAGGGGTCACAGTGGTGGGACAAAGTCTTTAGTGAAGGGAAAGGGGTCACAGTGGTGGGACAAAGTCCTTAGTGAATGGAAAGGGGTCACAGGGGTGGGACAAAGTCTTTAGTGAAGGGAAAGGGGTCACAGTGGTGGGGCAAGGTCCTTAGAAAAGGGGAGAGGTCAGCAGCAGTAGTGGGACCAACGTCCTTAGTGAATGGGGAAGTGGCAGCAATGGTGGAACAAAGTTTTTAGTGAAGGGGGAAGGAGCCACAGTGGTGGGACAAGTTCCTTAGCGAAGAGGGAAATGGTAGCAGTGGTGAGACAAAGTCCTTGGTGAAGGGATAGAGGCTCTAGTGGTGGGACAAGGTACTTATCGAATGGGGAAAGGGCCACAGCGGTGGGAGAAAGTGACCCCCTGTTCATTAGCAGGCAATTCCCAGTTCTCAAAATGACAGGGAGTTGCGGTGTAAATACATCAGCTGTAGAAGGTGCTGACTGTGGGACACAGTGTTTAACAACATTGTTCAGATGTGAGATAGAGAATTGTCAGGTAAAGCAATCTGACAAGTAAAAAAATAAATAAATAATAATATGTGTTCCTATTTAACCCTTAGATTCTTAGTTTGCCCAAATCAGCCCTAATTAACTCCTTGGTCCCCTTTTCCCTTTAACTTATATTTTCCTTATTATTTCTTTTTTGGTTTATTTCTAATTTTCTAACCATTAATATTTTTTTGTTTTAGTTTTTATTTAGTTGTGTGTTAATTGTCTTAGTTTCACATAAAAAAGCATAAAATTTTGTATCTATAGTAACAATAATCAAATTATATTTAAAAAAAAATTTTTTTACTTTTGTTATTTTTTTTAATCTAAGGATTGCATTAAAAATAAAATCTTTTGCGGAAGTCAATATCACCAAAATCTTAGGTAATGGTGTGTAAACAGGTCCATAGTAGAAGTGTAAAAATGACTCCAGTCCATAGGGGGTGTGTAGGTGTGAGAGATGAACTGGGTGGTGGATACAGAATATGGAGAATTTACAGTATACATGCCTGTTTTTTTTTTTGTTTGTTTTTATAAACTGATGCCTATTATGACTGAACGTTATAGAAACGTCAGAGATTGAAATCCAGAGATTGACGAGCTGCAATAATTATGCAAACGGAGCTGACCCATTTCCGCACACCCTGCGCTCCGCTCATATTTATTTTCACCAACAAGCATATTTGTCCAGATTGAGCCAGGAGCTTTTGCGATGGTTCCCATTATGGCAAGCCAGCTTTTTTTGTCTTTTTTTTTTTTTTTTTGCTTCATCACAGAAAGACCGATTTAAAAACGGGAGGCTGCCAAGTTCCCAACAAGGTTTTTTATTTTTTTTTAATAATTCACAATTAATGTGGGCCAAGCAGCATGATGGCAACTTACCAGGCGGCATTAATGATCAGCCCTTCATTCAAATATGCAGCAAAAACTGCCAATGTACCAAATGAGCTGCTTATCAGAACAACAGCTGCCTATTAGCTATTGATGTGTTTCTGTGCACCGTTACCTTCTTTCTGGTTATGGTATTAAAAAAGAAAGGTCCACCTTTTATTATTATAAAGCTATTCCTGAGCTCCAGGCTTTGCCAAGTTTGAGATGCCATTAGTTTGCTTTCCGGAATTTCCTCAGTCTCCTCTCCTGAATTGTCCAGACTATACATTGTAACCAGGGCTTTTTTTTTAGCAGGAACGTGAGGGAACGCAGTTCCGGCACCTCCAGCTCTGAATGTATGTAATGGCAAGGGGTGCTGGGGTTTACTGGAGGGTCTATTGATGCTGGCTGGAGAAGATCTATTTTTACAGGGGGAGAGTCTATTGTTGCTGGGGAGGTCAGTTTTCACTGATGGGGAATCTTTTGTTGCTGGGGAGGTCAGTTGTCACTGGTGGGGGATCTATTGTTGCTGGGGGGCTCTTATGCTACTGGGAGACAATTGTTTCTGGAAGACATCTACTGTTGAGGGAGAGGTCTATTGTTGCTAGCTGTTCAGAGTCTATTGTTGCTGGGGGTGCTCCATTGTTGCTGGCTACAGGGGATCTATTTTATGTCCTATCATTAACAAATTACATACAAATTACTTGGCACCACAAATTGATACTTGGTTCTGTATCCATTACTGAGAGGTGGGTAGAACCAAGGAATGGTGCTCAGAGGTGGGTAGAGAATGGAACCAAGGGACGGTGCTCAGAGGTGGGTAGAGAGTGGAACCAAAAAATGGTGATTGGAGGTAGGTAGAGAGTGGAACCAAGGAACGGTGCTCGGAGGTGGGTAGGGGGTGGAACCAAGGAATGGTGCTCGGAGATGGGTAGGGTGTGGAACCAAGGAACGGTGCTCGGAGGTGGGTAGGGGGTGGAACCAAGGAATGGTGCTCGGAGGTGGGTAGAGAGTGGAACCAAGGGACGGTGCTCGGAGGTGGGTAGGGTGTGGAACCAAGGAACGGTGCTCGGAGGTGGGTAGGGGGTGGAACCAAGGAATGGTGCTCAGAGGTGGGTAGAGAGTGGAACCAAAGAATGGTGCTCGGAGGTGGCTAGGGTGTGGAACCAAGGAACGGTGCTCGGAGGTGGGTAGGGGGTGGAATCAAGGAATGGTGCTCGGAGGTGGGTAGGGAGTGGAACCAAGGAACGGCGCTCGGAGGTGGGTAGGGAGTGGAACCAAGGAATGGTGCTCGGAGATGGTTAGGGAGTGAAACCAAGGAATGGTGCTCAGAGGTGGGTAGAGAGTGGAACCAAAGAATGGTGCTTGGAGGTAGGTAGAGAGTGGCACCAAGGAACGGTGCTCAGAGGTGGGTAGAGAATGGAACCAAGGGACGGTGCTCAGAGGTGGGTAGAGAGTGGAACCAAAGAATGGTGCTTGGAGGTAGGTAGAGAGTGGAACCAAGGAACGGTGCTTGGAGGTAGGTAGAGAGTGGAACCAAGGAACGGTGCTCGGAGGTGGGTAGAGGGTGGAACCAAGGAATGGTGCTCGGAGATGGGTAAGGTGTGGAACCAAGGAACGGTGCTCGGAGGTGGGTAGGGGGTGGAACCAAGGAATGGTGCTCGGAGGTGGGTAGAGAGTGGAACCAAGGGACGGTGCTCGGAGGTGGGTAGGGTGTGGAACCAAGGAACGGTGCTCGGAGATGGGTAGGGTGTGGAACCAAGGAACGGTGCTCGGAGGTGGGTAGGGGGTGGAACCAAGGAATGGTGCTCGGAGGTGGGTAAGGTGTGGAACCAAGGAACGGTGCTCGGAGGTGGGTAGGGGGTGGAACCAAGGAATGGTGCTCGGAGGTGGGTAGAGAGTGGAACCAAGGGACGGTGCTCGGAGGTGGGTAGGGTGTGGAACCAAGGAACGGTGCTCGGAGATGGGTAGGGTGTGGAACCAAGGAACGGTGCTCGGAGGTGGGTAGGGGGTGGAACCAAGGAATGGTGCTCGGAGGTGGGTAGGTAGTGGAACCAAGGAACGGCGCTCGGAGGTGGGTAGGGAGTGGAACCAAGGAATGGTGCTCGGAGGCGGACACAAGAGGTGACTCGTAAGGAGGGTGTTCCTGCACCTATTCTCTGAGAAAAAAAGCCCTGATGTAACGCTGTAGCAAGTCACAAGGTGAGAAGCTATGGCAGGGGCTGATCTGTGCCAGACATTTGTGGCTCCAGGATTTGCACGATTGTGTCACTGATATTCATTTTATGAAGTAGATGGTGAGCCTGGATGATGCCTGAACAAAGATGGCACCAACGATGGAGATCTGGATGTGCTTGCTATCCCTCTCCTCTATGATTCGCACTCCTTTGCAGCCAGTGGATGCTCTCTGCTCCAGAGGCCAGATGCGCCCCCTGCCTTAATTAGCCAGTACCGGTGGGCCCCTCTGACAGTGATCAAGTGCTAAGCAATGGTTGGCCCAGGCCACCCTGTTTCCTCTTTATTGATTGCAGTTGTGGTGCTCTATTTGAGCGTCACAAGCCCAGAGCTTTGGGATTCCGCTTCTGCTACCTAGCTCCCTACCTGTCATGCCCCGCCCTGCTGTATTACCTGTCATTTATATTCATAGTTGCTGGCCCCTGCCTAATCTTTTGGATTGTCCCCTGATTTGACCTCGTATTGTTTACTGGATTACGTTTACTTGCCCTAACCTTTAGAACTGTCTACTGGATTACGCTTGCCCACTACTTGTCCTGACCTAGGAACTGTCTACTGCAGTATGCTTTCCTGCTCCCTGACCTGACCTTAGACCTGTCTACTGGATTACGATTGCCTGCTACCTGCCCCAACCTAGGGACTTTCTACTGTTTTTCCCTTGCCTGCTACCTGCCCTGACCCCAGAATTGTCTACTGGATTACGCTTGCCCTCTACCTGCCCTGACCTAAGGAGTGTCTACTGAATTACACTTGCCTGCTACCTGCCCTGACCCCAAAATTGTCTACTGGATTACGCTTGCCCACTACCTGCCCCGACCTAGGGACTGTCTACTGCCTTTCACTTGCCTGCTACCTGCCCTGACCCCAGAATTGTCTACTGGATTACGCTTGCCCGCTACCTGCCCGACCTAAGAAGTGTCTACTGAATTACACTTGCCTGCTACCTGCCCTAACCTTGGAACTGTCTACTGGATTATGCTTGCCCACTACTTGACCTGACCTAAGAACTGTCTACAGCATTACACATGCCTGCTACCTGCCCTGACCCCAGAATTGTCTACTGGATTACACTTCCCGGCCTAGGAACTGTCTACTGCATTATGCTTACCTTGCTACCTGCCCTGAATTGTCTACCGAAGTACGCTTGCCCGATACCTGCCCCGATCTAAGGACTGTCTACTGAATTACACTTGCCTGCTACCTGCCCTGACCTTGGATCTGTCTATTGGATCAGGGACGATCCGTCCCGGGGTGCACGGGGTGCAGTGCACCCAGGCGCCACAAAGGCGGGGGCGCTGGAGCGCCAGAGTGCTCCGCTCCCTCCTCCTCTCCTTGTCCGTAGGTGGCGCGGCTCTCTCCGCCTGTCACAGCCGCGGCCGCGCAGTGACGCCACGGGGGGGGGGGGCGCTCCGTGGCCGAGCCCGACTTGTTTAGAACAGAGCGTGTGTGATGCTGGTGCTGGTGGGCGGGAGGCGGAAGTTAAACACAGGAGGAGTCCTGTGTTTAACTTCCGCCTTCTGCCCACCAGCACAAGCATCACACACGCTCTGTTCTCCACCCGGGCGGCGCGGCTGCACACTGTCCTCTCCAGCTGCCGCCCGGGTGGTTTTAATTAGCCTAGTGGTGGGGGGTGGTTTGTCTAGGGGGGGGTCTATACCAATGTGGGGGGGGTGGTTTGTCTGGGGGGGTCTATACTAATGAGGGGGGGGGGGGGGGGGGGGGGTTGTCTAGGGGGGGTCTATACTAATGTGGGGGGGGGGGGTTGTCCTGGGGGGGGTCTATACTAATGTGGGGGGGGGGTTTGTCCTGGGGGGTCTATACTAATGTGGGGGGGGGTTGTCCTGGGGGGGTCTATACTAATGTGGGGGGTGGTTTGTCCTGGGGGGTCTATACTAATGTGGGGGGGTTTGTCCTAGGGGGTCTACTAATGTGGGGGGGTTTGTCCTGGGGGGGTCTATACTAATGTGGGGGGGTGGTTTGTCCTGGGGGGGTCTATACCAATGTGGGGTGGGGGGGTTTGTCCTGGGGGGTCTATACTAATGTGGGGGGGGTGGTTTGTCCTGGGGGGTCTATACTAATGTGAGGGGGGGTTTGTCCTGGGGGTCTATACTAATGTGGGGGGGGGGTTGTCCTGGGGGGGTCTATACTAATGTGGGGGGGTTGTCCTGGGGGGTCTATACTAATGTGGGGGGGGTGGTTTGTCCTGGGGGGTCTATACTAATGTGGGGGGGTGGTTTGTCCTGGGGGGTCTATACTAATGTGGGGGGGTTCGTCCTAGGGGGTCTACTAATGTGGGGGGTTTGTCCTGGGGGGTCTATACTAATATGGGGGGGTTTGTCCTGGGGGGGTCTATACTAATGTGGGGGGTAGTTTGTCCTGGGGGGGTCTTCTCCAATGTGGGGGTGGTTTGTCCTGGGGGGTCTATATTAATGTAGGGGGGGTTGTCCTGGGGGGTCTATACTAATGTATGGGGGCTGGTTTGTCCTGGGGGGGTCTATACCAATGTGGGGAGTGGTTCGTCCTGGGGGTCTATACTAATGTGGGGGGGGTGGTTTGTCCTGGGGGGTCTATACTAATGTGGGGGGTGGTTCAGCCTGGGGGGTCTATACTAATGTGGGGGGGTGGTTTGTCCTGGGGGGGTCTATACTAATGGGGGGGGGGTTCGTCCTGGGGGGTCTATACTAATGTGGGGGGGTGGTTTGTCCTGAGGGGTCTATACTAATGTGGGGGGGGGGGTGGTTTGTCCTGGGGGGTTTATACTAATGTAGGGAGGGTTTGTCCTGGGGGGGGTCTATACTAATGGGGGGGGTTTGTCCTGGGGGGGCTATACTAATGGAGGGGGTGGTTTGTCCTGGGGGATCTGTACTAATGGAGGGGGTGGTTTGTTCTGGGGGGTCTGTACTAATGGAGGGGGGGGTGGTTTGTTCTGGGGGGTTTGTACTAATGTAGGGGGGGAAAGGTTTGTCCTGAGGGGGGGGTCTATACTGATAAAGGGGGGTGTTTTGTCCTGGGGGTCTATACTGATGGGGGGGTCTGTCCTGAGGGAGGTGTTTATACTTAGTGAAGGGTCTGCACTGACGGAGGGGGGGTCTATACTTAATGGAGTGGGGTCTGTACTGAGGGACGACTATAGTTGGTGGAGGGGGTGATACCATGTTTTACTGCACCAGGTGACACCAACCCTAGTGATGCCACTGCAGCTGCGGGCTCTTATTTCCCCTCTCCCTCACCTCCTCGTGCGCTGCTGTACTAATGAGCGGCGCACTATGTTTCTTCCCCCGCCTTCATAACGGCCAGGGAAGAAAAAACAAAGGAGCAAAGAAAAGGATTGTGGGACATGTGGTCCCAAGGACTGGCAGCCCCACTGTAACACGGAAACTGCAGCCCACACAGCATGCTCAGCTGAATGGGAGAGAGAAAGCCAGGAGCCTGGGAAAGCTTTCAGGGAAGGGCACCCAGGACTCCAGAGGGAGAGGGCAGTGCTGAGAGAACACCGTCAGCGAGAGAAAAAGCCACACTGCCTGGCGCCTCCCTGGTGGAGAAAGGAATGGAGTCATTGCAGGAATACAGATCTGGGCTCTACCCAGCGGAGTCGCCACGGGCAATTCAGAGTGAGCCGACTCCTGATCAGAGGAACCGTTGTTGCTGTATCGCTGGGTCAGGTGAGAGGGCCGATCGGCCATTATTTACTACCATCTCTTGTAACATGTCTGCAGTCTCTGACCATCTCTTGTAACATGTCTGCAGTCTCTGACCATCTCCTGTATTGTGTACAGCCTGACCGTCTCCTGTACTATGATTGCAGTCTCTGACCGTCTCTAGTATCATGTCTACAGTCTCTGACCATCTCCTGTACTATGTCTGGGGGCTCTTTCTAATAGACTCTCTAACAGAAGCCCCCTCTGTGTGCATCAGAGAGACTCCCCTCCAGGTCTCATTAGTGTACGCTCTTCCTGTATTTTATTTATTGGTAAAAGATCATGGGAGGATCCCAGGGTAACGAAGACTTCTTACGGGAACATCTCTGTGTTGAAGTCGTTGTCATAGAAACATTTGTAAAGGGGAGGAGTTGGTAAGATGACCACGCCCACGTGGGGGCGCCAGAAATATTTCTGCACCCAGGCGTCTGTGACCCTAGGATCGGCCCTGTACTGGATTACGCTTGCCCACTACTTGACCTGACCTAAGAACTGTCTACTGCATTACGCTTGCCTGCTGCCTGTCCTGACCTTGGACTGTCCCAGGATTTTTTTTACCAGCCATGGTCTTCTGCCTGACCTGCCTCAAGACTTTAGGTACCCTTCCTTGTCTCCTTCATTCACTTCTGGTGCCATCTGGCCAGGAACTATAGCATTGTGCTCTACAACCTGGGGGCAACCAAACAATCGCAGGCCTGCTTGCCTTAATGCAACAGGCAATAGGCAGCAGAAAGACATGCCAGCTATAGTTCTTGAATTTAGACATTAGGCTGAGAATCACACATCTATCTGGAGAGAAAAAAGAATCTCTGTGAGAAGTAATAAATTCTTGGAAGTGTGCATACTCCATGTTGCAATTCGAAGCTACATCATGTAGCTTCATGGGGTGGAAAAGAACGCAGTTATAAGTAAAATGCAGGGGCCGGCATCAAAGTGCACCTGTAGTTTTGCCCTACCTGACCAAATCTCAGGTATGCACTAAGTCAGACTCCAATATCCAAATAAAAAAAATAAAAAAAATAACAATTATAAAAAATGAATTCTTTAGATAAATTACTTTAAAATAAGCTGAGAACGGTATACAAATTGCATCCATAAATCTGAACCTATCACTTGCTCTCATTGTGATGTAGGAGGTGTGAAGCTACCTCTTGGAATTGTTGGAGGTATTTGCTCATGAATGCAAAGTTGCTCTGAAGATGAAAGAGAGAACTCAAGGTGTTATTACACCCATGAGTTTTCAAATCGAATGTGGTAGTATCACTCACATGCTTGCTGAAATGTTTCTTTTCATGTGCCCTCTTGTCTTGACAAGTAGAACTAACTTTGTTATGGATGAGGCGCTTATAGTACCAGGTTGATGGACCACCTCGGGCCTGCGTTTGCCGCCGGCGGACTTTTTGGCGCCAAAAGTCCGGCGGACTAGGTTTTAAGTTTAACTCTTCTGTGCTTGCCGCTGTCGTCGCTTTCTGCGCCGCCGCCTTCTTCTTCTTCTTCCTCTTCTTCTTCCGATGTTGACTCGTCGCTGTCTCTGGCCGGAATGGCAGAGCTGCGCTGTGCTGGGACTTATATAGGGACAAGGGGGCAGGGTCACATGCTCATGTCACATGGTGACCCCGCCCCCTATGATGTCACAGTCCCAGCATCATAGGGGTCCGGCGGTTTGTCCGCCGGACTAGGTCCGGTGGACATTCCCGCGGGAAAGTCTGAGCGTGTGTACGAGGCATAAGAAATTTACCTCTTGGAACTCAGCTTCATTTCAAGGTCTTTGAAGGTCCCCTTTGGACTTTTGACCTGAGAGGATGCACCTGTGACATCTGTCTGGTCCATAGGCCTTAGAGCCTAGGGGTGTGGAAAATTACAAGGTTCCCCCCCTCCCAGGAACACCCCTTGAAGATACTAGCTACCATGGAGTGCCACTGTTAAGCTTTGAAGAAGTAAACTGTGTTTGAACCCATATGAAAGTGGTGAGTGATTTCTAAGTTGAAAAGCACTATTGCTATCCTGCCTTGAATTGTACTCAAGGCAGGGAGGGGAGGGGGTATTTCCGCAGGGGGGCAGTTTTGCTCTTGGAGGTGGGGGAATTTATTCTTAGGGAGTAATAAGCATGCTGATTATTGCTCAATTTTTTTTTTGGAGGGGGGGATTTTTGATAACACATAATGCTAATATATCTTTGGGGGGGGGGGGGGGCAGTTTGGCACGTTTGCCCTGGGCTCTAGATGGCCTTGTCCTCGAACTGCCAGCACAGATACAAGTAGTCACCTAGAACAGCCTTCAAAAAGAAGACCCACATGTGGGGACACCTCTGGAAGCAGCTTGTTCCTTCCACCCAACCATCTACCCAGCTTGCTCCTTACCCAACCATCTACTCAGCTTGTTCCTTACCCAACCATCTACCCAACCATCTACCCAGCTTGTTCCTTACCCAACCATCTACCCAACCATCTACCCAGCTTGTTCCTTACCCAACCATCTACTCAGCTTGTTCCTTACCCAACCATCTACTCAGCTTGTTCCTTACCCAACCATCTACTCAGCTCGTTCCTTACCCAACCATCTACCCAACCATCTACCCAGCTTGTTCCTTACCCAACCATCTACCCAACCACGGCTCATCCTCAGTTCTCCATGGAGGTGGAAGGGTTACAGAAAACATGTGTCAGAAATACAAAACGCACACTGCCTCCGAAACTGATGATGAAGATGTTCTGACCTGTTAATAGAAGTAGTCAAGCAAAAATGAGCACAGCTGCCTGGTGTTGGCGGGAGGAAAGGGGGGGGTGGTGGGGCTACAGCGCTGCCAAGTCTCAGCCTGGCTACCAGAGCGCAGGGGGCAGATGTGCTGCACATTGCTGGAGCATGGGGGGGGGGGGAGAGGACTTCTGCCTGGTAGTCACAGACTGTTTCCTGCGGGAGGCTGCAGAGGACACAGCAGAACTGCTGGACTAGATAAGAGCTTGGGGATATCCAGGAGCGGCGGGGAAGAGAGACAATGATAACCAATTTGCTAAGAGTTCAACCATAGCTAGACGTAAACCCGACCACTAGAATATCATATACTCTTTAACCGCTTCAGCCCCAGAAGAATTTACCCCCTTCCTGACCAGAGCACTTTTTGCGATTCGGCACTGCGTCACTTTAACTGACAATTGCGACGTTGCACCCACAAAATTTTCCCATAAATAGAGCTTTCTTTTGGTGGTATTTGATCACCTCTGCGGTTTTAATTTTTTGTGCTATAAACAAAAAAAGACTGATAACTTTGAAAAAAACGCGATATTTTTTACTTTTTGCTATAATAAATATCCCCCAAAAATATATAAAAAAACGTTTTTTTCCCTCAGCTTAGGCCGATACGTATTCTTCTACATATTTTTGGTAAAAAAATTGCAATAAGCGTATATTGACTGGTTTGCGCAAAAGTTATAGCGTCTACAAAATAGGGGATAGATTTTATGGCATTTTTATTATTACATATTTTTTTACTAGTAATTGTAGTGATCTGCGATTTTTATTGGGACTGTGACATTGCGGCGGACACATCGGACACTTTTGACACTATTTTGGGACCATTGTCATTTATACAGCAATCATAGCTACAAATAGCCACTGATTACTGTATAAATGACCCTGGCAGGGAAGGGGTTTAACACTAAGGGGCGATCAAGGGGTTAAGTGTGTTCCCTGGATGTGTTCTAACTGAGGGGGGGGGGGGGGGGGGGCTCACTAGAACATGACAGAGCTTGCGGCTCCCGATGGCAGGGAGCAGTGATCTCTGTCATGTCACAAGGCAGAACGGGAAATGCCTTGTTTACATAGGCATTTCCCCATTCTGTGGCTCCGTGACACGATCATCGGGAGATCGGCAGACATTGGTCCCGTGGGCACAGTCAAGCTGTACGTGCACCTGCTAGCCCCGCTTCTTAAAGGGGATGTACAGGTACGCCCATTTGCCCACCGCTGCCAATGTGCCGACATATATCAGCGTGCAGCTGTCGGCAAGTGGTTAACATATATAACCACTTAAGGACCGGGCCTTTTTTTGACACTTCATTTTTATTTTTTTTTGCTGGAAAATTACTTAAAACCCCCAAACATTATGTATATTTTTTTCTAACACCCTAGAGAATAAAATGGCGGTCGTTGCAATACTTTCTGTCACACCGTATTTGCGCAGTGGTCTTACAACCGCATTTTTTTTTTAAACAAATACACTTTTTTATCAAATAGAAAATAAGACAACAGTAAAGTTAGCCCAATTTTTTTTTTTTTTTATATTGTAAAAGATAACGTTACGCCGAGTAAATTGATACCCGACATGTCACGCTTCAAAATTGCACCCCGCTCGTGGAATGGCGACAAACTTTTACCTTTAAAAATCTCCATAGGCGAAGTTTAAAAATGTCTACAGGCTACCAGTTTCTCATTACAGATGAGGTCCAGGGCTAGAATTATTGCTCTCACTCACGGTGATACCTTACATGTACGGCGATTTGCGTGAAGTGAATGTCAATGTACCCTCCCAAACAACTTTATTAGGTACACCTTGTTTGGCGTATTGGTGTCTTGGACATGACAATGAGGTCACTGTACTCCAATGGCCACCACACTCACCAGATCTCAATCCAATAAAGCACCTTTGGGTTGTTGTGGAATGGGGGATTCGCATCATGGAGGCGCAGCCGACAAATCTGCAGCAACTGTGTGACGCTATCATGTCACTATGGACCAAAATCTCTGGGGAACGTTTCCAACACCTTGTTGTATCTATGCCACCAAGAACGAAGGTTGTTCTGAAGGCAAAACGGGGTCCAAGAAATCATAGATTCTGCCAGTGTATGTAAACTTATGAGCACAACTGTAGATCTTTATATCACTAGAGGGGTCACCAGCAGGAGGAAGGAGGTCCTGATTCCTCTATATAGATCTTTATATCAATAGAGGGATCTCCAGTAGGAGGAAGGAGGTCCTCATTCCTCTATATAGATCTTTATATCACTAGAGGGGTCACCAGCAGGAGGAAGGAGGTCCTGATTCCTCTATATAGATCTTTATATCACTAGAGTGGTCACCAGCAAGTGGAAGGAGGTCCTGATTCCTCTATATAGATCTTTATATCACTAGAGTGGTCACCAGCAAGAGGAAGGAGGTCCTGATTCCTCTATATAGATCTTTAGTTATCACTAGAGGGATCTCCAGAAGGAGGAAGGAGGTCCTGATTCCTCTATATAGATCTTTATATCACTAGAGGGGTCACCAGCAGGAGGAAGGAGGTCCTGATTCCTCTATATAGATCTTTATATCACTAGAGGGGTCACCAGCAGGAGGAAGGAGGTCCTGATTCCTCTATATAGATCTTTATATCACTAAAGGGGTCACCAGCAAGAGGAAGGAGGTCCTGATTCCTCTATATAGATCTTTAGTTATCACTAGAGGGGTCTCCAGAAGGAGGAAGGAGGTCCTCATTCCTCTATATAGATCTTTATATCACTAGAGGGGTCACCAGCAGGAGGAAGGAGGTCCTGATTCCTCTATATAGATCTTTATATCACTAGAGGGGTCACCAGCAGGAGGAAGGAGGTCCTGATTCCTCTATATAGATCTTTATATCACTAAAGGGGTCACCAGCAAGAGGAAGGAGGTCCTGATTCCTCTATATAGATCTTTAGTTATCACTAGAGGGGTCTCCAGAAGGAGGAAGGAGGTCCTCATTCCTCTATATAGATCTTTATATCACTAGAGGGGTCACCAGCAGGAGGAAGGAGGTCCTGATTCCTCTATATAGATCTTTATATCACTAGAGGGGTCACCAGCAAGAGGAAGGAGGTCCTGATTCCTCTATATAGATCTTTAGTTATCACTAGAGGGGTCTCCAGAAGGAGGAAGGAGGTCCTCATTCCTTTATATAGATCTTTAGTTATCACTAGAGGGATCTCCAGAAGGAGGAAGGAGGTTCTCATTCCTCTATATAGATCTTTATATCACTAGAGGGGGGTCACCAGCAGGAGGAAGGAGGTCCTGATTCCTCTATATAGATCTTTATATCACTAGAGTGGTCACCAGCAAGAGGAAGGAGGTCCTGATTCCTCTATATAGATCTTTAGTTATCACTAGAGGGATCTCCAGAAGGAGGAAGGAGGTCCTGATTCCTCTATATAGATCTTTATATCACTAGAGGGGTCACCAGCAGGAGGAAGGAGGTCCTGATTCCTCTATATAGATCTTTATATCACTAAAGGGGTCACCAGCAAGAGGAAGGAGGTCCTGATTACTCTATATAGATCTTTAGTTATCACTAGAGGGGTCTCCAGAAGGAGGAAGGAGGTCCTCATTCCTTTATATAGATCTTTAGTTATCACTAGACGGATCTCCAGAAGGAGGAAGGAGGTCCTCATTCCTCTATATAGATCTTTATATCACTAGAGGGATCACCAGCAGGAGGAAGGAGGTCCTGATTCCTCTATATAGATCTTTAGTTATCACTAGAGGGGTCACCAGCAAGAGGAAGGAGGTCCTGATTCCTCTATATAGATCTTTAGTTATCACTAGAGGGGTCTCCAGAAGGAGGAAGGAGGTCCTCATTCCTTTATATAGATCTTTAGTTATCACTAGAGGGATCTCCAGAAGGAGGAAGGAGGTCCTCATTCCTCTATATAGATCTTTATATCACTAGAGGGGTCACCAGCAGGAGGAAGGAGGTCCTGATTCCTCTATATAGATCTTTATATCACTAGAGTGGTCACCAGCAAGAGGAAGGAGGTCCTGATTCCTCTATATAGATCTTTAGTTATCACTAGAGGGATCTCCAGAAGGAGGAAGGAGGTCCTCATTCCTCTATATAGATCTTTATATCACTAGAGGGGTCACCAGCAGGAGGAAGGAGGTCCTGATTCCTCTATATAGATCTTTATATCACTAGAGGGGTCACCAGCAGGAGGAAGGAGGTCCTGATTCCTCTATATAGATCTTTATATCACTAAAGGGGTCACCAGCAAGAGGAAGGAGGTCCTGATTCCTCTATATAGATCTTTAGTTATCACTAGAGGGGTCTCCAGAAGGAGGAAGGAGGTCCTCATTCCTCTATATAGATCTTTATATCACTAGAGGGGTCACCAGCAGGAGGAAGGAGGTCCTGATTCCTCTATATAGATCTTTATATCACTAGAGGGGTCACCAGCAAGAGGAAGGAGGTCCTGATTCCTCTATATAGATCTTTAGTTATCACTAGAGGGGTCTCCAGAAGGAGTAAGGAGGTCCTCATTCCTTTATATAGATCTTTAGTTATCACTAGAGGGATCTCCAGAAGGAGGAAGGAGGTCCTCATTCCTCTATATAGATCTTTATATCACTAGAGGGGTCACCAGCAGGAGGAAGGAGGTCCTGATTCCTCTATATAGATCTTTATATCACTAAAGGGGTCACCAGCAAGAGGAAGGAGGTCCTGATTCCTCTATATAGATCTTTAGTTATCACTAGAGGGGTCTCCAGAAGGAGGAAGGAGGTCCTCATTCCTTTATATAGTTTCATAGTTAGTAAGTTTCATAGTTAGTAAGGTTGAATAAAGACATCAGTCCATCCAGTTCAACCTGAGCTAGTGTCTACAATTGTCCCCATCCCTGTACATTGCACACTCACATCAGTCCCTACCCTCAAGGAGCCCACAATCCAAGGTCCCCATTCATATACTAGGGCCAATCTTTGGACAGAAGCCAATTAACCTACCTGCATGTCTTTGGATTGTGGGAGGAAACCGGAGTACCCGGAGGAAACCCACGCAGGCACAGGGAGAACATGCAAACTCCAGGCAGGAAGTGTCGTGGTTGTGATTCGAACCAGCGACCCTTCTTACTGCTAGGTGAGAGTGCTAACCACTACACCACTGTGCCGCCAAGATCTATAGATCTTTAGTTATCACTAGACGGATCTCCAGAAGGAGGAAGGAGGTCCTCATTCCTCTATATAGATCTTTATATCACTAGAGGGGTCACCAGCAGGAGGAAGGAGGTCCTCATTCCTTTATATAGATCTTTATTTATCACTAGACGGATCTCCAGAAGGAGGAAGGAGGTCCTCATTCCTCTATATAGATCTTTATATCACTAGAGGGATCACCAGCAGGAGGAAGGAGGTCCTGATTCCTCTATATAGATCTTTAGTTATCACTAGAGGGGTCACCAGCAAGAGGAAGGAGGTCCTGATTCCTCTATATAGATCTTTATATCACTAGAGGGGTCACCAGCAGGAGGAAAGAGGTCCTGATTCCTCTATATAGATCTTTAGTGAGACCTCATTTGGAATACTGTGTCCAGTTCTGGAAACCTCACATACAGAAAGATATTGATAAGATAGAACGAGTCCAGAGACGGGTAACAAAAATGGTGAAAGGTTTGGTGGATAAAACATATCAAGAGTGACTTCAGGAACTTAATATGTACAGTCTGGAGGAAAGAAGGGAAAGGGGAGACATGACTGAAACGTTAAAATACATCAACGGGGTAAAACGGTTCAGGAGGGCAGTAGTTTCAATATGAAACCAAAATCAAAAACACGGGAACATGACCTCAAACTAAATGGAGGAAAGTTCAAAACTAATCTTAGGAAGTATTATTTTACTGAAAGGGTAGTTGATGCTTGGAATAAACTTCCAGCAGAGGTAGCGAGACAGTCAACAGTAAATGGCTTCCAACATGCTTCCTGGGCGCGATCGGTTGGCATTTTTCAGCAGCAAGTTGACAAAGCTGTTGCCAATCTGCCGTACGTCTGCACAATCCAACAACAAAAAAATTAGACACAAACCGATACAACACATTTATTACATGTTAAAGAGGAAGTAAACCCTAATGGGTTTACTTCCTCTTTGTTTCCCTGCAAAGGTAAAACATAATGTACTACTATGCATTGCATAGTAGTCCATTATGTGTCACTTACTTGACACAGGAGCCAGCGAAGTCACCGCTGTCCCCTTGTGTACGGAGCCTCCATCTACTTGGTGGGTCTTGCGGCTCTGGCGCTGTCATTCGACGGCGCCACAATGACGTCACTCCGGCGCATGCGCACGGGAGCCGCAACTCGCGGCATATCGCCGTAGACAGCGGTGCCTGTCTTTTGGCAAATATCTCCTAAACCGTGCAGGTTTAGGAGATTTTTCTTGGACCTACAGGTAAGCCTTAATCTAGGCTTACATGTAAGTCAAAGGGGTTTGTAAGGGTTTACAACCACTTTAAAACTGTTGCATTTCTATGACAAACTGCAGCACATTAGGGTCCCTTTAAGAGTGTCCTGTAAATGTAAGGGTCGCATGACCAAGTACAACATAGCTACCTGTTGGTGCTGCCCAGCTTGACACTCCCACCCTTACCTTACCCAGTAATGGAGACCACACCGTGCTGGAGTGTAAAATCTGCCGTAGCAGCTCCTTTATTAAATAACAAAATATATATATAAATAACTTTATAAATAACTTTATAACCAATAAACAACAAATATCAATAGATAAACATCATCAATAAAAACGTGACGTAGGCCTATAATAGTGCATTACCCCCCCCCACCCAAATTACCATAATCAACAGCTCGTGCACTGCGGTCAACTCAACTGTAACTAGGCCTCAAGCTGACATACTAGCTCAGAGACAAAACTATTCCCGCAGTGCAGTCATCCACCATATACCCTACATCACTTATAGGGAATATACCAAACGGGCCCATATCTCCAATGGGTCCCGCATCAAGTTTCCTGTGGGGAGGGGGTTTCTTCTTTATGCCTACGTCACACAACATCCGCCAATGCTACGACGTCCAGTGTACCTGTAAACAAATTATTCACACCTGTAAAGCATTAAAAAAGGGGAGGGAGGGCGGGAACTTTCCTTCCTAGCAGACTGAGCTCCCGGGAGGATGGCTCCTCCCTTTCCTGTTACCCAGCTCCACCCCCTCTAACCCTTAAACGGCCATGCCCCTTGCAGGCATGTAGACTTTAGTCATGTCAGCCCTGCGCTGATCTCTTCGTTTAAAGCTGCGGGCTGTTCTTGACCAAGTACAACATAGCTACCTGTTGGTGCTGCCCAGCTTGACACTCCCACCCTTACCTTACCCAGTAATGGAGACCACACCGTGCTGGAGTGTAAAATCTGCCGTAGCAGCTCCTTTATTAAATAACAAAATATATATATAAATAACTTTATAAATAACTTTATAACCAATAAACAACAAATATCAATAGATAAACATCATCAATAAAAACGTGACGTAGGCCTATAATAGTGCATTACCCCCCCCCCACCCAAATTACCATAATCAACAGCTCGTGCACTGCGGTCAACTCAACTGTAACTAGGCCTCAAGCTGACATACTAGCTCAGAGACAAAACTATTCCCGCAGTGCAGTCATCCACCATATACCCTACATCACTTATAGGGAATATACCAAACGGGCCCATATCTCCAATGGGTCCCGCATCAAGTTTCCTGTGGGGAGGGGGTTTCTTCTTTATGCCTACGTCACACAACATCCGCCACTGCAAACAAGGTTAAAACCTTAACCTTGAGCGCACCTCCACACCCTAAGTGCTCGCTCAATACCATCCTGAATACCGAGAGCCCACATATCTGTGCCAACTGGGTTCAGATGAACACCATCAGCCTTCAGATAGCGCCACGTGTCTATCTCCAACTCCCTGTGCCTAATGGCCAACCCCCCGTGTTTAACAAAAAATCTGCTGACTTCCTGATTAACTTTTTTTCGGGATTTGTTAATTAGGTCCACTGACCTGGCAAAACGCCATGCAGTCCTGGCGATCATGTCTGACCAAACCAGGACTGTGTTGGGGAAAGCCGCCTGAAGTCGGCAAAAGTCATATTTCATGTCCCTAGTGACATCTAGTTTTGTCCTGAGCCCCAAGTCATTGCCCCCTACGTGGATCACTAAAACCTCCGGAGGCCTATCCCATCTCGCAAACTTGAGCGCTTCCGGGATAAGACGGCTCCAGAGCATGCCCGGGAAACCCAACCATTTTATGTAGGCCTCCCTCCTAGAAAAACCTAGCTGTCTACCGTCCGGTCTGTCATCTCCCCTCCTGGCTCCCCAGCAGACATAAGAGTGCCCTATAATCCAAACGAGCTTCGGAGGGTCATCTGAAAGAGAAACAGCAAGAAGATTCCGGTCAGCTTCACATAATGTACCACACGAAACCATGTCGGCACTTCACACAACCCACCCCTTTTATCAGCACCCTTATGCGATCAAATCCAGCCTAACATATGACCTGAAACGCCTTGATTCCCACCTCCCAATTTGTTTTACCGCTTCTTCCGGCAAACCCCACCTGACCGCCTCAGTGGCCGCCCCAATCCTGAAAGAATGCGAGGAGAATCTCAGTTCCCCCATATTCATAACTTTTAAACATTTCCGGAAGACCCCTATGAACTGAAAGCGCGATAGCGCCTCGCCGTTCTGATGTACCAGCAGGGGGCCCTCCCCAGCCGGCCTCACCTGTAAGAAAACACTAGTCACCAAGACGGGGCAGAGTTTGGCGTCTGGAATGGCGAAAACCACCACTTCCTTGCCTCGGCCCTGCTGGTCCGTCTTTGATCTTTGCAGATGCAAAGCCAACCTGTCCTCAAAGCACCGCACGTGTCCTACAGCCAATCCATCCCTCTTTGTCTTCGAGGAACTCACCAGTTCCCCGATCCGAAAGGCCCCAAAAAAGGCTAACACGAAGGCCGTGCGGAACAGTCCCACCTCGTACCCGGACGAGCAAACCCCACTCAAGGTGTCCACCACCTTGCCCAGCAGTTCAAACGTCACCGGTCGCCGCTCGTCCCGTACCGCTTTCCCTTTTTTGTAACCCTTAACTGCTTGCCGCGCCCAGAACTCCTTGGTCCAGTCGCTCCCCCCCTCAAGTTTACACCAAAAAGCCATAGCCGCCATCACCTTTTGCAGCCTCGACACGGAAATTCCGCTCTCCATGTGCCTGGCGATAAAATAAATAAAAAGCAGCCTGGGTTCCCTTTCTCCCCTTGCGGTCTGGACCCGGAAGGCCGCCCATTCGTCCCATACTTTCCTGTATGCTTTCCATGTCCCTTCGGTCACCGACCGCTGGATCCATCCCGCTAGTCTTCCAGTGCAATCTTCCACATCTCCGCCGGACAGTGGGTTCCCTGATGCTCTGCTTCCGGCGCCAGTTCCCGAAACCTTTCCCACTGAAACCGAGAGAGAGCATCAGCGACCACGTTCTCAACTCCCGGCAAATGCACCGCATGCATGAAGATGTTCATCTGCATGCACCGCAGTACCAGGTGTCTCAACAGCCGTATCACCGGAGGTGATGCCGCCGATACCTTGTTGATCACCTGAACCACCCCCAGGTTGTCGATGTGGAAGCGGACCTTCCGATCCCGGAAGAATTCACCCCACAGCTCAACCGACAACACTACCGGAAACAGTTCTAATAGCAACATGTTCCTGAGCAACCCCTCCCGCTTCCAGCTATCCGGCCAAGGGCCTGCACTCCAGCGCCCCTTAAAGAAAGCCCCATAACCCGCTGACCCCGCGGCGTCTGTGAACAACTCGAGATCGAAGTTGCTCACCGGTCCCGTCATCCATAAGGCCCTCCCATTGAAATTGTCCAGAAACACGTGCCACATTCGCAGATCACTCTTATGTTCTTTCGAGAGTGTCACGTAATGCCTGGGCGACTCAATCCCCCCAGTGCTGGCTGCCAGTCTCCTGCTAAAAATCCGCCCCATCGGGATAATCCTGCAGGCAAAGTTAAGCTTCCCCAACACTGACTGTAGGGCTCTCAACTGCACTTTGCGCCGCCCCACCAATGCCCGAACTTCCGCTCTCAATGCCACCAATTTAACCTCCGGCAGTCTGCATTCCATTGCTACTGAATCGAGTACTATCCCTAAGAAGCTGATCTCTGTCCTGGGCCCTTCCGTCTTGTCAGGTGCAAGCGGAATGCCGAAATCCCCTGCAATCCTTTCCAACGTTGTAAGTAACACCGCGCAAACCTTGGATGCGGGCGGGCCGACGCACAGAAAGTCGTCCAAATAGTGGATCACTGAATTCAAACCAGACACGTCCCTCACCACCCATTCTACAAACGAGCTGAAACATTCGAAGAATGCACACGAGATAGAGCAACCCATCGGTAAGCACTTATCCACGTAGTATTCCTCCTGCCACCTGCAACCCAATAAATAGAAGCTATCGGGGTGAACAGGTAACAAACGGAAGGCCGCTTCTATGTCTGTCTTTGCCATCAGGGCCCCTCTACCATACTTACGCACCCAAAAGACCGCTGCATCAAAGGACGTGTAATGGACCGCGCAAGCCTGGGGGTCAATGGCGTCGTTCACCGACCCCCCTTTCGGGTAAGAAAGGTGGTGAATGAGCCTGAATTTGTTAGGTTCCTTCTTGGGGACCACTCCCAAAGGAGAAACCACTAGTTCGGGGATTGGCATTACGGGGAAGGGGCCCGCCATCCTGCCCAGAGCTACCTCTTTTTGTAACTTTTCCGTTACCACCACCCGGTGTCTCAGAGCCGACCTCAAATTGTCTGCTCCTGGTGGCACCGAGCCCAGTACCGCAGGAATTACAAAACCCTCCCCAAAACCTGAAGCCAACAAATGAGCCGCGTCCCTGTCGGGATACCTACCTAGAAAAGGCAGCATTTTTTCCACTCTCACCGGCGTCTTCCCCTTTGTTTGCAGACTCGCTGGCCTTGCCTTTTCCCTGCTTGAAACACCGTGACCCGGGGTGAGATCCCCCACACCCGGAGCACTCGTGTTTGTATTTACACCCCGTTCCGAACTTGCAGGTGCCCTCATTATACTGCCAACAGACTCCCTTCTTTTTAGCGGCCGATTGACCTGAAGCCCCCGATCCACCGGCCCCCCCCTTGAAAAAACTGCCCCGCCGGCTTCGCTGCTGCCATCAGGCGCATCCACAGACTGATGTCCTTGTGGTCCCAGCGAAGCGCCGGCCTGACTGCCCTCCTCTGGCGAAATTGCTCATCGTAACGTAGCCACGACATTCCCCCATAGGTCCGATGGGCCTCCCCGATGGCGTCCAGGTAGCAGAAAAGCGCCGAGCAGTGCTCCGGCTCTTTTTCCCCTATCACGCTTGCCAGGATTGCAAACGCCTGAAGCCAGTTCTGAAAAGTCCTGGGAATCAACCTATAACGCCTCTTCTCCTCGTCCTCCTTCTTACTGTCATCAGGTTTTACCCTATCCAGATTAAACTTTTCCAGGGGAAGCAGCGAAAATATCTCCACGTACTCCCCCTTCCAAATTTTTTCCCTGACCTCTTGCTTTAAATGAGCCCCAAGGGGCCCTTCAAAACACACATAGACTTCGCACCGTGCGGAGTCCGCCAGGCGTACAATGTCTTGTTTCTTGGCTTTGTCCCCCCCTTTTTCCCCCTCTCCCGCCGCTGGTTCCGCGGGCGGACTCGCCTCCACCGTGCCCCCCGCCCCTCCCTCCCCACCCCCGGGGTTAACGCGGGCGGAATCGCCACCGCCGTTTCCCCTGTTTGCCCGCTCGTCCCCCCCATGCCTGACGTTGCCCCCACCTGTCCCACACCCATACCTTCCCTCCCTGGGGGAACCCAGGCTCGGGCCGGCCCCGTCGGGGCCATTGGAGCCGCGTCAAACTTGCCCACTAAATCCCTGAGCCCCGCTAGAAGGACCCTGAGGCCGTCTCCCGCCAAGGCGGGATCGGGGCGGCTGTTGTCCGGGAAGGGAACCCCCTGAATGGCCCCGGGGACGCAATCCCCCCCCCCCCCCCACCGTGTCCCCCTAACCGGAAACGTCTCCCCCCCCTCGAAACCCGGAAATGAAAAAGACTTACCAGGCTGCCTGGACATGTTCCCACCAGCCGTTGCTCCCGAATCCACCGTCACCATACGTCCCTCCGCGATCTCGTCCTCGGACCTGGACAGCTCTCCCTCCGACAGCTCCGACTCCTCTTCCGTCAAATCCGCAGCCTGCCCCCCGGGGGATTCGCCCCCGGAGGCGGACGAGCTCCTTTCCCTCAGGTTCCTCTTCCGCCCCTCTGCCGACTTACTGGCACACTTCCGAGGGGTCTGGGCACTCGATCCGGTAGCTGGCTCCATCTCCAGGGGGTTAGGCCGCACGCCTCTGTGCCCCTGCATCGGTTTTGTGGGCCTGGGCCGTACGCCCCCAGCCCCCGCTGCCTGCGGTTCCCGACCAAATCTTGCGTCGTTCCTCCCCTTCGGGTGCACCCTTGCAGACGGACCGCCTGTACCCCGGGTGTTCGCCCGGTAGCTGCCGGGCCGACAAGTTCTGGCCCCCCCGGCCGCCGACCGCAGGCTGGGCCGAACGCCACCCGCCTGGGCCCTCTGTCCCTCATCAATGGGCGGATCGCCCCCTTGCTGGTCATCCTCTCTCTCCCCTTCTTCCTCCGGGCCCGACTGCTGGGTCCCCCCCCAGCTACTGTTCCTCCCCCTCACCCCCCCCCCTGGCGGACCGCCGTGGAGGGCGGCCGCCCTGTGGGATTTGGGCCTGGGAACCTGCTGGCTGCTGACCGCCATGGCGCTGCCCCCCTCCCCCCCCTTGGAGGCTGTGGAGCTCCTGAGCCGCCCCCCCGTCCCAAGATGGCCGCCAGCCGCGGCCGCCACGAGGCCTGAGGCCTGTGAGCGCCGCCGGATGCTGGATCCTGCCTGTGCCTGGTTGGTCCCCCCTGCTCGCTTAGCCCCCCTGACCGCCGTTCCCGCGGGTGTCGCGACCCCCCCCGCCGACCGCTTAGCAGGCGGTTCGGCGTCCGACAGGGCCCCCATGTCCCCCTGCTTGCCTGAGGCCCGGCGCCCGTCGGGCGAATAACGGTCCGGCGGGCGGATCTGCCGCGCCCGGGTGCCGTGCGTCGACCCCCCCCCTCGTTCCTCACCCCCCAGGGCCCGCTCCACCTGCTCTCTTATCCATGCGGCCCCGTTCGCCGCCGCCGCCGCCCGGATGTTCCCCAGGAGCTCCTCCATGCTGCCTTCTCCAACTTTCCTTCCTAGCAGACTGAGCTCCCGGGAGGATGGCTCCTCCCTTTCCTGTTACCCAGCTCCACCCCCTCTAACCCTTAAACGGCCATGCCCCTTGCAGGCATGTAGACTTTAGTCATGTCAGCCCTGCGCTGATCTCTTCGTTTAAAGCTGCGGGCTGTTCTGGACATTCGGTAAAAGACGGAGAGACATAAAAGTGAAATACGTCTCCCCGACGCTCATTTGCTGAGTTTGTGCTCTTGTCTTTACGCATCCCCAGGCAGCGCTGTCTTTATGTAAACTGGAACAGATTGTGTTTGAAAATTGGGAAAAACCGACAAGCTTGCCTAGAGGAAGCAACTGCTCAACCGCCACTGATCGGCGCGCGATGGAGGCCCGGGAACAATTACAACACTCTCTGTAAATAAATGTATGCAAAGGATACAGACGACGCATCCATGTTAACCACTTGCTGACCGCCCAATAGCAGTCTTACTGCTACAAATCGGCAGCTGTAGATACGCGATTTGGCATTTCCGCCTGCAGGGGACGCACGTGCGCCGCGGTTGCACTGCTTTTTCTGTGAATATTTGCAGCAAAAGCCGATCTGCGGGTGACGGGCACTGAATGTCTTCCGGCACCCGCCGATTGTTGGTAAAGAACACAGAATGGCGATCTACCTATGTGAACAAGGCAGATCGCCATTCTGACTGGGGGGGGACAGAAGGGACTAGAATCCATTTCTTCCTGTAGTAAAAACAGCACCCAGTGTACACCAAACACTGGCTAGGCACACATTTAACCCTTTGATTGCCCCTGATGTTTAACCCCTTCCCAGCCAGTGTCATTAGTACCGTGACAGAGCAGATATTTAGCACTGATCACTGTATTAGTGTCACTGGTCCCCAAAAAAGTGGCAAAAGTGTCAGTTATTGTCCGCAATATCAAAGTCCCGCTATAAAGTCGCTGATCGCCAACATTACTAGTATAAAAAAAACTACAAATTCCATAAATATATACCATAGTTTGTAGACACTATGATGTTTGCGTAAACCAATTAATTTACAGTTATTCAAATTTTTTTATTTTTTTTTTATTTTTTAAATATGTTTTAGAATACATATTGGCCTAAATTAATGAAGAAATGCGATTTTTTCATTTTTTTAAAGGATATGTTTTATAGCAGAAAGTACAAAATCTTTTTTTTTTTTTTTTATATATTGTTTATAGCGCAAAAGTTGACATGGTTGTATTTAGGAGTCGCGCTCATACTATCTGTGTGCTTTATCTTTTTTCTATTCTTCTTTGCAGCATGAGTTATAACGCTTGAGTGCTTTATTGCACATAGGTGTGAGCGGGGTCTTGGCCTGGGCTCTATAAATAAATGTGAATAAAACAACAGAGAAACTGAAATTCGTCACCAAGCAGCATCTAACCATGTGATTTATGCCAAGGTCTTGGTCATGTGATATCTGTCATAGCATTTTGGGAAGCTGCTCAGGCTCTACATCGTTCCTCGGGAGACATTCCACTCTGGTAAACATTATAAGGTGGCCCGTGGGCCACTATTTCATTCACTGACACCAATGAAGGCCACAATTCCTCCCATGGATATCACTGATGGGGCACAATTCCTAGCAATGACATCTACAATGAGACACAGTTACTGCCAAATGTGACGGAATCCAGACACCCTAACTGGGTATCTCCGCCAAGAAGCTACTTCCCAAAGCTCTGGAACACAAGTTACCCCAAGAACTAGGCAACACCAGTTTTGGAGTAAACCAGAATAGGAACTGTTTATTTGAACAAGAATACAGGCTTTTATACACTTGAGAAGGAGGTCACTCACCACATTAACAATGACCCAAATATTTACCAAAAACATCACACAATGGTTTAGTTAGCGAGGTACAGCTGACTCATGACTAATCCTATCGCAGAGGATCCTTAATTAACCACCTGGACGACTTAGATGCCTCATTGCAGGTCAGACTTGCCGACTCCAAGCTCAGAAGGTACAATACACATTATCATAAGTATAAAGACAGAACACCTTCAGACAATAGCTGAGTTAATTAGCATAAATAACAATGGGTAAAAGACCCTTAAGAGGCACACTAGATTTACTTGCAATAAACACAATATAGCAGACACCCCCAGACAGGTGGCTTGCTGATGACATCGGTGACAGTGTGAGGAAGACCTTTCTGGAAATGTGGCATATAGGCCCTTACAAGGATCCCAGAGTCTGTGAACTTTGGGGAGACATGGACTTGAATCCAAAGTAACATCACTCCAAGGGTCCCTAGGCAAACGCCTCACAAAGAGTAGTGTTCCCTTAAAAGCCAGGGCCCATAATCAGTAGGCAAGAGACTAGCATTCTGTCCCCTCCAAAAGCCCCTGGTGAGTCTGTCACACCAATGACATCAACAATGGGACCCAATGACATCATTGATGGGGCAAAATTCCTCCCAGTGACACCAATGATGGGGGTTTGTTTACTCCCACTGATGCTGGGACATTTTGTACTCCGGATACCCACGGTCCGGCCCCCCTTAAGTCTGAAGGACAGTAAACTAGCCCTTTGTTTAGAAAGTTTGGGGACCCATGCCATATAGCATTAGAAATATGTTCAAAGAAACATACATATTATCAAGAGATAAGCTGGAGTAAAGATGTACATATGTAGGAAAATAAGGTGGCAATAGATGCCTAAAGTTAAATCAAATACTCCAAGAAGGATAATGATGCATGCCTGTGGTGAAGAGGAGCATTGTTAAGATAAGGTTAGAGTAGAAAGAAGGAAAAATAAATGGGAAAAGGGGGGGGGGGGGGTAAGAAGAGAAGGGAAGGAAAGGGAAAATGGACTATAATGGGTAAGGGAACTATCAGAAGTCATCCAAGGGAAACGGTTAAGGGGACAAACCCTCTCTCTTTCTCTCTAGACACCAAAGGATCCCGATGAGTAAGCCAGCTGCAGGGGGGGGATAAGCCTCCCAACAGTTTTGTCGTAAACTATGGTCATATTTAAAGAAGAGGTATAGGTTGGAGAGTACCTTCATCCAAATCCCAAATATTTGTATTTGAATTTGAAGTGGATCCAGCTGAACCAAGTGGCTGTAAGGTGTATATTTTTCAATGGCCCAAACCTCTATGGTCTATATTTAATCACAGGCCCAAAACTCTATCATCTAGATTTTTCACAAGTCGAAAGCTTTATGGTATATACACTTTTATACAGGGCCACAATTCTATGGTCTATAATTTGTCACAAAGCCAACATTTTATGGTCTAGATTTTCCTCAGTTTGAACTTTGGTGTGTACTTTTCTTGACCAAAAGTCTATGATGTGTATTTTCCAATAGCTTAAAGCTCTAGAATCTATATTTAGTCACAGGCCCAAAACTCAAAAAAATCATTTTATGGTCTGTATTTTTCAAAGGTTGAAAACTGTTTGGTGTATTCATTTCACTTCCCCCCAAACTAATCTATGATGTATACATTTCATGGGCCCAAAACTCTATGGTCTAAATTTTGTCAAAGGTCCGAACTACGTATATAGTCTAGATTTTTTCACAGGTTGAAAACTCTTTGGTGTATACCTTTCTTGGCCCAAAAATATATGATCTAGATCTTTCACACGTTAAAAACTCTATGGTTTATATTTTCAACAATCCCAAACCTCCATTGGTCCATTTTTAGTCCCAGATCAAAAACTTGTGGTATATACTTTTCATGGGCTCAAAACTCTATGGTCTATAATATTTTGCCACAGGTCAAAATGTCCATGGTCTAGATTTTTCACAGGTCAAAAACTCTATGGTGTATTCTTTTCACTGGCCTCAACCAAGTCTATGATGTATACTTTTCACAGGCCCAAAACTCGATGGCCTAAATTTTGTCAAAGGCCCAAAACTACGTATGTGGTTTCAATTTTTCCCAGGTTGAAAACTCTTTGTTGTATACTTTTCTTGGTCCAAAAATGTATTATCTGAATTTTTACAAGTCGAAAACTCTATGGTTTATAATTATCACAACCCCAAACCTCTATTGGTTCGTATTTGGTCCCAGGCCAAAGACTATATCACTTAGATTTTTCACAAGTTGAAAACTCTATGGTGTATACTTTTCAGAAGCAAAAAAACTCTATGGTCTATATTTTTCAAAGGCCCAAAACACTACGGCCTATGGTCATCTTCCAAGCAGTGCATCCAAATACAAAATCAGACACTGATTAATAGATATCTGTGTTATTTGTAAAATAACTTTTTTGTTTTGCCCGGAGCGTCTCTTAAATTGTACAGTTTAATTTTATTTATTTTTAACGAGCAGAAATAGCTGCCGATGGTTTATACAGAGATAAGAAGACAGAAGGTGCAGAGGGCTGGTAGCAGGAGGTGTTATGAGGATAAATCCTGGATAATATGCGTCTCAGGGCTCTTGTTTTGTTCTTTCCTCTTGGTTGCTTCGGCATCTGCATTGCACTGCGAGTTTCCCCCGCTACAGACAGAAGATTAATGATCCCCCTCGACATCGCCGAAGCGCCGTTCTTTACCTCCAAGCTCACATTAAAACTGAAGTTTTTACTTAAACTAGAAGAGGCTGAATGCGGATTTTAGCTGGTATCTGAACCCTAACAATGCGCAGAGCGCACACATATGGACAACTTGTCCTGCCCTTTATTCACAGCGAATGGAAAACAGGAAAAAATATATCAGCTCAGTGGTGTAAAAATAAAAAAAGTTAATCAATGAACCACTCAAAAAAAAATTCTTATCTTGAGTAGGATGGACCCCAGCAAGCCCTAGCAAAAGCTCTAACAGTCATTATGGTACGCCAAAGAAGGATGGGCCCCACTAAGCCCTAGCGAAAGCACTAACTGTCATTATGGCAAGCAAATGTAGGATTGGCTCCAGCAAGCCCTAGCGAAAGCTCTAACAGCCATTAAGGCAAGCCAAAATAGGATGGGCCTCAGTAAGCCCTATCGAAACCTCAAACTGTCATTATGGCAAGTCAAAGAAGGATGGGCCTCAGCAAGCCCTAGCGGAAGCTCTAACAGCAATTAAGGCAAGCCAAAGAAGGATAGGCCGCAGCAAGCCCTAGTGAAAGCTCTAACGGTCATTATGGCAAGTCAAAGAAGGATGGGCCCCAGCAAGCCCTAGCTAAAGCTCTAACTGTCATTATGGCAAGTCAAAGAAGGATGGGCCCCAGCAAGCCCTAGTGAAAGCTCTAACGGTCATTAAGGCAAGTCAAAGAAGGATGGGCCCCAGCAAGCCCTAGCTAAAGCTCTAACTGTCATTATGGCAAGTCAAAGAAGGGTGGGCCCCAGCAAGCCCTAGTGAAAGCTCTAACGGTCATTATGGCAAGTCAAAGAAGGATGGGCCCCAGCAAGCCCTAGCTAAAGCTCTAACTGTCATTATGGCAAGTCAAAGAAGGATGGGCCCCAGCAAGCCCTAGCTAAAGTTCTAACTGTCATTATGGCAAGTCAAAGAAGGATGGGCCTCAGCAAGCCCTAGCGAAAGCTCTAACATTCATTAAGACAAGCCAAAGAAGGATGGGCCCCAGCAAGCCCTAGCTAAAGCTCTAACATTCATTAAGACAAGCCAAAGAAGGATGGGCCCCAGCAAGCCATAGCTAAAGCTCTAACTGACCTTTTGGCCGGTATCAATGCAAATTCCCTGTGTTTCCCTGATCTGATATGTGAAGGTGCAGGATTTGGGGCTGATTTGAGGCCTGAAGGTGCAGGAATTGGGGCTGATCTGAGGTGTGAAGGTGTAGAAATCAAGACTGATTGAGGTGTGAAGGTGCAGGAATTGGGGCTGGTCTGAGGTGTGAAGGTGCAGAAATTAGGGCTGATCTGAGGTGTGAAGGTGCAGAAATTGGGGCTGATCTGAGGTGTGAAGGTGCAGGAATTGGGGCTGGTCTGAGGTCTGAAGGTGCAGGAATTGGGGCTGGTCTGAGGTCTGAAGGCGCAGGAAGTGGGGCTGATCTGATGTGGGAAGGTGCAGGAATTGGGGCGGATTAAGGTGTGAAGGTGCAGGAATTGGGGCTCATCTGAGGTCTGAAGAGCTGATCTGAGGAGGGAAGGTGTAGGAATTGGGGCTGGACTGAGGGGCGAAAGTGCAGAAATTGGGGCTGGTCTGAGGTGTGAAGGTGTAGGAATTGGGGCTGGTCTGAGGTGTGAAGGTGTAGGAATTGGGGCTGACCTGAGGTCTGAAGGTGTAGAAGTCAGGACTGATCTGAGGTGCGAATGTTCAGGAATTTGGGCTGACCTGAGGTCTGAAGGTGTAGAAGTCAGGACTGATCTGAGGTGTGAAGGTGCAGGAATTGGGGCTGATCTGAGATGTAAATGTGAAAGAATTGGGGCTTATCTGAGGTCTGAAGGCGCATATATTGGGGCTAAAATGAGGGGTGAAAGTGAAGGAATTGGGACTGATCTGAGGTCTACAACATGCTTTTGTTCACTGGCCCCCCAGTTGTCTAATGCTTGTAAACTGGCACTTAAGTGTGGTACAGGTTGCTGACCCATATTCTAGGACGTTAAGCTGCTGACTGTCAAATAAAGAGCTGCACTATCTTTGCACAGCCTTTTAAAGTCTCTGTCATGGCAAACTTGCCTGGGGCATAAAAAGGAAGGGATAACAGCCAGTAGCCTCAGGGGAGATCAGAAAGCCTTGCATTTACATACAGGAAAATGTTTTGTTCTTAAGGGGGGTGTCTGAATATAAAGGGTAGCTGTAGCTTTAAAATCAAATGCAGTTGAACCCCCCCCCCCCCCCACACACCTCCTCTACCAAATTGCATTGGATTCAACTTCTATGTTTTATTGGAGAGTTTAGCTGTCTGTGGATCATGCTGAATTAGTCGCTGACTGTACTGTCCAGACAGATCGAGATCCATGGGGGGTATATCAATGCATAACAGAACCTACCAAGTCAAATTTGGGTACTTACACATAAAAAGAAAAAAAAAACAACACATTTAGGGATGTACTTTTGGGTACAGAGCTGCATATTTTTTTCCCCCAAAACATATGTAGAAAAATACATATTGGCCTAAATTGATGAAGAAATTACATTTTTTAACATTTTTTTATTTTTATTTGATGTTTTATAGCAGAAAATAAAAAATGTTTTTGTTTTCATAAATAGCGGCATTTTTTTGTTTATAGCGCAAAAACTAAAAACCACAGAGGTGATCAAATACCACCAAAAGAAAACTCTATTTGTGGGGGGGGGGGGGGGCATACATTTTATTTGGGTACAGCGTTGCATGACCGCGCAATTGTCAGTTAAAGTAACACAGTGCCGTATCGCAAAAAGTGGCCTGGTCAGGAAGGGTTAAACCTTCCGGAGCTGAAATGGTTAACACATTGAGAACAATAAAATAAAGATTTACCAGTAAACTATTTATAAAGATTTTTACCCCAACACTTGCAGTTTACAACTTTCAATGCTGCTGGCAATTTCTCTCTCTCTGTGTTGCTTCCCTGAACTTCCGGACTTTACAGGAAACAGTGCAGTCTCTAGCCAATCTGTTTGGAGAAGGGAAGAGGGGGGGAGGAGTAAGGGAGTGTCTTACCTTCCTAGGATAAGGGGCTGTGTTTTTCCTTTGATTCACACAGTGTAGGGAGACTCAAGTCTCTGCATGCTAGGGTGACTCCATAGGACGCTTCAAGAGCAAGGAGCCACCTTAACACAGGAAGCCTGGGGCAGCGGTCTTGGCACCAGATTCAACTGGAACATAGGCAAGGAATAAAAGATAAAGAAGCTGCACACTCAGTAAGTGATTAAATCAGCTGTTGAAAGTGCTGAGGATTTAATATTCCCTTTAATGGCTTACCCTCTAAGTGAAATTTTGTTACTTTTTCGAGGCGATTATTCACTGCGTTTATTACAGCGTGCTGCAATGCAGAGGGCCGGGGCGAAGAGGACAGCACCGTGACAGACAGGTAGGAGTTCGGCAGACTTGGCACAGCTGACAGTCAACATCATTTAATTATAAGAGAACAAAAGAGACACCGCGGGTCAAGACGTGACTCCAGATGGATGAGCGCTGAACGCGGCGGAGAGAGTCCGAGCGGAGCGCAGGTGATGTGCGTAGAGGAATGGGAAACTCGGGACAAGCAAAGTGCAAGGCAGCATAATTTGGCGGCAAGCAGTGAGGGGACAGCAATGACATTAATTACACTCAGGAACTCCAGATCTACACATTCGGAAAGTTAGCTAAAAAAAAAAGAGATAAACAAATTGGCTCTGGTCGGGTTTAAAAACCGTACAGAAAAATGTATTTTTAATTCACGCAATGAAGGGGTGCAGTGTGCCATGGTGATGTACATGGTGCGCAATATGGGAAATGCAACCAAAGTAAGGTACGTGGTACGACAAAACTACGTAGAGGCTAGTAGCCAATAGCTTTGGTCTCGTAATTTGATCTGAGCATGCGTGGCACTTTGTCCTTCGGAATTCTCTACACACGATCAGAAAAAGTCCAATAGGACTTTGTTGTCGGAAAATTTGAGAGCAGGATCTCAAACTTTTTCCGTCGGAAATTCCGACGGAAAAAAAAGTCCGATGGAGCCCACACACGGTCGGAATTTCCGACAACATGGTCCGATAGGACATTTTCCGTCGGAAAATCCGACCGTGTGTACGGTGCATTAGAGGAAATTACCTAAAAACATTCGAACAGAGGAGGAAATACCGTAAGGACATCCAATCAGAAGAAACAAATCCAAAATAACTTTTTATCAGAAGAGAAAGATCCCCAATGATGTTTGATCAGAAGAGTGAATACCCTTAAAAACATTCAATCAGAAGAGAAAACAGCCCAAGTACATTCAACCCTAAGAGAAAATACCCAAAGAACATTTAATAAGAAGAGAAAATACCAAAAGAACATCTGATCAGAAGAGAAAATACCCTCAAAGACGTTCAGTTCAAAAAGAAAATACTCCAAGAACAATAGATTACAAGAGAAAATAACCCAAGAACATTAGATCATAAGAGAAAATGTCCTTACGGAAATTCCAATAGAAGAGAAAACAAATATTCAATTCTAAGAATATCCTTGTAAATTATGAACATTTGATCCTAATAATAAATATTCTAAGAACATTTGATCACAAGAGAAAATACCATAGGAACATTGGACCAGAAGAGAATAATCCCTAAGAACATTCAATCGGAAGAGAAAAACACCCAATAATGTCCGATAACAGAGTAAATACCCTAATGCCGCGTACACGCGGTCGGAATTTCCGATGGAAACAGTCAAATGGGAGCTTTTCATCGGATTTTCCGACCGTGTGTATGCCCATCTGTCTTTTTCTGTCAGAATTTCCGACGGACTTTGGATTGAAAACCTGTTCTTAATTTTTCCGAAGGAAAACCTTTCTATCGGATTTTCCGATCACCTGTATGCAATTCCGACACGCAAAATTCCGACGCATGCTCGGAAACAATTCAACGCATCATGCTCAGAAGCATTAAACTTCCCTTTTATAGTGCCGTCAAACGTTTTTTAAGGCGTGGTGTTATTGACCGTCGGAGTTTGGTGTGACCGTGTGTAGGCAAGACAGTTTGAGTGAAATTCCATCGGAATTCCGACGGGAAAACCATCAGAGCTTTTTCCGACGAGAATTCCGACCGTGTGTACGCAGCATAAGAATATTCAGTCCATAGAGAAAATGCCCTAAGAACATTTGATGGCAAGTGAAAATACCTTTAAGAACACTCAATCCGAAGAGAAACTGACCTAAGAATGTTCCAATCCAAGAGAAAAAAAACACAATAACATTTGATCACAAATGCTGCATACACACGGTCGGAATTCTCGTCGGAAAAAGCTCTGATGGTTTTCCCGTCGGAATTTTGACGGAATTTCGCTCAAACTGTCTTGCCTACACACGGTCACACCAAATTCCGACGGTCAATAACACCACGCCTTAAAAAATGTTCGACTGCACTATAAAAGGGAAGTTTAATACTTCTGAGCATGCGTCGAATTGTTTCCGAGCATGCGTCGGAATTTTGCGTGTCGGAATTGCATACACACGATCGGAAAATCCGATAGAAAGGTTTTCCGTCGGAAAAATAAAGAACAGGTTCTCAATCCAAAGTCCGTCGGAAATTCCGACAGAAAAAGACCGATGGGCATATACATATACATGTTTCCATCGGGTATTCAATCAGAAGAGAAAACTCCCTAAGAATATTCAATTCTAATGCCGCGTACACACGATCGGAAATTCCGCCAGTAAATGACTGATGTGAGCTTTTGGTCGGAAAATGCGACTGTGTGTATGCTCCATCGGTCTTTTGCTGGCGGAATTTCGACCAGCAAAAGATTGAGAGCAGGTTCTCAATTTTTCAGACGGAAAAAGTCTCTATCGGAAATTCCAATCGTCTGTGGCAATTCCAACGCATGCTCGGAAACAATTCGACGCATGTTCGGAAGCACTGAACTTCATTTTCGCGGCTCGTCGTAGTGTTGTTCGTCACTGCATTCTTGCCGGTCGGAATTTGGTGTGACTGTGTGTAGGCAACACAAGCTTGAGCGGAATTCTGTCTGAATTCCGTCGGAAAAACCATCCAAGGCTTATCCGACGAAAATTCCGATCGCGTGTACGTGGCATAAGAGAAAGTAACTTAAAAACATTCGAACAGAGGAGGAAATACCGTAAGGACATCCAATCAGAAGAGACAAATACACAAGAACTTTTGATCAGAAGAGAAAGATCCCCAATGATGTTTGATCAGAAGAGTGAATACCCTTAAAAACATTCAATCAGAAAAAAAAACAGCCCAAGTACATTCAACCCTAAGAGAAAATACCCAAAGAACATTTAATAAGAAGAGAAAATACCATAAGAACATCTGATCAGAAGAGAAAATACCCTCAAGGATGTTCAATTCAAAAAGAAAATACTCCAAGAACATAAGATTACAAGTGAAAATAACCCAAGAACATTTGATCATAACATAAAATGCCCTTACTGAAATTCCAATAGAAGAGAAAACACCTTACAAATATTAAATTCTAAGAGAAAATGCCCTAAGAACATTGGATCCTAAGAGAAATTCCCCCAATACCATTTAATGACAAGAAAAATAAAAACAAAAGAACATTCAATCACAAGAGAAAATCCTAAGAACGTTTGTTCAAAAGGGACATTACCCAAGAAACATTTGATCCTAAGTATACCGGTAATTCCCGAAGAACCATTGATTACAAGAGAAAATGCCCATAGGGACATTCAAATAGGAGAAAAATATTCTGTTGTTCAATAATTCTAACAGATAATACCCTAAGAACATTTGATCCCAAGAGAAATTATCCCAAGAACATTCAACCAGAAGAGAAATTGTCCTAAGAACATCGGATTAGAAGAAAAAATACATTCAATCCTAAGAAAAAAAAAACTACCCCAAGAACATTAATTCAGAAGATAAATTATGTTAAGAACAATCAGTTGTGCCCCATCCACGGTCCTGGAAGTAGTTGGTGACCCTGGATGATGCCTGAAGTTTATAGACACCTGTTTTTGCAAATTACATATTAGGGGTACCCCCCACAGTAGATGCTAAAAAAGTCACCAATGTTCAGAACAAAAAAAAAAGTCACCAGTTCTTCCCCAATATCAGTGCAGGGGCGGCCCAAGAACACAGCCACAGTAAATTCCCTCTGGCTCAATGGTCAGTCTTTCTCAATCTTTTGAACACAGAGGAACCCTCAAAATAACTTTCTGATCTCAGGGAAGCCCTGTTAAAAATGATTATATCTACAACTCATAATACATTAGTGTGAAGAATGTTCCTTACACTTGTGGTCATTGGGAAGAATTACCCCCTTACAGATAGCTAAAAAGATCAATGGCCTCAGTGGGAACTTATCTTAGAGGCAGAAATTGCTTATTGCTCAAGGAACCCCTAGCAAGCTCTGCAGGATGTCTCAAGGAATCCCTAGTGACCCCTTGAGGAACCCTCAAGGAACCCTTAGCAACCTCTGGAGGAAGCTTCAAGGAACCCCTAGAAACCCCTGGAGGAACCCCTAGCAACCTCTGGAGGAACTCTTTAAGGAACCCCTAGCAACCTCTGGAGGATCCCTCAAGGAATCCCTAGTGACCCCTTGAGGAACCCTCAAGGAACCCTCAGCAACCTCTGAAGGAACCCTCAAGTAACCTTTAGAAACCCCTGGAGGAACCCCTAGCAACCTCTGGAGGAACCCTTTAGCCCAGGTTCACACCTATGCGAATTAGATGTGCGTTTCTCTGCATCCAATTCACATAGTAGGAGAATGTGACTGGCTCTCTATGGAGCTGGTTCACATATCTCCGGGGCGGCTGCAGAGCGCACTGCACAAAAACGATGTGCGTCTTTGGCTCCGTTTCAGGGATGAATTCAGGCATAGAATCGGCCCTGATTCATCCCTGAAACGGGGAACAGGGACGCACAGCGCACCTGTGCGATCCGCAGCGTGATATAGTGTGAACCCGGGCTTAAGGAACCCCTAGCAACCTCTGGAGGATCCCTCAGGGAATCCCTAGTGACCCCTTGAGGAACCC
The DNA here is from genome assembly GCA_028564925.1 of Lithobates sylvaticus. Taxonomy (NCBI): domain Eukaryota; kingdom Metazoa; phylum Chordata; class Amphibia; order Anura; family Ranidae; genus Lithobates; species Lithobates sylvaticus. The sequence continues at coordinate 26,834,807 of CM053027.1, forward strand.
CAAGGAACCTCCATGGAACCCAAGTGGAGAAACCCTGGTCTAGGGGTGTCTTTTAGGTGTTTTATTCTTAAGGAACTTGGATGGGGTGTAGGTTAGTATGGGATACTCCAGATTCACTAAGTAATTTCCAGGAGGACACTTAATTTTTCCCAATCACTCTGCTTTCTGTATACAGGAAGAAGTGCGGGTGACAGAGACTGAGCTCCTTTTTATTAAAGACTATCCCAGGCAAGTACACTACAGGTTTATCCCTCCAGGAGGGTACACAGTCACCAGAACTCTGTACCCAGGTCAGTACTCACAATGTCACAATGTCACAGGATCACAGGGTGTCTCTCTCCAGTATGACACTCTCCAGTGAGTTCTGATCGACCAGCCGACACCTACACCGGCTGATCATAGAGACTAACAAAGTTTGGACCTGCTTTGTTTATCTCTATGATATAGGGAACTAGAAGCAATGACCTTACATCACATCCAGGTTCCGCCGGATGTAAACAGCGCCATTTTTAAAAATGAAAAGCATTTGATCACACTGTGTTCAAATGCTTTTAAGGGCAGAGGAGGGATCTGGGGTCTTTTTTTATCACTCTTTTTGCTGTCACAAGGAAAGAAAACAACCCGTGACAGCAATAAGAGTGCTAAACAAATTTATAAAATTAAAGCAACAGTGTAAAAATAATCCAAAAAATAATAATGAAAACAAAATGTATGCCTCTTTCCCCCCTCCGTTCTCGAGTGCAAAGGTGAGCGCTCGCGCCAGTCCCGTGCCCATGTAAACAGCGATCGTCCCACACATGTGAGATATTGCCGTGAACGTCAGCTCATGGGCAGTAATTCTAGCACCAGACCTCCTTCGCTTTTAAAGCATCGCCTATAGATAGTAAAATTTACGCCATTGGATGCTGTTGCAAGGGCGTGCACAATTTTAAACTGTGAAATGTTTGCTATCTGATTACTCGGCGTAACACCATCTTTCATCATCATCATATTTTACCAAAAATTGGGTGCTGTATTGGTTTTTTTTTTGCATTAAAATATAAAAAAGTAATTTTTTTTCCCAAAAAATAGCATTTTAAAAACTGCTGTGCAAATAGCGTGTGAGATAAAAAAAAAATGAAAAAACCCACCAATTTATTCTCTAGTGAATAAATATAAAATATAAAAAAAATACTGATTGTTACACATAAACAAAAAGTGCCAGAATTTTTTTTTTTTAAAGTGGAGAGAAACAAAAATAAAGGATGACACCCATGCAGCCTACACCTTTAAAAACATATCAGCCATGGCTGGCCCATTATGTCTCGAAAGGATCCCCTGAAACAGAACAGCTCTTCATTTTATTCTGGGTTCCTGGATTAAAGTATTCAAAGGCCCAACGGGTCGGCGGAGCCCCATATACACTACATAATGAGCCCATCTCTAATTCGCAAAGGCGCAGATGAAAGAGTTTTTATTACGAAAGAAGAACAAAGGAATAAAAAAAAATTGCAAGTGCCGAATACAATGCGTTCTCTGCGCTGGCGGGCGTCCAAAGCTCCTCTCCGGAGAAGTTAAGTGCCAAAAAAACTTGAGTTTTCAAGTTTGACTGATCACTCTTCACGCGGGCGCTTAGCTCCCGCACCATCATAAGTTAATTAATGGCGCTAATCTCTGTGTGGATAATGTTCTGACGGAAAGATGCGGCGGCAGCGGGGCGCAAAGCCGCACCGACGACATTAAGAGGAGAATCATTTTTTAAGAAAGGTACAGTATGTGGCGAGGGGCATCGCGTTCCGCGGATCTTAATGACGCTCTCACAGATCCAATAAATGTTAGAATATATTAAAGGCATAGAGGGGATACGTAATGTCCTTCGTGTCATATCTCCGATGTAAAACCCCCAGAAAGGAAGAAGAATTAGCATGTGGGGCACTAGAATCCAAATATATCAAGAATCCCGCAGACTTCAATAAAACGAGATGGCTGACAGCAGAACTCCAAGGCATAATCGTCTAACAAATGCATTTAGAGGAATATAAATTGTCATGAATAAAAAATTGCATAAGAAAGAATAATATATTGCTATATGTCTTTCCATAAAAAGCATATGAGAAAAAAAAAAATACAACCCTTCACTTTCACTCAGTAGTAGAGCTACACTTATTCGTTAAAAGTTTGCAATCTCAATTCGACCCCCCACACGATCTTATTCAGCGTTTCCATGATTCATGTTAAAAGTGCTGTCAAAAAAAAAAAAAGCATCACTGAAAGAGACAGATAAAAAGAAACATTGTATCTTCTTATCTGTCCTTCTGTTTATTCATTTACAGATCAAAGGGATGAACTTTGGTCTGCAAATGAAGTCAGTTTAACCACTTGCCGACCAGCCACCGTCATTATAGTGTGGCTGGTTGGCTCGGCTGCCAGCTGTACGTTGGCCCCTTTAACAGCTATGTGAGGCGTGCGCGCGCCCGCACCACATCGCCAAAGTCGATGCGAGTGGCCAGTGGCCGCGATGTCCGCCGGACACCCGCGATCGCTTCACAGAGAGCCAGAGCAGGGATCTGACAATGTAAACAAACAGAAGCCCATAAAAAGCTCTGGCGCAACCCATTACCTTCAGAAGTCACATAATTAGTGAAATGATGTCCACCTGTGTGCAATCTAAGTGTCACATGATCTGTCATTACATATACACACCCTTTTGAAAGGCCCCAGAGGCTGCAACACCTAAGAAAGAGGCACCACTAACCAAACACTGCCATGAAGACCAAGGATCTCTCCAAACAAGTAAGGGACAATGTTGTTGAGAAGTACAAGTCGGGGTTAGGTTATAAAAAAATATCCAAATCTTTGATGATCCCTAGGAGCACCTTTAAATCTATCATAACCAAATGGAAAGAACATGGCACAACAGCAAACCTGCCAAGAGACGGCCGCACACCAAAACTGACGGAGCGGGCAAGGAGGGCATTAATCAGAGGCAGCACAGAGACCTAAGGTAACCCTGGAGGAGCTGCAGAGTTCCACAGCAGAGACTGGAGTACCTGTACATAGGACGACAATAAGCCGTACGCTCCATAGAGTTGGCCAGAAGAAAGCCATTATTTTCAGCAAAAACAAAATGTAGCGTTTTGAGTTTGCGAAAGGCATGTGGGAGACTCACAAACTGTATGGAGGAAGGTGCTCTGGTCTGATGAGACTAAAATTTTACTTTATGGCCATCAAAGAAAACGCTATGTCTGGCGCAAACCCAACACATCACATCACCCAAAGAACACTATCCCCACTGTGAAACATGGTGGTGGCAGCATCATGCTGTGGGGATGTTTTTCAGCAGTCGGGACTGGGAAACTGGTCAGAGTTGAGGGAAAGATGGATGGTGCTAAATACAGGGATATTCTTGAGCAAAACCTGTAGCACTCTGTGTGTGATTTGAGGCTAGGACGGAGGTTCACCTTCCAGCAGGACAATGACCCCAAACACACTGCTAAAGCAACACTTGAGTGGTTTAAGGTGGAAACATGTAAATGTGTTGGAATGGCCTAGTCAAAGCCCAGACCTCAATCCAATAGAAAATCTGTGGTCAGACTTAAAGATCGCTGTTCACAAGCGCAAACCATCCAACTTGAAGGAGCTGGAGCAGTTTTGCAAGGAGGAATGGGCAAAAATCCCAGTGGTAAGATGTGGCAAGACTCATAGAGACTTATCCAAAGTGACTTGGAGCTGTGATAGCTGAAAAAGGTGGCTCTACAAAGTATTGACTTTAGGGGGGTGAATAGTTATGCACATTGACTTTTTCTGTTATTTTGTCCTATTTGTTGTTTGCTTCACAATAAAAAAAAAAAAAAAACATCTTCAAAGTTATGTCATGTTCTGTAAATTAAATTATGCAAATCCTCAAACAATCCATGTTAATTCCAGGTTGTGAGGCAACAAAACACACAAAAAATGCCAAGGGGGGTGAATACTTTTGCAAGGCACTGTGTGCATATATATGTGTATATATATTAAATATTTATATATATATATATATATATATATATATATATATATATATATATATATATATATATAGTATATATATATATATATATATATATATATATATATATATATATATAGTATATATATATATATATATATATATATATATATATATATATATATATATATGTATATGTATATATATATAGATACACACAGTATAAATATATATGTATTTATACACACAGTATAAATATATATGTATATATACACACAGTATACATATACACATATAGTATATATATATATATATATATATATATATATATATATATATAGTATAGTGTATATATACACACAGTATATATATATATATATATATATATATATATATATATATTTCCTGGTGCCTCCATGGCAGCATACCAATGGTTGGTTGCTCCGCCCCCAACCAACCCACAGGACCACTTCAAACTCTAGAAATAGGAGTTGAACCCCCCCTGTCAGTATTCTTTTCTCTGTCCTCATACCTGCAGGATCACGGCCAGCCCTTCCTCACCGCTCTATGGTGTAACCATTGCAGGTTAATGCTCTCCTGCAGCATGGAGTCCCATGGCTTGGGTTGCTAAAGGCACCAGATAAGTATGGGAAACCCGTTTTTCTGTGGATCTTTTTGGGGTTGGGGATCAACAGGAGCCGCTTGTCATTCTCCTCTATATACCCCCACAGTGTGGCGCACAAAGGTATGCTTACATTCATGGAGTGTGTTATGGCAGCATTGGGGGAAAGCATCCTCCCTCCCCTAGTGTCTCCATGTGTGTGCGGCGCTTCGCGCGCGCCGTTCCGCTCTGTTTTCTCGGCGGAAGGCGGAGCCGCGCCGTGACGTCACGGCGCATGCGCAGTAGCCGCTCTGAAGCCTCCGGCGGCCATCTTGTGACTCCCAAAGCGCTCTCAGTATAAAAGGAGAGCACAGCTTCAGTATGGTGTCAGGTACATAGGAGTACACACCTCCAGTGTTCTCTCTCTCTCTCCTGCTGTCCAGCCTGTTGTTTTCTCCCTGGATATGAAACCAAGCCAAGGTACTGGAAGGGGCAAGTTCCCCTTGTGTTTTTTTTTATGATCTGTATCTTGGAAGTTTATTTTTCTTTTGACATATTGATGTTTTGTACTTCACATTAGTCCAACTAAGTACCTCTCCTACTTTTTAGCTGCCCATAGCAATCTTACACCGCATCAAAAAGATCCTCAACATACCACTAGGTAAGGGCTGCAACAGTCAGGTAAGGTTTTTTAAAAAAAAAAAGAGCACTTTCTAAACGGGTTTTTAAAAAAAAAAAAAAAAACTTCCTTTTTTTTTCTCCCCCTCTCTCCCTCTTCCCCCCCCCCTCATTTATGCAGCCCGCATCACGGATCATCCCGCCGGTCATCCCACAGGGGGTCCCAAGATAGGAGGTCAGGGGGGCATAGAAGTTCGGGTCATTCCCACTCCTCATCAGCCCATGCCTCTCGCAGTGGCCAAAAGTCACCCCGGCACTCCACAGACAGACGTGTCTCGTCAAAATACCCAGGTCAGAAAGCTTGCTGGGTATGTGGAAAGCAAGCCCTCCCAGACAAACTGGTATGTGCCCAATGTCTCAGAGAAGCTGTGGGGGACAGGGAAAAAGACAAGCAGGAATCCATGGATTCCATTAAACAGTTAAAGCGGTTCTGCACTCTGAAAAAAAAAATTTTTTTTTTTAGGATGTAATATAAAGTGTGCTTACCTTTATTAGGGGACTCACCTGTTCCATCTTCCATCTCGATCGCCGCCGGTTTTCGTCCGATGAAGTTCCTCGTCTTCTTCTTTAGTGCTGGGGGCCATCTTGCCTGTGGGCATGTGAAACACCCACAGGGACTTTAGATGGCCCAGCATGCACTGCCGTTACTCGCGCGTGCGCAGTAATGGCTCATCTGCCGAGATCTCACGAGATTTCGGCAGATGCGGCCGAAATCTCGGGAGATTTCGGAAGATGTGGCCGAAATCTCGCGAGATTTCGGAAGATGCCCGCACTGGCTCCTGGGATCAATGACACCAGATCCCAGGAGACAGTGCGGCGTGACGACGATCGACGCAAGACCCCGCCCGCCGCCGCAGAGGGAGAAGACCGGAAGTCTTCAATTACAAGGTAAGTAAAAAAAAAAAAAAAAAAAACATTTCATTTAGTACTCTTTGCCTGATTTGGAAGGCAAAGAGATTTACTAAATGAAATGAGTGCAGAACCGCTTTAATAAAGGATTCTATCCGCGAGCTCGCGGTAAGTCAAGACCAGGCGGCTCCTTCTTCAGGTGAATCAGTGATTACCCCCACCCCACACCAGGATCCTGAAGCACTATCTGAGGAAGAAACAGATTTAGTGGAGGAAAACCCATCATCTTTCGATTTCGCCTTAGTAGAACCCTTTATTAATGCTGTGAAAGATGCAATCCAGTGGGAGGAGGACCCAGAGCCGCCAGCAAAATCCAAAAAATATTTTCCACACCTGAAAAGGAAATTGTCAACCTTCCCCTTGATGGAGGAGATCAAGGAGGTAATAACAGACGAATGGCAGAAGGTAGATAAAAGGCCTGTGGCCTATAACCGTTTTACAAAATTATACCCCTTTTCAGAAGCAGACGCACAGTTGTTTGACGCTGTTCCGATGGTAGATGCCTCAATTATGAGATTAGCCAGGAATACAACACTCCCCTTGGAAGACGCTGTCTCCTTTAAGGATGTCCTGGACCGAAGAATAGATTCAGATCTGAAAAAAGCCTATCAGGCAACGGGGGGGGCATGCAAACCAGCAGTCGCCCTAACCTCTATTTCCAGGGCCACAAGAGTCTGGTCAGACAACATTGAAATAGCCCTCAGACAAGGTGTGGATGTGGAAGAAATCATTAAGGCACTAGATGAGCTGAAATTGGCCTCAGACTTTATAGCGGAAGCGGCCATTGACATTATAAAGTGTTCATCCAGGGCCATGTTATATTCCATTACGGCCAGACGGGCATTGTGGCTTAAGCCATGGGCAGCCGACCCTACCTCGAAACAATCGTGGTGCCGTATCCCGTACAATGGGAAAGCATTATTTGGCGACAAGATGGATGCAGCAATTACCCGGGTCACGGGAGGGAAGAGTGGCTTAATTCCCCAGGATAGAAGCAGGAGAAAGAGATTTGTGTCACGCCCGGTGAATCAGAGAACCAAGGACTCCAGATCCTACCGCCCAGGTAGAGAATATAGGAGAGGCTGGAAAGGGTCACAGGCAACTTTCCTGAAGTCGGGAAAACCCAAAGCCTCAACTTCCACGACCGAGGGCCAGAAGTCCTTTTGACGCTCGACCCACCCAGATAGGGTCTGTAGGTGCTCGACTCGGAGCATTCGCCCAAGTCTGGGTGGAAAACTGCACAGATCAATGGGCCGTATCCACGGTCCAGCGGGGTCATCACTGGAGGTTCAAAGGACGCCCTCCACGGCTATCTTTTCAACCCACCAAAATTCCGGCCTCCGCAGGGAAAAGGGAAGCTCTCCGGCAGTATGTGCAAGCTTTGGTGCTTCAGCAGGCCGTGGTACCAGTCCCAGCTTCAGAAGAACACTTGGGGTTCTACTCCCCAATCTTCTTGGTCCCCAAGAAATCAGGCGGATGGAGACCGGTACTGGATCTCAAAAAATTAAACAAATACATCCAGATAGAACATTTCAAAATGGAATCACTAAACACCGTGATTCTGTCAGTCCAGCCGGGGGATTGCATGGCCTCGATAGATCTTCAAGATGCCTATCTCCACATTCCGGTCCAGAAGGAATTTCAACCTTTCCTGCGTTTCCAAATAGGGGACTTACGCCTCCAGTTCCGATGCCTCCCCTTTGGGATCTCGACAGCTCCGAGGACTTTTACCAAGGTTCTGGTGGCGATTCTAGCTCCCCTGCGAGAAGAGGGGATCCGAGTGTTGCATTACCTGGACGATATACTAATATTGTCCCAACACAGAGTGAACCTGGTAGAACATGTGCAAAGGGTCCTGAACACATTAGGCAAATTTGGATGGCTGGTGAACTACTCCAAAAGTCAGCTGATTCCCACCCAGAGGATGGTATATTTAGGGGCCTTCTTCAACACCCCCGAAAGCGCGGTATCGCTACCATCAGAGAAGATGCCGGCTCTAATAGCCAAGGTGAAAAGGATGCTAGCAGGCCATCATATACCTGCATCAGATTGCCTGAGCCTGCTGGGGTCCCTATCCTCCTGTATCCCCATGGTCAAGTGGGCCAGATGGCATCTGCGGGGATTCCAAATAGGGTTCCTAGCACAGTGGCGAAAGGACCGCCTAGATCAGACTATATGGATTACCCCCTCCATGAAGTCCAGTCTTTGGTGGTGGACGAGAACAGCCAACCTTCAAGTACACTGCGTTCTGGGGCCCATCCCCTGGACCATCCTGACGTCGGATGCAAGTCAGGTGGGCTGGGGAGCACACGTGCAGAGTCACCTAGCTCAGGGAAGGTGGCAATTCAGCCCAGTCAATGTTGTGTCCAACATTTTAGAAGTGAGGGCGGCATGGATGGCTTTACAGAACCTGGCCCCCTATCTCAGAGGAAAGTCCATACTGCTACGGATGGACAACAAGGCGGCGGTAGCCTACGTTCAAAACCAGGGGGGAACACACAGCAAGTCCCTTCTCAGCGAAGTGACACCCATCCTGAACTGGGCCGAGAAGAACTTACTCGATCTACGGGCCTCTTACATCCCAGGGCCCGAAAACCAGCTAGCAGATCGCTTGTCAAGAACCTTTGTCGACAACAACGAGTGGTCTCTCAGTCAGGAAGCTTTCTGGTGGATATGCCAACAGTGGGGCACTCCCCAAGTAGATCTCTTCGCCTCTCCCCTCAATGCGAAGACACCCCGTTTTTTCTCAAGGTTCCCATCACTAGGGACAGCGGGGGTGGATGCCCTGATTCAACCTTGGGACTTCCGGAAGGGGTATGCGTTCCCGCCAACCCCCCTGATACTGAGGTTTCTCCAGAGGCTGACGTCAGAGAAGGTCACAGTTCTGGCAGTAATCCCATACTGGCCCAAAAGACCCTGGTTCCCGCTGCTAGTCAAACTGGCCATATGCAAGCCGCTCCGTCTTCCTTTCAGGAACAACCTGCTGTCACAGGGCACTCTCTCTCATCAACACCCAGAGATCCTGGATCTGAGGGTCTGGAAATTGAGCGGGAAAGGCTGGACAAGCTAGGGTGTGCACCTAAGGTCGTCCAAACACTGTTGCAGGCTAGAAAAGCTACCACCAACTCCACATACTATAGAATATGGAGGAAATTTACAGAAATGGCTGAAGCTAATCAGTTTGACCCCCTGGAGCCGGGGCTACAGAATATTCTCCTGTTTCTGCAGGCCGGTTTAGATTTAGGCCTAGGCCTAAACACCTTGAAGGTGCAAGTTTCGGCTCTTTCAGCTCTGACGGATACACGCTGGGCGTTGAATCCTTTGGTGGAACGCTTCTTAAAAGCGGTGCTAAGGCTCCGGCCTCCCAGGAAGACGTTGTACCCTAAATGGGATCTAACAATAGTACTTAATGTTTTATCAAGTCCTCCTTTTGCTCCCACGGAAGAATGCTCCCTGGAGGATATCACCATGAAGACGGTATTCCTAATCGCCATCACCTCGGGGCGCAGAATATCGGAAATCCAAGCCCTAGGGGCTCAAGAACCTTACACCACCTTTTTCCCGGATAGGGTGGTCTTGCAGCCCATCCATCAGTTCGTTCCGAAGGTGCCTTCAATCTATCACCTCAGTCACGAATGGGTTCTACCAACTTTCGAGGAGGAATCATCCTCCTCAAGACTTCATGAGTTAGACGTAGCCAGATCCCTGAAACACTACTTGCTGTTAACACAGCAGCTCCGAAAAGACCAAAGGCTGTTTATCATCAGCAAGGGCGCAAAGAAGGGAAAAGCGGCATCAAAGACAACCCTAGCAAGCTGGATTGTAAAGCTAATACAGAGAGCATACCGGGCTAGTGGTCTCCCTGCTCCAAATGCGGTCAATGCACATTCGACAAGAGGGATGGCGGCCTCTTGGGCAGCTTTGGCACGGGTCTCCCCAGAGACGATCTGTCGGGCAGCCAGCTGGTCATCATTTAACACTTTTATGTCCCACTATAGTGTGGACCCAGCAGCTCTCACTTCCCGAGATTTTGGGAAAAAAGCCTTGCAACTTTCTGTACTGTAGTTGTTATTAAAATTATTATTGCAGTACCCTCCCTGTAAGCGAGTTATTAACCATTGGTATGCTGCCATGGAGGCACCAGGAAAACGGAAAATTGAATACTTACCTTCCGTAATTTTCCTTTCCTGGTGCCTACCCATGGCAGCATACACCCTCCCTTCAATAATCCTTAAGAGGTTTGGAGGCTAGTTACAAGAATACTGACAGGGGGGGTTCAACTCCTATTTCTAGAGTTTGAAGTGGTCCTGTGGGTTGGTTGGGGCGGAGCAACCAACCATTGGTATGCTGCCATGGGTAGGCACCAGGAAAGGAAAATTACGGAAGGTAAGTATTCAATTTTCCGTTATATATATATATATTATAATTACATATATAACTATTTACAATTAAATATACACACACATTCACACCTATGGCATTTTTAGTGCTTTTTGCATTTTGCATATTTGCACTACAGTCCATTTAACATGGTTTCCTATGGAACACGTTCTGTAGTGCAAATCTGCAAAATGCAAAAAGCACAAAAAATCTGAAGGAGATGTATGAATCACAAAAGTGGCCGGGCAGAATTATAAATCATTTGGCAGATAAGACAAATACCTGTATACGTATTTCGGCGCCGCGTTTAGCTGTTGGCCCGGAGTTCAGCTTTAATATGCACACTCGAGAAATATTATAATAATAATACGATTTCACTGATACCATTGTGTATAAACAAACACGGGACTCGCCTCTATTTTTAATATCCTTTTATTGAAGGAAAATATTACCTTACAAGTCACGAGCGGCGGTAATCTTTGGTTATATCACTTTCTCTCGGAGGAGTGGTAAATTGCTCAATCTGTTTATTTTATGGATATTGCAATTTCACATGTAAATGCGATCTCCCCGAACTATTCCTAATGTTCTGAAATGGAAGATTTCACCGTTATTTTGTATTTATGTTTTTGATATGGGCTCGCCATTGTGTGGGTGTTATTTACTGATCAATAATTATATGGTAAATCACAATTAAAGTTCTGTCGCTTTATTTTTTCACATGCAGCGCTTTGCTGAACGGCATCCCAGCCCACTGGTAAAAGTAGCACGCAAGATGCAAGCTTGCAGCGCACCACAGCACACGGTATGTGATCTGTTAAAAAAATAAAAATTAGTTTGTAAACAAAAAAAAGTAAAAATAAATAAAAAGTGCATGTTTGTTGTTTGCATTAAAGCAGACCTTCGCCCTTTATTAAAAAATGTTGCTCTCCTACCTCCTCCCCCATCCCTATAACCAGGTCCCTTAGACCCCAAAGATCCCTGCGGCATGCCTGCACATGACCCGGAAACTAATTCAAGATGGCGGCGTCGGGCAGGAGCAGTAACTGTTTGAAGAGTTACTGTCTTTTCCTGTTCTCTGTTCTGTAGGCCATGAGACAGGATGCATGACTTATGACTCATAACCAGATGGCCTGTTGACCCGTGTTAACTCATGATAATGTATCTTAAAGGGTCACTGACTTGTATAACCATATATAAGCTGAAACACACCTAATAAAGGCAGACATTTTACGAATGCACAACCTGCCTCTCGTTTCATTCAGTGCCTCCAGATATCTGAGGGCCCTGTTGGTGTAACTATAGTTGGGTGGTCGTCCAGAATGCCTACTATTTCCTTTCACTTAGCTGATAGCAATTTTTTTTAGACTGTATACTGCCTGTGGCATATGCACAGTATAGTAAATGTGGAGGTACAGAGGAACCTAACCCTAATGGTAACCCTTATCCTTTGTTTATAAACAAAATCCTGTGATAGCCATGTCACTACGAGGATCACATGACTTTTATAAGGGTTAGGATATGTACCACTTCCTCCCCCACTTTCTGGATCTGTACCACTTCCTTCTCCATTTATTTGATCTGTACTACTTCTCCCCCCATTAATTGAGTCTATAACAATTCCTCCCCCCCATTTATTGGATCTATACCCCTTCCGTCCCCATGTATTGGTTCTATACCACTTCCTTCCCCCATTTATTGGATCTATATCACTTCCTTCCCCATGTATTGGACCTATACCACTTCCTTCCCCATTTATTGGATCTATACCACTTCCTTCCCCATTTATTGGATCTATGCCATTTCCTCACCCATTTATTGGATCCATACCACTTCCTTTCCCATTTATTGGATCTATACCACTTCCTTCCCATTTATTGGATCTATACCACTTACTTCCCCATTTATTGGATCTATGCCACTTCCTTGCCCATTTATTGGATCCATATCACTTCCTTCCCATTTATTGGATCTATACCACTTCCTTCCCCATTTATTGGATCTTTACCACTTCCTTCCCCATTGTTTGGATCTATACAATTTACTTGCCCATTTATTGGATCTATACCCCTTCCTTCCCCATTTATTGGATCTATACCACTTCCTTCCCCATTTATTGGATCTATACAATTTCCTTGCCCATTTATTGGATCCATACTACTTCCTTCCCCAATTATTGGATCCATACCACTTCCTTCCCCATTTACTGGATCTATACCATTTCCTTCCCCATATTTTAAATACATACCACTTCCTTCCCCATTTATTAAATCTATACCACTTCCTTCCCGATTTATTGGATTTATACCACTTCCTTCCCCATTTATTGGATCTATACCACTTCCTTCCTATTTATTGGATCTTTACCACTTCTTTCCCCATTTATTGGATCTATACCACTTCCTTCCCCATTTATTGAATCCATACCACTTCCTTCCCCATTTATTAAATCTATACCACTTCCTTCCCCATTTATTGGATCTATACCACTTCCTTCCCCATTTATTGAATCTATACCACTTCCTTCCCCATTTATTGGATCTATACCACTTCCTTCCCCATTTATTGAATCTATACCACTTCCTTCCCATTTATTGGATCTATACCACTTCCTTCCCATGTATTCGATCAATACCACTTTCTCACCCGTTTATTGAATATACTTCCCTTCCTCTTCCATTTATTGAATCTGTATCGCTTGCGCCCACATTTTTTACAACTGTACTATTCACTGTCCCATTTACTAGATCTATTTCTCTCCCACCTTCATTCATTGGATTGGCACCACTTCTGTCTCCATTTATTGAATTGGTACCACTTTCTCTCCCATTTATTGGATCTATTTCCTTTCCTCCTCCATTTATTGGATCTGTATCACTTTCACTCACATTTAGATATGTAGCAGTCCTTGCCCCATTTGTTGGATCTGTACCACTTCCTACCCCATTTATTGGATCTATATCTCTTCCTTCCACATTTATTGGATCTGTACCACCTCCTGCACCATTTATTGGATTTACATCATTGACTTACCTATCTATTGGATCTGTATCACTTCCTCTCCAATTTTTTTGGATCTGCACAACTTTGTACCCCATTTATTAGATCTATACCCCCCATTTATTGAATTTGTACCAATTCCAGATCCGTTTATTGGATCTAGACCACTCCCTCCTGCATTTATTGGGTCCAGACTGCTTCCTCACCCATTTATTGAACCTATGTTACTTTCTGATTAAAATAATAGACCTATATTACTTCCTGCTAAATTTATTGCACCCATACCATATCCTCCCCCATTTATTAGATCTATACCATTACTTGTCTTACATTTGTATCCAGGGCTGCTGTGAGAAATAATGGGGCCCCATACAGTCTAGCTGACAGGAACAGTGAGCCAAGCCCAACAGAAATAATGGGGCCCCATACAGTCTAGCTGACAGGAACAGTGAACCAAGCCCAACGGAAATAATGGGGCCCCATACAATCTAGTTGACAGGAACAGTGAACCAAGCCCAACAGGCAGCTCCAAATTACTTATTCATGCAACCAGAATACCTGAGAGAATGAGCCCTTAATTATGTTCTTATTTTATCTTATTATCTTATTTTTTACAATTTTTATTTTTACAATTTTTAACAGCACTTCGGGGGAGGGTTGGCGAAATATCAGGGGTCTAAACAGATACTCAACCTCTCAATTTTGAGACAGAGAAAAAGAGAGAGAGGACACAGATTCCCCTGTGATTCCTCCAAACTGCAGAGTGAATGAACTGCCTCAGCTGCAGAGTGAATGAACAGGAAACTCTCTGTACAGGGGCTCCCTGTTCAATCACAAACTGAAGTTCTGTAAACACGGGGAGGCCAAGGGGGGATTGGTTTCAGTAATTACACCCACTCCTGCTGCTCTGCACCCCCTGTTGAACTTATGGGCCCAGTACAGGAGGGCAGGTACTACGCCCTTAACAGCGGCCCTGTTTGTATCTTTTCTATTTCTCCAAGGGCCTATTCATACTTCAGTGCTTTATTGTGGTGGTCTTTTTACTTTCTTTCTTTCTTTTTTATATTCTTCCTTCCTTTTTCTCTCTCTTTCTTTCACAACCCTTTGGTGGATGGTCAACCACTAAGTATGATGTATTGGCCACACCCATGTTGACTTAGGGACAATATTTTAGGGGGGGTGGCAAACAAACCTGCCCCCCCCCTGCAGGAGAAGGATGTTGGCGATCAGTGACCTCCCCTGTGGGAGACAGACATCAGCTATCAGTGCCCCCAGTGGGAGACGGATGGTGGCGAAGAGTGGCCGTACTTTAGGAGGCTGATTCTGCTCCTGCTCCAAGAGCCGGGGTCGTTGTTTTTCTTCCCGGCCGAACAGGCATTGCTTCTCCTCCTGGCTGAACAGAAAGTGGCTCCTGAGACCCGATTGGTCGGGAGTCCTATGACTCCCTGGCCAATCGGGTTTAAGTACCTGCTTCCTGATTGGCCAGGTCAGAGAAGCTGGAAGACGTTATTCATTTGCTTTATTTGTCACACAAGTGGGTGGGTTTGGGGCGCAATGCTCTACGCCCTGAGCCCACCTTTTTTTGAAGCCAATTAGAGCCTCAGGCTTTAATGATGTGCTTAAAAAAAAAAACTTATTGAAATCCATGCGTCTGGTGCCCTGCATGTAGATTAGGGGCCAGGGGCATGGATTAGGGGGCAGTGCCCCTTTGCCCCTAATGGACGGTGGGTCATGAGACCCGACTGGCCGGGAGTCCTAAGACTCCCTGGCCAATCGGGTTTGAGGACCTGCTTCCTGATTGGCCAGGTCGGAGAAGCTGGAAGACATTAGCGAATATTAATTTGCTTAATTTGTCACACAAGTGGGTGGGTTTGAGGGGCACAGTGCTCTGCACCTTGAGCCCACCCTTTTTCAAAGCCAATTAGAGCATCAGGCTCTAATCATGTGCTTAAAAAATAAAAACCCCTATTGAAATCCATGTGTCCGGTGCCCTGCATGTAGATTAGGGCCCAAGGGCATGGATTGGGGGGCAGTGCCCCTGCACCCCTAATGGACGGGGCCACCACTGAGCCACACCCACATTATGTATATAATGAATGTATCTTCATTGCACAAATGCACAAACACAAAGTAGCAACAGGCAGAAGATGTTATTTCAGACCTTATTATACAACTCGTTTTCTGTTCTAGTGAATACGCCTTTTTTTTTTTTTTTATATAAAAACGTTTTGCACGGCTTCTCTGCAGGATACTTAAATAGAGGTGTTCAGGAAAAAAGACTATTTTGAGTAATACCTCGACCATTATTAGTATCACCATGGAAACAGGATGCCAGGTCGAAGATTGTCTGTCGTTGCGCACGCTGGAGAACAGAGATGCGTCTGGTAGGTGATAAGAGCTACCAGAGACCAAGATAACTTCACAGAGGCGGGCAGACTTGTCTTCTTCTAATAACTTATCTCCATCTGTATTTAGAGGGAGCGCCTCGCTCTGAGAAGGTCAAAAAGAAAACTTTACCTAAAGTAATCCTAACATAAGAGAGTTTGGAAACTGCCATCCTTCACCCGTCCTTCTGAAAGTGTTCATTGCCTGGCTGGTATGATATAAAGCTTTCCAAAAGTATTCCACATTCAACACGATCCCCCTGTCACCCTATAGAACCGTCATCCTCCACAGCTGAATGGACACCAGGGTTGCACTGAATGATACAAATATTTCTTACAAAATAGTTGAAGGAAGGGGAAGAAGAGCTCATTTGGGCTGATTGGGGTGAATTAAAGGTAATACGGGTTTAGAAAACTTGTCAGGTTGCTTTAACCACTTCAATACCGAGGGGCACTTAAGCACCTTCCGGCCCAGACCAATTTTCACCTTTTAGCGCTCTCGCACTTTGAATGACAATTGCGCGGTCATACTACACTGTACCCAAACAGTTTTTTATAATTTTGTTCCCACAAATTGAGCTTTCTTTTGGTGGTATTTGATCACCTCTGCGATTTTTATTTTTTTGCGCAACAAATAAAAAAAGACCGAAAATTTTGAAAAAGAATATGTTTTTTTTTGTTTCAGTTTCAATACTTTGTAAATAAGTAAGTTTTCTCCTTCGCTGATGGGGCTGCACTGACGGGCACTGATAAGGCGGCACTGATGGGCACCGATGAGGTGGCACCAATGAAGTGGCACTGATGAGGTGGCATTGATGGACACTGATAGGTGGCACTGATGGGCGACACGGATGGGCACTGATAGGTGGCACAAATTGGCACTGATAGGTGGCACGGATTGGCATGGATAGGCGGCATGGATGGGCATGGATAGGCAGCACGGATGGGCATATTATAGGCAGCACGAATGAGCATGGATGGGCACTGATAGGCAGCATGGATGGGCACTGATAGGTGGCACGGATGGGCACTGATAGGCGGCACGGATGGACACTGATAGGCGGCATTGTAGTGTAATGGATTGTACTGATGGATGCCAATCAGTGCCAAACAATAATGCATGCCAATTAGTGATGCCACTGATTGGCATCCTTTGTGGGCACTGATTGGCATCCATTGTGGGCACTGACTGGCATCTCTGGTGGTCTAGGGTGGCATACCTGGTGCTGGGCATCCCTGGTGGTCTTGTGGCATCCCTGGTGGTCCAGTGTGGGCATCCCCGGGGGGCTGCGCTGATAATCGATCAGCACAGACCCCCCCCCCCCCGTGAGAGGAGCAGCCGATCGGCTCTCCTCTACTTGCGTCTGTCAGATGCGAGTGAGGAAAAGCCGATCAACGGCTCTTCCTATTTACACTGTGATCAGCCGTGATTGGACAAGGCTGATCACTTGGTAAAGAGTCTCCGTCGGAGACTCTTTACCGAGATCATAGTTGCAGGGTGTCATACTGACACACCGCAACAATGATCGCTGTGATGCGTGCCCCCGGGGGTGCGCAGCGGCTCAATATCCTGAGGACGTCATATGACGCCCAGTCAAGATATTGAATCCACTTTGCCGCCATCATTCTGCTTTATGGCGGGCGGCAAGTGGTTAAGGACCGGAAGATTTTCCCCCTTAACCGCTTGCCGACCGCCTCACGTAGATACACTGCCGGAAAATGGCACGTACAGGCAAACTAACGTACCTGTACGTTGCCCTTTAAGAGGCGGCCTGCAGGCGCGCGCACCCGCGACAACCTCCGTGAGTCGGATTGCGGGTCTTGATGTCCGCGGGGATACACGCAATCGTCTCACGGAAAGGAAGAACGGGGAGATGCTAATGTAAACAAGCATCTCCCCGTTCTGCCTAGTGACAGTGTCACTGATCTCTGCTCCCTGTGATCGGGAGCTATGATCAGTGATGTGCCAAACGTAGACATGCCCCCTCCACAGTTAGAATCACTCCCCAGGACACCCCTTCACCACCCCCTAGTGGTTAACCCCTTCACTGCCAGTGTCATTTAAACAGGAATCAGTGCATTTGTATTGCACTGATTGCTATATAAATGAAATTGGTCCCAAAAATGTGTCAAAAATGTCCGATGTGTCCGCCATAATGTCGCAGTCACGATAAAAATCGATGATCGCCGCCATTATTAGTAAAAATGATTAATAAAAATGCCATAAAACTTTTGCGCAAACGAATCAATAATGCCGCGTACACACGACCGGACTTTTCAACAGCAAAGGTTCGACGGAACAAATCCGTCCGATAATTCGATCGTGTGTGGGCTCCATTGGACTTTTGCTGTCGAAAAATCTGACAGACTTTAGAAAAAGAAAATGCTTCAAATTTTACCGCCGGAACTCCACCGTACCCAGTTCCTATTGAGAAATCCGCTCGTCTGTGGGCTAGTCCGATGGACAAACAATGACGCTAGGGCAGCTATTGGCTACTGGCTATGAACTTCCTTATTATAGTCCAGTCGTACGTCATCACGTTCGAATCCGTCTGACTTTAGTGTGATTGTGTGTGGCTGAGTCCGTTCATTCGGAAAGTTTGTCGGAACTCCGTAGAAAGTCCGTCGGAAAGACCGTCGGACCTAGTCCGTCGAAAAGTCTGCTCCTGTGTAACGCTTATTGCGATTTTTTTTACCAAAAATATGTAGAAGAATACGTATCGGCCTAAACTGAGGAAAACATATTTTTTTTACATATTTTTGGGGGATATTTATTATAGCAAAAAATAAAAAATATTGCGTTTTTTTTCAAAATTGTCGCTCTTTTTTGTTTATAGCACAAAAAAGAAAAACCGCAGAGGTGATCAAATACCACCAAAAGAAAGCTCTATTTGTGGGAAAAAAAGGACGTCAATTTTGTTTGGGAGCAACATCGCACGACCGCGCAATTGTCAGTTAAAGCGACGCAGTGCCGAATCGCAAAAAGGGGCCTGGTCATTTGGCTGCAAATTGGTCCGGTCTCAAAGTGGTTAACCATGTAGGTTAAGGAGATATTTCTTGGACCTACAGGTAAGCCTTAATCTAGGCTTACCCGTAGGTCAAAGTGGTCTGTAAGGGTTTACAACCACTTTAACCTACCTACTTTAACCTATAACCAAATGTGATACTCCAACAGAAATCCAATGTTCACTGTGGGAAAAAGATTGGAAGTTCAACAAAAAGTGTCCATCAAATATACACAGTGGTGAATCTTCAATCAGAGTAATGGTGTAATCAACATACGATTAGGAGTAAAACTGTAAAGATGAAAACGATCCTCTGTCATAAGGAAATAGATGGGTACTCTTACCGGATGTGGTGGACCCACTTACCAACGGTAGTGGGTCAATCAAGCTTATGTGGGCCGAATGCCTTACGGTATGAATTTAGGTAGGAGAGGGCTCACTCCAAGCAGGATACGACCGGGCTTCAATGATGATAGTCCAGGCAGGATTTCTGAATCCTTGTGATTCTCCAATGGTGACAACAAAACCTCCACTCAATAGGCTGACCCTCAGAAGGTCAGAGTGTATATAAAGAGGCTCAACCAAAACGTGGAGAAAATGAAGAAAAAGAAAAAAGCTCCATATTGTGCAGGTCAAAACCGGAGAGGTTTATTTAAAATTGCGGTACATCAAATTCAATGAGTACATAAAAAAGGTGATCATGAGTACAAAAATAGAACAAAGAACAATATGGGGAGCAAGTGTAGTGGACCCGACACGTTTCGTCCAAAGCAGACTTCAACTGCCTCGGTCGTTATCCTGCTTGGAGTGATCTCTCTCCTGCCTAAATTCATACCGTGAGGCATTCGGCCCACATAAGCTCGACTGACCCACTACCGTTGGTAAGTGGGTCCACCACATCCGGTAAGAGTACCCGTCTATTTCCTTATGACAGAGGATCGTTTTCATCTTTACAGCTTCACTGCTAATCGCATGTTGTTTACACCATTACTCTGCTTGAAGATTCCCCACTGTGTATTTGATGGACACTTTTTGTTGAACTTCCAATCTTTTTCTCACTAGTTCACCACAGTGAACATTGGATTTCTGTGAGTATCACATTTGGTTATAGGTTAAGCATATAAGAGTTCTAGTTATTCTATTGCTTTTAGCGCTACACTGAATTTTCTTTATTCTGTTTGGACTTTGTGTGTTAGCTGCTTTTTCACACATATTTTGGTTTAGCGCAGTCATTTCCCGCAATTTTTCCATAACTGTTCTTTTTTTTGACAGCAGCAGTTCCTAGAACTGCTGTATTCACACAGATACTGTGGCATAGTGGCAGTAGAGTGGTGTAGTGGTTAGCACTTTCACCTAGCAGCAATATGGTCACTGGTTCAAATCCCAACCACAACACCATCTGCCTGGAGTTAGCATGTTCTCCCTGTGTGGGTTTCCTCCGGGTACTCCAGTTTCCTCCCACACTCCAAAGACATGCTGGTAGGTTAATTAGATCCTGTTGAAAAATATTGGCCAAATATGTGTTTGTAAGTGCGTCAGGACCCCATGGGGTAAAGGTCCCTGCTATACCAGCAGCAAAAAGCACCCTGAGGCAATTCAGTTCGCATAGGTAGTGCTATACAAGTCATTCATACTCCCGGGTTCACTTTTTTAAGAGCCGAGAATTGCAGGCAAGTGAGAGATAAGGGCGCAGTTGGGGGGGGCAGAATGACTGGATGTAATACACCAGCCCTCAAAAATTACACTCGCACACTCGCATTTTGCGAGTGATTTTTGAGGGCTGGCGAGGAGAAGAGAGGAGAGCCGCCACTGGGAGATCACAGCAGGGAACATCACAGCTTTTCATAAGCTCTGTGTTCCCCCGCCACGCGCCGTCACATAAGCTCCTCCCCTTTTCCGGGACTTAGATAGACAGATCACCTGTCCAATCCTAGGACGGGTGACATGTATCAAAGTTCCCCGGACAAGGGGAGGGGCTTATGTAACGGCGCGCGGCGGGGGAACACAGAGCTTATTAAACAAAAGCTGTGATGTTCCCTGCTGTGATCTCCCAGTGGCGGCTCTCCTCTCTTCTCCTCCACAGGTAGGCAGCACCATGGGGGGGACACAGGCTGCACATGGGGGGGGGACACAGGCTGCACATGGGGGGGGGGACACAGGCTGCACATGGGGGGGGACACAGGCTGCACATGGGGGGGCACAGGCTGCACATGGGGGGGGCACACAGGCTGCACATGGGGGGGGGACACAGGCTGCACATGGGGGGGCACAGGCTGCACATGGGAGGGGGGCACAGGCTGCTCATGGGGGGGCACAGGCTGCACATGGGGGGGGGGCACACAGGCTGCACATGGGGGGGGGACACAGGCTGCACATGGGGGGGCACAGGCTGCACATGGGAGGGGGGCACAGGCTGCACATGGGGGGGGACACAGGCTGCACATGGGGGGGCACAGGCTACACATGGGGGGGCACAGGCTGCACATAGGGGGGGACACAGGCTGCACATGGGGGGGACACAGGCTGCACATGGGGGGGACCCAGGCTGCACATGGGGGGACACAGGCTGCACATGGGGGGGGGACACAGGCTGCACATGGGGGTAGGCACAGGCTGCACGTGGGGGGGGGGGGCACAGGCTGCACATGGGGGGGACACAGGCTGCATTGGCAGGCACGGATAAAGTTATTAATATTTTTATAACTTAATTAAAGTGTCATTTAATGAGATAATTTTATGAGGGCGGGTTTAGGGGCGGGGCAGGGTAGGGGTTGGGCGGGGCAACTGGTGGCGAGTAACCCTTGAGGACTGGCTAGTAGCTCAGGACTTGAAATTTTGAGCCCTGTAATACACATGCCCTGAGAACATCAAAAAAAGCTCTACAGTGGTCAGTGCAACAGGAAGTGAGGAAGAATCACCGCAAAGGGGACATACACAGCAAACCTAAGACTGAAACCCTTTTCTACACTACCGAGAACGCACAGGCCAACTGTTTTGGCTGGGGTTCCACTTTAGGCAGATGCAGAGGATGGGGGGGGGGGGGCTGGTTGGGGTCGTTGACAGAATAAATGAGAAGAAGATTTTAGAGGCAGTCACTGACCTATTTAATTACCTGAAAACACATTTTTTCTTTCTTGCCTGTCCGCTCCAGTTCTGGTTCCGCTTTAATTCAATTACTTCCGCATGATCTGTTCATTTGTAAGGGCATCAGCCACAGCTCCCAGTATAATGAATCTCATTTATTGAATAGAAATCAATTGTGCTTTTTTTAGGAAACGGATTGTAAGATAATTAAAGAGAGCGGCTCCGAACATTTATCAATAGACTCATTAGACGGAATATTCCTGGGGGTGCGTTTTAGGTTAATAAAAAGGCACCGGCAAGGTTATCGTTGGCTCAGAGCGCCTTTGGTTAGTTTGTGTTACTGGCCGATCATATGGGCTACGTGCAGAACCACTCGCTATGCCGTCAACGAAGTCAATGGAGACACAGCAAACAAACACCCGACAGAGGTTTTGCACTGGAGCATGACTCATAGTTGGCATTGCCAACATTCAGGTGTCCATAAGGTAGAGCCAAAGGTTCAACTTTTTTTTAGTAATGCCGCATACACACGAGCGGAATGTCCGACAGAAAAAGTCAGACGGAAGCTTTTCATCGTTTTTTCCGACCGTGTGTGGGCCCCATCTGACTTTTTACGTCGAAAATTCTGACGGACCTAGAAATAGAACATGTTCTAAATATTTCCGGCGGAACCAATTCCTATCGGGAAAAACGCTTGTCTGTATGCTGTTCCGACGCACCAAAAACGACGCATGTTCTGTAACAAGTACGAGACGGCAGCTATTGGCTACTGGCTATTGAACTTCCTTTTTCTAGTCCCGTCGTACGTGTTGTACGTCACCACGTTCTTGACGATCGGACTTTGGTGTGATCGTGTGTAGGCAAGACAGTTTCAGCGGAACTCCGTCGGAACTCTGTTGGAATAACCTTCAGAGTTTATTCCGACGGGAAAACCGGTCGTGTGTACAGGGCATTAGGGTTATAACCCCTGTCAGTTTTTTTGCCATCTGTGTCCCATTGTGTAGAATTCTCTTCACTTCCTGACCAATAGCCAAAACAGGAAGTGTGATGAAATCCTTCCAAAGTGAGGGAATACCTGGTTGTCACCAGAACTAGTGTCTCCCCTGGAAGATTTCATCTCTATTCCTGCTCTGGTGACAACCTAAAAATTGGTATTTCCTTTCACTTTAACACTTGATAAACAGAATGAATACAGAAGGTGAATCTTCTTAGCGGGGGGACACAGGCAGCAATCAAACCCAGCAGGGGTCCAAAATGAAAAAAAAATGACTTTAGTTATACTTAAAGGGGTTGTAAACCCCCGGTGGTAAGAAAAAATTAATTTAATGCAATGCAATGTCATAATGTGCTAGTATGTATCGCATACTAGCTCATTATGGGAAACTTGCCTTAGAACAAAGCATTCCAGTGCTGTGATGTCAGCGCTGAGATGGCTGACATCATCCCCCGGTCTTCTGCTTCGCGGCCTCTGGCTACATGAGTGGCCGGGGCGCGCAATGACGTCACTCCCACACATACGCGCAGAAGCCGCCATTTCCGGGATGGGCGCTGAATCTCCGGCACTCTAAGCTGGACCTTCAGAGCGCATGCGCCGATGATGTCATCGTCTGCATGCACTCCGAATATCTCCTACAGGTAAGCCTTATTATATGCTTTCCTGTAGGTATAAGTGGTGTGCCAGAGTTTATTACCACTTTACCAAAGTATCATATACATTCATTTTTTTTTGGTGGGGGGACTTGGCTTTCTTTTGACAATATTATTATAATATCATTTTTGTCTTTTTGTAAGCTTTATAAAAAAAAGATGTAACAAAATAACAAAATAATCTTTAGAAAGAAAGATGTAACAAAATGAAAAAAAAAGGAATTTGACCAGTGTATAAAAAATAAATTTTACTATAAATAAAAAGTACACATTTTCCTTTATAAAATGGACATAAAACGTTTTTGGTACCATGCATGGAAAGTTTTATTTTTATTTTGCATAAGCATTACTCCTGGTCCACAGGCTTCTTCAGTACTGAAGAAGCCTGTGGACCAGACGTAACGCGTACGGGAGCGGAGCCAGTAAGGTCATGTGGTGGTCATCTTGAGGAGGAGAGCTACCTATTGTACAATGCGATGTATATAGCATTGAATGCTTGTGAGTGTTTTATATATTTATTTGAAATAAATTGTCCTTTTATGTACAGAGCGCATTATTAGCCTTTAACCGGTTTCCGACCAGCGCACGACGATATACGTTGGCAGAATGGCACGGACAGGCAGGAGGGCGTATATACAAGTCCCTCCTTAATGCCGTCCATGCCATCGGGAGCGCGCCGGTCGGGACCCCCGTGAGGCCGGTTGCGTGTCCCGCAAACTCGATCGCCGCGGGGACACCCGCGATCGTCTCACGGGAAGACTGAACGGGGAGATGCGGAAATACACAGCATCTCCCCGTTCTGCCTAGCAACTAGTGACGCCGATCTCTGCTCCCTGTGATTGGAGCAGAGATCAGCATTCACTAGCTGACAGCCACGCCCCCCCCACAGTAAGAAACACACCCCTAGGCATACTTAACCCCTACACTGCCCCCTTGTGGTTAAACCCTTCACTGCCAGTGTCATTTATACAGGAATCAGTGCATTTAAATAGCATTGATTGCTGTATAAATGACAATGGTCCCAAAAATGTGTCAAAAATGTCCGATGTGTCCGCCATAATGTCGCAGTCACAATAAAAATTGCTGATCGCCGCCATTACTAATAAAAAAAAAATTATTAATAAAAATGCTATAAAACTATCCCCTATCTTGTAAATGCTATAACTTCTGCGCAAACCAATCAATAATCGCTTATTGCAATTTTTTTACCAAAAATATGTAGAAGAATACGTATCTGCCTAAACTGAGGAAAAAAAATATTTTTTATATATTTTTGGGGGATATTTATTATAGCAAAAATTCAAAAAGAATGCGTTTTTTTTAAAAATTGTCGCTCTTTTTTGTTTATAGCACAAAAAATAAAAACCGCAGGGGGGATCAAATACCACCAAAAGAAATCTCTATTTGTGGGAAAAAAAGGACGTCAATTTTGTTTGGGAGCCACGTCGCACGACCGTGCAATTGTCAGTTAAAGCGACGCAGTGCCGAATCGCAAAAAGGGGCCTGGTCCTTTGGCTGCAAATTGGTCCGGTCTGAAAGTGGTTAAATGAAATGGAAGACCAAAAAAATAGCCAGAGAACTACTTCAGATTCAAGCATCACACCATCTAAACTTCTATAAAAACCTCCAAGCAGTGTGGAAGTCTAATTTTCAGGCACAATGTATCAATGTATCGTTTTGTAAGGCTACGGTAGCGCTGCAATTTACACCGATGAAGTGGCAGAAGGCATCTGACAGGCCCGCCTGACGGCGCCGAAATTTTAATAACACGTCTCGCAAAACGATGTGACGGATTAACATGATTCAGAAGGGGGCTCCTAAGGGAGGAATCTTCCGAACACGACCCAATTTAACTTACAGATTCATTTCCATTTCCTTTTACAACGTTTCACTTTGTCGCGGTGCTCAGACAAATCACGCTTCAATAATATACAGTATATAACGGGAACGTTAATAGCGGATGTTACCTGCCAGAGGGGGGGGGAGGAAAGGACCGCTGAAGACTTGACACCTTGTCTGACTGCCTCGTTATAAGTATAAAGGTACCTGTCATAAGGGAAATATGAAAGATGCTGCCATCATTGCCCTCAATGATGTAAGAATTCTAGTTGTTTGGCTTTTCAAAAAACAAAAATGTTTCCACTGTTTATTCTACCTTAAACTGGAATTCACGCACCCCGTTCGGTGCGTACCTTTTACGGATTTAATTTCAGTAATTTGTCATTTATATACTGTTTATTTCATTTCATGTACTTGGACAACTGTACATTTGAAAAATTCAATAAAAATATTTTTAAAAAAAAATATGTTATTCACTGCCCCCATGCTCTGTATGTTGGGTCCCCCCCCCCCCCCCCTCCTGGCTAGTTGGGTTATGAAACCAGGCAGGGGCTCATCCTTTCCAAAGCTATCAGTACATCCAAGAGAAAAAGCCAGCAGCACACCATACAATCCTTTTTATGTATGCTTTATTGTTTTAGACACGCCTGGGACCTCCTCCTCAATGTCAGTTCTTCCAATGGTTGACCTGGGTAGCTGGCCTGTATAGAGATAAAGAACACTGGCATTTCTACCACTCCTAAACCTAAACCCTGGCTTTTCCACCACTCCTAAACCTGAACCCTGGCTTTTCCACCACTCCTAAACCTGAAACCTGGCTTTTCCACCACTCCTAAACCTGAACCCTGGCTTTTCCACCACTCCTAAACCTAAACCCTGGCTTTTCCACCCTCCTAAACCCTGTGTGTTGGGCCATTTCTTTGCTAATTGGGTGCCAAAACCAGGCAGGGGCCCGTCCTCAGCCTAAGCTATTCGTAGATCCAAGAGAAAAAGCCAATGGCACCCATAGAGTACCTTGAAAGTAAAACTTTATTGTTCCAGGCAAACAACACACTGGGGATCTCCTGCTCTGAGTCTCAATGTCAGTACTCTTTGAGTGGCTAACCCAGATAGCTACACCATATAGAGATAAATAATTCTGAGGTTTTCACTACTTCCAAACTCTGTATGTTCGAAGAACTGACAGAAGTTGTCAGACAAACCTGATTTCTTTTTATGAAGAGGTAAGTAAAACCTTGGACAGAAAACTGGCTAAAAGACAGAATTCAGAGAGTCGTGGTTAATGATTCTTACTCTGAATGGTCTAAGGTTATCAGTGGTGTACCCCAGGGTTCAGTGCTGGGACCCTTACTTTTTAATATCTTTATAAATGATATTGGGTCTGGGATCAAAAGTAACATTTCTGTCTTTGCAGATGACACCAAGCTATGCAGTGGAATAACGTCCTTACAGGAGGTCTCCAATTTACAAGCCAACCTCAATGCTCTGTCTAATTGGGCGACTATGTGGCAGATGAGGTTTAATGTTGATAAATGTAAAGTTATGCACTTGGGGGCTAAGAATATGCATCATACATGCTAGGGGGAGTACAACTGGGGGGATCCGTAGTGGAGAAGGATCTGGGGGTTTTTGGTAGATCATAAGCTCAATAATAACATGCAATGTCAAGCTGCGGTTTCCAAAGCGAGCAAAGTCCTTTCTTGTATTAGGAGAGGTATGGACTCCAGAGAGAGAGATATCATTTTGCCCCTGTTCAAATCATTAGTAAGACCTCATCTGGAATATGCAATTCAGTTTTGGGCACCAGTTCTCAAAAAGGATATCGGGGAACTGGAGAAAGTGCAGAGAAGGGCAACCAAACTGATAAGAGGCATGGAGGAGCTTAGCTATGAGGAGAGATTAGAGGAACTGAATTTATTCACTCTTGAGAAGAGGAGAATAAGGGGGGATATGATCAGCATGTAAAAATATATAAGGGGTCCATATAGTGAACTTGGTGTTGAGTTATTCACTTTACGGTCAACACAGAGGACAAGGGGGCACTCTTTACGTCTAGAGGAAAAGAGATTTCATCTCCAAATACGGAAAGGTTTCTTCACAGTAAGAGCTGTGAAAATATGGAATAGACTCCCTCCAGAGGTGGTTCTGGCTAACTCAGTAGATTGCTTTAAGAAAGGACTGGATACTTTCCTAAATGTACATAATATAACTGGGTACTGACATTTATAGGTAAAGTTGATCCAGGGAAAATCCGATTGCCTCTAGGGGGATCAGGAAGGGATTTTTTTCCCCCTGCTGTAGCAGATTTGAGCATGCTCTTTTGGGGTTTTTTTTTGCCTTCCTCTGGATCAACTGTGGGTATAATATGGGGTTTATTGGATTGTACGATATATTTTATTTTTACTTATTATTTCTTTTTTTTTATGGTTGAACTGGATGGACTTGTGTCTTTTTTTGGCCTAGCTAACTATGTAACTATGTAACTATGTAACTATATGTTGAGTCACCCCTTTGCTAATAGGGTGCCAAAACCAGGCAGGGGCTCATTCTAACCTTAAAGTGGATGTAAACCCATTTTTATGTCATAATGTAGAGAATAAGATTTGCTTTCATTTGAGCCCAGTCTTGCCACACAGATTTACTCCAGCCCGGAGAAATCCTCTTTTATTGTTCAGTTAGAAAGATCTTGACAAAGTGCTGAAAACTTTGTCAAAAACGCCCCCTTGCTGTGAGTGACGGGTGATTTACATATCTCATGCACTAGCCTAAAAGAGGCACATCCTGTGTAATTATAAAAAGTGAGAAATCCACCCCTCCCCCACATAACAAATCCTGTGATCAATGTATCCTCAAACACACACACTGCACTATAACAATCATCAGATCACTGCATGTTCTATTCTGCCCAACTCTGACTACATACATCTCCCCTATATTCTTCTTGCTGTTCACTCGAGAATACATTTATTTTCATTCTGGTCTGTGGATCTGTGGTCTGTACCTGTCTCAGGCTAGTGCATGAGATATGTAAATCACCTGTCACTCACAGCAAGGGGGCGTTTTTGACAAAGTTTTCAGCACTTTGTCAAGATCTTTCTAACTGAACAATAAAAGAGGATTTCTCAGGGCTGGAGTAAATCTGTGTGGCAAGACTGGGATCAAATGAAAGCAAATCTTATGACATCAAAAAAAAAATGTGGGGGTTTACATCCACTTTAAGCTATCTGTAAATCCAAGAGAAAAAGCCATTGGCACCAGTAGAAGCCCTTAAAAGAAAAACATAATTGTTCTGGAAAAAAAAAAACAGATCTCCACCTCTGAGTCCCGAAGAAACACGAGGAGGATGTACCAGTTCTTGGTCAGGAACCATAAAGCGTGCTGCCCCCTTCTTTCTGTTGCCAGGTGTTCATGTTGACATCAACATCAACTCTTTTTGAATAGCTGACCCAGGTAGCTGACCTGTTAGGGATGAAGAATTTTGGCTTTTGCACCACTCCTAGACCCTGTATGTTGAGTCACCCTATTGGCTAGTTGGGGGCCACAAGCCAAGCAGGGGCATATCCTTAGCCCAAGCTATTGAAAGACCCAAGAGAAAAATGGAAGTGGCACACTGTAGAGTCCCTTGTAAGTAAAACTTTATTGTTCAGGAAACAACACAACACACTTGGGACCTCCTCCTCTGACCTAGGTAGCTGGTCTGTATAAGGATAAATAATACTGGCTTTTCCACTGCTCCCAAACCCTGTATGTTGAGTCACTCCATTGGCTAGTTGGGGGCCAAAACAAGCAGAGGCTTATCCTCAGTCCAAGCTATCAAGGAAAATAAGCAAGCGGCACACCGAAGAGTCCATTGTAAGTAAAACTTTATTGTTCAGAGCAAGCAACACACCTGGGACTTCCTTCTCCGAGTCTCTAAAAATAAGCCCTATTTTGCATGAAACGCAAGGAGGAAGGTTCGGGTACGGGTTTGTGTTCTGTGTTCAGAACAACAAAGTTTTACCTACAAGTGTACCACCGCTATCTTGCTCTTGCCTGGCTTTTACTTTGATGCTTCAACGTTAGTTCTCATTGAATCACTGACCTCATTGATTCATTGGCCATATGAAGACAAAGAATCTGACTTTTCCATTGCCATTCCCAATCCTGTTTGTTGGGTCACCCCCTTGGCTAGTTGAGTGTCAAAACCTCATCCTCACTCCAAGCTATGTATGGATCTAAGAGAAAAAGCCAGAGGTACAACTTGTAAGTAAAACTTTATCGTTCCAGACAAACAACACGCCTGGGACCTCCTCCTATGTGACTCTAAGAATAAGCCCTATTTTGTGTGAAACACGAGGAGGAGTTCCCAGGCACAGATTGTGTCCTTGTCTGGAAAAATAAAGTTTTACTTACAAGAGTGTTGACAGTTTCTTTCTCAACATCAATTCTCTTTGGGTCGCTGACTCATGCCACTGGCCCATACAAAGATAAAGAATTTAGACTTTTCCCTTGCTCCCCCTTGGCCGAAAACAGGCAGAGGCTCGTCCTCACCCTAAACTATCTGTAAATCCAAGAGAAAAAGTTGACACCATAATGTAGAATCCCTTGTAGGTTAAAACTTTATAGCTCTAGGCTGGTTGAGTGTCAAAACCTCATCCTCACTCCAAGCTATGTATGGATCTAAGAGAAAAAGCCAGAGGTACAAGTTGTAAGTAAAACTTTATTTGTTCCAGACAAACAACACTCCTGGTCCCTCCTCCACCAAGTCTCTAAGAACAAGCCATATTTTGTGTAAAAAAACAAAAAGGAGGTCCAAGGAATGGGTTTGTGTTGTTTATCCATGTTCATTGTCTGGAATAATAAAGTTTTATTTACGTGTATGCTGCCAGGTTCTTTCTTTTGCTTAGCTTTCACGTTGATTCTTCAACATCAATTCTCTTTGAGTCACTCACCCAGGTCACTGCCCTGTACAGAGATAAAGAATCTTGACTTTTCCACCCCTGTATGTTGGGTCACACCTTGGCTAATTGGGTAGCAAAAATAGGCAGGGGCTCGTCATCACCCCAAGCTATCCATAGATCCAAAAGAAAAAGCCAGTGGCACATCACAGAATCCCTCAAAAGTAAAACGTTATTGTTCTGGATGCTCTCTAAGAATAAGCTCAATTTTGTGTGATAAACAAAAAGGAGGTCCAAAGAATGGGTTTGTGTCCTTTAGCCATGTTCATTGTCTGGAATAATAAAGTTTTACTTAAACGTATGTTGCCAGGTTCTTTTGCTTCAATTCTCTTTGAGTCCCTGAGCCAGGTCACTGGCCTGTACAGGGTCACCAACTTGGCTAGTTGGGTGGCGAAAACAGGCAGGGGCTCGTCCACACCCCAAAGCTTTCCATAGATCCATGAGAAAATACCACCATAGAATCCCTCATAAGTAAAACTTTATTGTTCTGGACAAACAACATAACTGGGACCTCCTCATTGGAATCTCAATGCCAATTTTCTTTGAGTGGCTGAGCCCGGCAGTTGGCCCATATAGAGATCAAGAATTCCAGATTTTCTACTACTCCAAAACCCTGTATGTTAGGTCATCCCCTTGGCTAGTTGAGTAGCAAAAACCAAGCAGGGGCTCACATACGCGTTTGTGTTCTTTGTTTGGAATAATAAAATTGCATTTACGAGTGTGCTGCTGGCTTCTTTCTATTGCCTGGTTAATGCAGCAAGCTCAATTTTCTTTGAGTCACTGACCCAGGTCACTGGGCCATGCTAAAATAAAGAATTCTGATGTTTCCCCCACTCCCATGGCCTGTACATTGGGTCCCCCCTTTGGCTAGCTGAGTGCCACACAATGGGGCCACACAAAACACTTCCATTCCCAATTCAAAATCCTAGTAAAGTTTTGGCTTTAGATGTGATTGTACACGGACAAAGCTGCCTGACTGGGGAGAGGAATGCACATAATTCGTCAAGTGGGGTCAGATCATGTGGGAGAAAACAAAGAGAAGTTTGAGGATGATA
The DNA here is from genome assembly GCA_028564925.1 of Lithobates sylvaticus. Lineage (NCBI taxonomy): Eukaryota > Metazoa > Chordata > Amphibia > Anura > Ranidae > Lithobates > Lithobates sylvaticus. The sequence goes on from CM053027.1 coordinate 26,866,293, forward strand.
AATACCAGAAAAATTGTCGCCTTTCAAGCCTTCGGATTTATCAGTCAGCAGAAATCCCAGGAGTCAAAGAAAAAATGTTAAATGGGTTAATTGTTTCTTTTGGCAAATCTATTATGTAAATCTCTGCTGTCAAGGCTGTGGGCCGCATTATCGGGTCTCTAAGAAATACAAAAAGCTGTATTTAAAGGGAACCATTTACAACTGGGCCTGTGCAGGTATCACGTGTAGGCTTTCAAACGACAGATAGATACCTATTTAGTATTGTTTACTTTGGGTCAGTCCGATTGGTTGGCTTGAGAGTCAAGAGTCAAAGGTCAACTGAAGTCAGCCAGTTGTTGGCCTGTCAACAGCTTTTATGTGTTGTCTCCCAGCTCCTGTGTATAGCTATAGCAGTAGGGAGGCTCCCACCGACCAGCTAGATAAGTACACAAGCAGGTCACCCTAGGGGGTGACACAGGCTCATCCGAGGCACTATAACCGGTATTTACCAGAGTTCCTGATGGTGGAGATAGGTTTGGCTGTGTGTTAGTACTAGGTCATGGTCCTCAGGATCGCCCCACCAGGAGGTGAGCAAGCCAGGGTCCAGTATAGTAGGTAGGGATCAAGCAGAAGTGTAGTCAGTTACCAAGCCAGGGTTAGTAACAAGTGGTTGCAAGTTGGGATCAAGCAGAAGCATAGTCGAGGAACAAGTCAAAGGTCGGTAACAAAAGGTACTGGAGATAGGGACTGCTGCAGGTATGCAAATGAGCAAGATATTGGTTTGAGAGAGAACAATAACCTGGCAAACAGGAAGTGCAAAGGCATGACTTACATAGGAAGCTCATTGGAGGAGCAAGGAGTTTAAGGTTCACCAGAAACAAGGCAGGATTGTCTAAGAAATCACCTGGAATGTTGTCCAGCATCTCAGGTGACTCAGCAAGAAGAGCTAATTCCGAAGAAAGCAGTGGTCATGGGTTCAGAGCCCAGTCCTAACATCCTGAGGGTGCATAACACTCTCAAATAACTTTCTTTAAAGGATGGTATAAAGCAGAAGATAAGTAAAAACACTGATGGTGTTTGAATCCAGAAAACAAGTTTGGGCAGTGGTCAATTTGAAATGTATCACCAGGCCAGAAGCCAAATACAGAGTTGAAATACATATATGGGGACTGTTTTGCCTGCCAAAGTGTTTGCAATTTTGTTCAGCCAGTCTGACCCTCTACAGGTAAACAGTATACTCTGGTAACCAACCTATCCCCAGCTTATTGGAGAGAAAATGGAGCACCAACACACTCGTAAGCTTATTTACCCCACTGTCCTGTCAGCAAGCTCCAAATGTCCACCTGTCAGCACTTCGCTATGGCGAAGTGAGATGGAAGTGGGGCGAGGTGCTGTCAAAACTAGGTACCCGCCTCCCCCTCTCCCCAAAAAGGTGCCAAATGTGGCAGCGGAGGTAGGGAGGAGGCAGACGAGTGGAGCTTCCCTTTTTGGTTGAAGCTCCGCTTTAAGGATTGAAGACTAATACCCGTACACACGATCAGAATTTCGGCCAGCAAAAGACCGATGTGAGCTTTTGGTCGGAAAATGCGATCGTGTGTATGCTCCATCGGTCTTTTGCTGGCGGAATTTCGGCCAGCAAAAGATTGAGAGCATGTTCTCAATTTTTCGGTCGGAAGAAGTTCCTATACGAAAATGTGTTCGCATGTATGCAATTCCGCAAAAACTCACGCATGCTCAGATCCAACTACGAGACGGAAGCTATTGGCTACTGTGTATTGAACTTCCTTTTTCTAGTCCCGACGTACGTGTTGTACGTCACCGTGTTCTTGGCGGTTCGGAATTTGGTGTGACCGTGTGTATGCAAGACAGCTTGAGCGGAATTCTGTCTGAATTCCGTCGGGAAAACCATCAGAGCTTTTTCCGACCAAAATTCTGATCGTGTGTACGCGGCATAAGGATTCAAAACTATAAGGATTGAACACTTTCAAAATAATGGGCTTTCAATGTAACTAGACATCATGAAAATCAGACCTGTCACAAAATTTGTAACGCATCGCAACACACTATGAAGAGTTGCTGTGCATTGGCTTAGTGTAGTGGTCTCCAAACTGTGTTTCGGGGGCCAGATGCGGCCTTTTGCTTGCCTTTATATGGCCCTTGGGGCACTATGCCATCAACTGAAACCAAATGATGGGACACCAGTCCTCCCACTGACACCATCTATGACTCTACTCTTCCCATTGATACCAACACTGGGGCCTTCACCTCTCATTATAACCAATGATGGGGCATTGTTCATGCCCACTGATGTTGGGGCATTTTCTACTCCCACTGGTCATAGTCTGGTCCCCTCTAAAGCCTGAAGGACTGCTTAGAACATTTGGAGACCCCTGGCTTAATGCATTCGAGTGCATTCAAAATAAATGCTATTGCAATGCAGCAACACGTTACCATACACATGTCTGCAATTCAAAAGTCTAAATGGGCCCTGAATATGCTCATTAGACATGTGCACACTGAAATATTTTGTTTCAGAATTTCGTTTTCGTCCAAAAAATTTATTTATTTAGTTACTCCCCAAATTCGTTTTTATTTATTTTGTTTCGTTAAAAAATGCATTCGTCCGAAAATCCGAAATAATTAAGGTCGAATCTGTCATTGAAGGTCTATGGTGTCTGTCAAATGTTCTAAGAAGATTAGACGGAGCAGCTAAACTGTACGACGCCGCAAATCGTACATTTCCGGTCAAATATTCCGCCTACAAGCTATAGTAGAATTCTAACGTTGTATGACACTAGTAATAATTATATTTATTAATTATTATTACTAGTCAACCAACATTAGAATTCTTCTATAGCCTATGGGCGGAGCATTTGACCACAAATGTCCGCTCGCGCCGACTGCTTGGTCGAATCTTCATGTCAAATCTTTTCTCTCTATGTCGAATAATCTTGGACTAATAGAGTTAGGTTAGGCACATTCAACCTTTTTTCTATTGTCTCTATAATGTTGAATCTTTTCTCTCTATGTTGAATCTTTTCTCTCTATATTGAATCTTTTCTCTCTATGTCGAATCTTTTCTCTCTATGTCGAATCTTTTCTCTCTATGTAGAATAATCTTGGACTAATAGAGTTAGGTTAGGCACATTCAACCTTTTTTCTATTGTCTCTATAATGTCGAATCTTTTCTCTCTATGTTGAATCTTTTCTCTGAATCTTTTCTCTCTATATTGAATCTTTTCTCTCTATGTCGAATCTTTTCTCTCTATGTCGAATCTTTTCTCTCTATGTTAAATGTTTTCTCTCTATATTGAATCTTTTCTCTCTATGTTGAATCTTTTCTCTCTATGTCGAATCTTTTCTCTCTATACTGAATCTTTTCTCTCTATGTCTTATCTTTTCTCTCTATGTCGAATCTTTTCTCTCTATGTCGAATCTTTTCTCTCTATGTATAATAATCTTGGACTAATAGAGTTAGGTTAGGCACATTCGACCTTTTTCGATCTTTTCTCTCTATGTATAATAATCTTGGACTAATAGAGTTAGGTTAGGCACATTCGACCTTTTTTCTATTGTCTCTATAATGTTGAATCTTTTCTCTCTATGTTGAATCTTTTCTCTCTATATTGAATCTTTTCTCTCTATGTCGAGTCTTTTCTCTCTATGTCGAATCTTTTCTCTCTATGTATAATAATCTTGGACTAATATAGTTAGGTTAGGCACATTCGACCTTTTTTCTATTGTCTCTATAATGTTGAATCTTTTCTCTCTATGTTGAATCTTTTCTCTCTATATTGAATCTTTTCTCTCTATGTCGAATCTTTTCTCTCTATGTCGAATCTTTTCTCTCTATGTAGAATAATCTTGGACTAATAGAGTTAGGTTAGGCACAATCAACCTTTTTTCTATTGTCTCTATAATGTCGAATCTTTTCTCTCTATGTTGAATCTTTTCTCTCTATATTGAATCTTTTCTCTCTATGTCGAATCTTTTCTCTCTATGTAGAATAATCTTGGACTAGGCACATTCGACCACAGGTTCGATGGACACAGATCGCTATTGTCAGCATCATGTCGAATCTCCTATCTATATCGAACTGTTGTCACGACGAAAAATTAAAATAAAGCTTTTGTTTATGTCGGATCTTTCGGTTTTCGGATTCTGCACATTCGTTATCGTTTGTTAAAACGATAACGAAAATACCTGAAATTCGGACAAAAATGCATTCGGACGAAAATCCGAAATAATTAAGGTCGAATCTGTCATTGAAGGCTTATGGTGTCTGTCAAATGTTCTAAGAAGATTCTCCAGAGCAGCTAAACTGTACGATGCCGCAAATCGTACATTTCCAGTCAAATGTTCCGCCTACAAGCTATAGTAGAATTCTAATGTTGTATGACACTAGTAATAATTATATTTATTAATTATTATTACTAGTCAACCAACATTAGAATTCTTCTATAGCCTATGGGCGGAGCATTTGACCACAAATGTCCGCTCGCGCCGACTGCTTGGTCGAATCTTCATGTCAAATCTTTTCTCTCTATGTCGAATAATCTTGGACTAATAGAGTTAGGTTAGGCACATTCAACCTTTTTTCTATTGTCTCTATAATGTTGAATCTTTTCTCTCTATGTTGAATCTTTTCTCTCTATATTGAATCTTTTCTCTCTATATTGAATCTTTTCTCTCTATTTTGAATCTTTTCTCTCTATGTAGAATAATCTTGGACTAATAGAGTTAGGTTAGGCACATTCAACCTTTTTTCTATTGTCTCTATAATGTTGAATCTTTTCTCTCTATGTTGAATCTTTTCTCTCTATATTGAATCTTTTCTCTCTATGTCGAATCTTTTCTCTTTATGTAGAATAATCTTGGACTAATAGAGTTAGGTTAGGCACATTCAACCTTTTTTTGCTATTGTCTCTATAATGTTGAATCTTTTCTCTCTATGTTGAATCTTTTCTCTCTATATTGAATCTTTTCTCTCTATGTCGAATCTTTTCTCTCTATGTCGAATCTTTTCTCTCTATGTAGAATAATCTTGGACTAATAGAGTTAGGTTAGGCACATTCAACCTTTTTTTGCTATTGTCTCTATAATGTTGAATCTTTTCTCTCTATGTTGAATCTTTTCTCTCTATATTGAATCTTTTCTCTCTATGTCGAAACTTTTCTCTCTATGTCGAATCTTTTCTCTCTATGTCGAATCTTTTCTCTCTATGTAGAATAATCTTGGACTAATAGAGTTAGGTTAGGCACATTCAACCTTTTTTTCTATTGTCTCTATAATGTCGAATCTTTTCTCTCTATATTGAATCTTTTCTCTCTATATTGAATCTTTTCTCTCTATGTTGAATCTTTTCTCTCTATATTGAATCTTTTCTCTCTATGTCGAATCTTTTCTCTCTATGTCGAATCTTTTCTCTCTATGTCGAATCTTTTCTCTCTATGTAGAATAATCTTGGACTAATAGAGTTAGGTTAGGCACATTCAACCTTTTTTTCTATTGTCTCTATAATGTCGAATCTTTTCTCTCTATGTTGAATCTTTTCTCTCTACATTGAATCTTTTCTCTCTATGTCGAATCTTTTCTCTCTATGTCGAATCTTTTCTCTCTATGTAAAATAATCTTGGACTAATAGAGCTAAGGTTAGGCACATTCGGCCACAGGTTCGATGGACACAGATCGCTATTGTCAGCGTCATGTCGAATCTCCTATCTATATCGAACTATTGTCACAACGAAAAATTAAAATAAAGCATTTGTTTATGTCGGATCTTTCGGTTTTCGGATTCTGCACATTCGTTATCGTTTGTTAAAACGATAACGAAAATACCTGGAATTCGGACAAAAATGCATTCGGACGAAAACGAATGCACATGTCTAATGCTCATCAGACATGCCCAGGTGAAGCTGATCTGGAGGGCCCCAGAGGCAATCAAGACAAATAAAAATGCTGTTAAAAAAAGCTTTTCATTAAAACTCGACACCATAGTGCACGCCATTGGACATAAAGGTGGCAGCGTCATACATAGCTGGGGGGTCGCCTTCTATTTTATGTAGAGGAAATCTCATAAACGGCTTCCGAAGGCAAAATAATGGCTTTCCGCTAATGAGCGCAGATTAGAGTCCTCTTTGTGGAAGTCAGCGGCGTCTTGTAAAAAGCGAAGACCTGCAGTAAATTCCCGAGGAACGACTGACGTCCGCGGACGCGGCCGCTTAATTAGGTAATGTCTGATAACGCTGACAGCTGGCAGCCAGAGAATGGGAAAGCTTTTACTGAAAACCGCGTCCCCGTCCCCTGACTCCGGCTAAATAAATATATAACTGGGAGGAGTACGAGCCTCACTTATCAATGTGCCTGAGAAAAGAACTGACTCCGATTGTCTGCATTGTTCACCGCAGCCAATCAGAATCGCCCGTCTCTTCTCCCTGCACAGTATGAGACACGGAAAAGCCAAGCATTGTCTCATAACACGCTGTACTATTATTTCATAAGGAATACAATGTAGAAAATCTCTGATAGAACACCAACCTTGGAAACATCACGCAGCGGAAAAGGGCATTTCTGCCCGTGATTTTTCGCGGTTCATGCATAGGGCACCCCGTTTACTTCAATGGGTTGACCTTTGCGCGTTTGTCGCCCAAAAACAACCTCCTGCTCCTTTCTGGGCAACAAGCTTAGCGCAATTTTTAAACACTTAAAGACCGAGCCTCTTTTTTGAGATTTGTTGTTTACAAGTTAAAAATGTTTTTTTTCTTTAACCGGTTACGACCGGCTCCTCTATAAATTATGTCGGCAGAATGGCACGGCTGGGCAAAGTAACGTACCGGTACGTTACTTTGAATTTCCCGCCGTGCCCGCGCGCGTGCCTGCCGCGAGCTCTATGACCGTGCCCGCGGGTCCCGCGGACTCGATCGCCGCGGGGATACCCGCGATCGTGTCACGGAGCTCAAGAACAGGGAGATGCCGATGTAAACAGCATCTCCCCGTTCTGACTAGTGACAGCACACTGATCGTCTGCTCCCTGTCATCAGGAGCAGCGATCAGTGTGGTGTCACACACAGCCACACCTCCCAAGACAGTTAGAAACACGCCCCTAGGAACACTTAACCCCTCCCGCCCACTAGTAGTTAACCCCTTCACTGCCAGTGACATTTTTACAGTAATCAATGCAATTTTTATCGATCGCTGTATTAATGCCAATGGTCCCAAAAATGTGTCAAAATTGTCCGATGTGTCCGCCATAATGTCGCAGTCACGATAAAAATCGCAAAGAAAAAAATTATTAATAAAAATGCCATAAAACTATCTTCTATTTTGTAAACGCTATAACTTTTGTGAAAACCAATCAATAAATGCTTATTGCGATTTTTTTTACCAAAAGTATGTAGAAGAATACGTATCGGCCTAAACTGAGGAAAAAAAATGTTTTTATACATTTTTGGGGGATATTTATTATAGCAAAAAGTAAAAAATAATGCGTTTTTTTTCAAAATTGTCGCTTTTTTTTTGTTTATAGCGCAAAAAAATAAAACCGCAGGGGGGATCAAATACCACCAAAAGAAAGCTCTATTTGTGGGAAAAAAAAGGACATCAATTTTGTTTGGGAGCCACGCAGCACGACCGCGCAATTGTCAGTTAAAGCGACGCAGTTCCGAATCGCAAAAAGTGGTCTGGTCTTAAGCCAGCAAAATGGTCCGGTCTGAAAGTGGTTAAACCCGGCACATCATCAGAACGCGTGTGCGTCTCCACGCATTTCTGCGCAATTAGGCTGTATTAAGAATGCGTGCAAAATCGCACCGCGTTTGTGCATGTTCTCGCCCTATCCACCTAGGACAGCCCATTAGACATGTGCAGAACGAAAAAATTCGTTTAATTCGTTATTTACATAAATGCGTTTAGTTCAATTAGTTTCATTTGTTGAATTTGTTTTTGGAAGTTGTTTCGTTTATTTGTTTTCGAATCGATTCTAAAAGTTTTCGAATCAATTTCGAATTTCGAATAGTTTTCGAACTTGAAAATTTTTCGAATTCGAATAGCTTTCCATTTCCAAAAATAATGAAATAGAATAGAAAATAAAGGAATAGAATTTATTTTTTTATTATTATCCATATATTTCTAATTTCTAATTTTAAAATATAATATAATTCTCTTTGGAAATTGGAAAACTATTTGAATTCGAGAAGTTTTCGAATCAATTTGGAATAGTTTTCAAATTCGAAAATTTTTTGAATTCGAATAGCTTTTCATTTCCAAAAAGAATGAAATAAAATAGAAAATAAAGGAATAGAATAGAAGAAAATTTTTTTTTTGAATTCGAATAGAAAAAAGAATAAAAAGAATAAAATAGAATAGAAAATAATTGAATATATTTTTTTTTTATTATCTATATATTTCTAATTTCTAATTTTATAATATTATAAAATATTATAAAATATATTATAATATAATTCTCTTTGGAAATTGGAAATTGAATAAATATTCCTTTATTTTCTATTCTATTTTATTCTCTTTGGAAATTGGAAAACTATTTGAATTCAAGAAGTTTTCGAATCAATTTCGAATAGTTTTCGAATTCGAAATTTTTTTTATAAATTCAAAAAGTTTTCCATTATTTTCTATTCTATTTTATTCTCTTTGGAAATTGGAAAACTATTTGAATTCAAGAAGATTTCAAATTCGAATTTGAAAAAGGTTCGAAAACGATTCAAATTTCATAGGAATTTTTTTTTTTTCGTTATTTCGGATTCGTTTAAATTCGGTACTATTCTAATTCGTAAATTCAGATACATCCGAATATCCAAATAACAAAAAATTTGTCCGAATTTTAATTTGAAGCGAAACGAACCGCACATGTCTACAGCCCATTGGTTTCAACCAGGGCCTGGACAAGGGGTGGGCTGGAGGGACGGCTGCCCTGGGCGCAATGGTTTATTGCAGGGATGGGGGGGCGCTCTGATCCTAACCCTAAGGGGGGTGCAGTTTGGCATTTTTTTGTGCCCACTGTGCTGGATGACCTTGTCCCGGCACTGGTCTCAACTCTCTATAAGGCGATTTCTCTCATTTTAAAGAGATTTCATCTTACTTCATGTTGTGTCTACGATGCAGGACATGAAGGGAACCCTTGGTAGTGGGACACAGTGATTGTAGACCTTCACATATACCCAGTGAAGTGACCGGCTTCAGCTGATACACAGAGAGGAAACAAGTCCTCCTACATAAGTTGTACCTGTTTATCTACAGTCTCCTCTTTTCTACATTCATTCAAAGTGCTGAATTTATAAAGCTTGTCTAAGCTAAAAAAAAAAAGGGGGCGGGGAGCTGAAGTTACACTCTCTAGAGCTCAGTGAGGAGAGCTCTGAGAGCTGATTGGAGGGAAGGGACACACAGCAAAAGAGCTGTGGCTGTCAATCACAGGCTGTGTGGTGGAGCTCCCCTCCTCTGTCACCTTTTTTGCTCTTGGTGTCAGGAAAATGTGTCAGAAGTGACCCATGCTGATAGCAGGGGAAGGATACAGCAGACAGATATGACAGTTATTAATTGAGACAAGTACACACTATAGAGGGACATGCTTTGTTCATATTTCATGTCTGAGGTTTACAGCCACTTTAAAATATCTGTATTCATACGTATAACAGCGCAAAAGAAAAATTTAAATAAACTATGATGGCTGAACTTAAAAATATTTTTTTTTTTATATTTTGCTCAGAAGCCCAACTTTATTTAGAACAAAGTTCTTTCATACAACCCCTCCCCCGCCCCAATCATTTGAAGACAAAGGGGCCTATTTAGAGAGAGAGAAGAAAAAAACAAATCACTGTTTTTGCTTTCAGCGCATTGCGTGCCATTTCATCGCAAATGTATTCCTTTCGTTCTAAAAAAAATCTAGAAATTGGAATCTGAAAAGTGAAAATAAATAGACATAAACATAATATAACATAAACATAAAATTGTTTAAAAAAATTGAAAAGTTAAAAAAAAATACACAAATTAAAAAAAAAAAAAAAAGACTACACCCCGGGCTGGACTTTTTCACTAGGAATGTATAGATACAAAGAGGAGGACAGTCCCTAACGGGTTCGTAACCCGGGGACCCCCTGTAATTGGAAAATTTATATAAAAAAAATAATTATAAATAAATGCAGCTCTGTAGTCATTAATATGTCAGTAAATGTTTTTGTTTTTTAAATACAAGCAGTGTAAGTACCTGAATGTGACCTGGTACCAGCCTCTTGTACAGCAGAGCTGGAGTGTGAGAGGAAGATGCAGCACAAAGAGCCAGCCAGTTCATGTGCTGCATTTAGAAGCACGCTGATAGAAGGAAAGAGCAGAGTGACCAGGAAATTAGTCCATCATTGTGCTGCTTCTCCTTTCACTGGCCTGTCACAGCTTGGGGGCTGGTCCGGGATGACCTGAGCAGAATGATGCTGACTATCAGACTGAGGACATCTAGTGGCAGAAAAAAGTACTGTGGGGGGATGATGAGGATGATTAATATTATTATTTTTATTATAGATTTCTTTTTATATTTTTTATCCAATAGATTGTTATTATTATAACTATAATGTGTTTTATCCAATAAGTTATTACTATTATTGTTTTTATTATTAATATTATTTTTATTATTACTATTATTATTATTATTATTATTATTATTATTAATATTATTACTACTACTACAACTATAAGTTGTATCCAATAAGTTATTATTATTACTTTTGTTATTATATGATGATGATTATTATTATTTTTATTATTATTATAGATTTTTTTTTTAAATGTATCCAATAGGTTGTTATTATTATAACTATAATTTGTTTTTATCCAATAAGTTATTAATATTATTATTTTATTATTATTAATAATATTAATAATAATATTCTCACTACTACTACAACTATAAAGTTGTATCCAATAAGTTAATATTATTATTTTTATTAAAGATTTATTTTTAGATTTTTTTATCCAAAAGATTGTTATTATTATAACTATAATGTGTTTTTATCCAATAAGTTATTAATATTATGGTTTTTATTATTAATATTATTTTTATTAATACTATTATTATTATTATTATTAATATTATTACTACTACTACAACTATAAGTTGTATCAAATAAGTTATTAATATTATTGTTTTTTTTATTATTACATATTATTTTTGTTATTAATATTATTGTTTTATTATTAATATTATTTTTATTATTACTATTTTTATTATTAATACTATCACTACTACTACAACTATAAGTTGTATCCAATAAGTTATTAATATTTTTTTTATTATTAATATTATTTTTATTATTAATATTATTTTTATTATTACTATTATTATTATTATTATTATTATTATTATTAATACTATTACTATTACTACTACTACAACTATAAGTTGTATCCAATAAGTTATTAATATTATTGTTTTTATTATTAATATTATTTTTATTATTACTATTTTTATTATTAATACTATTACTACTACTACAACTATAAGTTGTATCCAATAAGTTATTAATATTCTTGTTTTTATTATTACTATTATTAATATTATTACTACTACTCCAACTAAAAGTTGTATCCAAAAAGTTATTAATATTATTGGTTTTTATTATTAATATTATTTGTATTATTACTATTTTTATTATTAATATTATTACTACTACTACAACTATAAGTTGTATTCAATAAGTTATTATTATAACTCATAGGTTGGACTTTGTGTCTTTTTTCAACCTTACCTACTATGTAACTATGTAACTTTTTTTATTATATGATGATGATTATTATAGATTTTTTTTTTTTTTTTACATGTATCCAATCGATTGTTATTATTATAACTATAATTTGTTTGTATCTAAAAAGTTATTAATATTATTGTTGTTAATAATATTACTATTATTTTTATTATTAATATTCCTTACTACTACTATTACAACAATTTTTTTTTTAAATGTATCCAATAGATTATTATTATAATTATAATTAGTTTTTATCCGATACGTTATTAATATTATTGTTGTTATTACTATTACTATTATTTTTTATTATTAATAATATTAATATTTCTTACTACTACTATTACAACAATTTTTTTTTTAAATGTATCCAATAGATTATTATTATAATTATAATTAGTTTTTATCCGATAAGTTATTAATATTATTGTTGTTATTACTATTCATATTATTTTTATTATTAATAATATTAATATTTCTTACTACTACTATTACAACAATTTATTTTTTAAATGTATCCAATAGATTATTATTATAATTATAATTAGTTTTTATCCGATAAGTTATTAATATTATTGTTGTTATTACTATTACTATTATTTTTATTATTAATAATATTAATATTTCTTAGTACTACTATTACAACTATAATTTGTATCCAATAAGTTATTATTATTACTTTTATTATTATATATTGATGATGATTATATTATTATTATTATTACTACAACTATAATTTTCATCCAAAGCTCCTTCATTGTGGACTATACTGACGGTTCTCCTGTTGATTTTGGAATACTTTTTCGATCGATGACAAGTTTTGTCACAGTTGACACTGCCGGCTGCTACAAAGAGAGAGTTAACCTGGGGGCCCCATCAAACTGTTGCCAGGGGCCCGGTGATTCTTGGTCATGCCCCTGGGCAGAAGGAGAGAAATGAACCCATCCGCAGATCAGACGGGTGGCCTTATCTACAAGACACAAGAGGGCCGTTGTTGTTGACGAGCTGCACTTCCCATCACGCTGCGATGGCTTCCATCACATGATCCCCTCCATTTACTGCTCCAGCCACAAGCCATTTTCCATTCCGCCTAATTAAATCCGGCGAATTAACCCTTTTACCTCCGCGCCCCCCCCCCTCAGGCTGACGAGCTGACTCAGATCCAGGCTGTCTGGAGCGCAGCTTATCGAGTAGGTGTCACTGACTTAAATGGTCCTTATCCACATAAGTCATTACCAAGATAGGCTCCTAAATTACTTAACCAATTAAGAAGAACACCGGAGCCCCCGCGGGAGGGAAGCGCGCCCTCGGGGACTCTGCGCCGTGTAAGTCGCCGTGCGCAGTGATGACTCCGCGTATTGTGACCTACATCAACCCAGATGTGGCAGAACATCATTCCCCCTGTGTCCCTCGTTTGGAGGAACTGTCCCTCTTCTAGCTCTAGTGTACAAGTCTGCAGCCATAAATGGACAAAAAATTTAAAAATGTATAAAATTATAGGAAAGAAAGAAAGAAAGAACGACAGAAGGGACAAAAGAAAGAAAAAGATAGAAAGAGAGAAAAGATAAAAGAAAGGACAAAAAAAAAAAGGATGAAAGAAAGGATGAAAAAAGAGAAAGGATGAACTAAAGGAGGAAAAAAGAAAGAAAGAAAGGATAAAAAGGATGAAGGGACGAAAGTGAAAAAGAAAGAAAGGATGAAATAATGGCAGAAAGAAAGAAAGAGAGAAAAGACAAAAGAAAGGATGAAGTGATGAAAGAAAGAAAAAAAAAGGAAAGAAAGGATGAAAAAAAAGAAAGGAGGAAAGAATGAAAGAAAGGATGGAAGGATGACAGAAGGGACGACAGGACGAAAGAAAGAAAAAGAATGAAAGGACGAAAGAAAGGATGAAGGGATGAAATAAAGAACAGAAAGAAAAAAAGAAAGAAAGAAAAAGACAAAAGAAAGGATGAAGGATCAAAAGAAAGAAAGGATGGAAGAAAGAGAAAAAAAGGAAAGAAAGAAGTGATGAATAAAAGAAAGGATACAATAAAGAATGAAATAAAGGACGAAAGGAAAGAAGAAAGAAAGAAAGAAAGAAAGAAAGAAAGAAAGAACGAAAGGACGATAGAAAAAAAGAAAGAGAGGGTGAAAGAAAAAGAAAGAAAGAGAGGATGAAAGGAAGAAAGAAAGAGAGAAAAGACAAAAGAAAGGATGAAGGGACGAAAGAAGGAAAAAAGAAAGAAGTAACGAAAAGAAGATAGAATAAAAAAAGAAAGACAGGACTAGGATGAAAGAAACAAAGAAAAGACAAAATAAAAAGAAAGAAAGAGAGGAAGAAAGAAAGGATGAAAGGAAGAAAGAAAGAGAGAAAAGACAATAGAAAAGATGAAGGTACCAAAGGACGAAAGAAAGAAAAAAGAAGGAAAGAAAGAAAGGATGAAAAAAAAGAAAGAGAAAAGATGAAAGAAAGGACAAAACAAAGGATGAAAGGACGACAGGAGGGACGACAGGACGAAAGAAAGAAAAAGAAAGAAAGGACGAAAGAAAGAGAAAAAAGACAAAAGGAAGGACAAAAGAAATCAAGAAAAAAAAAGGAAAGAAAGAAACAAAGAAACAAAGAAAGAAAGAAAAGACGAAAGAAAGGATGAAGGGTCGAGAGAAAAAAAAAAGGAAAGAAATAAAGGATGAAAAAAAGAAAGGAAGGAAGGAAGAAAGAAAGGACTGGCAGACGATAGAAAAAATAAAGAAATAAAGGACTAGGATGAAAGAAAGAAAAGACGAAAGAAAAATAAAGAAAGGACAAAACAAGGGACGAAAGAAAGAAAAAAAAAAAGAGATAAAAGACGAAAGAAAGGACAAAAGAAAGGATCAAGGGATGAAAGGATGAAAGAAAGGAAGGACTAAAGAAAGCAAGAAAAAATAAGGAAAGGAAGAAAGAAAAGACAAAAGAAAGGATGAAGAGATGACAGAAGGGACGATAGGCCGCAAGAAAGCAAAAGAGAGAGAAGATGATAGAAAGGACAAAAGAAATGATGAAAGAAAGGAAGGACTAAATAAAGCAAGAAAAAATAAGGAAAGAAGGAAAGAAAGGATGAAGGGTCAAAAGAAAGAAAGGATGAAAGAAAGAAAGAAAGAAAGAAAGAAAGAAAGAAAAAAAGACGAAAGAACGGATGAAGAGTCGAAAGAAAGAAAAGATGGAAGAAAGAGAAAAAAAAAGAAGAAAAGAAAGAAAGGATACAATAAAGGACGAAATAAAAGAAGAAAGAAAGAAAGGACGATAGAAAAAATAAAGAAAGAAAGGACTAGGATGAAAGAAAGAAAGAAAAGACGAAAGAAAGAAAGAGAGGAAGAAAGAAAGATAGAAAAGACGAAAGAAAGGATGAAGGGATGAAAGGACGAAAGAAAGAAAGAAGGAAAGAAAGAAAGGATGAAAAAAAGAAAGAGAAAAGAAAAGAGAAAAGATGAAAGAAAGGACAAAATAAAGAAAGGATGGAAGTAAGGACGGAAGAAAGAGAGAGAAAAAAAAGCAAAGAAAGAAAGGATGAAAAAAATAAAGGATACAATAAAGGAAAGAAAAAAGAAAGAAGGAATGAAAGGACAATAGAAAAAAAGAAAGAAAGAAAGGACTAGGATGAAAGAAAAAAAGACTAAAGAAAGAGAGGAAGAAAAAAAGAACGAAACAAATGATGAAAGGAAGAAAGAAATTCAGTGGGTGCTAAGAAGACCCAACATCAGATATTTACCATCTACTTCCTGGACTGAGATGCCGACTCAGAAAATGCACATTTATAGAATTCTTGGTACATGTCCAGTTCTTGGGTGTTTGACACAGATCAGCCCCTGCTGCAGCCTCTTTCTCTCCAGAAGGAGCCATCTTTGTTCAGGCATCATACAGGTGCAGCTGCTTTTGCCTTTCGGTAGCATGCTGCAAAGCGGAGTCAGCTCCATCGCACAGCTGGGTGGATCCTGACAATATTGTTGGGATCCCTCCTGAACATGACATGACTCTGCCCCGTCAGCTGATAAAGGCCAAAATGTGCCCCAGTGATCTGTGAACTATTTCATCAGCACAGGTTGCTCAAGGTGTCCACTTCTTTTGCCTGTCCCTGAAGTTCACTAACCCAACAGGTAAAGAAGGGAGAAATGGAAGAAGGTGAGCCGCGCTTCTCTGCTCACATGTGTCCACCAAAGTGTAATATCAACATACAATCCAGAGCAGACCTTCTCAACCTTTTTAGCTCAGAAAAAGTTTGCAGGTCTCAGGGGACACCTAGTAGGACTAATATATCTTCATCTTATGGTACAGTATACATGAAAAAATATTTTAAGTACTAACCATGAAAAAAAAAAAAAAATAGCCAAAAAAAAATCTGATGTATACTGATGTATACTAATGGTTACTGTATTGTCCTCTTACATTGACCACCAATCTAAGGGGGCCATTTCCACTGACCATCAATGGAAGGGTTCAATACACTGACCATCAATGTACAGGGGCAATACACTGACCATAAATGTACAGGGGCAAGCCCCCAATCATCAGTATAATGGGGCAATACACTGACCAACAACGTAAGGGCGCAATACACAGACCATTCATTTAAAAGGTTAGTTCACTTTTTCAGGAAAAAATTTGTGAACTGCCCCTTTACATCGGTGGTCAATGGAAAATTGCCCCCTTATATAGATGGTCAGTGGAAAATTGCCCCTTTACATCAGTTATCAATGCAAAATAGCCCTCTTATATTGATGGTCAGTGGAAAATTGCCCCTTTACATCAGTGGTCAATGGAAAATTGCCCCCTTATATTGATGGTCAGTGGAAAATTGCCCCTTTACATCAGTGGTCAATGGAAAATTGCCCCCTTATATTGATGGTCAGTGGAAAAAATCTCCCTTTACACCAATGGTCAATGGAAAATGGCCCCCTTATATTGATGGTCAGTGGAAAATTGCCCCTTTACATCAGTGGTCAATGGAAAATTGCCCCCTTCTATTGATGGTCAGTGGAAAATTGCCCCTTTACCTCAGTGGTCAATGGAAAATTGCCCCCTTCTATTGATGGTCAGTGGAAAATTGCCCCTTTACCTCAGTGGTCAATGGAAAATTGCCCCCTTCTATTGATGGTCAGTGGAAAATTGCCCCTTTACATCAGTGGTCAATGGAAAATTGCCCCCTTCTATTGATGGTCAGTGGAAAATTGCCCCTTTACATCAGTGGTCAATGGAAAATTGCCCCCTTCTATTGATGGTCAGTGGAAAATTGCCCCTTTACATCAGTGGCCAATGGAAAATTGCCCCCTTATATTGATGGTCAGTGGAAAAAATCTCCCTTTACACCAGTGGTCAATGGAAAATTTCCCCCTTATATTGATGGTCAGTGGAAAAGTGCCCTTTTACATCAGTGGTCAATGGAAAATTGCCCTCTTATATTGATGGTCAGTGAAAAGGTGCCCCTTTAAGTCAGTGGTCAATGGAAAATTGCCCCCTTATATTAATGGTTGGTGGAAAATTGCTCCTTTACATCAGCGGTCGATGGAAAATCTCCCCCTTATATTGATGGTTGGTGGATATTGCCCATTGATGGACATTGATAGTCAGCGTAGTGCCCCCTTTACAGTCAATGAAAAATTCCCCTCTTTCATTGATGCTCAGTGGAAATTTGCCCCTTAAGGCTAAGTCCACACTAGTGGCAACCCTTGTTGCCCCTCTGAAAATCAATCTGTGTTTTTTTTTTCGGATTTTCGTTGTTTTTCGGATTCGTTCGATTCGAACGATTCGTTATTCGTTAAAATTTTTAGCGAATCGTTCGTTCATTCGTACGATAACGAATGAACGAATATAACGAAAAAAACCGAAAAACAAACAAAAACGAATTGCACATGTCTAGTAGGCAGGAGATCAGTCCATCAATGTTGGCTTGCAAGGAACCCCTAGCTGGAAGAGAAGGGCTTAGCAGTCCTGTAGCAAATGAATAGATCGATTAATAGATAGAGTATCCCGAAATCTGATAAACACAGAAGGTAAGCAGCAACAATCTCCGACTATATATATATATATAGTAAAATCATCTTTCATACAACATGAGATTGGAATTCTGTAGGACAAGCAATTCATTTCCTCTAATTATTGATCTCCTTTCCTATACTGTACAATGAGCCCTGAAAGCTGCAGTGTCAGGAGGTCCTAGGTGGGACTGTGGTGATGTTTAATAGCCGATAATCCAATATTCTGTCATTTCCTGACTCCTGCATAATTTATCAGTCCTGCCTGATGTACATTTTACTATCCTTCACCTTCACACTGAAATGTTACATTAAAAAAAAACAAAATAACATTTAATTGTTACACAAATAATGTTATAACCTTTTGGTATTTAAACAACCTTTCAGCTTTGTGTGTGCTCGTTAACAGCCAAATAAAAAACCTTGAAAAATCTATTCCTTTCCTTGCAATACACTTGGTTAGTAGACAGGTTCTTCTGAGGTCGTTCTCTTCCCTCTGCTCCTGTAGTTAGTACAATGCTACTATCTAAGGTGGCCTTTCTCAATCTTGTGTCGCAATTGTATACAATATATATATAATTTTTTTTTTATTTGCTATTTTTTTCCCCACTAAAGTAGAGTTACCATTTAAAGAGGAAGTAAAGCCTCAGCTCAAAAAAAAAAAACGGAACCTGCAAGGAAAAGGCATAATGAGCTAGTATGCATAGCATACTAGCTCATTATGAATAACTTACCTGAGAACGAAGCCCCCGAAGCGACCCTCGTCCACGTCCTTCTCCGTCACCATCATTCCCGGAGTGACTTCCGGGTCTCGCCGCTCCAGCGTTGTCATTCGCTGGAGCGGCGATGACGTCACTCCCGCGCATGCGCACCAGATCGGCATATCGCCGTGATCTCGGCATGCGCAGTGCGCCTGCGCGCCGCTGTCAACGGCGCATGCGCCGTAGACAGCGGTGTCTGTTTTTTTCTAAATATCTCCTAAACCATGTAGGTTTAGGAGATATTTATTGGAAATACAGGTAAGCCTTAATCTAGGCTTACCTGTAGGTCAAAGTGGTTTGTAAGGGTTTACAACCACTTTAAAGAGGAAGTTGGAATGGGTTTACTTCCTCTTTGTTTCCCTGCAAAGGTAAAGCATAATGGACTACTATGCATCGCATAGTAGTCCATTATGTGTCACTTACCTGACACAGGAACCAGCGAAGTCACCGCTGTCCCCTTGTGTACGGAGCCTCCATCTTCTTGGTGGGTCTCGCGGCTCCGGCGCTGTCATTCGACAGCGCCGCAATGACGTCACTCCCACGCATTCGCACGGGAGCCGCCACTCGTGGCATATCGCCGTTGAGAGCGGTGCACTCAGTATGTCTGCACGCCGTAGACAGAGGTGCCTGTCTTTTGGCAAATATCTCCTAAACGGTGTAGGTTTAGGAGATATTTCTTTGACCTACAGGTAAGCCTTAATATAGGCTTTCCTTTAGGTCCAAGTGGTTTGTAAGGGTTTACAACCACTTTAAGGCAGTCTTTCTCTACCTTTTTACCCCAGAGGAACACTTGAAATCTTTTTCAGGTCTTGAGGAACCCTTACTAAAACCAATTCATTGGTGGTCATTGAAAAAAAAAATTCCCTTTGCCCTAATGCCGCCTACACACAGTCGGAGTTCTCGTCGGAAAAGGCTCTGATGGTTTTCCCATCGGAATTCCGACGGAATTTCACTCAAACTGTCTTGCCTACACACGGTCACACCAAATTCCGACGGTCAATAACACCGCGGCATACAGCGCGTTCGACAGCACTATAAAAGGGAAGTTTAATGCTTCCGAGCATGCGTCAAATTGTTTCCGAGCATGCGTCGGAATTTTGCGTTTTGGAATTGCATACACACAATCGGAAAATCCGATAGAAAGTTTTTCCGTCTGAAAAGTTAAGAACAGGTTCTCAATCCAAAGTCCGTCGGAAATTCCGACAGAAAAAGACCGATGGGCATACACACAGTCAGACATTTCGATGAACAGCTCCCATCGGACTGTTTCCATCGGAAATTCCAACCGTGTGTACGCAGCATTACAGTGGTTGTCAAAATGCAACCCCTACGGATGGCTTAAAAGATTGTTAGCTTCATGCAACGGGCTCTACCAAGAGGTGTTGACTCCAGAACTATGCAGACATCTTAAGATAGGAGGTCAATCAGCCACAGCTCAAGGAACCTCTAGCAACCCTTGGAGGAACCCTGGTTGAGAATGGCTGATTTAAGGATTTAGAGACGATCTGTAACGAAGAGTGGACCAAAATCCCTCCTGAGATGTGTGCAAACCCTGAAGCCCCATACACACGGTCGGATTTTCCCATAGATTCTGTCCTATCGGACAATGTTGTCGGAAAATCCGACCGTGTGTAGACACCATCGGACGAAAGTCCTATCTCCTGCTGGATAGATTTTTTGACAACAAAGTCCGATCACACCAAATCCGATCGTGTGTATCGAATTCCTGACGGACAAAGTGCCACGCATGCTCAGATCACATTACAAGACCAAAGCTATTGGCTACTAGCCTCTACGTAGTCCCGTCGTACGCAACAAACGTCACCACGTTCAGAATGATCGGATTTTCCGACAACTTTGTCCGACCATGTGTACGCAAAACCAACATCGGACAAAGTACGACAGACATGATCCGACGGACCTGGTCCTCGGATAATCCGCGCGTGTGTATGGGGCTTTACAGTGGTTGTCAAAATGCAATCCCTACGGGTGGCTTAAATGATGGTTAGCTTCATGCAACTGGCTCTACCAAGAGACCCCAGAACTATGCAGACATCTTAAAGGATCGCTAAAGATACTTTTTAAAAAAAAAATAACAAACATGTTATACTTGCCTCCACTGTGCAGCTTGTTTTGCACAGAGTGGCCCCGAACCTGGTCTTCTGGGGTCCCTCGGCAGCTGTCTCAGCTCCCCCCTGCAAGGACTCAACACCTTCATGCGAGCTCCCTCGCATGGTGAGGAGTGCTTGCGGGTGCCCTCCCGTGATAAAGCCGGCGGCCATAGCCGCTCACTGTATCACTAGGCCCCGCCCCCCGGAGCGGCGCATCATTGGATGTGATTGACAGCAGCGCGAGCCAATGACTGCGCTGCTTTCAATCCATCCACTGTAACCAATCAACAGCCAGGCTAAGCGGCGAAGAGGGTGTCGGGGGCGAGCGTGGGACTTTTGAGGGGTCAGGTAAGTAAAACGGTGGGGCTGGGGGGGCAGTATTGTTGGATATTTTTTCACCTTAATGCAGCATAGAATGCATTAAGGTGAAAAAACTTTTACCTTTACAACCCCTTTAAGATAGGAGGTCAATCAGCCACAGCTCGAGGAACCTCTAGCTACCCTTGGAGGAACCCCGGTTGAGAATGGCTGATTTAAGGATTTAGAGAAGATCTGTAAAGAAGAGTGGACCAAAATCCATCCTGAGATGTGTGCAAACCCTTACAGTGGTTGTCAAAATGCAATCCCTACGGATGGCTTAAATGATGGTTAGCTTCATGCAACTGGCTCTACCAAGAGGTGTTGACCCCAGAACTATGCAGACATCTTAAGATAGGAGGTCAATCATCCACAGCTCAAGGAACCTCTAGCAACCCTTGGAGGAACCCCGGTTGAGAATGGCTGATTTAAGGATTTAGAGAAGATCTGTAAAGAAGAGTGGACCAAAATCCCCCCTGCGATGTGTGCAAACCTGATCAACAACTACAAGAAACGTCTGACCTCTGTGATTGCCAACAAGGGTTTCTCCACTAAGTACTAAGTCATGTTTTGCTTGGGGATCAAATACTTATTTTACTGCATCTTAATTGATAACATTTGTATCATGTGTTTTTTTTTCTGTATTTGTCTCTATCATATAAAATACACCTATGATAAAAAAAAAACGATAGACCCTTCATTTCTTTGTAAGTGGGAAAACTTGCAAAATCAGCAGGGGAGCAAATCATTATTTTCCCCACTTTATATCTATTACAGCATGAAAGAAGAATACAGAAGGTGGAAGAGCTTACACTCTATTAGAGTATAAAGGTGGTATACGGAAGGTGGAACATCTTATAATATATCTATTAGAGCACGAAAGAAGATACATAAGGTGGAAGAGTTTAGAAACTATTATGCCGCGTACACACGGTTGGAATTTCCGACAGAAAAAGTCCGATGGGAGCTTTTGTTCGGATATTAGGACCGTGTGAATGCCCCATCCGACTTTTTCTGTTGGAATTTCCGACAGACTTAGAAAGAGAACATGTTCTAAATGTTTCCGTCGGAAATGCCGACGGAGGTTATCCCGTTGGCAAGTCTGTCCATGTGTACACGGCATTAGGGTATAAATGAGAGCTATAGCGGGTAGAAGAGCTTACAATCTATTGTGGTATAAAGCAGCATGTTCAAACATTTTATTAGATAATGTATGATATAATGAAGGTAGACATTGGTCCAAGAATGGACTACAGACAGGTGTGAAACATAACAGTAGCCAAAATCAATTAAGACTATAAAATGAATTAGATTAGATTAAATTAATGACTATGCATATATGGACAAGTGGAGGAGGTATTTTTTTTTTTAACCGGTCACATAGATAAGTGCCTCAGTGAAAAGGTGGGAGAATACAATTAGAGAAGAATACCCCATGCAACAGGACCATGGTGAGAGGTGAGGAAAATGAAAAATGTTCTATCTATATATATATATATATATATATACATATATAAATATAAATAAAATATAAATATAATATAAAATAAATATATATATATATATATATATATATATATATATATATATATATATATATATATATATATATATTATATATACATATTATATATATGTATATATATATATATATATATATATATATATATATATATATATATATATATATATATATATATATATATATATATAGGTCGGCCCATCAGTCAAATACAGAAAAAATAGACACGTGCGGTTTGTTTGGTTCCGAATTAATATTCGGACAAATTTTTGGTTATTTTGATATATCTGAATACCCGAATAAGGGCTCATTTACAAATTCTTCGGCTTCAACAAGGCTTCGGACAGGCTTTGTTAAAGCTCTCTGGGTGCTAGTCAAATCTCCTGTCACTAAATAAAATGGTTAGCTTACAGTCCTGTTTACACCTTGCTTTTGGTTTGCCTTGCCTTGGCTTTGCTTCAAAAATGATACCCCATGTTCAGTGAAGCTTCAAAGCGTCTTCAAAGCCTCCATACAAGTCTATGGCAAAGCTCGCTTGAAGCCCCACCGAAGTCTCACCGAAGCCCAACCGAAGCCTCATCAAAGCCCCAATGAAGCTCCACCAAAGCCTCATCGAAGCCCCACAAAGTCTAAAGCCCCATACACACGGTCGGATTTTCCGATGGATTCTGTCCTATCAGACAATGTTGTCGGAAATTCCGACCGTGTGTAGGCACCATCGGACAGTTTCCATCGGATTGTCCGACGGACAAAGTCCTATCTCCTGCTGGATAGATTTTTTGACAACAAAGTCCGATCACACCAAATCCGATCGTGTGTAGCGAATTCCGACGGACAAAGTGCCACGCATGCTCAGATCACATTACAAGACCAAAGCTATTGGCTACTAGCCTCTACGTAGTCCCGTCGTACGCAACGAACGTCACCACGTTCAGAATGATCGGATTTTCCGACAACTTTGTCCGACCGTGTGTACGCAAAACCAACATCGGACAAAGTACGACGGACATGATCCGACGGACCTGGTCCTCGGATAATCTGAGCGTGTGTATGGGGCTTAACAGAAGCCCCATTGAAGCCCCACAAAGTCTCACTGAAGCCCTACAAAGCCTCACCAACGCCCTACAAAGCCTCAACAAAGCCTCACAAAGCCCCACTGAAGCCCCACTGAAGCACCATGAAGCCCCATCGAAGCCTGATACAGTCCTGTTTACACCTTGCTTTTAGTTTTCTTTGCTTCAGCTTTGCTTCAAAAATTATACCCCATGTAGCTTCAGTGGTGCTTCAAAGCGTCTTCAAAGCCTCCATAGAAGTCTATGGCAAAGCTCGCTTGAAGCCCCACTGAAGCCCCACCAAAGCCCCATCGAAGCCCCAACGAAGCTCCACCGAAGTCTCATCGAAGCCCCACAAAGTCTCACAAAGCCCTACATAGCCTCACCGAAGCCCCACAAAGCCTCAACGAAGCCCCACTGAAGCCCCACTGAAGTCTCATTGAAGCACCACAAAGCCTCACCGAAGCCCCATCGAAGCTCCACTGAAGCCTCATCGAAGCCCCACAAAGCCTCACTGAATCCCCACTGAAGCCCCACTGAAGTCTCATTGAAGCACCACAAAGCCTCACCGAAGCCCCATCGAAGCTCCACTGAAGCCCCATCGAAGCCCCACAAAGTCTCACCGAAAGTCCCACCAAAGCCTCATCGAAGCCCCACCAAAGCCTCGTCGAAGCTCCACAAATCCTCATCGAAGCTCCACTGAAGCCCCACTGAAGCTTCATCAAAGCACCAAGCAATAGCAAGGTGTAAGCAGGACTGTAAGCTAACCATTTTATTTAGTGACAGGGGTTTGACTAGCGTTCAGAGAGGTTTAACAAAGCCTGTCCGAAGCGTAAACTAGCCCTTACGATATAAAAAATGTTACCAATGCCCTGAATAACGAAATTAAATTCCTCCGATCTTCGGAAATTCGGACTGAAATTTTAATCAAATTTTACAATTCGAACTCCAGTCGAATTCTAACTACACACATATTGCTGAAATCAAATACATGGGGGGGGGGGGGGGTTGATTTACTAAGGACAAATAGACTTTACACTTTGCAAAGTGCAGTTTCTCCAGAGCTTAGTAAATGAGGCATGGCTTCGCTTTGCAAGGAGTACCCAATCACATGCAGGGAAAAAAAAATAAAAAATTCTTGCACATGCTTGGATGACGGAAGTCGGAAGAGCTTCTTCTCTTTTTCTAAGCTCTGGAGCAACTGCTCTTTGCAAAGTGCACAGTCTTTTTGTCTTTAATAAATCAACCCCAGGGTGTCAGCAGAGGGTCCCTGGAAAGGATCCCAAACAGCTGACACTTGTGACACCGTCACTGCAGCATTGGAAGTGTTGCATGAGGACTCAAGGAGACAGACAGCCTGAGAAGGCTAATAAAGAAGCTTAGAAGCTTTGCCCTGACAAGTACACACAGCCACAATAAGTATATGCTTACATACATAAATAACTAGTGCTATAGGAAATACTGACGAGGTGTGGAAAATGCAACATATAAAGCGTATATAATACACCATACAAACATACTGAGCTTCCTAGCAGATCGAAATCTTTTGATTTACCCGTTAAAAGGAAAACAGTGTAAGAATTCCTGTGCATAACTGATACAATAATGACGCCTAAACTGCTCAAGCTGTAGAAGAACTTCCACATCCGGTATGGTGGGATTTGTAGTGCCTCAAGATATCAAATTATTAAAAGGGATATTATTAAGGAACAGCACCACTTAAACGTCAGTACTCAATGCAAGAACCCGTTGGATAGTGCCCATATGCCATGAAGCAGGTACATGCTTGTTCAGCAGATAGGCAACATCCCTTAAAATTGGGTACCAAGTGAAAGAACTCTTTGGGTGGTGCTCCTCTGCCATGAAGCAGGTACATGTTTATGGAGCAGATAGGCAACATCCCTTTAAAATGAAGTAACCAGTGCAAGAGCCCACTGGGCATTGCCCATACGCCATGTAGTAGATACATGCTTGTGCAGCAGATAGGCAACATCCCTTAAAATTGGGTACACAATGCAAGAACTCATTGGGTAGTGTCCATATGTCATGAAGAAGTTACATGCTTGTTTAGCAGATAGGCAAAAAAAAAACTAAAATTGGGTGCCCAGTGCAAGAGCCCACTGGGCATTGCCCATACGCCATGTAGTAGGTACATGCTTGTGCAGCAGATAGTCAGCATCCCCTAAAACTTGGTACTCAGTGCAAGAACTCTTTGGGTGGAGCCTCTATGCCATGTAGCAGGAACATGCTTGTGGAGCAGATAGGCATTGTACCTTAAAATTGGGTACCCAGTGCAAGAGCCCACTGGATATTGCCCATATGCCATGTAGTTGGTACATGCTTGTGCAGCACATAGACAGCATCCACCAAAACTGGGTACTAAGTGCAAGAACTCTTTGGGTAGTGTCCATATGCCAAGTAGCAGGTACATGCTTGTGGAACAGATAGGCAACATCCCTTAAAATTGGGTACCCAGTGCAAGAGTCTACTGGGCATTGTCCATGGGCCATGTGGTAGGTACATGTATGTGCAGCAGATAGGCAGAATCCCCTAAAACCGGGTACTCAGTGCCAGAACTCTTTGGGTGGTGCCCCTCTGCCATGAAGCAGGTACATGCTTGTGGAGAAGATAGGCAACAACACCTAAAATTGGGTACCCAGTGCAAAAGCCCACTGGACATTGCCTATCCATATGCCATGTAGTAGGTACATGCTTGTGCAGCAGATATACAGCATCCCCTATAACTGGGTACTCTTTGGGTGGTGCTATGTCATGTAGCAGGTACATGCGTGTGGAGCAGATAGGCATCATACCTTAAAATTGGGTACCCAGTGCAAGAGTCCACTGGGCATTGCCCATATGCAATGTAGAAAGCACATTCTTGTGATGCAGATAGGAAATGCCCTAATTTATAATGTTAACATCCCCCTTATGGGTAGTACTCATATGCCATGTAGTAGGCACATGCTAGTTAGTGCAGTGGATAAACAATTCCCCGCCTCGAAGAGCAATTAATGAGCTGATGGAACATTACCCCTTGCAAAGTGGGTACCAAATGCAAGAGCCTACTGGGTAGTGCCCACGTGCCTTACAGTATGCTAGTTTATTTAGATAGGCAGCACCCCTTTAAACTGGGTACCCAATGCAAGAGCCCACTGGGTAGTGCCCATATGCTATGTAGCAGGCACATGTTTATGGAGAAGATTGGCAATGCTCAGCCTCAAAGAACTATCAAGTAGCTGATGGAACTTCATCCCTTGAAAGTGGATAACTAATGCGAAAGCCCTCTGGGTAGTGCCCATATGCCTTGAAGCAGGTACTGTACATGCTAGGGGAGCAGATAAGCAGTGGCACTTAAACCTAAGTACACAATGCAAAAGCCCACTGGATAGTGTCCATATGCCCATTGGGTACCCACTTTTAATGGGTGATGTTCCACTAGCTCATTGGTAGCTCTGTTAGGCTGGGCATTGCCTATCCGCTCCCCAAACAGGTGCCTTCTACATTCTAGGGGAGCAGATAGGCAATACCAGCTTAACAGAGCTATCAAGGAGCTAATGCGCATCATCCCTTAAAAGTGGGTACCCAATGCAAGAGCCAACTGTGCAGTGTCCATATCCAATGTAGAAGGCCAATGCTTGTGGGAAAGATACAATACCCAGCCTCATGGAGCCCTCTAACATTACCCCTTAAAAATGGGTACCCAATGCAAGAGTGTACTGAGTAGTGCCCATATGCCGTGTATCAAGCATAAGCTAGTTGAGCAGAGATGCAATGCCCAGCCACGGAACCATCAAGGAGCACAGTGATGTAACAACTCCCCCTAGGAATGGGTACCCAATGCAAGAGCCCATATGGCATGTAGTATAGACATTTCCCAGCCCTGTGGAGCTATCAAGGGGCATAGTGATGTAACAGCACCCACCCCTTAAAAGTAGGTAACTAATGCAAGATCCCATATGCCATGTAGCATAGACATTGACAAGCCTCGTGGAACCATTAAGGAGCACTGTGATGAAACAGCCACTCTTAAAAGTGGGTACCCAATGCAAGAACCCATATATCATGTAATATAGACAATGTCAAGCCTCATGGAACCATCAAGGAGAACAGTGATGTAACAGCAAACCTTAAAAGTGGGTACCCAATGCAAGAGCCTACTGAGTAGTGCCCATAAGCCATGTACGCATAAGCTAGTTGAGCAGAGAGGCAATGCCCAGCCTCATGGAACTTTTAAGGAGCACAGTGATGTAACAGCACCCCCTAAGAGTAGGTACCCAATGCAAGAGCCCATATGCCATGTAATTTAGACATCGTCCAGCATTGTGGAGCTACCACTACTGCCTTAAAAGTGGGTACCCAATGCAAAAGCCCGTATATCATGTAATATAGACAAAGTCAAGCCTCATGGAACCATCAAGGAGCACAGTGATGTAACAGCACCCCCTAAGAAGGGGTACCCAATGCAAGAGCCCATTTATCACAGAGTTTAGAAATTACCCAGCCTGGTGGAGCTATCAAGAGGAACAGTGATGTAACAGCACTCCTTAAAAGTGTGTACCCAATGTAAGAGCCCATATGACATATAGTACATATATTGCCCAGCCTCATGGAACTATCAAAGAGCACAATGATATAACAGCACCCCTTAAAAGTGGATACCCAATGCAAGAGCCCATATGCCATGTTTTATAAACAATGTCCAGCCTTGTAGAGCTATTAAGGAGCACAAAGATGTAACAGCACCCCTTAAAAGTGGGTACCCAATGCAAGAGCCCATATGCCATGTTTTATAAACAATGTCCAGCCTTGTAGAGCTATTAAGGAGCACAAAGATGTAACAGCACCCCTTAAAAGTGGGTACCCAATGCAAGAGCCCATTTATCATGTAATATAGACAATGTTAAGCCTCATGGAACCATCAAGGAGCACAGTGATGTAACAGCAGTCCTTAAAAGTGGGTACTCAATGCAAGAGCCCATATGCCATGTAGTATATACATTGCCCAACCTTATGGAACCATCAAGGAGCACAGTGATGTAAAGTACCCCTTAAAAGTAAGGTACCCAATGTAAGAGCCCATATGCCATGTAGTATAGACAATACCCAGGCTCATAAAATCATCAAGCCTGATCCAGCATGGGGGTCACCTACCTCTGAGTCCGGTGATAGCTCCCAGGACCAGCCAGATCCCCCAAGATCCCGAACTCCTCATGCTGCAGGGGGCAGCTGTGCCCGGGGTGCCTCTTCCTTCTTCTGCCCCTTCAGTCTCCCAGGTCAGCACAATCCACGGGGCATGAACCAGACAGATCCACCCTACCGATCCACCGGGATCCCGGTAATCCAACCAAGGCGAGGATCCGTCCGCTGTCCCGGTGCCCCTCCTGCACCAACTCCAGGGAGGATGCGCACTGCAAGCACGTGGAGCCAGGCGGGCACTGCGGGCTCCCTACACCCGATCACCCGCTCCTACTACACCAGGGGTGGGATCTTCTGCAGGGGATGCAACGGGCAGATCGGAGGCAAGGTGGCACCAGGCTGAGAGGAGCTTCCAAAATAAGAGGATTGAGCCAACAAAGGAGGACAATGACCTGCACTGAGGGGGAACCGAGGATGGTATGAAGCAAAGGGGGGCATCCAAGACAAGATCCAGAGAAAGGTGGCACCAGGGTTGCTGCAACCTGCGAGGCGAGATCACAGACACCAGGAGATCAGCTGAGGCAACCAGACTTGCAATCATCTGCAGGACACCCTGGATCACACAATCTCTTCAGGAGGGCACCGGAGATGAAATGCTCTGCAGGAGGATGGTGGGCTCATGGGCAAGAAGGGGGAGATCTTCATTAGGGAGAGATTACAGACACCAGAGGTGGAAGGGTCTGTAGGACACCCAAGATGAGATCATAGGCTGTGTTGGGGGGACACCAGAGATAGGATGGTCTTCAGGACACCTAGGATGATATAATAGGCTGGGTTGGGGGGCCACCAGATGAAGAATGGTCTTCAGGACACCTAGGATGAAAGCAGAGGCTGTATTGGGGAGGCCACCAGAGTAGTAATAGTCTTCAGGACACCCAAGATGAGATTAGAGGTACCAAAAGAAGAATGGTCTTCAGGACACCTAGGATGAGATCAGAGGCTGTGTTTGGGGACCACCACTGGAGCAATGGTCTTCAGGACACCCAGGATGAGATTACAGGTAGCAGATGAACAATTGTCTACAAGACACCCAGGGTGAGCTCATATGCTGTGTTAGGGGCCACCAGAATGAGGTCACAGGCTGTGTTTGGGGTCCACCAAAGGAAGAATAGTCTTCAGGACACCCATGAGGAGATGACAGGCTGTGCTGGGGGCCTCCATGGTAAAAATGGTTCTCAGGGCACCCAGGATGAGATCACAGGCTGTATTGGGGGTCACCAGAGGTGGAATGGTCTTCAGGACACTGAGGATGAGATCGCAGGCTTTGTTGGGGTCACCAGAGGATGAATAGTCTGCAGGACACCCAGAATGCGATCAATGGCTGTGTTAGGGACCACCAGAGGAAATATGGTCTGCAGGACATCCAGGATAAGATCCCAGGTTGTGTTGGGGACCACCAGTGGAAGAATGGTCTGCAGGGCATCCAGGATGAGATCACAGTCTGTGTGTGTGGGGAGGGGGGGCTCCTAGAAGTGGAATGGTCTTAAGGAAACCCAAGGTTAGCTCATAGGCTGTGTTAGGGCCCCCCAGAGAAGGAATAGTCTTCTGAACATCTAGGATGAGCTCACAGGCTGTCTTGGGAAACCACCAGAGGAAAAATAGTCTGCAGGACACTCTGATGAGATCACAGGTACCAAAGGAGCAATGGTCTTCAGGACACCCAGGCTGTGTTAGGGGACACCAGAGGAGGAATAGTATTCTGGACACCCAGGATGAGATGACAGGCTGTGTTGGGGCCACCAGAGGAGGAATAGTATTCTGGACACCTAGGATGAGATCACAGGCTGTGCTGGGGGCCCCAGAGGAGGAAGGGTCTTCTGGACACCCAGGGTGAGATGACAGGCTGTGCTGGGTCCACCAGAGGAAGAATAGTCTTCTGGACTCCTAGGATGAGATGACAGGCTGTGTTGGGGGCCCCAGAGGAAGAATAGTCTTCTGGACTCCTAGGATGAGATGACAGGCTGTGTTGGGGGCCCCAGAGGAAGAATAGTCTCCTGGACTCCTAGGATGAGATGACAGGCTGTGTTGGGGGCCCCAGAGGAGGAATAGTCTTCTGGACAACTAGGATGAGATCACAGGCTGTGTTGGGGGCCCCAGAGGAGGAATAGTCTTCTGGACACCTAGGATGAGATGACAGGCTGTGTTGGGGGCCCCAGAGGAAGAATAGTCTTCTGGACTCCTAGGATGAGATGACAGGCTGTGTTGGGGGCCCCAGAGGAAGAATAGTCTTCTGGACACCTAGGATGAGATGACAGGCTGTGCTGGGGGCCCCAGAGGAGGAAGGGTCTTTAGATCACCCAGGATGGGATCGGGTGTCCCAGATTGAGCAATGGTCTGCAGGACTTCCAGGATGAGATGGCAGGCTGTTGTCTTGGCACCAGAGGATCAATGGTCTGCAGAACACTCAGTAGGAGATCAGAGTGACACCATATACAGGGCTGACACCCCCAGGGGCAGGCAGGACAGCTGTGTACCGGGACAGGAGCTGCACGGAGAAGTCGGCACGCTGCCCCTGTGCTGTCTCGGCACGTGCTCCCCCCCCCCTTTTTTTTTCCTGTCCATTGACAGCAGCACCGTCTCCGAGCAACCCGAGGACGCCGCCCGGTCTACAGACTGCAGCCTGCTGTGTGTTCCGGTGACACCTAGCGGACATTTGGCTAACTGCAGGCTGGTGCACCGGCGGGATGCGGCAGCGGAGCGCTGGGCAATGGGGCGTCTGGATGGGGAGCGCTGCTGCTGTGTGATTGGGACTGCAATATTGTTGGGGTCACTTGGCACGGTGTGTGTGGGGCGGGGGGGGGGGGGGTCTATAAATAAAGAGAGCCTAGGTAAATGTATAGATTTTCTTTGTACAAGAATGGGGGGTGATTAGTGGTGGCCATTCATGATTGATAAATGATCAATTTCTTTTCTGATCTCTTCCAATAAGAATAATCAATCTATAGTCAACGATCTTACCTCACTGATTGCATATTTTCCCACCATGTAATCTCCTAATCTGATGGGTCAAGAGGTGAGATACAAAGCCTTATGATCCTGCCGATCAATAAAAAAAAAATAATAATAATTGATTGTTTTCTGCCCTGGTCGATCATTATCTTAAATCAATTAGAATTTGTGGCCACGCTGATCGACTCGCAAACAGGGGGGCGGCGGATCCAGAGTCTATGTCTCGGGAGGGGCAATAAGGTGTTGCTTGCAGAACTGCACACTATTTTGGGCAATAGCCAGTGAAGGCGCGCGTGCTGATTGGCCAGAGGGGGGAGCAAATCAGCGGGTCAGGCGGAAGCGATGTCTGCTGGCCAGGGCAGCCATCAGAAATTTAAAAAGACAGCTATAAGCCACTGAGTCCTTCGGTGCACCCACTTTTATTTTAACATTCTTAATATGTGAAAATAAACCCAATTCATGAAAGAGATGGCCCCATATATTCAACAAAGAGGCAGCCCAATCCAGCAAAGAGATGGCCCCATATATTCAGCAAAGAGACAGCCCAATCCAGCAAAGAAACATCCCCTCATATTGAGCAAAGAGACATCTCAATCCAGCAAAGAAGTGGCCCCATATATTCAGCAAAGAAACAGCCCAATCCAGCAAAGAAACATCCCCACATATTGAGCAAAGAGACATCTCAATCCAGCAAAGAGGTGTCTCCATATATTCAGCAAAGAGACAGCCCAATCCAGCAAAGAAACATCCCCACATATTGAGCAAAGATACATCTCAATCCAGCAAAGAAATGGCCCCATATATTCAGCAAAGAAACAGCCCAATCCAGCAAAGAAACATCCCCACATATTGAGCAAAGAGACATCTCAATCCAGCAAAGAGGTGTCTCCATATATTCAGCAAAGAGACAGCCCAATCCAGCAAAGAAACATCCCCACATATTGAGCAAAGAGACATCTCAATCCAGCAAAGAGATGGCCCCATATATTCAGCAAAGAGACAGCCCAATCCAGCAAAGAGACATCCCCACATATTGAGCAAAGAGACATCTCAATCCAGCAAAGAAAGAGACCCATATATTTAGCGAAGACACAGCCCCAAATATTCAGCAAAGAGACATCCCCACATATTGAGCAAAGAGACATCTCAATCCAGCAAAGAGAGAGCCCCATATATTCAGCAAAGAGACAGCCCCATATATGC
This sequence comes from Lithobates sylvaticus, assembly GCA_028564925.1. NCBI lineage: Eukaryota > Metazoa > Chordata > Amphibia > Anura > Ranidae > Lithobates > Lithobates sylvaticus. The sequence goes on from CM053027.1 coordinate 26,899,152, forward strand.
AGCGAAGAGACATCCCCACATATTGAGCAAAGAGACATCTCAATCCAGCAAAGAGAGAGCCCCATATATTCAGCAAAGAGACAGCCCCATATATTCAGCAAAGAGACATCCCAATCTAAGAAAGAGTCATTCCAATTTAGGAAAGAGTCATCCCTTTGAGCGATGCGGCTCACTCTGGGGCCACCTTGCTTTAGCAATTGCTAGTTAGTACAGCAGCAACAACTCAGTCTTTTTGGTTGGGGCCCCTCTGGCCCCCAGGGCCCCCTACATGTGTATGGGCTGCCTTCCCCCCCTGTTGGCAGCCCTGCCGCCGGCCACCCGCGATTGCTCCCCACAGAGATAGAACAGCGTTCTGCCGATGTAAACAAGGCAGAGCGCCGTTCTGTCAGAGATGAACAGAGTGATCTTGTGTTCCCTGCTAACCAGGCACACGGATCACTCTGTTCATCTAGTGAATCCATCCCCCACACCGTTAGCAAGCACCCCCCCTAGGGATACAGTTTGCTCGCCCCTGATGTTAACCCCTTCCCAGCCAATGCCATTAGTACAGTGACAGTACATATTTATAGCGCTGATCATTGTATTAGGGTCACTGGTCCCCAAAAAGTGTCAGTTGGGTGTCCGATCTGTCTGCTGCAATGTCGCAGTCCCGCTAAAAATCACTGATTGCTGCCATTACCAGTAAAAATAAATAAATAAAAATGCCATAAATCTATCTCCTGTTTTGTAGACGCTATCACTTTTTTTTTGTTTACAAACAGTTTTTATTCGGTACAAAAGGTGGTACAAAAAGCTTTGTCATATGCCAAAAGAAAATACATTACAGGAAGTTTACACATGAGAAAGAACAAAATATATTTTGTAATTCTTGAGCGATATAGTTTGCTTTAGTGAGTTAATATTATAATATTATAATCTATGAATATTGTAAGTATACAAATCTTATAATGTCCTTCAGACATATATTACTAGTAATATCAAATAATCAATTTACGCTTATTGGGCATTTTTTTTTTACCAAAAACATGTAACAAAATACATATTGGCCTAAACTGATGAATTTTTTTTTTTATATAGCAAAAAGTCGCACTTTTTTGTTCATATCGCAAAAAATAAAAGTCGCAGAGGTGATTAAATACCACCAAAAGAAAGCTCTAATTGTGGGGAAAAAAACATAAATTTTACTTGGGTACAGCATCGCACGGCCGCGCAATTGTCAGTCAGTTAAAGTAACGCAGCGCAGTATCGCAAAAAATGGCCTGTTCATGAAGGGGGGGTAAAACTTTCTGGAGCTGAAGGGGTTAAAGTGGGGTGCCCCTTAAAAAAATAAAAATAAAAGTCAGCAGCTACAAATACTGCAGCTGCTGACTTTTAATAATCGGACACTTTCCTGTCCCAGGGTCCAGCAATGCGGGGGATCGAAGCCCTGCTCGTTCTCTGCTCCGCTCGGCGGCGCTGGCATTCTTACTGTGGGCACCCGGCTGTGACTTCACAGCCGGGCATCCACTGCGCATGCGTGAGCGGCGGCGCGCACCGTGATACGCCGCGCAGTCATCTGGGACCTGTCACGTGTCCCAGATGACTGACTGCGCCGAGGGGAAGTGATGTCACCAGCCCGGGCACTGAAGGAGGGAGACTACGAGGGACCCCCTAGCAACAGGCATTTAGAGGTGAGTAAAAAAAAAATATTTTTTCAATTATTTATTTATTCATTTTTTTTAGGAATTTTAAGATATATATATATATATATTTTTTTTGGTGGAAACACCACTTTAAGATTGATTTATTTTTTTATACATACAGTGATAGCACACATGTATTTTGCGATTTGACACATTCATTCATTCATATTTTGGTGCTCTGGTGGGGGGGGGGGGGCTCCCATGCAGGAGCAATGGAGATGGATCGGATAATTGAGCTGTCCGCAGGCAGTCATTAGATGACTGCGACTTCCTGTGTTCACGCCACTCTGCAGTGTGAAGAAGATGGAGGGAGGAGGTGGGTGGAGCCAACGTTCACTAAGGGGCGGAGTAGGAAGAATGCTGGAACTCTCCTCATCAGCAGTGGCTCTGGCGAGACTCACTGACGCCACTGGTTGCTAGATGCCAGGCGGCCCAGGCTCTAGCAACCAGTGCAGGGAACACAGAGGCCAAGCCAGCGGCACAGCTCCACCCACCTCCTCCTGGTCCAGCCCAATGTAATTAGTACAATAACACAGAGTCTCTCTCTCGGGGGCGCCGCTGATCGGCTCATGTGAAACAGAGAGAGAGACTCTGGAGTCAGGACTTCAGTCAGTATCAGTCAGTGATATTTTTAGGTGGGGGCATTTGCCCCATTGTCCCCCCCCCCTGGATCCGCCCCTGCTCGCACGTTGATCAGATAATAATGTTGCAACATGTATGGTCACCCTAAGGACTCGCTCGCCCTAGCGGTTAGGGGGTGGTAACACCCTGCAGTTGATCCATGGTTTTACCGCCTCCCAACCACTCCCCTTTAGCAGCACAGGCAGCGGCATGGGGTTTTATACACTCTATTGTCAAAAAAGTATTGGGACGCCTGCCTTTACACGCACATGAACTTTAATGGCATCCCAGTCTTAGTCCGTAGGGTTCAATATGGAGTTGGCCTCACCCTTTGCAGCTATAACAGCTTCAACTCTTCTGGGAAGGCCGTCCACAAGGTTTAGGAGTGTGTCTATGGAAATGTTTGACCATTCTTCCAGAAGAGCATTTGTGAGGTCAGGCACTGAAGTTGGACGAGAAGGCCTGGCTGACAGTCTCCACTCTAATTCATCCCAAAGGTGTTCTATCGGGTTGAGGTCAGGACTCTGTGCAGGCCAGTCAAGTTCCTCCACCCCAAGCTCACTCATCCATGTCTTTATGGACCTTGCTTTGTGCACTGGTGGGCAGTCATGTTGGAACAGGAAGGGGCCGTCCCCAAACTGTTCCCACAAAGTTGGGAGCATGAAATTGTCCAAAATTACTTGAAAGAAGCTCCTGATCCTTTTTTGCTGATAAGCTTAGCACGATATTTAAAAGCACATTTTGTCGTGATTGCCATGCAATTCTGTTGCACGACAATCACGTCAGAAACGCAACACATTTGGGGGCGCCCTTAAGATTAAAGTAAAGAAATGTCATCAGCACACCAAGGATTCCTCGAAAGGGTCCAAAGCGTTGTTCCGCGGTCACATGTTAAATATACAGCAACGTTTTGGAGCCACGCAGGGTCCCTTCGTCAGGCAGGTGGCCTTGGTTCACCTGATACCAAAGATGGGGCACTATTCCTCCCACTGATACCAACGATGGGGCACTATTCCTCCCACTGATACCAACGATGGGGCACTATTCCTCCCACTGATACCAACGATGGGGCACTATTCCTCCCACTGATACCAATACCCCCATTACATCAGAGTCTGCACAGGCCCCCCTTACATCAGAGTCCACACAGTTCTCCTTAGATCAGAGTCTGCACAGGCCCCCCTTACATCAGAGTCCACAGAGTCCTCCTTACATCAGAGTCCGCACAGATCCCCCTTACATCAGAGTCTGCAAAGGCCCCCCTTACAACAGAGTCCGCACAGGCTCCCCTTACATTAGAGTCCGCAGAGCCCCCCTTACATCAGATTCCACACAGGCCCCCTTACATCAGAGTCCGCAGAGCCCCCTATTACATCAGAGTCCGCACAAGTCCCCCTTACATCAGAGTCCGCACAGGCCCACCTTACATTAGAGTCTGCAGAGCCCCTCTTACATTAGAGTCCGCAGAGCCCCCCTGACATTAGAGTCCACACATGCCCCCCTTTCATTAGAGTCCGCACAGGCCCCCCTTACATTAGAGTCCGACAGGCCCCCCTTACATCAGAGTCCACACAGAACCCCCTTACATTAGAGTCCGACAGGCCCCCCTTACATCAGAGTCCACACAGAACCCCCTTACATTAGAGTCCGCACAGGCCTCCCTTACATCAGAGACCACACAGACCCCCCTTACATCAGAGTCCACACAAACCACCTTACATCAGAGTCTGCACAGGCCCCTCTTACATCACAGTCCGCACAGGCCCCCCTTAGAGTCTACAGAATTTCCACTTACTGTAAGGGGGAGCTCTATGGACTCTAATGTAAAGGGGAACCCCTTAAATTTGTTTTATACACTGGGAGGCAGGAGAGAGGGTGAGTTTACTCATCCAAGGATGGAGGCTCAGGACAGGCTGTCCTTCACATGTCCCCAGGATGTGTGGGCGGGGCAGACCCAGGAGTAGAGGGGCCGGAGGAGGAGGAGCAGTCCGTCCATCTGAGGCTGAGCTGTGTGTGAGAGAGACACACACAGCTCAGGCCATGCAGCCGCTAACCTCATTCGTAGTTCCGCCGGAGAAGACAAAGGCATGGCCGCATAGCGGTAGGCGAGCGGCGGTCGGGGGCTGTGTTAACCCTGTCCAGGCCGCGGTCGCCGCTTACCTCCGGCTGTGAGGCCTGATCATCAACAGGCCACAGAGCTGGCGGCCCATGCATCGGGTAGTCCGGGCCTGGTGTAGTATATATAATATAGTTCAGAGTATAAAGTGCAGTCAGTGTAGTATATATAATACAGTTCAGAGTATATAGTGCAGTCAGTGTAGTATATATATAATACAGTTTAGAGTATATAGTGCAGTCAGTGTAGTATATATAATACAGTTCAGAGTATATAGTGCAGTCAGTGTAGTATATATATAATACAGTTTAGAGTATATAGTGCACTCAGTGTAGTATATATAATACAGTTCAGAGTATACAGTGCAGTCGGTGTATTATATATAATACAGTTCAGAGTATATAGTGCAGTCAGTGTAGAATATATATAATATAGTTCAGAGTATATAGTGCAGTCAGTGTAGTATATATAATACAGTTCAGAGTATATAGTGCAGTCAGTGTAGTATATATAATATAGTTCAGAGTATATAGTGCAGTCAGTGTAGTATATATAATACAGTTCAGAGTATATAGTGCAGTCAGTGTAGTATATATAATACAGTTCAGAGTATATAGTGCAGTCAGTGTAGTATATATAATACAGTTCAGAGTAGATAGTGCAGCCATTGTATTATATATAATACAGTGGAGAATATATAGTGCAGTCAGTGTCAGTGAGGTATACAGAATATAATACAGTGCAGGGTATATAGTACAGTGCAGAGTATACAATACAGTGTATTGAAGTGGTTAAGGGGAACCCTATGACAGAATTAAGAAATAAAACGATATGGGGCCCCCCCTCAAAATTCATACCAGGCCCGAAGAGGCATGAGGGCATGTGGCCTGGTATGGTTCGGGGAGGGGGGGGATGCTTGCTCGCCCCCCCTATCCTGACCTGCCAGTCTGAATTCTCAGATAAGGGTCCGGTTTGGACTTGGGGAGGGGGGCGCTAATTTGTTTTAAAATTTTGGCGTGGAGTTCCCCTTAAAATCTATACCAGACCCGAAGGGAGAGGAGCTAAGGACAGTAAGGGGGCGCTGTGGCGGAGGAACTGTGGACAGTAATGGGACACTGTGGGGGAGGAGCTGAGGACAGTAACGGCACATTGTGGGGGAGGAGCTGAGGACTATAATGGGACGCTGTGGGGGAGGAGCTGAGGACATTAATGGGACTATGTGGGGGAGGAGCTGAGGACAGTAATGGACACTGTGGGGGAGGAGCTGAGGACATTAATGGGACTATGTGGGGGAGGAGCTGAGGACAGTAATGGACACTGTGGGGGAGGAGCTGAGGACAGTAATGGGGATCTGTGGGGGAGGAGCTGAGGACAGTAATGGGACTATGTGGGGGAGGAGCTGAGGACAGTAATGGACACTGTGGGGGAGGAGCTGAGGACAGTAATGGGGATCTGTGGGGGAGGAGCTGAGGACAGTAATGGGACGCTGTGGGGGAGGAGCTGAGGACAGTAATGGGACACTGTGTGGGAGAAGCTGAGGACAGTAATGAGGCGCTGTGGGGAGGAGCTGAAGACAGTAATGGGACACTGAAGGTGGGGAGCTGAGGACAGTAATGGGGTGCTGTGGGGAGGAGCTGAAGACAATAATGGGGCGCTTTGGGGAGGAGCTGAGGATAGTAATTGAGAGCTGTGGGGAGGAGCTGAAGACAATAATGGAGCGCTGTGGGGAGGAGCTGAGGATAGTAATGGAGCACTGTGGGGAGGAGCTGGGGACAGTAATGGGGTGCTGTGAGGGAGGAGCTGAAGACAATAATAGGGCGCTGTGGGGAGGAGCTGAGGACAGTAATGGAGAGCTGTGGGGAGGAGCTGAAGACAATAATGGGGCGCTGTGGGGAGGAGCTGAGGATAGTAATGGAGCACTGTGGGGAGGAGCTGGGGACAGTAATTGGGTGCTGTGAGGGAGGAGCTGAAGACAGTAATGGGGCGCTGTGGGGAGGAGCTAAAGACAGTAATGGGGCGCTGTGGGAAGGAGCTAAGGAAAGTAATGAAGCACTGTGGGGGAGGAGCTGAGGACAGTAATGGGGCGCTGTGGGGAGGAGCTGAGGACAGTACTGGGGGGACTGAGGACATTAATGGGGAGGGGGATTAATGATAGTTAAGGGAGGACTGAGGACATTAATGTGGGGGGCCTAAAGGACAGTAATGGGGTCACTGAGGACATGAATGGGGTTTATTTCATGAAAACACACTCACAATCATCTCAGGGTAATAAAAGCTCAACAACACCACACTGCGGTACACACTGCAGGTGTGATGACATCATAGGCAGATAACCCCCGACCTATGCGTTTCATCCATGCAAAGGACATCCTTAGCAGACTCCCTGTGAGTTTTATGGTCAGAGGTTTTGCGCACTATTTTTTGTTTATTATAGTATTTTACTATTGCCCATAATAAAATAACATTCGTTCAGGAGAAAAATGAGCCTAAAGAACATTTGTTTTTGCCCCTCGAACACAGAACAAATGTGCATGCAAATTCCCTGGACAAATAGCTTTCTTTTTTTTTTTTTTAATAAATAGACCCCTCAGTGTTCTCGCTCTTGTCGTGGCATTTGGAGGATGGAGGGGAGAGTTTGTTCTGCTGACATTTCACATGAAATGATTATGGTAATTATACAATGCATTCCTGGTGCAGTATTGATGATAAACTCTCCAGAGCTGGATAACAAAGAATGCCAAGTGTACTTTTTATACATTGTAGGCACACAGTGTAATCACTTCATATACAAGGCAGTGATGGTCGGTTTATAGCTGAAAGATGACTTCTTGACCTCCGGAAAATTTACCCCCCCCCTTCATGACCGGGCCATTGCTTTGCGATACAGCATTGCGTTACTTTAACTGACAATTGCGCGGTCGTGCGATGCTGTACCCAAATTAAATTAATTAGGTCACATTTTTTCCCCACAAATAGAGCTTTGTTTTGGTGGTGTTTGATCACCACTGCATTTTTTATTTTTTGCGCTATAAACAAAGAACAAAACGCAAATTTTGAAAAAAAAAATACTTTCTATAAAACAAAAAAAGACTTTCTATAAAACAAAAATAAACAAAAAAAGACTTTCTATAAAACAAAAATAAACAAAAAAATACTTTCTATAAAACAAAAATAAACAAAAAAATACTTTCTATAAAACAAAAAATAACAAAAACAAAAAATAAACAAAAAATAAAATAAAATAAATCAAATTCCTTTATCAGTTTAGGCCAATATGTATTCTGCTACATGTTTTTGGTAATAAAAAAAATCCAAATAACTGTATATTAATTGGTTAACGCGAATGCTATAGCGTCTACAAACTATGGTATATATTTATGGCATTTTTTTTTTATTCTAATAATGATAGCGATCGGCGAATTATATTGGGACTGCGATATTGTGGCGGACAATCAGACACTAACTGCCGCTTTTGGTGCTTTGCGCGAGCCAGTGACACCAATACAGTGATCAGTGCTAAAAATATGCACTGTCACTGGACTAATGACACTGGCTGGGAAGGGGGTTAAACATCTAGTGGCGATCTAGGGGTTAAATGTGTGCCTAGCCAGTTTTTTTGTGACATGTGTGTGCTGCTTTTACTAGGAGAAGTGATGGATTTTATTCCCTGCAAACACAAAATCCACCCCCCGTGAGAACGGTGCTCTGCCTTGTTTACATAGGTTTGTATGATTTATTTTTTATTTTTTTAAATAAGATTTCTTCATTTTTCAAAATTTACAACTTCAAAAAACCTCAGACTGTCTACTTTGCAAAAAGGCCAATTAGGGGGATATTTGTACTGTCCTGGCGTTTTAAGGTTTCAAGAAATGAGACATGCCGTCAGTACATTAGGATTGATCGATTTTCATCTATATACACTGTGTGTGTGTATATATATATATATATATATATATATATATATATATATATATATATATACCGTATTTATCGGCGTATAACACGCACCCCAAGTTTAGGAGGGCATTTTAAGGAAAAAAGTTTTAGGAGAGAAGTTTAGGGGAAAAGAAAACTTACATTTAAGCGCCATTTGCAGCTTGCCCAGCATCATTTGCAGCCTTGCCCAGCGCCATTTGTAGCTTGCCCAGCGTCATTTGTAGCTTGCCCAGTGTCATTTGCAGCTTGCCAGCGTCATTTGCAGCCTTGCCCACGTTTAAATTTCCCGCCGCCAAGACAGACCGCGCAAGCGCCGCCGAAAAAGACCGAAGCGCCGCGGAAAAAGACCGAGCCGACTGTACGGCTCCGCTCGGAGTCCCGCCTCCCTGCTGTTTCGGGAGCAAGCGCAGGGAGGCGGGACTACAAGCCAAGGCGAACAGTTGGCTCGGTCTTTTTCAGCGGGGCTTCTGTCTTTTTTGGCAGCGATTCGGTCTTTTTCGGCGGCGCTACGGTCTTTCTCGGCGGCGCTCGCTATTCTTCAGTGCCGCTCGCTATTTTTGTCATTTTTTTGGGGGGGATCGGCGTATAACACGCACCCACGACTTTCCCCCGAACTTTCCTACAGACTTAATAATATACACTGATTTGGGTTATTTTCACCAAAGAAATGTAGCAGAATACATTTTTACCTAAATGTATGAATAAAAATTATTCATTTGCAAAATTTTATAATACAAAAAAAGAAAAACGTGTGTAGCGCCGGTACTCCTGATGAGTCTTTAAATTTATTTTTTTCCCAAAACTGTAGTTGAGTTTTGGGGTTAATTATTGTAAATTATGCTTTGGCATCAGTTTGGCTGGGCTGTATTGAGGTTCTGCCTGGTCATAGGTGGGTTTGCACCTGTGAGAGGCCTTATGCCGCGTACACACGTTCGGACTTTGTCCGCCGGACCTAGTCGGGCGGATTGTCCGCCGGACCTAGTCCGGCGGGACTTCCCCACAAACGCCCGGACTTCCGAGCGTGTGACTTGCCCACAAACGCCCGGACTTCCGAGCGTGTGACTTGCCCACACACGCCCGGACTTTTCCGGCGGACAATCCGCTGGACAAAGTCCGCGGGACTTTTGAAAATGAACGGACTTGCCCACACACGGAGCAGTCCGTTCATTTCGGCGTGGGGGTCCCCCCCAAATCCATGTCAGACCCTTATCCGAGCACGCAGCCCGGCAGGCCAGGAAAGGGGTGGGGACGAGCGAGCGCCCCCCCCTCCTGAGCCGTACCAGGCCGCGTGCCCTCAACATGGGGGGTGCCCTGGGGAAAGGGGGGCCGTGCGGCCCCCCCACCCCAAAGCACCTTGTCCCCATGTTGATGAGGACAAGGGCCTCTTCCCGACAACCCTGGCCATTGGTTGTCGGGGTCTGCGGGCGGGGGCTTATCGGAATCTGGGAGCCCCCTTTAATAAGGGGGCCCCCAGATACCGGCCCCCCACCCTATGTGAATGAGTATGGGGTACGATGTACCCCTACCCATTCACCTAAGGTGTAAAATGTAAAGTACAAAAACACACACACTTTTGAAAAAATAGTTTATTGCACTGCTCCGGGGGTCTTCTTCTGTCTTGGGGGTCTTCTCGCCGGACTCCTCCGCTCTCTTCTGCTCTTTTACCTAGCTCTTTCACGAGCGGAGGAGGCTGGCTACCTTCTTCGTCGTCGCCGCCGCCGTCGTTTTGGGGGTCTCGATCCGGAGGATGCTGGGACTGTGACATCACAAGGGGGCGGGGTCACCATGTGACATGAGCATGTGACCCTGTCCCCATGTCCCTATATAAGTCCCAGCACAGCGCGGCTCTGGCATTCCGGGCACAGACAGCGACGGGTCAACATCGGAAGAAGAAGAAGAACAAGAAGAAGAACAAGAAGAAGAACAAGAAGAAGAACAAGAACAAGAAGGCGCCGGCGGCGCGGAAGACGACGACCGCCGCAAGAACAGAAGAGACCCCGGAAGACCCCGAAGGCGGATCGAGACCCCAGACGACGACGGCGGCGACGACGAAGAAGGTAGCTGGCCTCCTCCGCTCGTGAAAGAGCTAGGTAAAAGAGCAGAAGAGAGCGGAGGAGTCCGGCGAGAAGACCCCCAAGACGGAAGAAGACCCCCGGAGCAGTGCAATAAACTATTTTTTCAAAAGTGTGTGTGTTTTTGTACTTTACATTTTACACCTTAGGTGAATGGGTAGGGGTACATCGTACCCCATACTCATTCACATAGGGTGGGGGGCCGGTATCTGGGGGCCCCCTTATTAAAGGGGGCTCCCAGATTCCGATAAGCCCCCGTCCGCAGACCCCGACAACCAACGGCCAGGGTTGTCGGGAAGAGGCCCTTGTCCTCATCAACATGGGGACAAGGTGCTTTGGGGTGGGGGGGCCGCACGGCCCCCCTTTCCCCAGGGCACCCCCCATGTTGAGGGCACGCGGCCTGGTACGGCTCAGGAGGGGGGGGGCGCTCGTTCGTCCCCACCCCTTTGCTGGCCGGCCGGGCTGCGTGCTCGGATAAGGGTCTGACATGGATTTGGGGGGAACCCCCACGCCGTTTTTCGGCGTGGGGAGTCCCTTTAAATCCATGCCAGCTTACGGAGCTAGCGCGGCGGCATTTACTGCCTACGCTAGCTACGTACCTGAAGTCACGTGCTAAATGAACGGACTTGCCGACGAGCGGCAAGTCCGTTCATTTAAAAAGTCCGGCGGACTAGCCTACTAACGGCGGGATTGTCCGCCGGACTGCCAAGTCCAGCGGATAGTTTTAAAACAAAACTTAAAACTTAGTCCGCCGGACTTTTGGCGCCAAAAAGTCCGCCGACACCCACACACGAGGGGATTGTCCGCTGGACTTGAGTCCAGAGGATAATCCCGCGGGATTGTCCCTTCGTGTGTACGCGGCCTTAGAACGCAGTCTGGTTGGGCACCAATCTCTTCTCTGAGCCAATCAGTGGGCGCGTTTGTCTCGCTGTGTATTCCGGGAGAGGGTACTTAAGGTGCTGATGTCACGTGGTTCGGGGTTCCGGTCCAGATGTTGTTGCTGACTCTGTGGTCCTGGTCCTCCTGACCAGCCCCCAGAGGCCCTCATGGCCTTGGGTGCGGATCCATCTGTTTCTGAACCTCGGAACTGGCTAGTTCGAGGTGCAGTAACTGGAAGGAGGATTCTAAAGTGTTCCGGTGCCGTCTCGGGTTTGGAGAGGCCCAGCAACTTTACATGCAACCAGGGAGGACTCTTCAGTAAGAGAGCCATGCACGAGGCTGGCTGCTTGGTAAGAGCGTGGAAGCTGAGCTGCCCTGGACATTGATTGAATCCACAATTTCTTACGGTATCGCCGGACCGGCTGAAAGATTCTGGTACAGTAAGAAACGTTCCTACCTTTACCTTCCGGTTACAAAAAAGTTTTTCAACCAAGTCTGTGTGAGAGACTTTGCAAAGCTATAATTACTTGTTGGCTGCTAGATCCAAGCTCAAGGATTTATCCAGCAATTAAAGAATCCAGTTGCGAGTGGCTATTCCCTGGATTATGTACAGAGAGAGACTTTTATTGAAGTCAGCAGTTCCGAGGACCTAAGCTAAACGTTATCCTCAGAGGCTTTATTCTCTAGGCTTTGTGAGGCCTTAGGCGAAACTTACACACGAGGCCCCACTCACGCCCGTAATAGGAAAAAAAATACAAGCACACAGAAAAGAGGGTGAGATAAAGAGGGGGGAGAGAGAGAATCAGTGATTGAGCACAGGCAAATTAGGAGGCCGCGAGGCCCTAGGCGACCGCCTAATTTGCCTAATTAGAGAGCCGCCTCTGTTTATCCTCGTATCCTCTATTCCCAACTTAGAGGCTGAGTTTGTTCAACTGTTTTAAGCAAATACAAATCCTAAAAGGGAATTCAGGTGTCGGTCTCTACAGTTACTTGGTCATCAACCCTGGGTACCCCTAGACAAGAACGACGAGCTACAAGGCGGAGGAGGTAAGTGGGCAGCCCAGAAAAATCCAGCAGCTCTTTTAGGGGTCAGTGCTAAACGTGTTTTTTTTTTTTTTTTTAAATGTTTGGCCTTTTTTTTCTTTTTTTTAGAAAAAAAATTAAATAAAAACCCCAGTGGTAATTAAATACCACTAAAAGAAAGTTCTATTTGTGTGAAAAAAGGATACAAATCTCATATGGGACACAGTGTTGCATGACCGCACAATTGTCATTCAAAATGTGAGAGCGCTGAAAGCTGAAAATGAGCCTGGGCAGAAAGGGGATAAAAGTGCCCAGTATTGAAGTGGTTAAATAGACTGCTTAGTGTATAGCTAAAACCCTTTTCACACTGTTGCGCTGTGCACATGTACAGTAAGGTGTGTTGCATTAACGCTGACTATTTATTTGAATAGGCTGCCTAATGCACCAAAATGTACCTAAAAAGGTGCAGGCAAGGAAGGTGTATTGGGGTGCCATTCAGAATTAGAACAGTGCCCCCCCCCCCTCCCCCCACACACACACCTTCACTCTCTCTCCCTGCCTTGTGTAAAGAATTTTTATTAGAGAGAGATAGTCTGAAAGGAGACAGCTTCTTCTGCGTATTTTCTATAGCAACCCATAATGTTTTGTGACAAAACGGCATTGATGTACTCTGTACTTCACATGTAGATGTAAAATAAAACTTCACATAAAAGTAAAGAAAATTCATATAAAACATCAGAATATTTTTTGATTTACGTTGAAAAAAAAGGTTATTTATTTATTTATTTTTTAAATTTTGATTGATTTACACATAACTAGTTAATGCACAAGGACGGGATTCCCGCAGGATAAGAATACATAATATTCATCAAATATTTATACAAACAAATGGGACTTTAAAAGTACACCAATTCCAATCTTGTAAATCAATCATTTATTATTTCTCTTCCAAAAAAACCCCCCATAAAAACATCTATAAAATATAAAATATAAAATATGCACATTATAAGGCTGGTAAGGTTTGTCATATAAAGAGATATCTTACATATAATTGACCACATTTTTGATGTTTTACATATTCTTTACATATTGATAACATATTTGAACTGCATATATTCGCCGGACTTTAAAGCGATTGGACTTGACCACACACGATCACTCTAAAAGTCCGGCGGTTCACGCGATGACGTACAGCGCGTACGACGGGACTAGAAAAAGGAAGCTCAAGATCCAAAACGACACCCTTTGGGCTCCGTCTGCTAATCTCGTGTTTATCTCGTGTTAGTAGACGTTTGGTTAGAACCGATTCGCGCTTTTCAGACTTCAGCTTAATTCGCTCGTTTTCTGCGGTTCAGTCTGTGCTTATATATATATAATTTCACAAATTAATGATGAAGAAAAACGTTCGTGATGACTCTGCGTGAATATAAGCAGCAAGGCAACCTCATTCTTCAAGCACGATAAAAAAAAAATTGCGCTGTATTAAAAGATCAAAGATTCAGCAGCGTGACGAATGTGCTAGCTTCAATACGAACGCTAGTTTTACCAGACCGAGCGATTCCGTGACATACTTGCTACTGAGCATGCGTCCTTTTTGGTCCGCCGGACCATCATACAGACGGCCGTATTGTCCGCCGGACTGCCGAGTCCAGCGGACAATTTTAAAACAAAACTTAAAACTTAGTCCGCCGGACTTTTGGGAAGAAAAGTCAGTCGGAGCCCCACACACGGTCGGACTGTCCGGCGTACTCTAGTCCGGCGGACAATCCCGCCGGAAAGTCTGCTCGTGTGTACGAGGCATTAGGGCTCTTTCACACAGACGATCCGTATGTCCGTTTTTCATTCCTCCTTTTTCGGATGAAAAATGGACATACATGTATCCCTATGGGATAGTGGGTGTCAGCGGATGAGCATCCGCTGACACCCGATATCGTACGTGTCCGCTATGGTCCGTTTCTGCAGACGGAGGAAAACCCTATTTTTCCATCCGTCTGCAGAGCGGATCAGATGACGACGGACTCTACGCTCCGTCGTCACCCGATCTCCCATAGGGGAGAGCGGCGCTCTGACAGGTCCTTCCCTGCACAGAGTGCAGAGACGGACCTGTCATCTTCCTGCTCAGCGGAGATCGCTCCGGCGATCTCCGCTGAGCAAGCGGATATCCACGGGGTGGATCTGCACGGATCCGCCCCGTGTGAAAGAGCCCTTAATGGTAAAAATTTACATATAAAACTTGTTCAGCAGATGCCGAACTAGACAGCCAAATAGAGGTCACAAGGGGATATTTTTTAGTGCCTTTTCTTAGGCCGGCCATAGACGGTTCAAATCTCGGTCGGTTCCTGGTTCAAACCGTGTATGGGCAGTTTAAATGTACCAAGTTGATCAATCGATCAACTTGGGTACAACCCACCTGGCTGATTTACTTGCTATTATCCCTAGCGTCTTCTACATATAGCCGCTAGCAATAATCACTGTCTTCTTTCCCTGGCAGGAACAGCTTTCCCTGCCCCTCCGTCGGGAGAACACAATGTCTCCGCAGAAGGAATTCCCATGTCAGCAGTGTTAATTTTGATGTCAAATTTTGATTTAGTTTTAGTTATAGTTTTTTGACTAAAATGCCATTTTATTATTATTCGTATTTTAGTCATCTGAATTGTTTTAGTTTTAGTCGTATTTAGTCAACTAAAATCTACAGTACATTTTAGTCCAACTACACAGACACTCTGGACGGTGGTCCGAGGATGCCTGTAATGCTATACATTGCTCGGGATGGTGGTCTAAGGAGACCTGTAATGAATGCACAGTGCTCTGGATGGTGGTCTAAGGAGACCTGTAATGCACACAGTGCTCTGGATGGTGGTCTAAGGAGACCTGTAATGCACACTGCTCTGGATGGTGGTCTAAGGAGACCTGTAATGCTTTGGATGGTGGTCTAAGGAGACCTGTAATGCTATACAGTGCTCTGGATGGTGATCTAAGGAGACCTGTAATGCACAGTGCTTTGTTTGGTGGTCTAAGGAGACCTGTAATGCACAGTGCTCTGGATGGTGGTTTAAGGAGACCTGTAATGCACAGTGCTCTGGTCCTCTGGATGGACGGGACTTGTGGGACTCGGGAGGCCTGTAATGCACAGTGCTCTGGACAGTCTGAGGAGGCATGTAATGCTACACAGTGTTCTGGACGGTGGTTTAAGACCTGTAATGCACAGTGTTCTGGTCCTCTGGACAGTTAGGACTGTCGGGACTCGGGAGGCCTGTAATGCACAGTGCTCTGGACGATAGTCTGTGGAGACCTGTAATGCACAATGCTCTGGGCAGTCTGAGGAGGCCTGTAATGCACAGTGCTCTGGTCCTCTGGGCGGTCGAGACTGTTGGAACTCAGGAGGCCTGTAATGCACACAGTGCTCTGGACGGTTGTCTGAAAGGTCTGTAATGCACACAGTGCTCTGGCTGGTCTGAGAAGACCTCTAATAAACACAGTGCTCTGGTCCTCTGGATGGTCAGGAGTTGTGAAAGTGAGATTTGGATGGTAAGAGGTAAGCAGCTGTGGAAGAGGGCTGAGCTCGGCATCCTGTATGTAGTGCACCCCTGAACTTTGCACTATGTACATAACGCACCCCTGAACTCTGCACTATGTACGTAACGCACCACTCAACTCTGCACTGTGTACATAACACACCCCTGAACTCTGCACTATGTACATAACGCACCCCTGAACTCTGCACTATGTACGTAACACACCCCTGAATTCTGCACTATGTACGTAACGCACAACTGAACTCTGCACAATGTAAGTAACGCACCCTTGAATTGTGCACTATGTATGTATCGCACCCCTGAACTCTGCACTATGTATGTAACGCACCCCTGAACTCTGCACTATGTATGTAACGCACCCCTAAACTCTGCACTGTGTACGTAACTCACCCCTGAACTCTGCACTATGTACATAACGCACCCCTGAACTCTGCACTATGTACGTAACACACCCCTGAATTCTGCACTATGTACGTAACGCACAACTGAATTCTGCACTATGTACGTAACGCACAACTGAACTCTGCACTATGTACGTAACACACCCCTGAATTCTGCACTATGTACGTAACGCACAACTGAACTATGCACTATGTACGTAACGCACCCTTGAATTGTGCAGTATGTATGTATCGCACCCCTGAACTCTGCACTATGTACGTAACGCACACTTGAATTGTGCACTATGTATGTATCGCACCCCTGAACTCTGCACTATGTATGTAACGCACCCCTAAATTCTGCACTATATATGTAACGCACCCCTAAACTCTACACTATGTACATAATGCACCCCTGAACTCTGCACTATGTACGTAACGCACCCCTGAATTCTGCACTATGTATGTAACACACCCCTGAACTCTGCACTATGTACGTAACGCACAACTGAACTCTGCACTATGTACGTAACGCACCCTTGAATTGTGCACTATGTATGTATCGCACCCCTGAACCCTGCACTATGTATGTAACGCACCCCTGAACTCTACACTATGTACATAATGCACCCCTGAACTCTGCACTATGTATGTAACGCACTCCTGAACTCTACACTATGTACGTAACGCACCCCTGAATTCTGCACTATGTACGTAACGCACCCCTGAACTCTGCACTATGTACGTAACGCACAACTGAACTCTGCACTATGTACGTAACGCACCCTTGAATTGTGCACTATGTATGTATCGCACCCCTGAACCCTGCACTATGTATGTAACGCACCCCTGAACTCTACACTATGTACATAATGCACCCCTGAACTCTGCACTATGTATGTAACGCACCCCTGAACTCTACACTATGTACGTAACGCACCCCTGAATTCTGCACTATGTATGTAACACACCCCTGAACTCTGCACTATGTACGTAACGCACCCCTGAATTCTGCACTATGTACGTAACGCACCCCTGAACTCTGCACTATGTACGTAACGCACAACTGAACTCTACACTATGTACATAATGCACCCCTGAACCCTGCACTATGTATGTAACGCACCCCTGAACTCTACACTATGTACATAATGCACCCCTGAACTCTGCACTATGTATGTAACGCACCCCTAAAGTCTGCACTGTGTACATAACACACCCCTGAACTCTGCACTATGTACGTAACGCACAACTGAACTCTGCACTATGTATGTAACACACCCCTGAACTCTGCACTATGTACGTAACGCACAACTGAACTCTGCACTATGTACGTAACGCACCCTTGAATTGTGCACTATGTATGTATCGCACCCCTGAACCCTGCACTATGTATGTAACGCACCCCTGAACTCTACACTATGTACATAATGCACCCCTGAACTCTGCACTATGTATGTAACGCACTCCTGAACTCTACACTATGTACGTAACGCACCCCTGAATTCTGCACTATGTACGTAACGCACCCCTGAACTCTGCACTATGTACGTAACGCACAACTGAACTCTGCACTATGTACGTAACGCACCCTTGAATTGTGCACTATGTATGTATCGCACCCCTGAACCCTGCACTATGTATGTAACGCACCCCTGAACTCTACACTATGTACATAATGCACCCCTGAACTCTGCACTATGTATGTAACGCACCCCTGAACTCTACACTATGTACGTAACGCACCCCTGAATTCTGCACTATGTACGTAACGCACCCCTGAACTCTGCACTATGTACGTAACGCACAACTGAACTCTGCACTATGTACGTAACGCACCCTTGAATTGTGCACTATGTATGTATCGCACCCCTGAACCCTGCACTATGTATGTAACGCACCCCTGAACTCTACACTATGTACATAATGCACCCCTGAACTCTGCACTATGTATGTAACGCACCCCTGAACTCTACACTATGTACGTAACGCACCCCTGAATTCTGCACTATGTATGTAACACACCCCTGAACTCTGCACTATGTACGTAACGCACCCCTGAATTCTGCACTATGTACGTAACGCACCCCTGAACTCTGCACTATGTACGTAACGCACAACTGAACTCTACACTATGTACATAATGCACCCCTGAACCCTGCACTATGTATGTAACGCACCCCTGAACTCTACACTATGTACATAATGCACCCCTGAACTCTGCACTATGTATGTAACGCACCCCTAAAGTCTGCACTGTGTACATAACACACCCCTGAACTCTGCACTATGTACGTAACGCACAACTGAACTCTGCACTATGTATGTAACACACCCCTGAACTCTGCACTATGTACGTAACGCACAACTGAACTCTGCACTATGTACGTAACGCACCCTTGAATTGTGCACTATGTATGTATCGCACCCCTGAACCCTGCACTATGTATGTAACGCACCCCTGAACTCTACACTATGTACATAATGCACCCCTGAACTCTGCACTATGTATGTAACGCACTCCTGAACTCTACACTATGTACGTAACGCACCCCTGAATTCTGCACTATGTACGTAACGCACCCCTGAACTCTGCACTATGTACGTAACGCACAACTGAACTCTGCACTATGTACGTAACGCACCCTTGAATTGTGCACTATGTATGTATCGCACCCCTGAACCCTGCACTATGTATGTAACGCACCCCTGAACTCTACACTATGTACATAATGCACCCCTGAACTCTGCACTATGTATGTAACGCACCCCTGAACTCTACACTATGTACGTAACGCACCCCTGAATTCTGCACTATGTACGTAACGCACCCCTGAACTCTGCACTATGTACGTAACGCACAACTGAACTCTGCACTATGTACGTAACGCACCCTTGAATTGTGCACTATGTATGTATCGCACCCTGAACCCTGCACTATGTATGTAACGCACCCCTGAACTCTACACTATGTACATAATGCACCCCTGAACTCTGCACTATGTATGTAACGCACCCCTGAACTCTACACTATGTACGTAACGCACCCCTGAATTCTGCACTATGTATGTAACACACCCCTGAACTCTGCACTATGTACGTAACGCACCCCTGAATTCTGCACTATGTACGTAACGCACCCCTGAACTCTGCACTATGTACGTAACGCACAACTGAACTCTACACTATGTACATAATGCACCCCTGAACCCTGCACTATGTATGTAACGCACCCCTGAACTCTACACTATGTACATAATGCACCCCTGAACTCTGCACTATGTATGTAACGCACCCCTAAAGTCTGCACTGTGTACATAACACACCCCTGAACTCTGCACTATGTACGTAACGCACAACTGAACTCTGCACTATGTATGTAACACACCCCTGAACTCTGCACTATGTACGTAACGCACAACTGAACTCTGCACTATGTACGTAACGCACCCTTGAATTGTGCACTATGTATGTATCGCACCCCTGAACCCTGCACTATGTATGTAACGCACCCCTGAACTCTACACTATGTACATAATGCACCCCTGAACTCTGCACTATGTATGTAACGCACTCCTGAACTCTACACTATGTACGTAACGCACCCCTGAATTCTGCACTATGTACGTAACGCACCCCTGAACTCTGCACTATGTACGTAACGCACAACTGAACTCTGCACTATGTACGTAACGCACCCTTGAATTGTGCACTATGTATGTATCGCACCCCTGAACCCTGCACTATGTATGTAACGCACCCCTGAACTCTACACTATGTACATAATGCACCCCTGAACTCTGCACTATGTATGTAACGCACCCCTGAACTCTACACTATGTACGTAACGCACCCCTGAATTCTGCACTATGTATGTAACACACCCCTGAACTCTGCACTATGTACGTAACGCACCCCTGAATTCTGCACTATGTACGTAACGCACCCCTGAACTCTGCACTATGTACGTAACGCACAACTGAACTCTACACTATGTACATAATGCACCCCTGAACCCTGCACTATGTATGTAACGCACCCCTGAACTCTACACTATGTACATAATGCACCCCTGAACTCTGCACTATGTATGTAACGCACCCCTAAAGTCTGCACTGTGTACATAACACACCCCTGAACTCTGCACTATGTACATAACGTACCCCTGAACTCTGCACTATGTACCTAACACACCCCTGAATTCTGCACTATGTACGTAACGCACAACTGGACTCTGCACAATGTACGTAACGCACCCTTGAATTGTGCACTATGTATGTATTGCACCCCTCACAGTATTAACTCTGACAGTGCCACCATTTTTGCTTATCATTTTTGCTCAGGCATCTATTTCTACCGCCTCAGTCATGTAAATGCTGGTGTCTGTGCAGTTCTTGGCTGTGTTTACACACGTCTGACACAGATCAGCCCCTGCTGCAGCCTCTTACCTTGGGACTTGCTACAAAGTTACAATGTTGCAGTCTGATTACTGGGGGGGGGGGGGGGGGGGGGGAGAGAGTGAGGAAATGCTTCCTCCTGCCTGCAGCAGACTGATGATGTCATCTAAGCCTAGGCAAAGTCACTGCACTGGAGGTCAGGGATGACTTTTTAATGCTAAAAGCTGGATCTTTTATTTTTATTTATTTTTTATTTATTTTTTGTTGTTGCATATTGTGGCATGTCTGGAATTTATCCATGCAGATCCACTTTAAATCACCATGTACACATAATCGTCTCTCAGGTATGTCAGAACGCATATCTGTCCTCGTCTCCGGATGGGAATGAACTTTGCTGGAGTTGTAGAAGTCTCATCTCCCGTGTAATGACATTACCGTCACCGAGATGAATGCTCATGGCGGATAGCGGCGTGAAATCGGGTTATACCGCCGCCTGTTCGCAGACCGAGACTCCGCATCCCTGAAAGAAACACATAAATATCTCATTTGATTCACCACTCGGCTGATTTTCGGTTATTTTTACCTGAACTTTATGAGATTTGCTGGAAGATACAGACGGATGAGAGGGAGAAAATGGCAATTTGGAGAGAAATATAGAACAAGAAAAAAAAAAATCGAAGAACCAATTTTTTTTTCTTTCTACGGGCGTGTTGTAGATCATAGCGATGGAGCGCGGGGAATTATAGAAGCATTTGGAAGCACGCGGTTAGCTTATTGTCTCATCCAAGAAAGCAAACTGCGTTTTTTTCCCCCCGTGGTGCTAGACTTTTTTTCTCTACGCGTTTCACCCCGGAATAAAAATAAATAAATATTAAAGAATGAAGTTTCCGTTTAAATCATCAAAATACATTCCAGACGCTTAAAGCGGTTCTGCACTCTGTAATTTTTTTTTTTTTTTTAGTACAACGCAAAAGAATTAGGAGATGTAAATTAAGCACTCACGTGTTCCATTTTCCTAACAAACTGCTGCCGGTTTTCGTCACCTAAAAAAAGTTATAATCTTGTTGCTGGGTGCCATATTGCCTGTGGGCATGATGGCCCAGCATGCACCGCCGTTATTGCGCCGATCTCGCGGGTGCGCAGTAATGGCAAAGTGTAGCTCACGTTCGCCGAAATCTCGCGAGATTTCGGCCACATTGGCAGGAGCCCCATAAATCTCGCGAGATTTCGGCCACATTGGCAGGAGCCCCATAAATCTCGCGAGATTTCGGCCACATTGGCAGGAGCCCCATAAATCTTGCGAGATTTCGTCGGATGTCCGCACTGACTCCTGGGATCAATGACACCAGATCCCAGGAGGCAGTGCGGCGTGACGAGGATCGACGCAGAGACCCCGCCCACCGCCGAAGAGACAGAGCAGCAATTACAAGGTAAGTGGGAAAAAAAAAAAAACACTTCATTTAGTACTCTTTGCCTGATTTGGAAGGCAAAGAGATTTACTAAATGAAGTGTGTGCAGAACCGCTTTAAAAACGTGTGCGGAAGGCTTATACACGCGTACACACGGTCGGAATTCTCGTCGGAAAAAGCTCTGATGGTTTTCCCGTCGGAATCCCGACTGAATTTCGCTCAAACTGTCTTGCGTCACACCAAATTCCGACGGTCTGTAACACAGCGGCATAAAACCCTTTCGACAGCACTATAAAAGGGAAGTTTAATGCTTCTGAGCATGCGTCGAATTGTTTCCGAGCATGCGTCGGAATTTTACAAGTCGGAATTGCATACACACGATCGGAAAATCCGGTAGAAAGGTTTTCCGTCGGAAAAATTGAGAACAGGTTCTCAATCCAAAGTCCGTCGGAAATTCCGACAGAAAAAGACCGTTGGGCATACACACGGTCGGAAAATCCGTTGAAAAGCTCCCATCGGACTGTTTCCATCGGAAATTCCGACCGTGTGTACGCCGCATTACACTTAATTTTCCTTAGAAGGCAGCCAGAGAAGAAAAGCCGGTCTCCTGCCTGCAATTATTGATCATGTTGCATCGATCAGCAGCTCTCAGATACTATGGTCGTGAATTGAATCAGATTTTGATTGATCAGATATAATCATTGAAATGGTGTAAACAGAGATGCGATCGAAAAAAAACGTATGATTGTAATCTTGTAACTATCAATGAAAATCCACTTCCCGGGTCCTCTGATAAGGAGGTACAGCCAACCCTCCATATACAGGGCACTATTAGTTTAACAAGGGGGGGCCCAGGCAGACGACATCAGAGGGACGGGGATCGTGGACAGGAGGGACTGATCGATGCAGTGGTTGTGGTGATTTGGAGGGACTGTCTCTGATTTGGAGCAATGTCCCTCTGTCCCTCTTTCCCCCTCATTTGTCCCTCATTTTGGTCTGATCCATATAGATGTATATAAAATGCACTTTTTATCTATCAAAAAGTGTTTTGCAGTGCTTTCATCCAATTTCTAAATTGCTGCATTTGTAAGTTTCAGAGGCCAATATAAAGGAATAGTAGTGGTAAAAAAAAAAAATCACTTGTGGTTTAAACTAATAATATTTTTGGTATAATTCTCCTTTAAGGGAGGTGGCAGGGTGTGTGTCCTATGTGTGTCCTATGTGTGTCCTATGTGTGTCCTATGTGTGTCCTATGTCTACATGCTTTTGCTTATAGGTGTTCCTTGGAGCCATGGGGGATCGGTTCCGGTAATTGCTCCCCTGTGTGCCTCTTTCCCCCAAAGTGTGGCCGGCTTCCCTTTTCAGGATGGAGAGCAGGGTGGGCGGTAAATATGCCTTTTTTCACTCCTTGCTACTGCACTCTGTGCATTATGTACTCCAGATTCCTGCACTCTGTGCATTATGTACTCCAGATTCCTGCACTCTATGCATTATGTACTCCAGATTCCTGCACTCTGTGCATTATGTACTCCAGATTCCTGCACTCTGTGCATTATGTACTCCAGATTCCTGCACTCTGTGCATTATGTACTCCAGATTCCTGCACTCTGTGCATTATATACTCCAGATTCCTGCACTCTGTGCATTATGTACTCCAGATTCCTGCACTCTGTGCATTATGTACTCCAGATTCCTGCACTCTGTGCATTATGTACTCCAGATTCCTGCACTCTGTGCATTATGTACTCCAGATTCCTGCACTCTGTGCATTATGTACTCCAGATTCCTGCACTCTATGCATTATGTACTCCAGATTCCTGCACTCTATGCATTATGTACTCCAGATTCCTGCACTCTGTGCATTATGTACTCCAGATTCCTGCACTCTGTGCATTATGTACTCCAGATTCCTGCACTCTGTGCATTATGTACTCCAGATTCCTGCACTCTGTGCATTATGTACTCCAGATTCCTGCACTCTGTGCATTATGTACTCCAGATTCCTGCACTCTATGCATTATGTACTCCAGATTCCTGCACTCTGTGCATTATGTACTCCAGATTCCTGCACTCTGTGCATTATGTACTCCAGATTCCTGCACTCTGTGCATTATGTACTCCAGATTCCTGCACTCTGTGCATTATGTACTCCAGATTCCTGCACTCTGTGCATTATGTACTCCAGATTCCTGCACTCTATGCATTATGTACTCCAGATTCCTGCACTCTGTGCATTATGTACTCCAGATTCCTGCACTCTGTGCATTATGTACTCCAGATTCCTGCACTCTGTGCATTATGTACTCCAGATTCCTGCACTCTATGCATTATGTACTCCAGATTCCTGCACTCTGTGCATTATGTACTCCAGATTCCTGCACTCTATGCATTATGTACTCCAGATTCCTGCACTCTATGCATTATGTACTCCAGATTCCTGCACTCTGTGCATTATGTACTCCAGATTCCTGCACTCTGTGCATTATGTACTCCATATTCCTGCACTCTGTGCATTATGTACTCCAGATTCCTGCACTCTGTGCATTATGTACTCCAGATTCCTGCACTCTGTGCATTATGTACTCCAGATTCCTGCACTCTATGCATTATGTACTCCAGATTCCTGCACTCTGTGCATTATGTACTCCAGATTCCTGCACTCTATGCATTATGTACTCCAGATTCCTGCACTCTATGCATTATGTACTCCAGATTCCTGCACTCTGTGCATTATGTACTCCAGATTCCTGCACTCTATGCATTATGTACTCCAGATTCCTGCATTCTGTGCATTATGTACTCCAGATTCCTGCACTCTATGCATTATGTACTCCAGATTCCTGCACTCTATGCATTATGTACTCCAGATTCCTGCACTCTGTGCATTACGTACTCCAGATTCCTGCACTCTATACATTATGTACTCCAGATTCCTGCACTCTGTGCATTATGTACTCCAGATTCCTGCACTCTGTGCATTATGTACTCCAGATTCCTGCACTCTATGCATTATGTACTCCAGATTCCTGCACTCTGTGCATTATGTACTCCAGATTCCTGCACTCTATGCATTATGTACTCCAGATTCCTGCACTCTGTGCATTATGTACTCCTGACTTCTGCACGCTGTGCACTATACAGTTGTCACATGTGCACTCTGTGCATTATGCACTCCTGACTTATGCACTCTGTGCACTATGTACTCCTTACTTCTGCACTTTGTGCATTATGTACTCCCGTCTCCTGTACTTTGTGCATTATGTACTCCTGACTCATGCTCTCTGTGCACTATGCAGTTGTCACATGTGCACTCTGTGCATTATGTACTCCTGACTCCTACACTCTGTGCATTATATACTCCAGGTTCCTGCACTCTGTGCATTGTGTACTCCTGCACAATGTGCATTATGTACTCCTGACTCCTGCACACTGTGCATCATGTACTCCAGATTCCTGTACTATGTGCATTATGTACTCCTGACTCCTGCACTTTGAGCATTATGTACTCCTTACTTCTGCACTTTGTGCATTATGCACTCCCGTCTCCTGTACTTTGTGCATTATGTACTCCTGACTCATGCTCTCTGTGCATTATGTACTCTCGACTCCTGCACTCTGTGCATTATGTATTCCAGATTTCTGCACTCTGTAGATTATGTACTCCTAACTCCTGCACTCTGTGCCTTATGTACTCCTGACTCCTGCACTCTGTGCACTATGACACCCGCCCACCCAAGAAGAACTTGGATCACCTGACCTCACTCTATTATATAGGCTCTCCCAACACGCCAAGGGATTCAACAAAATCCCTGCCCATTGGCTAAGATATCCTATATACCCATCACCTGACCTTGAGTTGTCCTTCTCAATCTAATACCTCCAAGTGCCCGGCCACCTGGTGGTAGAAGAGGAAAGTACAACCAGGCCAAACTTAGGGAAAAAAATGGATCCTTAGTAATTAACTACAGTAGCTACTTCTGACAAGGATTTTGGCGAGGAGCTCCCTGAATAAACCCCAGGGTGCTACAAGTCATTCAGTTAGGACCTCATGCGCAGACAAAGAACATGCTGATAGGAGGAGAGAGTGGAGTGACAGACAGATGCACTCATCATTCTTCTGCTTTTCCTTTCACTGTCTGTCTGGTAGACATGCTGGGAGGTTAATTGGCTTCTGTCCAAAATTGGTCCTAGTATATGAATGTGAGTTGGGACCTTGGATTGTGGGCTCCTTGAGGGTAGGGACCGATGTGAGTGTGCGATGTATGTGTGGAGCGCCGCGTGAATTGACGGTGCTATATGGGTACCTTAAATAATTGTAGACACGCACCCCCGCTCATTCAGGTTGAACTGGATGGACTGGTGTCTTTATTCATCCTTACTAACTATGTAACTATGTCTAATCACAGGGTGAGGGCGAGTTTGGGATGACTTGGGCTCAAAGGAAGTGGTGCTAGCCGTCATTCAGTCTGGAGGACAAAATAAGTGCTGCAAAGGACAGCTCTGGATTGAAGGTAAGTATTGTAGCAAAGCCTTTTTTTTTTCTATCCAGTCACAGGCCAGGGGGAGTTACCTGCAGCATAAAAACAACAAGTCCCCAGCCAAATCAGACTGTGCTGTGTGGCAGAGCTGTGCAAATCTCTTGAATGTATGGAGAGAAATACAACACCTGTGGCAGGTAAACCATCTCCCATACAGGGGCGGACTGACAACTCATGGGGCCCCCGGGCAATTGGAGATTATGGGGCCCCCAGGCAATCAGAGATTATGGGGCCACACAGTATACACACACACAGTATACAATCACACAGTATACAATCACACAGTATACACACACACAGTATACAATCACACAGTATACAATCACACAGTATACACACACACAGTATACAATCACACAGTATACAATCACACAGTATACACACACACAGTATACAATCACACAGTATACACACACACAGTATACAATCACACAGTATACAATCACACAGTACACACACACACAGTATACAATCACACAGTATACAATCACACAGTATACACAGACATGTTTCTAGACATGTGCAATTCGTTTCGTTTTTTTTTTTTTTTCGTTATATTCGTTCATTCGTTATCGTACGAATGAACGAACGATTCGTTAAAAATTTTAACAAATCCGCCCTTTGGGAACTCACACAAAAAATATCACTAAGGTGGTACCTTACACCTTCCAGAATATCTTCCTTTGACCCTCGTAACCCCTCCACTTGCTGGAGATGCCACTCTACTGAAGGAAATATGCTTCACATATTCTGGCTATGCCCAGATGTAAGAAAGTACTGGGCGCAAGTATTCCAACTTCTCAACAAAATCGCCAAAATCCCAATCCCCCAGTCACCTGCTCTGGCAATCTTGAACCTGACCATCGATGACCTCCCATACCCCATCAGATATGTCACTACCCACATACTCCTAGCAGCCAGGCTCAACCTCACTAGACATTGGAAATCTTCCTCATCCTTGACACTCTCACAAGTCTTAAATATAGTGGCCCTACACTACAGCTACGAACTTATGACAGCAGCCAGTAATGGTTATTATACCAAGACCAATGCCCACTGGCAACCCTGGATTAACTGGACTTCAAATGCGCCTACAACTGCGACTAGTAATTAAAGACACCCGCATACATCCTGACGATCCACTTCTTGACTGAGCAATACTTAAACCCCCTGGAGAATATACAATACGATACCTATGCTACTAACCCACAGATAACGCTGTCCGCATTATATATGATATACTAGTGACTCCTCTCCTGTGGCACTAATGTTCCCGTTTGGGGTGCCACTTCAGAGGTCAGGTTTCGTTCTATGTTTACCACGTTTTTCTTGTTTATTACCTAAAATATAGGCTATTTACACAGAGTTTGAATACATACTCTTTATGGTTATACTGTATTTCATGTAATTCCTACGTCGCTAATCGACGTACAATGCCAAATTGTACAATGTATGCTTCTTGAAAACAATAAAACTTTTTTGAACTAAAAATTTTAACAAATAACGAATCGTTCGAATCGAACGAATCCGAAAACAACGAAAATCCAAAAAAAACTAATTAGAAACAACAAATCTACGAAAGAAGAAAATCAGAAAAACGAAAACGGGAACAACGAAAATCAAAATGAACGAAAAAATTCGTACACTTGTAACTTTTTTTTTTTTTGTTGAATTGGTAATTTTCCGTGTCCCTTACAATGGCGCTGCGAATGGATTGAACGAAAAAATTCGTACATTCGTAACTTTTTTTTTTTTTTATTCGATTCGTAATTTTCAGTGTCTCTTACAATGGCGCTGCTTAACGTGCTTCGAATGGGTTGAACGAAAAAATTTGTACATTTGTAACTTTTTTTTTCGATTCGGAATTTTCCGTGTCTCTTACAATGTGATAATAGCATACACATTACATAACATTATGAATTATGCTCCGATTACGAATATACCAATGTTACGAAAGTACAAATAAATACAAATGCGTCCGAATTTCGAATAAACGAAAATTAAACTAACGAAAAAACGAATCAACGAAAAAATAACTCTTACGAATGTACGAATCGTTACGAATACGAACACCGACGACTTACGAATTTACGAATCAACGGAAACGAAAAAAACGAAACGAAAATAAACAATTTTTTTCGGAAACGGAAAAAACGAAACGAAAATAAACTCATTTTTTTGTTCTGCACATGTCTACTGACAACTCATGGGGCCCCCAGGCAATCAGAGATTATGGGGCCACACAGTATACCCACACACACTATACAATCACACAGTATACACAGACATGTACACACAGTATACACAGACATGTTTCTATTGGCTGAGAAGGTACTGGAGAGGTGGGGCAGCTATAATCTCTGGATTTTTAGACCAAAAGGATGTCGGTAAGGGACATTTCAGAGACAGATGTAAAAAAAAAAAAAACATACTGTCCCTGGTTTTACTAAGGCTGGAAACCCTGATGGGGCCCCCTAGTGGCCCGGGGGCCCTCGGGCAGTGCCCGAGTGGCTGAATGGTCAGTCCGCCCCTGCTCCCATATAGGCATTGGATGTATTTTTAGTGGTTCTCCTGGAAGCTCAGCTTTAAACGTACGGGTCCTTCAACAGAGGAGACGAGGGAGAGTGACATTGCTCCGCCGACAGATAAAAAAAAAAAGGCGTCCAAAATTCACGGACATTGCCGACGCTAGACCCCGCGAGCGGATTAAAATTCATCCTTTGTGTCCCCTATTGTATTCCGCTCAGGTCACGTCTTATCGAGGCTCTCCAGAGATTTCATGTCAATTTCTCGTGTATTTTCTCCTTCCTCCGCTAACAAGAAAACTCCAGTCCTAATGTATTTTCCTTCTGCTGATACACTCCAGTATTAAATTGCTGCTTCACTGACCACTTCAGAGATATTACCAGGCGACTGCGGCTCAGTTATAAGCTTCATTTAAATGCTAATTCCGGGGACCTTCAAACAGTTAATTAGGACTGATTGTAACTTTCTCTTCAACCCTGTGCTTAAACGACACATTATTAATGCGAGTGTTGTACTGTGACCCCCGGGTGACACCGCCGGGGCAATGAAGTCTTCAGTATATCGGCGCTCCCTTAAAGGAACCCTCCGGTCCAACATGGGGAAGGTAATGGAAATCTGTCCTGAATTACTTCTGAAAATGCCAGCTGCCTGGTTGTCATGCTGATCCGGTGGCTTCAATACTTTCAGAGCAGGGCCGTCTTAATACCATCATGGGCCCCTGGGCAAAGTAACGCACTGGGGATCAGGGGCCCCAATTTACGCACCTACTCTCTAGAATTACCGTATATACTCGAGTATAAGCCGAGTTTTTCAGCACATTTTTTTGTGCTGAAAATGCCCCCCTCGGCTTATACCGGAGTCAATCACTTTTCTGCAGCAGAGAATGTCATTTTCCGACCTGAATTTGGGGCCCCGTATCTCGGGGGCCACTTGGTGCTAGGAACCCCAAATTCTGTGTGCAAACCCAGTGGAACCAACACTACAACATATCCCAGCACTAAGTGACCACCGAGATACGGGGCCCCAAAGTCGGTTCGGAAAATGTCAAGCACTTTTCTGCAGCAGAGAATGACATTTTCCGACCTGAATTTGGGGCCCTGTATCTCGGGGGCCACTTGGTGCTAGGAACCCCAAATTTGGTGTGCCAACCCAGTGGAACCAACACTACAACATATCCTAACACTAAGCGACCACCGAGATACGGGGCCCCAAAGTCAGTTCTGAAAATGTCATTCTCTGCTGCAGAAAAGTGCTTGACATTTTCCAAGCCGACTTTGGGGCCCCTCGGTATCTCGTGGCCACTTGGTGATAGGAACCCCATCTTTGGATATGTTGTAGTCAGGGGCGGACTGACAACTCATGAGGCCCCCGGGCAATAGGAGATTATGCGGCCCCCAGACAATCCGAGATTATGGGGCCACACAGTATACACACACACACAGTATACAATCACACAGTATACAATCACACAGTATACACATACATGTACACACAGTATACACAGACATGTTTCTATTGGCTGAGAATGTACTTTAGAGGTGGAGCAGCTATAATCTCTGGATTTTTAGACCAAAATGATGTCGGTAAGGGACATTTCAGAAACAGATGGAAAAAAAACACAGATTTTTACATACTGTCCCTGGTTTTACTGAGGCTGGCAACCCTGATGGGGCCCCCTAGTGGACCGGGGCCCCCGGGCAGTGCCTGAGTGGCCGAATGGTCAGTCCGCCCCTGGTTGTAGTGCTAGTTCCACTGAGTTTGCACACCAAATTCCTAGGGGTTCCTAGCACCAAGTGGCCCCAAGATACAAGGCCCCAAGCTCGGTCAACTGTGTCCATCTGCAGCAATGTCATTTCAGGACCCTTTGGGTCCAGAGACCCCAAATCTTGACTGCAGATAGGGGGGCATCTAGGAACCCTTAACTACCAAGTTTGAAGTTTGGGGTACCTATGGCTGCAAATGGGCACAGTGAGGCTGCAAATGGGCATTGTTGACCCTCTTTTCCACTTACAGTAGCTGCGCATTTCTCACCCTAGGCTTATACTCGAGTCAATACATTTTCCCATTTTTTTGTGGTAAAATTATGTGCCTCGGCTTATATTCGAGTCGGCCTATACTCGAGTATATATACGGTAGTTGATAGAATTAAACATGTATTTATTAGTACTTTCAATAAAATCGATTTTAAACAATATAAAAAGCATTCGATAAATCGAAGACTAATCAACACAAAGGGCACAGCACTGGGGTGGAGGCAGAAGGGCACAGTACAGGGGGGTCAGGAGGGCACAATACTGGGATCAGGAAGGCTTCCAGAATGCTGCTCAGGAAATGGCCATCCTGGGACAGTTTAGTAAAAAGCTTGACTGGTCTTGCAAATCTGGGACAGTTGGTATGTATTATGTAATGCAAGACTATCATGGGGGCCCCTATGCCTCTGGGGCCTCTGGGCAGTGCCCAGGGGTGCCCATGCATTAAGGCAGCCCTGTCTCAGAGTCGTTGACTTGGAACAAGGTTCTGACTTCAAAGGCTCCATGCTTGTTCCAACCTCTAGGGCAAAAAATATTCCCACTCTTTTCCTACCTCCCATTCACCATTACAAAAAAAAGCCCTCTTTTTTTACCTACACTATATCGCCAAAAGTATTGGGACCATACAGTCTAATGGCATGTACACACAAGCGTTTTTTCCATCGGAATAAACTCTGAAGGTTTCTCTGACGGAATTTCGCTCAAGCTGTCTTGCATACACACGGTCACACCAAAGTCCGACCATCAAGAACGCGGTGACGTACAACACGTGAGACGGGACTAGAAAAAGGAAGTTCAATAGCCAGTAGCCAATGGCTTCCGTCTCGTACTTGCTTCAGAGCATGCGTCGGTTTTTTTTGGTACGTTGGAACAGCATACAGACGAGCGGTTTTCCCGATAGGAATTGGTTCCGTCAGAAAAATGTTGAACATGTTCTCTTTCTAGGTCCGTCAGAATTTTCGATGTAAAAAGTCAGATGGGGCACACACATGGTCGGAATATACGATGAAAAGCTCCTGTCTGACTTTTTCTGTCGGAAATTCCGCTCGTGTGTACACGGCATTAGGAGGCATGTCAATGCATTTGAAACAGAACAGAGGGACATGTGATGGCAGGGTCAGAGATATATACTATATTGCCAAAAGTATTGGGACGCCTGCCTTTACAAGCACATGGCATCCCAGTCTTAGTCCGTAGGGTTGAATATTGAGTTGGCCCACCCTCTGCAGCTATAACAGCTTCAACTCTTCTGGGAAGGCCGTCCACAAGGTTTAGGAGTGTGTCTATGGGAATGTTTCACCATTCTTCCAGAAGCGCATTTGTGAGGTCAGGCACTGATGTTGAACGAGAAGGCCTGGCTCGCAGTCTCCACTCCCATTCATCCCAAAGGTGTTCTATGGGGTTGAGTTCAAAGCTTGGGATATTTTTTTATAACCTAACCCTGCATTACACTTCTCCACAACTGTATCCCTGGCTTGTCTGGTGTGTTCATTGGCCTTTATGATGCTGTTTGTTCACAAAGGTTCTCTAACAAACCTCTGAAGGCTTCATGGAACAACTGTATTTATACTGAAATTAAATTATACACAGGTGGACTCTATTTACTAATTAGGTGACTTCTGAAGGCAATTGGTTCCACTAGATTTTAGTTAGGGGTACCAGAGTAAAGGGGGCTGAATACAAATGCACACCCCAATACCACCGGAGTGTATCCTGGGTAGTATGTAGATGAGCGGGGAGCAGAGTGTATCCTGGGTAGTATGTAGATGAGAGGGGAGCGGAGTGTATCCTGGGTAGTATGTAGATGAGAGGGGAGCGGAGTGTATCCTGGGTAGTATGTAGATGAGAGGGGTGCGGAGTGTATCCTGGGTAGTATGTAGATGAGAGGGGTGCGGAGTGTATACTGGGTAGTATGTAGATGAGAGGGGAGCGGAGTGTATCCTGGGTAGTATGTAGATGAGAGGGGTGCGGAGTGTATCCTGGGTAGTATGTAGATGAGAGGGGAGCGGAGTGTATCCTGGGTAGTATGTAGATGAGAGGGGTGCTGAGTGTATTGTAGGTAGTATGTAGATGAGAGGGGTGCGGAGTGTATCCTGGGTAGTATGTAGATGAGAGGGGTGCTGAGTGTATTGTAGGTAGTATGTAGATGAGAGGGGTGCGGAGTGTATCCTGGGTAGTATGTAGATGAGAGGGGTGCTGAGTGTATTGTAGGTAGTATGTAGATGAGAGGGGTGCGGAGTGTATCCTGGGTAGTATGTAGATGAGAGGGGTGCTGAGTGTATTGTAGGTAGTATGTAGATGAGAGGGGTGCGGAGTGTATCCTGGGTAGTATGTAGATGAGAGGGGTGCGGAGTGTATCCTGGGTAGTATGTAGATGAGAGGGGTACGGAGTGTATCCTGGGTAGTATGTAGATGAGAGGGGTGCTGAGTGTATTGTAGGTAGTATGTAGATGAGAGGGGTGCGGAGTGTATCCTGGGTAGTATGTAGATGAGAGGGGTACTGAGTGTATGGTGGGTAGTATGCAGATGAGAGGGGTGCTAAGTGTATAATTTCACATATTAATTTGTAAAAAAAAATATCATTTTCGTTCAACTGCCACTTTGTGTTGGTCTATCACATAAAATCTCAATAAAATACATTTAGGTTTTTGTTGGTTGTAACATGTAACATATATATATATATACTGTATTTTGTTATTATTTTTAGCTTCAGAATACAGTAGAACCTTGAATCGCGAGAAACGCGGTTTGCGAGTGTTGTCTCGCAAAACGAGCACGATTCAGACCAAAGCGATGTGCAGTACCGCTTTTGGCCTGAGGTGGGGGGGCGCCGGAGCCGAACATCGCCGATCAGTACCGATCAGTGCCGTTCTTAAATGCACGGAAAGGCCCGAGGACAGCTCAAATCTTGGGAACAAAGTCTTTCCGAGGTTTGCCGAGGTCAGCCGAGGTGTCCTCGGGCCTTTTCAGACGTTTCTGAGGCTCTCCGGCGCCCTCCGACTCTGGCCACATGCGGTATTGCATGCCATTGAAGTCAATGCAGAACAAATTATTTTAGTTTCCATTCCTTCAATTGGGAAACACGCTTTGATATGCGAGTACTTTGGATTACGAGCATTCTCCTGGAACGGATTATGCTCGTAATCCGAGGTTCCACTGTATAGCAGGGGGACAGCAATCAGATGATGTCTTCTCAGATGAAATGCGTCGGATCGAGCCGACTGTTCCCATTGCGTTACTAATCCTGATATACAAGCGCTTGTTGTTCTACTCAAATGTGAGTTTTTCTATTTACTATTTTAATAAATTTCCTGTTAAGTGGATTCACACTGTGTGGGATTTTTATTTCATTTATGGCCATACATCTGTGAATCCATATGCTGCGGACCCTATTTCTGAAGCTCTGCTCTTGTGATCTGTGTCCCCTGGAGGAAAGTGGAATCACTGACTTCTGGTGTCTGAGCATCATCAAACGCTGACGTTTCCAATTATTGGTGCGTTGTCACCACAAAGCTCCGAAGACTCATTTGGCATATGCCTTATTGAGTCCATATGTTCCGGTAAGCCTCAGTTTTATCGCTGGTGGTTCCTGGTATATATATATTTTTTTTGTATTTTCTTTTTCTTTTCTTTTTTTTTAAATGATATATATATATATATATATATATATATATATATATATATATATATATATATATATATCAATATTTAAGCCTCAGTTTTATCGCTAGTGGTTCCTCTCATCATTTTTTCATGCACTATTATGTTTACATTCGGAGGTTGATATCTATTCATCGTGATCAATATTTCAATAATATATATATATATATATATATATATATATTTTTTTTGTATTTTCTTTTTATTTTCTTTTTTTTAAATTTATATATATATATATATATATATATATATATATATATATATATATATATATATATATATATATATATATATATATATATATATATATATATATATATCAATATTTAAATTATATATAATTATTTTTTTTTTTTTGTATTTTCTTTTTATTTTTTTTTATTTATTTATTTTTTTTTGTATTTTTTTTCACAAACTTTTTTTTAATTATGGTTTTGGACTATATTTTTATGTTTTTAATCACTTTTCTCAGTGTGGACTTTAATGTTGACAACTTGGCACTTTATATGTATTTATGTTTTTACCCATCTAAACACATTTTGCGCTGCACCTTTTTATACATTTTCTACTATTTACAATTGTCATTTGTGGTGCTGGCAGCTGTTTTGTATTTCACTGACAGCGCGGTATTGACCAAATATTTTTATAGCAGGGGGACTCGCTGTCTCATCCCCGGAGGAATGCCGTTGGGGGAATAGATAATCTGCCGAGCTGGATTGCAGAAGTCTCTTTTATTTTTCCCTGACATAAATCCAGCACCAGTAGAGTCTCCACTTTCTCCTCTGGCAATAATGTGCACACTGGGATTATAGACACGCAATGCCCATTACAGTGACAAGGTCCTATAATATGATCGTATGTCAGTTGTAGTGCGCCGTTGTGTTTCACCGCATTCCTTGCTCCGTTTTCGGTAGATTGAGACTTGCATGGTTCTCCGAGCTGTAACGCTGTCCCTGGTCCTGAAAAAGCTTCCAGTCTCAGTTATTGCATCTTATGTATTACTAATGAAAAGATCAAAATGTTATCATTTGCTGCAATTAATAATACGGTACAATATAAAGTATATAGATTTTTATAGTATAGTTTTCTGGAGGATTCTACCTCTAGTTCCAGAAAAAAGCTGAACAGAACATCCCACCACCAGCACACACATTGGTATTTTCCCTGTATCCCATCCCCAGCACATATTGGTATTTTCCCTTATTTCCCGTATCCTGTATCCTGCCCCCCAGCACACACATTGGCCTCCCTCTACATCACACCCCAAGTACAAACATTGGTCTATCTTCTGTATTCCACCCCCCGCACACACATTGGTCTCTCCCTTGTATACTGCCCTTTATATACACATTGGTCTTTCCTGGGATTCCCCCCCCCCCCCCGCCAGTGCACGCATTAGCCTCTCCCCTGTATCCCAATGCCAGCACTATCCCAAAGCCATTGGTCTTTCCCTTGTCCCCCATCTACAGCAAACAAATTAGACTCTTCCTTGTATTTTGCTCCCAGCTCACGCATTGATTTTCCCCTGTATCCCACCACCAGCACACACGTTGGTTTTCCCTGTATCCCACCACCAGCACACACGTTGGTTTTCCCTGTATCCCACCACCAGCACACATGTTGGTTTTCCCCTGTATCCCACCACCAGCACACACGTTGGTTTTCCCTGTATCCCACCACCAGCACACACGTTGGTTTTCCCTGTATCCCACCACCAGCACACACGTTGGTTTTACCCTGTATCCCACCACCAGCACACACATTGGTTTTCCCCTGTATCCCACCACCAGCACACACATTGGTTTTCCCCTGTATCCCACCACCAGCACACACGTTGGTTTTCCCCTGTATCCAAACACCAGCACACACATTGATTTTCCCCTGTATACTACCACCAGCACACACATTGATTTTCCCCTGTATCCCACCACCAGCACACACGTTGGTTTCCCCCTGTATCCCACCACCAGCTCACACATTGATTTCCCCCTGTATCCCACCACCAGCACACACATTGGTTTTCTCCTGTATCCCACCACCAGCACACACATTGGTTTCTTTAGTGTATCCTCCCCCAGATTATACATGGGTCTCTTCAACATATCCTCCCCCCACTAGCACACACAGTGGTCTCTCCCTGTATTCCACCACAATACACACATTAGTCTTTCCCTTTTATCCTTCTCCCAGCACTCAGCTTTTTTTTTTCTCTTGTATCCCACCCCGGCATACAATTTGGTCTCTCCATTGTATCCTACCCCCAGTACAAATATCAGTCTTTCCCCTGCATCCCTTCTCCCTGCACACACATTGGTCTCTCCCCTATATCCTACCCAAGCATACAAATTGGTATATTCCCTATATCCCACTCCCAGCACACACATTAGTCTCTCTCCCTTATGTCTTGCCCCCTGAACACACATTGGTCTCTCCGCTATATCCCAGCCCTAGAGCACACATTGGTCCCTTCTCTGTAGCCCACCTCCAGCACACACCATTGGTCTCTGCCCTGTATTCTGCCCCTATTACATTCATTGGACTTCCCCTGTATCCCACCCCCAGCACACATATTAGTCTCTCCCCTGTATCTATCAGGAACTAAAGTACTCACCGAGGCCAAGATGCCGAGAGCGGTTGCCCTTGCGACTCAGCGCCCACCGCCCCTGAAGATGGTACAGGGGACAGTTGGCACCAAGAGGCACAAGCCACCTGTTGGAGGGTGGCTAGGCGTGGATCCAGGTATAGTTGGGATATACTGGAAGACTAGCGGAGGCTCCAACACTGAAGGGTAAACAGGCAGCAGGCTGAGGATCAAACACAAGATTAATCAGGCACAAGCAGAAGGTCAACACAGATGGGCCAGTCCAGATAGAATGGTCAAGTGTAAGCAAGAGATCAAGGCAGGCTGAGGGTCACGTACTGCATAAGCAGGAGTGGAAGTCCGGTATGCTAGCCGAGGGTCAAACACAGGAGAGAGGCGGTAATCCGGGTAAACAAGCCAAGGGTCAAGGTTGGAGAAGGTAACGAGGTCAAGACAATCCGGGTCGGCAACGGGTAGGCAAGTAGATACAGCAGGCACAGGTACAAGGAACGAGGGAACAGCTGAGAGACGAACCAGCGTCTGTTTGGGTGCAGAGACCTGTCTTATATAGGCCGGCTGAGAGGTCACATGGGCCGTGCGCTAGTGCGCATGCGCGCGCGCCGCTCAGCTGGGCCGCGAGCGCGCGTGCGCCGCCATAGTGTGCCTCTGTCTCCTACTGTGCGCCGCAGCGCCGGATCTGTGCGCCTGCGCACTGAGGTGCGCGGCAGACCAGGTCCCTGATAGTGCCCCCCCCTGAGGGGCGGACTCCGGACGCCCAAGCTATCCATTAGCTCGGAGTGTTCCTGCTGAAAAATTTTAATTAGCCTTGGTGCATGGAAGTTTCCCGATGGCTCCCAGGAATTATCCTCCGATGGGTACCCCTTCCATTTCACTAGATACTGTAGCTGACGACCCACCTTCCTGCACCCTAGAAGTGATTCCACCTCGAATTCTTCCATACCATCGATTGTGACAGGTGGTGGCGGAGGTTCCTCTCTGTTTGGGAAGGGACTTGGAACCAAAGGTCTCAGTAAAGATGCATGGAAAACAGGATGTATTTTATACGTTTTTGGTAGCGAAAGCTCAAAGGCCACAGGATTCACTGCCTTTTTGACCTCAAATGGCCCAATAAATTTGGGGCCCAGTTTCCGTGAGGGGCAAGAGAGCCTGAGATGAGCCGTCGACAACCACACTTTTTCTCCAATTTTGAAATGGGGGTTCTCCCTCCTTCCTCTGTTGTGATATCTTTCGTACCCTTCTTGAGCCTGTTGCATGGTCTCCTGGAGTTTTCGGAAGTTGGTTTGAATGGCCTCTAGGCGCTCTTGTACCGCAGGAACTGGTGATTCAGGAAACGAGTTTGGAAGAAATGATGGGTGGAAGCCACAGTTTGCCCAGAAAGGAGTTTGGTTGGTAGCTGAGTGGGAAGAATTGTTGTATGCGAACTCCGCGTATGCCAGCAAGGAGGACCAATCATCTTGAGCAGA
Source organism: Lithobates sylvaticus (assembly GCA_028564925.1). Lineage (NCBI taxonomy): Eukaryota > Metazoa > Chordata > Amphibia > Anura > Ranidae > Lithobates > Lithobates sylvaticus. Next base: position 26,938,022 of record CM053027.1, read on the forward strand.
GGAGCAGAAGCAACGTAAATATTGCTCGAGCGTTTGGTTGGTACGCTCTGTTTGGCCATTGCTCTGTGGGTGATAGGCTGAAGAAAGACAGATCTTGATTCCTAAGGTTTTGCAGAGTGCCTTCCAAAACTTTGAGGTGAATTGGGAACCTCTGTCAGAGACAATGCTCCTGGGAACCCCATGAAGCCTGACGACCTCTTTGGTAAAGATGTTGGCAGTCTCGAGAGCAGAGGGAGTACCAACCATGGGCAAGAAGTGGGCCATTTTGGACAGTCGATCAACCACTACCAGTATGGTGGAAAAGCCTTCTGAGGGGGGTAGTTCCACAATAAAATCCATTGAAATGTCTGCCCATGGACGTTCCGGGATGGGTAATGGCCTCAATAACCCTCAGGGCTTGGTTTTTTGACCCTTGTTTCGTTGGCACGGGACACAGGAAGAGATGTAAGTACGGCAGTCCTGCCTCCAGCCTGGCCACCAGAAGGTGCGAGAGATGAGTTCGGCCGTCTTCCGGTTCATGGAGGTCATGGAGAGTCTTCAAGACCAAAGGTCTTACTTCTAGGGGTACAAAAATTTTATTCCGAGACCAGAATAGGTCTTCACGTTTCTCTAGAGTAGACACAATGGGGTCCTGGCAATGAGCTGAGGCAGTGAGGAGGGAGGTAGACAGATCTGCTGGAGTAAGAAGCAGAAAATTTTGGGGAGCCAAAATGGTACTTGGTTCCGACACTTGAGAAGATTCTGGAGAGATTCGGGAGAGGGCATCTGCTTTGCCATTCTTTGACCCCGGCCGATAGGAAATATGAAAGGTAAATCTAGAAAAAAAAAGTGCCCAGCGAGCTTGACGAGGCCTCAACCGTTTGGCGGTACGTAAATATTCGAGGTTCTTATGATCAGTAAAAATAGTAATTGGATGAGTTGCCCCCTCCAGAAGGTACCTCCATTCTTCCAAAGCGGCCTTAATGGCTAATAACTCACGATCACCGACATCATAATTTCTTTCGGCTGGGCTCAATTTCCGGGAGGCAAAGGCCACTGGGTGAAGGAGGGCTTTTGGCCCGTGGCGTTGTGACAGGATGGCACCTGTGGCAGATTCCGAGGCGTCAACCTCTAGTACAAAGGGAAGTAGAGGATCCGGGTGTCGTAGAATGGGAGCAGAGGTGAAGAGGGTCTTTAGTTTGGTGAAGGCATCCTGGGCTTCCTGGGACCATTGGAAACGGCCATGTTGTTGGGTTAGGCGGGTGATGGGAGCAACGATAGAAGAGAACCGGATGATGAACCTCCGATAAAAATTAGCAAACCCAATGAAACGTTGGACGGCCTTTTTGTCCTTGGGAGCTGACCATTCTATTACTGCCTTGACCTTTTGGGGATCCATTGCAGTGCCTTCGGTAGAGATGATGAACCCCAAGAACTGTACAGAAGTTTTCTCAAATTCACATTTTTCGGCCTTAAGAAATAGTTGATGGGCTCTAAGGATGGCAAGTACTCTCCTAACGTGTCTCCGATGCATTTCCAAGGTGGCTGAAAAAATAAGGATATCGTCCAGGTATACGACCAAGAAGTCGTCCAGGTGCTCCCTAAAGATGTCATTCACCAGATGTTGGAAGGTAGCTGGAGCATTACACAGGCCAAAAGGCATCACCAAATATTCATAATGGCCAAACCTGGACCTGAAGGCTGTTTTCCACTCATCACCTGCGCGGATCCTGACAAGATTATAAGCGCCCCTTAAATCAAGCTTGGAAAAAACTTTGGCCGATCGGAAACGTTGGAGGAGCTCAGGAATTAGAGGTAGTGGGTACCGGTTCTTCACCGTGATTTTATTAAGCTCCCTATAGTCGATGCAAGGTCGGAGTGACCCATCTTTTTTTCCTACAAAAAAGATGCCAGCCCCAGCCGGGGAGGTAGAGGGCCGAATGAAGCCCTTTTCAAGGTTTTCGTCAATGTAGGTTTTCAACGATTTTAATTCAGTTTCAGATAACGGGAATATGCGCCCGAAAGGAATCTCGGAGCCAGACAAAAGCTCAATGGGGCAGTCATAAGCCCGGTGAGGTGGTAGATGGTCGGCCTTCTTTTTATCAAACACATCCTTGAAGTCTTGATAGGCAGGCGGAATGTGCTGGAGGTTTTCTGGTGCCGAGATGACTGCCAGATGACAGCTCGGAGCCGGGGAGATGCAATGTTGATGACAGTAGGGAGAAGAGAAGGAGACCTCCTTCCGGTCCCAATGGATCTGGGGATCATGGGCCTGTAACCAGGGGAGTCCCAGGATGATGGGAAACATCGGGGAGGAAATCAAATCAAAACGTAGCAGTTCCTGGTGGCCGGAGTCTGTAGTGGTGAGGATAGGCGGGGTCTCCTGGACTACTGGTCCTGAGTGTGGAAGGGACCCGTCAGCCAAGTGGACCAGTAAGGGTCTTTCTTTATTTAGACAAGGGATATGCCATTCGTTGGCGATGGAAATGTCCAGAAAACAACTGCAGGCGCCCGAATCAATTACGGCCGGGAGCCGAATCTTCTTTCCCGCCAGCTGTAGGGAGACAGAAAGAGTCACATAAGCCTGGACAAGGTTAATGGTTTGACAGTTGATAGTGGTTTGAGATGGCAACTTACTGGGCCGGATGGGACAGTTCAGTAGGTAGTGCCCGGAACCCCCGCAGTAGAGGCACAGGTTAGACCTGCGTCTGCGTTGTCTCTCTTCCTGAGAAAGCCGAGGGCGAACTAGGCCAAGTTGCATGGGCTCCCCCTCCGGAGCCGGCGTACCTGGAGAAAAGGAGGAGGCAGGGTATGTAGGCGGTGCCCTAGTGGGTACCCATACTGGTCGGGGATTCTGTAGGCGCTCGGAACGCCGTTCCCGCATGCGTCGGTCCAGCTTGGTGGCCAGTTGGATTAACTCCTCCAGGGTTGTGGGGGTCTCCACCCGAGCTAACTCATCCTTCAGGGTTTCGTTCAGCCCCAGCCGATATTGATAACGGAGGGCTGCCTCGTTCCAGGTAGTGTCGGCCGACCATTTGCGAAACTCTGCCGTGTAGTCCTCCACTAGCCTTTTGCCCTGGGAGAGAGTATATAGTGTGGCTTCGGCAGTGGCAGAACGCTGAGGGTCATCATAGAGTTGGCCCATTGCTTCAAAGAAAGAGTCCACAGTGTTTAGCAGGGGATTCCTCTGCTCCATGAGACCGTGGGCCCAGGTCTGGGGTTCCTCTGATAGCAGTGACATGACAAATCCCACTTTTACAATCTCTGAAGAGAAGGTTCGGGGCTGTAAGGCAAGGTACAGGGTGCAGGCATTCTTGAAAGACCTGAACTTCCTGCGATCGCCTGAAAATCGCTCAGGTACTGGGACCTTGGGTTCGGGTACAGCCATCATCATGGCAGGTGGAGCTTGGGCCTGCGGTGCAGAACTTCCACTGGCTGGTCCAGGAGCTGGGCTTGACGGAAGAGAGGCTGTTGCCAACTGTTGGAGACGGCTGTCCACTTGTACATAGCCTTCTTGCAGTTTTTGTACAGCTTCCATGAGGGCAGATACCTGTTGGCATAGCTTCTCCAGAGGAGATCCCGCTCTGTTGGCCTCTGTCATGGCTGGTTCGTACTATCAGGAACTAAAGTACTCACCGAGGCCAAGATGCCGAGAGCGGTTGCCCTTGCGACTCAGCGCCCACCGCCCCTGAAGATGGTACAGGGGACAGTTGGCACCAAGAGGCACAAGCCACCTGTTGGAGGGTGGCTAGGCGTGGATCCAGGTATAGTTGGGATATACTGGAAGACTAGCGGAGGCTCCAACACTGAAGGGTAAACAGGCAGCAGGCTGAGGATCAAACACAAGATTAATCAGGCACAAGCAGAAGGTCAACACAGATAGGCCAGTCCAGATAGAATGGTCAAGTGTAAGCAAGAGATCAAGGCAGGCTGAGGGTCAAGTACTGCATAAGCAGGAGTGGAAGTCCGGTATGCTAGCCGAGGGTCAAACACAGGAGAGAGGCGGTAATCCGGGTAAACAAGCCAAGGGTCAAGGTTGGAGAAGGTAACGAGGTCAAGACAATCCGGGTCGGCAACGGGTAGGCAAGTAGATACAGCAGGCACAGGTACAAGGAACGAGGGAACAGCTGAGAGACGAACCAGCGTCTGTTTGGGTGCAGAGACCTGTCTTATATAGGCCGGCTGAGAGGTCACATGGGCCGTGCGCTAGTGCGCATGCGCGCGCGCCGCTCAGCTGGGCCGCGAGCGCGCGTGCGCCGCCATAGTGTGCCTCTGTCTCCTACTGTGCGCCGCAGCGCCGGATCTGTGCGCCTGCGCACTGAGGTGCGCGGCGGACCAGGTCCCTGATAGTATCTCACCCCCAACACCCACATTAGTCTCTCCCCTATGTTCTGCCCACAGCACGCACATTGTTTTTTCCCTTGTACTTTACCTACGGCATACATATTAGTATTTCCTGTGTATCTTATCCCCTGCACACACATTAGTTTCTCCCCAGTACCTCAGTATTCCACCACCAGCTCATATTAGTCTCTTCTTAGTCTTCTACCCCCAGCACACACATTGGACCCTCCCCAGTATCCCACCACCAGCACACATTAGTTTCTCCCTTGTATCCAACCCCCAGCACACACATTGCTCTGTTCCCTGTATCCCACCTCCGGCACATACATTAGTCTCTCCCCAGTATCCCACCACCAGCACACATTTGTCTCTCCCTGGTCTTCTACCTCCAGCACACACATGGCCTCTGCCCTGCACCCCACCCATAACAAACCCATTGGCCACTCCCCCCTATCCCACCCCTAACACACACATCAACCTTTTCCATGTATCCCACTCCCAGCACATACATTCGTCTCTCTCCTATGACCTGCCCCCAGCATGCACATTGTTCTTTTCCTTGTACTCTACCTACAGCACACATATTAGTCTCTACCATGTGTCCTACCCCCAGTACACACACATTAGTCCCCCCCCCCCCCAATATTCCATCACCAGCACGCATTAGTCTCTTCCCAGTATCCCACCACCAGCACACATTATTTTACCCCCTATATCCCACCCTCAGCACACACATTGGTCTCTCCCCAGTATTCCACCCCCAGCACACACATTGGTCTCTCCACAGTATCCCACCCCCTACACACACATTTGTCTCTCTCCAGTATCCCACCACCAGCACACATTCGTCTCTCGCTGGTCTTCTACCACCAACACACACATTCATCTATCCCTGGTCTTCTACCCCCAGCACACACGTTGGTCTCTGCCCTGTATCCCACCCCCAGGAAACACATTGGTTTCTCCCCTGTATCTCACCACCAGCACACACATTGGTTTCTCCCCAGTATCCCACCACCAGCACACACATTGGTTTCTCCCCTATATCCCACCACCAGCACTCACATTGGTTTTTCCCCTGTATCCCATCGCTCACACACACATTGGTCTTTCCGATGTATACCACCCCCAGCACACACATTGGTCTTTCCCCTGTATCCCACCCCTAACACACCCATTGGCCTCTCACCTTTATCCCACCCCCAGCACACACATTGGCCTTTCCCATGTATCACTCCCCCCAGCACACACACATTAGTCTCTCCCCTACGTCCTGCCCCCATCATGCACATTGTTCTTTCCCTTGTACTTTACCTACAGCACACATATTAGTCTCTCCCTTGTATCCTACCCCCAGTACACACACACTATACTCTCCCCAGTATCCCACCGCCAGCGCACATTAGTATCAACCTAGTCTTCTACCCCCAGCGCACACATTGTGCATTGTATCAGTACCAGTGACTCTATTCTCCTGCCTCTTGAAGAACTAATAACACACTGGAATCTCCACAATTGAATCTTCCAGGTGTGTTGAACACCTGTGTTCTCCTCTGTGCACTGTTCCACCCACCAACCCCTATGTCACTTTAGTGTCCCCAGACCTCCAGGGAAAGCAATGCTCAGTACATCATTTTCATCATTTTTTTCTATATTATTTTTTTTGAAAAGTGGAGTTTTCCTTTAAGTATAGGATGGAACCTCAGCAGCGATCACCTTTTCATTCTACTTCCTAAAGCAGCTGTATCATTTATATTTGAAGCCATAGAATACCTAATGATCCCGTCCCCTACCTGCCTCCTGAAGGGGATATTTCCAGTCCCTGCCAGCAAAAGACACAATGGTGAAAGCGATAATAATAGCCAGGTCAGCGTTTTCCGGCACACATCGCCAGGATGCTGCCCAGGTAGTTTTTGATGTCCTGTATAAGTAAAATGTAAATTTTTGCTGACAATCTCGATTTGAAAAATTTCATTTATTCTCCAGGTTTTCCAAGTGATAGAGATGTATATTAATGCGTCAGATGAGCCATCATTTTATGTTATGTCCGTTGACGTAACTTTGTTCAGAGCTCAGACCTTTACACCCTCCCTTGTAAATTATTATTACATAACTATAAAAAAGAAAACCTGTATTGAAGAACCACAGAGGCTGATATATTGCTGACCTCTACCTAAAATAACTGTCATGATGATCTACAGGTTCCATCGCCCTCTGAGTCACTGAACAAAATATGCAGATCAAGGTGGATCATTTTTTTTTTTTAAATCCCCTTTCTCTATCCAGCAAAAATTATTTTAAGTAATATTCACGAAATCTAAAATAATAAAATATTAATAATGGGCAGAAAGTAGGAGAGACGCCCTTGATGCTCCCTTGGAGGTTCACACTGATGCGATACGGGAACCGGCGAGATTCCAGCGCCGTTCCCACATCGCATCCTCCTGCAGGCAGTTCACACCGCTGCGGGTGTCATTACATATGTTCTGGGTGATGTGCAGTGTTATGCCGCGTACACACGGTCGGAATTTCCGATGGAAACAGTCCGATGGGAGCTTTTCATCGGATTTTCCGACCGTGTGTATGCCCATCGCAGTGGCGGCTGGTGCTCAACATTTTTGGGGGGGGTGCAAACAAACAGCCTCACTGTGCCATCAAACACTGCCACTGTGCCCCAAACGCTGCCACTGTGCCCCTTAAACGCTGCCACTGTGCCCATTAAATGCTGCCACTGTGCCCATTAAACACTGCCACTGTGCCCATTAAACGCTGCCACTGTGCCCATCTAACGCTGCCACTGTGCCCCAAGTGCTGCCATTGTGCCTCAAATGCTGCCACTGTGCTCCAAACACTGCCACTGTGCCCCAAGTGCTGCCACTGTGCCCATCTAACGCTGCCATTGTGCCTCAAATGCTGCCACTGTGCCCATTAAATGCTGCCACTGTGCCCCAAGTGCTGCCACTGTGCCCATCTAACGCTGCCACCGTGCCCCAAGTGCTGTCACTGTGCCCATTAAATGCTGCCAATGTGCCCTCTGCCCGCCATCTACCGGTACTTACCTTGTCTCGGTGTGCAGCTGGTGATGGCGTCAGGCGGCGAGCAGTGTCTCCTCATCGACCCGACATCTTCTCCCGCGCTCCTACTGTCTTCTGCAATGATTGGACGCCTAGGCGTCCAATCACAGCGCCTGTGACTTCAGCCAATCAGGTGACCGGTAACACAGACCCGACAACCTGATTGGCTGAGAGGCGGGTCTGTGTTAGGGAATCGATGTAGTCGCTTCTCTAACACAATACAGAGTAAACAGCGAACGCACAGCATTGCACCCGCTGTTTACACTTATGGAAGCCTATTAGAGCACACCGCTCTAATCAGAACGCCTATTAGAGCTGACAGCTCTAATAGGGCGCTTCCAAAAAAAACTCCCCCCCTGTAATTCAGATGCCCGGCGCCCGACAAGGGGCCGAACACCTGAATAGGGGGCGGCAGCGGTGACAATAGATAGATTCATGCAATGCATGAATCTATCTATTGGTGATAGAGCGGTGCAGGAGAGAGGGGGCGGTGCTCCTGCGCCCTCTATGCACGCACCGCCGCTGGCCCATCGGTCTTTTTCTGTCCGAATTTCCGACGGACTTTGGATTGAGAACCTGTTCTTAATTTTTCCGATGGAAAACCTTTCTATCGGATTTTCTGATCGTGTGTGTGCAATTCCGACACGCAAAGTTCCGACACATGCTCGGAAACAATTCGATGCATGCTCGGAAGCATTAAACTTCCCTTTTATAGTGCTGTCGAACGTGTTGTATGCCGCTGTGTTACTGATCGTCGGAATTTGGTGTGACCGTGTGTAGGCAAGACAGTTTGAGCGAAATTCCGTCGGAATTCCGACGGGAAAACCATCAGAGCTTTTTCCGATGAGAATTCCAATGTCTTTCTTCTTGTCACTTTTCCATAAAGGTCAGATTTGTGGAGAACACGACTAATAGTTGTCCTGTGGACAGATTCTCCCCCCTGAGCTGTGGATCTCTGCAGCTCCTCCAGAGTTCCCATGGGCCTCTTGGATTTTTCTTTGATTAATGCTCTCCTTGCCCGGCCAGTCAGTTTAGGTGGACGGCCATGTCTTGGTAGGTTTGCAGTCAGTGGCGGTGCGTGCATAGAGGGCGCAGGAGCGCCGCCCCCTCTCTCCTGCACCGCTCTGTCACCAATAGATAGATTCATGCATTGCATGAATCTATCTATTGTCGCCGCTGCTGCCCCCTATTAATTTGTCTGGCCCCTTGTCGGGCACGGAGCATCAGAATTACGGCGGCGGGGTTTCTTTGGAAGCACCTGATTAGAGCTGACAGCTCTAATAGGCGTCCTGATTAGAGCCGTGTGCTCTAATAGGCTTCCAAAAGTGTTAACAGCGGGCGCAATGCTGTGCGTTCGCTGTTTACCCAGTGTTGTGTTAGAGAAGTGAATACATCGCTTCCCTAACACTGACCCTCCTTTCAGCCAATCAGGTTGCCGGGTCTGTTACCTGTCACCTGATTGGCTGAGATCACAGGCGCTGTGATTGGATGCCTAGGTGTGGACTACAAGGACAGCACCACGCCAACTCCAAATTTTAAACAGGCCTGTTTTTATCCATCTAAATGTGAGTGTTTTTAAACTGTTTTCTTAACATTAAAAACGTTTCTCAACGGTATTACGCTATGTAAGTTCTTCCTTTCAAATGTGACTACACAACATGCTTGAAAACGCGGACCTCTGACGCTCACCTTCCCCCATCCGATACTTACCCTCCTGCTACCTATCAACCAACATGGTACCTGAGAAAAGTTCTGGAGCCATCATGAGGAGCTGAGAGTTGCCAGTGCCCAAACGTTTAAGCTTTTGCGACTTGTGAGGCATAAGCCTTTCTCAAGTCCAATTTATCCGGTAAGCCTCATTCCAATAGGCCTGAGAGCCATCAGACAAGCCGTCACCATCACACCGAATTAAGTCACCTATTGCCACGAGTGTCATTTCACTTGACCACCAACTAAATTGCTACGGACTTCACCTCTATACACTTTATGTATAGATTTCACCGAGCACCTTCGAGTTTATAGATATTGAGTTTTTATTCCTTTTACCTTTCACAATATTTTCTCACGATATAAAAGTATCTTTTGATTTTATCTTCACCGATTTTAAACCACAAGTATTTTTTATATACACTCATGTTTTATTGAAAACAGTCTACAAATTTTATGTGATTTATATATAAGGTTTTGCACTGTATATTTATACATACTTTTGGCATCAAGCCAAAAATATTTTTTCCTTACAATCCCAAACTCATTAATAACATCTTTCTTGCAAAAGCACCATCTTGGTTATAAGCGCTGCATTAATACACATACAAATCTCTTACCACCGATAGTCTTTCGGCAATGCTAGCAGCTTCAGTCATTTAAAATCTATATACAGCGCAGTATCCACTTCCTTCCTTTCTATCACCTGTCACCTGATTGGCTGAGATCACAGGCGCTGTGATTGGATGCCTAGGTGTCCAATCTTTGCAGAAGACAAGAGGAGGAGCGCAGGAGAAGACATCGGGTTGGGATGAAATTGGGGACACTGAACACCGCTCGCCGCCTGCCGCCATCACCCGCTGCACACTAGAGACAAGGTAAGTGCCGGGCAGATGGCGGGCGGGGGGCACATTGGCAGCACTTGGGGCACATTGGCAGGCAGCACTTGGGGCACATTGGCAGCACTTGGGGCACATTGGCAGCACCTGGGCACATTGGCAGCACATTGGCAGCACTTGGGGCACATTGGCAGCACTTGGGTCACAGTGGCAGCACTTGGGTCACAGTGGCAGCATTTAATGGGCACAGTGGCAGCACTTGGGGCACATTGGCAGCACTTGGGGCACAGTGGCAGCACTTGGGTCACAGTGGCAGCATTTAATGGGCACAGTGGCAGCACTTGGGGCACAGTGGCAGCATTTAATGGGCACAGTGGCAGCACTTGGGGCACATTGGCAGCACTTGGGGCACAGTGGCAGCATTTAATGGGCACAGTGGCAGCACTTGGGGCACATTGGCAGCACTTGGGGCACAGTGGCAGCACTTAATGGGCATAGTGGCAGCATTTGGGGCACAGTGACAGCGTTTGATGGTACAGTGAGGCTGCAATTGATGGGGATTTTTTTTTTCAGTTTGTTTGCGCTCCCCCAAAAATTCTGAGCACCAGCCGCCACTGTTTGCAGTTGTCCGATATTCTTTCCATTTTCGGATGATGGATTGAACAGAGCTCCGTGAGATGTTCAAAGCTTGGGATATTTTTTTAGAACCTAACCCTGCTTTATAGTTATCCACAACTTTATCCCTGACCTGTCTGGCGTGTTCTTTGGCCTTCATGATGCTGTTTGTTTGATGCTGTTTGTTCACAAAGGTTCTCTAACAAACCTCTGAGGGCTTCACGGAACAGCTGTATTTTTACTGAGATTACATTACACACAGGTGGACCCTATTTACTAATTAGGTGGCTTCTGAAGGCAATTGGTTCCACTAGATTTTAGTTAGGGGTATCAGAGTAAAGGGGGCGCTATACAAATGTACCCCCCACACTTTTCACATATTTATTTGTAAAAAATGTAATTTAAAATATCATAATTTTCTTTCAACTTCACAATTATGTGCCACTTTGTGTTGGTCTATCACATAAAATCCCAATAAAATACATTTAGTTTTTTTTTTGGTTGTAACATGGCAAAATGTGAAAATTTCAATGGATAAGAATACTTATTCAAGGCACTGTAACACGCATGTTACCACTTCGCAAAGATGTTAATGGGCCCCTAGTGTTTCATGCTAACAAACATCAATGCCTTCTCACCTACACTATATTACCAAAAGTATTGGCATCCCAGTCTTAGTCCGTAGGGGTCAAATATTGAGTTGGCCCACCCTTTGCAGCTATAACAGCTTCAACTCTTCTGGGAAGGCCGTCCACAAGGTTTAGGAGTGTCTATGGGAATGTTTGACCATTCTTCCGGAAGCGCATTTGTGAGGTCAGGCACTGATGTTGGACAAGAAGGCCTGGCTCGCAGCCTTTGCCAATGCTAATTCATCCCAAAGGTGTTCTATCGGGTTGGGGTCAGGACTCAACTCGCTCATCCATGTCTTTATGGACCTTGCTTTGTGCACTGGTCCAAATCATTTGGTGAAGGGGGGGTTATGGTGTGGGGTTGTTTTTCAGGGGTTGGGCTTGGCCTTTAGTTCCAGTAGAAGGGAACTCTTAAGGCGTCAGCATACCAAGACATTTTGGAAAATGTCATGCTCCCAAATTCAACTTTGTGGGAACAGTTTGGGGATGGCCCCTTCTTGTTCCAACATGACTGCCCACCAGTGCACAAAGCAAGGTCCATAAAGACATGGATGAGTGTGTTTGGGGTGGAGGACCTTGACTGGCCTGACCTCAACCTGATAGAAAACCTTTGGGATGAATTAGAGCGAAGACTGCGAACCAGGCCTTCTCGTCCACATCAGTGTCGGATCTCACAAATGCTCTTCTGGAAGAATGGTCAAACATCCCCATAGACACACTCCTAAACCTTGTGGACAGCCTTCCCAGAAGAGTTGAAGCTGTTATAGCTGCAAAGGGTGGGCCAACTCAATATTGAACCCTACGGACTAATGCCCCGTACACACGGTCGGATATTCCGATGGAAAAAATCCGAGCGGATTATGTTGTCGGAAAATCCGATCATGTGTGGGCTCTAGCAGGCTTTTTCCGTTGGACGAAAAAAATTTGAGAGCAGGATCTCAAATTTTCTGCCAGCAAAATCCGATCTGACTTTTTCCGATCGTGTGTCGAGAATTCCGACGGACAAAGTGCCACGCATTCTCAGATCACATTACATGACCAAAGCTATTGGCTACTAGCCTATACGTAGTTCTGTCGTACGCAACGAACGTCACCACGTTCGGAACGATCGGATTTTCCGACAACTTTGTCCGACCGTGTGTATGCAACACCAGTGTCGGACAAAATCCGTCGGAAAAATTTCCGCCAGATTTTGTTGTCGGAATTTCCGACCGTGTGTACGGAGGCTAATGTGGCGTACACACGGTCGGAAATTCCGATGGAAACAGTCCGATGGGAGCTGTTCCTCGGATTTTCCGACCGTGTGTATGGTCAACGGTCTTTTTCTGTCGGAATTTCCGACGGACTTTGAATTGAGAACCTGTTCTCAATTTTTCCGACGGAAAACCTTTCTATCGGATTTTCCGATCGTGTGTAGGCAATTCCGACACGCAAAATTCCGACGCATGCTCGTAAACAATTCGACGCATGCTCGGAAGCATTAAACTTCCCTTTTATAGTGCTGTTGAACGTGTTTTATGCCGCTGTGTTATTGACCGTCGGAATTTGGTGTGATCGTGTGTAGGCAACACAGCTTGAGCGGAATTCCTTCGGAATTCCGTTGGAAAAACCGTCAGAGTTTTTTCTGACGAGAATTCCGATCGTGTGTACGCGGCATAAGACTGGGATGGCCATTAAAATTCATGTGCGTGTAAAGGCAGGCGTCCCAATACTTTTGGTAATATAGTGTATATGCACTATATAACACATCCTGATTTGAGGGACGCCGTCAATAGCGCTCTTAGAAGTTAAAGCGATTGCTCCATCTCCCATGTGCCGGAACGCCTTTCCATGGGATCTCCTTGGCGGGGCGGACTGCTTGTATCTGGCCCAGCGCCGCAGCTGCTAGACTGTGATAACGAGCCGTTCTCGGCCCCCGTTTGATGTTCAGCTATCAGTACAACTCAAAGCTCAAGGTAGCCCTGCCAAGCATCCTGCGATGTATGGCTTATAGATTGTTCTCTTCCATCTGGAATTATCCTCTATTATCTAGAAATCTGGAAAAACAAAGCAACTTCTATGGAGGGTAGAGGAACCCAGGTACAAAGTCACCTGTCCCCGTCTTGGCTTCATACTAGGAAGGTTGGTTAGTGGTAAGTTCCGCACAGCTGTGTAAAGCTTCAAAGGATGTGGACAGATTCCAGATGTTCCCAAATCCTCTCCTGAGCCGGTCCTTGGCCATCACACAACTCTCTCGCTCCATCAAAAACTTGGACAGACTTTAAACAGAGCGTTTATGGTGGAAAATGTAACAAATTATTAATGGTCGAGAAGCAACGCGGTGTAATCCTATTTAGCTGCCGTCCCAATAAAAAGATTTGGGTGCAATTTAGCCAGAATGAGGGTGACATTTTTATTTGAATCGGCGAGCGGAAATGTTAAAGCCTAATGCCGCGTACACACGATCGGACTATCGGGCGTACTTAGTCTGGAGGATTGCTAGTCCCGTCGCCTGGTGTGTATTTAACCACCTGAGTTCAAGGCCAATTCTGACATTTCTCTCCTACATGTAAAATTCCAAATTTTTTTGCTCGAAAATTACATAGAACCCCCAAACATTATATATATGTTTTTTTTAGCAAAGACCCTAAAGAATACAATGGCGGTCGTTGCAACTTTTTATCTCGCACGGTATTTGCGCAGCAATTTTTTGAACGCGTTTTTTTCATGCTTTAAAAAAAAAAAAACAGTAAAGTTAGCCCAAATTTTTTGCATAATGTGAAAGATGAAGATACGCCGAGTAAATAGATACCCACATGTCACGCTTCAAAATTGCACGCGCTTGTGGAATGGCGCCAAACTTTGGTATTTAAAAATCCCCATAGTCGACGCTTTAAAATTTTTTGCTGGTTACATATTTTGAGTTACAGAGGAGGTCTAGGGCTAGAATTATTGCTCTCGCTCTAACGTTCGCGGCGATACCTCACATGTGTGGTTTGAACACCGTTTTCATATGTGGGCGGGACTTATGTATGCGTTCGCTTCTGCGTACGATCCTCGCGGGGACAGGGCGCTTTAAATTTTTTTTTTTTTTTTTATTGTTAATTTTTTTTATTGTTAAATATATATATATATTTGATTACTTTTATTCCTATTACAAGGAATGTAAACATCTCTTGTGATAGGCATATGACACGATCGGACCTATTTACAGTGAGATATGGGGGTCAATAAGACCCCACATCTCACCTCTAGGCTGGGAAGCCTAAAATCAAAAAAAAAAAAAAAAAAAGATTACCGCTTCCCAGCCGCGGTGCCGCCGTTTTTTGAATGCAGTGGCCGGGCGTGACGTCATAACATCGCGCCCGGCCTCCGAACGATCATAGAGACTCCGGCGACCATCTGGTCCGCCGCAAATCTCTATGATCATCATTCGGGGGCCAGCGGGTCCTGTGTCCGAATCACCGATGAAAGCGGTGAGTCGGTAGAAGCACCGGAGGGCAGCGGGAGGGGGGGCGTCCCCTCCCGCCGCCCGTAAAGAACGATCAAGCGGCGGAACAGCTGATATGATCGTTCTTATGGTGCAGGGAATCGCCGGCTGATAACGGCAATATCTGAATGATGTCTATAGCTACAGGCATCATTCAGATATAACCCAGAGAAGTAGAAGTAAAAGACGTATGACATATGAGGTATACTGGGACTCAGGTGGTTAAAGGGGAACCCCTACGCCGAAAAAACAGCGTGGGGTCCCCCCCCAAAGTCCATAGCAGACCCTTATCCGAGCACGCAGCCCGGCTGGTCAGGAAAGGGGGTGGGGACGAGCGAGCGCCCCCCACCCCAAAGCACCTTGTCCCATGTTGATGAGAACAAGGGCCTCTTCCCGACAACCCTGGCCATTGGTTGTCGGGGTCTGCGGGCGGGGGGGCTTATCAGAATCCGGGAGCCCCCTTTAATAAGGGGGCCCCCAGATCCCGGCCCCCCACCCTATGTGAATGAGTATGGGGTACATGGTACCCCTACCCATTCACCTAAGGGAAAAAGTATAAAAAAAAACACAACACAGGTTTTTAAAGTGCTTTATTAGACAGCTCCGAGGGTCTTCTTCTGACTTCGGGGGTCTTCTTCCGACTTCAGTGGTCTTGTCCAGCTCTCCTGTATCTTCTTCCGGGCCTCCGCTATCTTCTTGCAGCTCTTTTACTAGCGTTGGCCCGGTCTTCTGGTTTGTCGGTTCGTCGTTGGCCGGGGACTGTGACATCATAAGGGGCGGGTCACCATGTGACATCAGCTGATGGCCCCGCCCCTTGTCTCTATATAAGTGGCCGCGCAACACGTCCCGGCCATTACAAGCGGAGAGAGCGTCGTGTCAACATTGGGAGAAGAAGGAAGAAGAAGATGCAGAAGGCGGTGGCGGCGGCGACAACAGCGACGAACCAGAAGACCAGGCCAATGCTAGTAAAAGAGCTGCAAGAAGATAGCGGAGGCCTGGCAGAAGATACCGGAGAGCGGGACAAGACCCCCAAAGTCAGAAGAAGACCCCAGGAGCTGTCTAATAAAGTACTCTGTGCGTGGGGCAAGTCCGTTAATTTCAAAAGTCCCGCGGACTAGAACACAGACGGCCGGATTGTCCACCGGACTGCCGAGTCCGGCGGATAATTTTGAGTCAAAACTTCTTTCTAAGTCCACCGGACTTTTGGGAAGAAAAAGTCCGCCGGAGCCCACACACCGGCGGAATGTCCGGCGGACTCTGGTCTGCCGAACCAAGTCCGCCGGATAGTCCGATCGTGTGTACACGGTATAACTTAAATCTGAACTCCAGACAGGAATAAAAATACGTATTAATGCAGCTCTGTAATCATTAATTCATCATTTATACAAGCAAGTACCTGAATTTGATATGGTATCAGCCTCTTACAATTTACAATGTACAGTCTATACAGCAGAGCTCATAAAGGGGATGGAGAAGCCACACAAGGAGCCAGTCAGGTGTGATGAAGTGCTAGGAGCATGGTGATAACAGCAGAGAACTGTGTGACAGAGAGATGAGACTAACAGTGTGGCATTACGTTGGTGGTCAGTATAGAAGTGAACCCTCCCATTGGTGGTCATTGTAGACATGAACCATCCCATTGGTGGTCATTGTAGACATGAACCTTCCCATTGGTGGTCATTGTAGACATGAACCTTCCCATTAGTGGTCATTGTAGACATGAACCCTCCCATTGGTGGTCATTGTAGACATGAACCTTCCCATTGGTGGTCATTGTAGACATGAACCTTCCCATTAGTGGTCATTGTAGACATGAACCTTCCCATTGGTGGTCATTGTAGACATGAACCTTCCCATTAGTGGTCATTGTAGACATGAACCTTCCCATTAGTGGTCATTGTAGATATGAACCTTCCCATTGGTGGTCATTGTAGACATGAACCTTCCCATAAGTGGTCATTGTAGACATGAACCTTCCCATTGGTGGTCATTGTAGACACAAACCTTCCCATTGGTGGTCATTGTAGACACGAACCTTCCCATTGGTGGTCATTGTAGACATGAACCTTCCCATTGGTGGTCATTGTAGACATGAACCTTCCCATTGGTGGTCATTGTAGACATGAACCTTCCCATTTGTGGTCATTGTAGACATGAACCTTCCCATTGGTGGTCATTGTAGACATGAACCTTCCCATTGGTGGTCATTGTAGACATGAACCTTCCCATTGGTGGTCATTGTAGACATGAACCTTCCCATTTTATTGGTCATTGTAGACATGAACCTTCCCATTGGTGGTCATTGTAGACATGAACCTTCCCATTGGTGGTCATTGTAGACATGAACCTTCCCATTGGTGGTCATTGTAGACATGAACCTTCCCATTAGTGGTCATTGTAGACATGAACCTTCCCATTGATAGTCATTGTAGACATGAACCTTCCCATTGGTGGTCATTGTAGACATGAACCTTCCCATTAGTGGTCATTGTAGACATGAACCTTCCCATTGATGGTCATTGTAGACATGAACCTTCCCACTGATGGTCATTGTAGACATGAACCTTCCCATTGGTGGTCATTGTAGACATGAACCTTCCCATTAGTGGTCATTGCAGGTGACGGTGACCTGTCCCTACACTTGCCACTTGCCAAATGATGCACACCAATCTCGGGAACCAGAATATTAAAAGAGGCTCTGCCTGACCTAAGATGGCCACCTAAGTCACATGGGGTGCCAGCATTCAGTTGGATAGCTGCCTCTCTGTGACCAAGGAAACCATATGTGTCAAACACAAGGCCTGTGGGCCTTATCCAGCCCTCCAAGTCATTTCATGTGGCCATCACACATCTCCTGCAGCTGTGGCTCCCCCTCGTCTCTGCCCCACCTTGACTCAGCAGTTTGCAAAAAGAGAGAATGACCCAACTCCTTGTACAGATCCTGCTCCTCTCTGTGCAGCTGTTGCTTCCCGTTGTCTCTTCCCCCCACATTGTCTCAGCATTTGGCAGAAGGGATAAGGACAGAACTCCTTGTACAGATCCTGCTCCTCTCTGTGCAGCTGTGGTGGTTGCCCCTTGTCTCCACCCCACCTTGTCTTAGCTATTGGCAGAAGAGAGGAGTACAGAACTCCTCGTACAGATCCTGATCCTCTCTATGCAGCTGTGGCTCCCCCTTGTCTCTGCCCCCACCTTGTGTCAGCAGTTAGCAGAAGAGAGGAGGACAAAACTCCTCGTACAGATCCTGCTCCTCTCTGTGCAGCTGTGGCTCCCCCTCGTCTCTGCCCCACCTTGTCTCAGCAGTTGGCAGAAGGGAGAAGGACAGAACTCCTCGTACAGATCCTGCTCCTCTCTGTGCAGCTGTGGTTGCCCCTCGTCTCCACCCCCACCTTGTCTTAGCTATTGGCAGAAGAGAGGAGTACAGAACTCCTCGTACAGATCCTGCTTCTCTTTATGCAGCTGTGGTTCCCCCTCATCTCTGCCCCCACCTTGTGTCAGCAGTTAGCAGAAGAGAGGAGGACAAAACTCCTCATACAGATCCTGCTCCTCTCTGTGCAGCTGTGGTTCCCCCTCATCTCTGCCCCCACCTTGTGTCAGCAGTTAGCAGAAGAGAGGAGGACAAAACTCCTCATACAGATCCTGCTCCTCTCTGTGCAGCTGTGGCTCCCCCTCGTCTCTACCCCCACCTTGTGTCAGCAGTTAGCAGAAGAGAGGAGGACAAAACTCTTCATACAGATCCTGCTCCTATCTGTGCAGCTGTGGCTCCCCCTCGTCTCCGCCCCCACCTTGTGTCAGCAGTTAGCAGAAGAGAGGAGGGCAGAACTCCTCGTACAGATCCTGCTCCTCTATGTGCAGCTGCAGCACCCCCTCGTCTCCACCCCTCTGGTCTTAGCATTCAGCAAACTCCGGAAGCTGACTCCAGCCCTCCTCTGGTCCTCCTCCAGACCCCTTACTTTCTGCTTCCCAGCAGTAGCAAATTGGGGTGCACTGCAAGGTAAGGGAGGGTGGGAGACTCTTGACTGTTGATGGTGGGGGTTCTCCGGACATCTAGAGTTACAAATGCAACTAGCTCCTTGAGAGGGACCATAATGCTGATGCGGCCGGCAATGAGAATGAGTTTGACACCCCCTGCCATAGAGGAACTCGATTCCACTCGTCTTCCTCCTCCTCCAACCGCAGTGGAGGAAATAGACTGCACCTGCCTATATGCTCTCAAGCTGAGAGCCTAAAGCTTCGCTGCTCTTAGTGTCTCCTGTGAAAGCAAGAAGTGAGAGGAGCGGCGCTGGAACAGCACTGGAGCGGTGACAGGACAAAGGTGAGTGGAGAGGGGTGGGTAGGACAGGTAGTGGGGCATTTTTTTATCTTAATGCAGACAATGCATTATGGTAAAAAAAAACATTTAGACTTTAGAACTACTTTAGTTCCCGCCTGAGCGGAGCCTATACCTAGTCATTTTGAATGATTCGTCCACAAACGTGCGTGACGCATTTTTACTGGGGCACCCTTTGATGTGTGTGTGTGGGGGCATAAGCGCCTGAACATGCTGCAAAGAACGCTCATGTACTTTTTTTAGGTGTAAAGCATACAAGTGTGAACCAGAAGAATTAGAAAGAATGGGATTCTGTATGCTAAGTGTAGTCAGGTGTAGTGTAGAGAACAGGGGCGGACTGACAACTCATGGGGCCCCCGGGCAATAGAAGATCATGGGGCCCCCTTGGTCCCCACACTCAAGGGGACCAAGCGCACACACAGGGGGGGGGGACACGCACACACAGGGGGGCACTGGAGGGAGAGCACACACACAGGGGGGGACACGCACACAGGGGGACACTGGAGGGAGAGCACACACACAGGGGGGGACACGCACACAGGGGGACACTGGAGGGAGAGCGCACACACAGGGGGACACTGGAGGGAGAGCGCACACACAGGGGGACACACACAGGGGGAAACTGGAGAGAGAGCGCACACACGGGGGACACACAGGGGGACACTGGAGGGAGAGCGCACACGCGGGGGGAGGGGGGGGCACGCACACACAGGGGGACACTGGAGGGAGAGCGCACACACAGGGGGGCACACACACAGGGGGACACTGGAGGGAGAGCGCACACACAGGGGGGGACATGCACACAAGGGGACACTGTGGGCTGGGGGTGACACTGTGGGCTGGGGGTGACACTGTGGGCTGGGGGGGGGGGGTGACACTGTGGGCTGGGGGGGGGGTGACACTGTGGGCTGGGGGGTGACACTGTGGGCTGGGGGTGACACTGTGGGCTGGGGGGTGACACTGTGGGCTGGGGGGTGGGCTGGGAGGTGACACTGTGGCCTGGGGGGTGGGCTGGGAGGTGACACTGTGGGCTGGGGTGACGCTGGGGGGGTGACACTGTGGGCTGGGGGGGTGACACTGTGGGCTGGGGGGTGACACTGTGGGCTGGGGGGTGACACTGTGGGCTGGGGTGACGCTGGGGGGGTGACACTGTGGGCTGGGGGGTGACACTGTGGGCTGGGGGGACCCGGGGCCCGTGACTCACCGATGCCGATGCTGATGCTCCCCGCCGGCCCCTCCACTCTTCTCTTCCATTAGGGGCCCGGACTCGGCAGGTTGAAGCGGCTGTATTACATGCCGCGAATACTGCTAACAGCGCGCGGCTCCCCACCGGCCCCTCCTTCCCTCCCGTCCGTCCCAGGTGACGTCACAACGCATACAGTAGAAGCACCTGGGACGGACGGGAGGGAAGAAGGGGCCGGCGGGGAGCCGCGCGCCGCTAGCAGTATTGTTAGCGGCATCGCGGCATGTAATACAGCCGTTTCAAGTGGCCCCTCATGTGGCCGAGTCCGGGCCCCTAATGGCCCCGGGCCCTCGGGCGGGGCCCGAGTCACCGACCTGTCAGTCCGCCCCTGGTAGAGAAAGGGAAAGAAAGAAAAGAGAGGAAAAGAAGTAAGGAAGAAAAGGAAGGAAAGAAGGAGAGAAGGAATGAAAGGAGTAAAGGAAGGAAGGAAGAGTAATGCCCCGTACACACGGTCGGATTTTCCCACAGAGAATGTCCTATCGGACCATGTTGTCGGAAATCGACCGTGTGTGGACTCCATCGGACTTTTTCCGTCGGAATTTCCGACGGAAAAAGTTTGGGATCCTGCTCTCAAATTTTCCAACAACAAAGTCCTATCGGACTTTTTCCGATTGTGTGTAGCGAATCCCGACGGACAAAGTGCCACGCATGCTCAGATCACATTACGAGACCAAAGCTATTGGCTACTCTACGTAGTTCCGTTGTACGCAACGAACGTCACCGCGTTCAGAATGATCGGATTTTCCGACAACTTTGTCCGACCGTGTGTATGCAACACCAGTGTCGGACAAAATCCATCGGAAAAAATCAGACGGATTTTGTGGTCGGAATTTCCGACCGTGTGTACGGGGCATAGGAAGGGAGGTAAAGCAGGAAAAGAGGAAAGGAAGTGAAGGAAGGAAGGAATGAAGGAAAAGAAGTATGTAAAGAGGAAAGGAAGGATAGAAGAAGGGAAGGAAGGATAGGAAAAAATGTAAGAAAAGTAGAAAGGACGATAAGAAAAGATGTATTGGAAGGAAGAGAAAGAAAGGAAGAGAGGAAAAGAAAAAAGAAAGCAAAATAAGTATGGAAGGAAGGAAGTAAAGAGGAAAGGGGATGAAGTAGGTAAATAATGAAGGTAGGAAAGAAGAAAAGGAAGAGACGAAATGTGTATAGGAAGGAAGAAGGAAAGGAAGGAAGGCAGGCAGGGAAAGAAGGAAAATAAGTATGTAAAGAGGAGAAAGGAATGAAGGAAAAGAAAGAAAGAAGGAAGGAAGACAGGAAGGAAGGAAAATAAGTATGTAAAGAGGAAAGGAAGGAAAGAAAGAGGGAAGGAAGGATAGAAAAAAATGAAAAGATGTAAGAAAAGACGAAAGTAATGCCTCGTACACACGACCGGTTTTCCCGTCAGAATAAACTGAAGGTTTTTCCGACGGAGTTCCGCTGAAACTGTCTTGCCCACACACGATCACACCAAAGTCCGACGGTCTAGAAAGTGGTGACGTACAGCACGGGACTAGAAGAAGGTAAAAAGAAAGTTCAATAGCCAGTAGCCAATAGCCTCCGTCTCGTACTTGCTTCAGAGCATGCGTCGTTTTTGGTCCGTCGGAACAGCATACAGAAGAGCGGTCTTCCCCGATAGGAATTGATTTTGTTGGAAAGATTTAAAACATGTTCTATTTCTAGGTCTGTCAGAATTTTCGAAAAAAAAAGTCTGATGAGGCCCACACACGATCAGAATATCCGATGAAAAGATTCCGTCTTAATTTTTCCTGCCGGAAAGTCCGACAGTGTTTACGCGGCAAAAGAGAAGAAAATATGTATTTGAAGGAAGAGAGGAAAAGAGTAATGCCCCGTACACACGAGTGGATTTTCCATCGGAAAAATCTTGGATGTTTTTTCCGATGGAATTCCGCTCAAGCTTGGCTTGCATACACACGGTCACACAAAAGTTTGCTGAACTTTCGAATGTTATGAATGCATTGAGGTACAACACTACGACGAGCCAAGAAAATGAAGTTCAATGCTTCCGAGCATGCGTCAAATTGTTTCCGAGCATGCGTAGGGATTTTGTGCGTCGGAATTGATACAGATGATCGGAATTTCCGATCGAAACTTTTTCCGACCGAAAAATTGAGAACCTGCTCTCAATCTTTTTGCTGGCGGGAATTCGGCCAGCAAAAGTCCGATGGAGCATACACACGATCGCATTTTCTGATCAAAAGCTCACCATCTGTCTTTTGCTGGCCGAAATTCTGATCGTGTGTACGCGGCATAAGAAAGTCAAATAAGTATGGAAGGAAGGAAGTAAAGAGGAAAGGAAAAGAAGTGGGTAAATAATGAAAGTAGGAAAGAAGAAAGAGAAGGTAGGAAAGAAGAAAGGAAGAGAGGAAATATGTATAGAGAGGAAGAAGGAAAAGAAGGAAGGCAGGCAAGAAAAGAAGGAAGGAGGAGAAATGAAAGAAGGAAAAGAAAGAAGGAAGGAAGACAGGAAGGAAGGAAAGAAGGAAAATAAGTATGTAAAGAGGAAAGCAAGGAAAGAAAAAGGAAGAGAAGGATAGAAATAAAAGGAAAAGATGTAAGAAAAGAAGAAAGGAACAGAAGAAAAATGTATTGGAAGGAAGAGAATAAAAGGAAGAGAGGAAAAGAAAAACAAAATGAAAAGAAGTATGGAAGGAAGGAAGTAAAGAGGAAAGGGAAATAAGTAGGAAAAGAAGGATAGTAGGAAAGAAGAAAGGAAAAGAAGGAAGGGAAAATATGTGTTGGGAGGAAGAAGGAGAGAAGGAAAGATAGAAGGAAGGAAACGAAGTGAGGCAAGAAGGAAGAGTAAGGAAGGAGGTAAGGAAGTAAAATAGGAAAAGAAGTATGGGAAGGAAGTGAGGAAGAGAAGAAAAGAAGGAAGAAAGGAATAGACGTATGTAAAGGAAGGAATAAAGGGAAACCTGTATAGCAAGGAATAGAGGAAATTAAGGTAAAGAAGTATGTAAAGAAGGAAGGAAGAGATGAAGTAAGAAGGGGAAAGAACTAGGGTAAGAAGAAAAGAAGAGAGGGGAAGATGTATAGGAAGGAAGAAGGAAAAGGAGAGGAAACGAAGGTAAGAGAAAGGAAAATAAGTATAGGAAGGAAGAAGGAAGGAAGACAGGCAGAAAAGGAGGAAGGAGGAGAAAGGAATGGAGGAAAAGAAAGAAAGAAGGAGGGAAGGAAAGAATGAAAAGAAGTATATAAAGAGAAAAGGGAGTTAGAAGGAGGGAAGGATCAATAGAAAAAAAAGGAAAATATGTAAGAAAAGAAGAAAGGAAGAGAAGAAAAGATCTATTGGAAGGAAGAGAAAGAAAGAAAGGAAGAGAGGAAAATGAAAAAATAAATGAAAACAAAAGATGTATAGAAGGAAGGAAGTAAAGAGGAAAGGGGAAGAAGTAGGCAAAGAAGGATGGTGGGAAATAAGAGAGGAAAAGAAGGAGGGAAAGAAGAAAGGAAGGGAGAAAAGTATGTCTAGGGCAGAAGAAGATGGGAAGGAAATATAGAAGGAAGGAAAGAGTAAGGAAGGAGGTAAGGAAGTGAAAGAGGAAAAGAAGTATGGGTCGAAAGAAAGAGAAGAAAAGAAGGAAAGAAGGAAGGAAGGAATAGATGTATGTAAAGAAGGAAATTAACGAAGAAAGGAAAAGGAAAAGATACTGTATATAGGAAGGAAGAGAAAAGAAAAGAGGAACGAAAGGAAGGAAAAGTAAATGTAAAGAAGGAAGGAAGGAATTAAGGAAGGATGGAAGGAAGGAAGGAAGAAGAGAATAGAACTAAGGTAAGAAGAAAAGAAGAGAGGGGAAGATGAATAGGAAGGAAGAAGGAAAGAGAGAGGAAAAAAGGGAAAGAGAAAGGTAAAGAAGTATAGAAAGAAAGAGAGAAGAGAGAAGGAAGAAAGGAAGGAAGAAAGGATGGTAGAGAAAGAAAGAATGCCATCAAAGACTGTCAGCTATAAACCGTGAAATCCTATAGACTGTCTGACCATGGCTGGTGCCATTGTGTGTAAAGGAAAACATTTCCTTTAGTCATATGGTATCATAGATTTCCATTTGCAAAGTTCAGCTTGGTTATGTGTGTTTCCATGGCGACCACACATCAAAAGTATTCCTTGATAACCATCCTTGGTTTCAAAGATAATTAAGTGCGTTCATTTTTACCGTAGCTCCGCAAACCTGTTTTATTTGAATGCACGAGACAGCTTTATCCTCCAGTCACAGCGGAAATCGTTCAATTATTTTTAACTCTGATAAAATGGTAATGATTTTTCCTTTGTCTCCCCCTGTGAGATCCTTCCTCTCCAGCCTGTGTATGTATGCACATCCTCTGCACCACTGCCAATTACACATGAAGCTGTTATTCTTCCATTTCCCGGGGTCCCTGGATCACAGGTTTGTAGAATGGAAGACTATTATGGCTTCCAGCTTCTGCGTACAGAATGGTGTGCCAGGCTGTCTACCAGTGTGTCCATTATTCATCACTTCCCATTGACTCCGCCATTACTATATGACTTGTAGACTGTAGTTTAAAGTGAACTTGTGTTGATCTAAAGCAGAACTGAAATCCACAAATGCTCACCTCCTTAGCAATGGTTCTACATCTGGGAGGTCCATCACAGGTACTGGCATCTTCTTCCTGGGTTATTCTGGATGCTGGGTCTTCAGACGTTTTGGTTAGATGACTTAACTCCTGGCACCACCCTGAGAACATACCCTAAGCAGCACATGAACCCCCTTCCCTAGACCCCTAAATACACTAAAGGCCCGTACACGCGATCAGACTTTTTGACAACCAACATGCAAATTAGCTGGTTTGGACCAACATCCGACCGTGTGTACGCTCCATCGGACCAACTTTTTCCAGGTTTCATCAGACTTTTGTTGGCTGTGTGAACGGACCAACTTTCTGCCAACAAAAGTCCGATGGACCAAAGTCCGACCGTGTGTACAGAAAACCATTGGACTTTTGTCCACAGTACAAACACGCATGCTCAGAACCAATGCAAAAGATCAGACAACAATATAGAAGTTGACCAAAGGTGGCGCTGGAGTATTCGAACGTCCTCTTTTGAAGTGTCGTCAGTACGTTGAAACGTCACTACGTTCGTGTTGGTTGCCTAAAAAGTCCGACCGTGTGTATGCAAGACCAACTTGGGGCCAACGCCCTTTGGACAAAAATCCACGGGAAAGTTGGTCCACGGTCCGATTGTGTGTATGAGGCTTAAGTTTAACCATCCTACCCCCAGGTCCTCTCCTAACTTCCCAGTACCCATACTGCAGGAGCAGCCTCATTTCAAGTCTACTGGACATTAGTCCATAGATGTGGGCAGTAGCACAGACCTAGATTTTAACCATTAGGGTGTATACAACATGGGAGGTCACCACTCGCAAGCAAGATAAGTAAGGGATGGTTTGGTGTAATGCATTTAGAGGAATGTGGAGGAGGTTGTGTTAAGATACAATACTTACCTTTCCACTTACAGACCCTCGTTGTCCGGTTAGGTCTCTCTCTCCTCCCAGTGGCGTCAAGAATCCCGCTTTCCAGGCAACAGCAAGCAGGTTTGCTCATCCTCTTCTTCTAGCTGGGCAAGGGGACGCAGCACCTT
This sequence comes from Lithobates sylvaticus, assembly GCA_028564925.1. Lineage (NCBI taxonomy): Eukaryota > Metazoa > Chordata > Amphibia > Anura > Ranidae > Lithobates > Lithobates sylvaticus. The sequence continues at coordinate 26,963,847 of CM053027.1, forward strand.
GACACGGCCATGTTTGGTCAATGATGTCACCACTGTCCCCACCCTTTTCCTTACATAACTGGCAAGGAGTAGCATCAAGATTGGTTGCGTGCACTGTCTGTTTTTTTTCTTTTGGCGAGTTGTGATTGAGGATGGATTTACAACATAGGACTTTTTTGGTGGATTTTTTTTTCTTTCCTTTAATAAAGGACTTGTCAAATGTTCAGGTGTCTTTATTTCTAGGTACTATGTGACCCTTACTGATGCACGGGGGAGGGGCCAGTATCTGGGGTTCCCCTTATTTTTAACCACCTGATTACTGTGCACTTAAACCCCCCTCGTGACCAGACCAATTTTCAGCTTTTGGCGCTGACGTAATTTGAATGACAATTGCGCGGTCATACAACACTGTACCCAAATGAAATTTTTATCATTATTTTCCCACAAATAGAGATTTCTTTTGGTGGTATTTAATCACAGCTGGGGTTTTATTTTTTGCTAAACAAACAAAAAAAGATGGAAAATTAAAAAAAAAAAAAAAATCATGTTTAATAGTTTGTTATAAAATTTTGCAAACCGGTAATTTTTCTGCTTCATTGATATGCGCTGATGAGGCGGCACAGGTGGGCACTGATAGGCTGCTCTGGTTGGCACTGATAGGCTGCACTGGTGGGCACTGATAGACTGCACTGGTGGGCACTGATAGGCTGCACTGGTGGGGACAGATAAGTCGGTACTGATGGGGACAGCAAAGATGGCACTAATGGGCACGGATGGGTGGCACGGATGGGTGGCACTGATGGGTGGCACCGATGGGCACTGATGGATGACACTGATGGATGACACTGATGGGCACTGATAGATGGCACTGATGGGTGGCACTGATGGGCACTGATAGGTGGCACTGATGGGCACTGATGGGCACTGGTAGGGGACACTGATAAGCACTGGTAGGTGACACTGATGAGCGATGGTAGGTGACACTGATGAGCACTGGTAGGTGACACTGATGTGCAGCACTGGCACTGTGGGCACTAACAGATGGCACTGTGGGCACTGACAGATGGCACTGTGGGCACTGACAGATGGTACTGTGGGCACTGACAGATGGCACTGTGGGCACTGACAGATGGTACTGTGGGCACTGACAGATGGCACTGTGGGCACTGACAGATGGCACTGTGGGCACTGGTAGGCGGCACTTTATTAGGCAATAGTGGGCATTGGGTATTGGGCACATTGCTGGGCACATTGCAGTGAGAGGGACTGATGTCCCTCTCACTGCCGCCGGTGATCAGCTTTTTTTTTTTTTTCTCCTCGCGCTGTCAGCGCGAAGAGGAAAAAAAGCAGGTTACCGGCTCTGTTATTGTCACATGATCAGCTGTCATTGGCTGACAGCTGATCACGTGGTAAGGGGTCGGGATCGACCCCTTACTCGGATCTGTGATCCAGCGAGTCTCACAGACTCGCTGATCACAGAGCGCGCCCTTCAGGGGGCGTGCAGGCAGCTCGTGGCCGGGACTACGTCAATAGACGTAGTCCCGGCACATCAGATCCGCGCTGTAGCCGTCATTCGGCTATAGCGCGGATCTCAGGTGGTTAAAGAAGGCTTTCAGATTTCCCCCCACCCACAAATGCTATTTTTTGTACAACCCCTTGCCTATTAGCCCAGAAAATTACCATTTTTGATTTGACAGATTCCATTCCCATTGATTTCAGTGGGGTTTGGCTTAGGCAGTTCCTCAAACCTTACTCAACCGAGCACAAGGGAGTTCGGCTCATCCCTCTTGTGATCGCTGTGAACCAATCACAGCCGTCACAAGTGTAAACAATGGCAGTGTTTACAAACATTCCGCCCCCATTCACAAAGGAGAGTAAGTGCCGGTTCACACTACAGCGACCTGAAAGTCAAGGCAACTTTAAGGCAACTTCAGGGAATTCCTGGGTAATCTTCCTGTAATGTCAGATCCAAATCACATCAATTAAGATAAGGATCTGACTTGGAGGCAACTTCCATTGAAATCTATGGGTACAAGTCGGCTAGAAGTCGCCTTGAAGTAGTACAGGAACCTTTTCTGAAGTCGGAGCAGCTTCAGTAGTGTACATTAAGACGGCTCTCATTCACTTCAATGGAATTTCTTATGTCCAGCGACTTGGAGCGACTTGAGGTCTGACAAGTCGGATCCCAAGTTGCTGTAGTGTGAACCGGCACGTAGGAAGGATAACAATGAATGTTTGTAAACATAGCATGAAAGAGGATTCCAGTAGATTGAATGTGATGAGGATGTTTGGCAATGACCTTCAATAATTTGGCGATTTTTTTTTTTTTTAAAAGGGCTGGGTCACCACCAATATTTGTGGAATCAATTTTTGGGGGTGAGGGGGTACCACTGACCACCCACAATTGTGGAATTTTTATGTAAAGGTGTGTGTGTGTGTGGGGGGTCAAAGTGCCACTGACCACCAATCTATGTGAAATCATTTATGTAAGGGAGATGGTTCAAAGTGCCACTAATGACCAATGATTTTGGGATTGTTTGGGTGGGGGAGTGAAAGTGCCACTTACCACCAATGACTGTGGGATTGCTTATTTAAAGGAGGGGGGGTCAAAGTGCCACTGGCCACAAATAATTGTGTGATCATGTTTTAAAGGAGGAGGGAGTGTAAATGTGCCACTGACCACCAATTATTGTGGGTTTTTTTTTTAAAGGGGCGGGGGAGTGAAAGTGCAACTTACCACCAATGACTGTGGGCAGTGGCGTCGCTAGGGGGTGGCTTTTGGGGCTATAGCCCCGAACCTGGGGCCCATAGCCCCGAGTCTCTGCAGGGGTCCCCAAGGGGAGGGGAGGCTCTCTGGGGACCCTGATTTAAGGGGGAGGCTCTCTGGGGACCCTGATGCAGGGGGAGGCTCTCTGGGGACCCTGATATAAGTGGGGGGCTCTCTGGGGACCCTGATTTAAGGGGGAGGCTCTCTTGGGACCCTGATGCAGGGGGGTGCTCTCTTGGGACCCTGATTTAAGGGGGAGGCTCTCTGGGGATCCTAATGTAAGGGGGGCTCTCTGGGGACCCTGATGTAAGTTGGGACTCTCTGGGGATATATACACACACACGTATATTATATACATGTGTATGCCCGCCCAAGCATATGACTTTCTTTACTACGTTGCTATGGGCTCTAGCCCCAGATCTTTTGTAGACCTAGCAACGCCCCTGACTATGGGATTGCTTATTTAAAGGAGGGGGGTCAAAGTACCACTGGCCACCAATGATAGTTGAATAATTATTTTAAATGGAGGGCGGTCAAAGTTCCACTGACCACCAAAGATTGTGGGATCATGTTTTAAAGGAGGAGGGCGGGAGTGTCAATATGCCATTGGCCACCAATTATTGTGGGACTGTTTTATTAGGGGGGGGGGAGTCAAAGTGCTACTTACCAGCAATGACTGTGAGATCATTTCTTTATAGGAGGGGGGTCTACCACTGACCACCACTGATTGTAGGATAATTATTTTAAAGGAGGGTGGTCAAAGCACCACTGACCAACAATGATTGTGGGATAATTTTTTTTAAAGGAAGGGGGACTCAATATGCCACTGACCACTAATTATTGTGGGATTATTTTTTTTTAAAGGTGGGGAGTCAAAGTGCCACTAAACACCAATATTGTGTTTTTTTTTTTTTTTACTTGATGGGGCAAGTTAAAGTTGCACTGACCACCAATGAGCGTTCAATTTTTTTCTAAGGTAAAGAAATGAAAGGTAAATGTAAACAACCCCAATCATATATATATCCCTGGGAATGAACGGATATATAAAGAAGAGTACTCAAGTAGTTAATCTCATTTCGCTCTCCCAGCCACAGAAAAAAGACCACCCACAAGTCTATTTCCTTGATTTGTAATCATCTGTCTAGTACAGGCAGGAAGACGAAACATCTCCAGAGAGCGGATCTTGAAAACAGGATTCAAATTAGTAATAAGAACAATTGTTTTTTTATTTTTTAAGCTGCTATTCACTTAATAGAAAATATGACATAGAGAAGCACAGAAACATTACAGAACAGGTAAATAAGTATATCTAGTGATTCATTCCGAAAACTGGAGACACAAACTCAATTAACTTAATAACAATTAGGGCGCTGTCTGACATTTTTATATAGTGCTTGCAGGCATCGTCCTGTTCCCCAGAGGGCTGTAAAATTAAATAAACATATGCAAAAAGCAGTCTGATGTTAGACCGTATAGCCGATTAATTATTTAGGATTAAATTCTTTCGGAATGCAGAGCAGACATCATAAATATTCTTTTTATGTTTGACACAGTTCAACAAGTCAAATGCTAGACAGCAGCCATAAATGGGGAATCGGTGATGAACTATGTGCAATAGAAAGAGAATATTTCTCTCTGTGTGCTTGGCTTCATCTTCCTTCCAGGCTGGGTACAGAATGCTGACAATAATGAATGTTTAACTGTAAAACAGAAGAATGTTGCAGAAGGTGCGCATCCATAGGAAAGCACAGAGCTGCAGAATTCAACAGGCAGCCATGGAGATCCTATAGAAAGAAACAATGGAAGAAAGAGGGAAGGGAAGGAAATAGATAGGGAAGGTAGAAATAGTTTCAAAATATCAAAGGGTTAGGGCTGGATCACCTACAAGGTTAAGTGAGCAGGACCTTAGTAGACATGTGCACAACAAAAAAATGTTTATTTTCATTTCGTTTTTTCCGTGTCCGTTGATTCGTAACGATTCGTAAATTCCTGAGTCGTCGGTGTTCGTATTCGTAACGATTCGTATTTTCGTAAGAGTTATTTTTTCGTTGATTCGTTTTTTCGTTTATTCGAAATTCGGACGCATTCGTATTTTCGTAGATTTAGTTACATTCGTACTTTTGTAAGATTGATTTATTCGTACTTTCGTAACATTGTTTTCGTAGATTCGTAATCGGAGCATAATTCATCATTTTATGTAATGTGTATGCTATTATTACATTGTAAGAGACACGGAAAATTACGAATCGAAAAAAAAAAGTTACGAATGTACAAATTTTTTCGTTCAATCTATTCGAGGCACGTTAAGCAGCGCCATTGTAAGAGACACGGAAAATTACCAATTCAACAAAACAAAAAAATTTACGAATGTACGAATTTTTTCGTTCAATCCATTCGAAGCACGTTAAGCAGCGCCATTGTAAGAGACACGGAAAATTACGAATCGAAGAAAAAAAAAAAAGTTACGAATGTACGAATTTTTTCGTTCAATCCATTCGAGGCACATTAAGCAGCGCCATTGTAAGGACACGGAAAATTACGAATCGAAAAAAAAAAAAAATTTCAATCCATTCGAAGCACATTAAGCAGCGCCATTGTAAGGGACACGGAAAATTTCCAATTCAATTACAAAACAAAAAAAGTTACGAATGTACGAATTTTTTCGTTCATTTTGGTTTTCGTTGTTCCTGTTTTCGTTTTTCGGATTTTCTTCTTTCGCAGTTTCGTTGTTTCTAATTTGGTTATTTCGGATTTTCGTTGTTTTCGTATTCGTTCGATTCGAACGATTCGAACGATTCGTTATTCGTTAAAATTTTTAGCGAATCGTTCGTTCATTCGTACGATAACGAATGAACGAATATAACGAAAAACGAAAAAAAAAAAACGAAACGAATTACACATGTCTAGTCCTTAGGGTCAAATAGTGATCTAGGGACCTGGTTGTAACACCAGGGACTTCCCCAGTCCAGAGTAGGGTTACCACCTCATCCCTTTAAACCCAAACACATATGAATTACACGGGTTCTGAGGCTAATTTAATGCAGATAAGGCACCAAGTAAGGGGTCAATCCCAGCTATTTTTCCTCCTCGCTCTGTCAGAAAAAAAAAAAAGCCGATCACCGGCGGCCGCGAGAGGGACATCAGTCCCGATCACAGCGAGCTGGCGCCAGCTCATCAGTGCCTATCTGTGCCCCCTGCCAGTGCCACCTAAGAATAGGCAACAGTGCCGCCTATCAGTGCCCACAGTGCCACCCATCAGTGCTCATAGTGCCACCCATCAGTGCCCACAGTGCCACCTATCAGTGTCCATAGTATGAATATATCCACGGCCGCCGCTACCACCCCCTATTCAGGCGTCCGTCCCCTTTCAGGATGCCGGGCACCTGAATTACGGCTGTGGGGGAGTTTTCTGAAGCACCTGATTAGAGCCATAGGCTCTAATAAGCTTCAAAATAGGGTGGACTCGGAGCGCAGAGCATTGCGCTCGGAGTCCACTCAGGTGTGTTGGAAAAGCAAATGAATGAAACGCCTCTCCAACAATCAGGAAGCACGGGTCTATTACCCTTTTCCCGATTGGCTGAAAGGTCAGGCGATCCTATTGGACACCTAAGAAGAGGGGAGGAGACGCACGGCGGAAGCCGTAGTGATCTCAGAAGAGAAGAGGACACAGGCAGGAGACGCTGCCAAATGCCCACCGCAGCCTGTCCCCTGCCTGATGTGCCCAACGATCCCGATGTGCCCACGCATCCCCGCTGTTAGGGTATGTGTCGGTGGACCGGCAGACAGTAGGGGGCGGGGGGGTTTGAGGTGCCACGGGGAGGGGGGGTGATTGTTTGCCAATAAGCATTCAATTTGTGGCAGAGAAATGCTGAAACCCCCCTTTGAGGGTAACTCATGTGTAGCTTTTGCCATTTGAAGCTAGCTCCCATATTGGAATCTCTGAAATTCTGGCCTAGGCTCTTCTAAGTTGTGATGCCAGCATCACTGTCATTTGATAAAGCTTAAAAGGATAAGTGTACTTTAAAACAAAGTTCACTTACACCTTTTGCCCCTTTCACCTGGCCTAACCTAAACCATCCCTACCCCCTCTCCAGAAGCATATTTAGCCCCAGTCAATGGCCATGGTTATGCTGTTTGTTTACACTGCATAAGTCTTCACTGTCCTTGTCACGCTTCCACATTAGTGCCCTATAGAATTCTATGGGGCTGTGTCCCAAGGTCAGAAACAATTGGAGACGGTCCAATAGAAGTCTGTGCTGCACTAGTGCATAGGCTCGACCAGGACAGTGAAGATTCGTGGCACTGGATGTTGAGAAACTGCAGATATTTGAACATTGGATGTTGCAATGTAGGCATATATAGTCGGGAAGGGGGCGAAATGAATAACTTCGTTCTGCATTTATCATGTTTCAATGTCTTGGTGGGGACATCTGGTGGCAATTCAGTATAACCACAAACTTGTTATTTTCATATCTTTAAATGGTATAATCATGTTTACCTGTATGTTGGGGCTAGTTGGTTTAGTCCTTAGATAGAAAAACCTGCTTCTTCAAGTTTATTCAGTAAGTTAGCTGCCTTGATAATGGGCACAAGGCTTACAAGATTATTGTCTCTTTACACTTCAAATGACCAGAGAACATTCCAAGTAAAGACATCATATTAATCTTTGAAAAGAAACATGATAAGTATCGCAACAGTTTAACTGGAGTGATGTAATTTTCACAGATGAAAGCAAGGCCTTGAATCACAAGGATTCTGTACCTGGTCTCCTCCTTATACTGCCACTCAGAGGGGAACCTATACCCACTCCACTCACCCCTCTATGCCCCTCTTTCCATACTCAACCTGTTTCTGTCCTCCTCTCTCTCCTCTAACCCTTCCTTCAACAACTATGGGCCCAAGAGCGATTTCATTTTCTCAGGTGAAGGCAAGGCCCTGATGCATGAAGATTCTTATACATGGTCTCCTCCTTGTAGTTCAACTTAAAGGGGATTTCATACCCACTTCTTTAACCCTGCCAGGTTCCCTATTTTCTTACCCAACACAGTCCTGTACTCCTCATCCTACTTCAACCTTTCCTTTATCCACTACAGACCCTCTACAATCCTTTTGCTTGTTTTTCCAAGGGCCTTTCCCTCATCCAGCAATCCTACGCAGACATCTCCCACCCACCATCGCTCTTTACTTCCTAGTTCCTACCCCAAAAGATAGATATCAGAATCATTATATGTATTGTGACGGACCTAGCCGGGACACGGGCTGTTGGAGGGGACTGAGTGCGAGCCTGTTGCCTTGCGATTATGGGCCCAGGCATTTGGGGGAACAGTGCTCTTTGAGCTGCAAGCCTGGGACCCCTGAGCTGGTGGTACTTGGATTCAGGTCCATGCTGGCCCCCCAATACACATAGAATCTGTATGTGTATTTGGCATATTAGCAAGAGACGCTAATGTCATGACTCATGAACTCCAGCCACCTGTCTGTTGTGTTAATGAATATTGTCTGGCTTGTAAGAGTATTTCACCTATTGCTGTGTGTGCTAATTAACCCTGCAATTGAATGATGGAGCCCAGTGTTGATTAAGATAATTAGCTCATGCTAATTAGGTTAGGCTTGAGTCATCTGTCAACTGTATATAAGTGTGACATGTCAAATAAAGATTGATTCCTGATGTAGCCTACACTGGTGTTGTCTGGTGACTTTGTAGGCTAAAGGGTCTTGGATTGTATGGTACCGGACAGAGGAAGCAGTTATGGCGGACATCTTGGGTACGAGGTCCGTCACATGTATCTTCTAAAAAGTCATAATATAGAGGCTTCTCCCTGTGCTACATGGGACATGATCGAAGTTCTGGATACCAGTCTACCGTCTGCTTTTTTATTCCTGATGCAAAAAAATTCTGGTACCTGGTCTCCTCCTTGTACCACCACTCAGAGGGGAACTCATTCCCACTTCCTTCAGGTCCCCCCTTCCCTACCCAACCTATTCTTGTACCCATCTCTTTCCTCTAACCCTTCCTTCATCGACTGTGTTCTCTTTGGTCCTTTTGTTCTTCTACCCTTGACTAGCCCCCATCCTTCTTTCCATTTTTTGGCTGTTCCCCCATCCCACAACCTTTTACACTTACATTTCCCTTTCGAAAGGGCCAATAAAAAAAAGGTATCAGGGTCATTATACCTTCTGCTAAGCCATAATTCAGAGGCTTCTCCCTAATATATCTTCCAAATGTCCTTCTTATTATTTACCTCCATGACTTTTGTAAATTCCTTTCAAAGTGCTACATTGGACACAGTCGGAAGTTCCCGGTACCAAGCCACCATCTACTTTCATAACAGAATTTAAGTTATGGTGCAGAGGTTATCACTTCTAAGTGGTTTAATGGTTAGCACTTCTGCCTGGCAAGACTGGGGTCATCAGTTAAAATGCCAACCACAACACTACCTACCTGGCAGTGCCGGACTGGCCTACCGGGATACCGGGAAATTTCCCGGTAGGCCGTCTGCTCTCAGTGCTCTGGGGCCGCTTTAGAGTCGGGGATTGGCTGGCAGTGTCAGCGCAGCAAAAAAAACCCAGCAGAGGCGGCCGCCGCTCTTAGCAATGCAGCCTGTGTGCAGTGCCGGACTGGCCTACCGGGATACCGGGAAATTTCCCGGTAGGCCGTCTGCTCTCAGTGCTCTGGGGCCGCTTTAGAGTCGGGGATTGGCTGGCAGTGTCAGCGCAGCAAAAAAAAACCAGCAGAGGCGGCCGCCGCTCTTAGCAATGCAGCCTGTGTGTGCGGCGCGCGTGCCTGTATCTCCTCTTTCTTCTGATCCGCGCCGCACACAGATATTACTGCCTGAGTGAGGGGAGGAGCTGGAGCATGATTTCTACATGCATTCGGCCCGTGCGGCGCCACGCACGGCAGCGCAGCACCGCTGATTTCTCCTTCCATTCGGCCCGAGAATAGGAGAAGTGGACGCCCGCTCATCATGGATCAGAAGGTGCCTGCCCTCACCCTCTCTCCCCCTCCCTCCTCTCTCTCTCTCTCTCTCTCTCTCCCTCTCCCTCTCTCTCTCTCTCTCTTTCTCTCTCCCCCCTCTCTCTCTCCCTCCTCTCTCTCTCTCTCCCCTCTCTCTCTCCCTCCTCTCTCTCTCCCTCCTCTCTCTCTCTCTCTCCCCTCCCCCCCTCTCTCTCTCCCCCTCACCCTCTCTCCCCCTCCCTCCCTCTCTCTCTCTCTCTCTCTCTCCCTCTCCCTCTCTCTCTCTCTCTTTTCTCTCTCTCTCTCTCTCTCTCTCTCTCTCTCCTCTCTCTCTCTCCCCCCTCTCTCTCCCTCCTCTCTCTCTCTCTCCCCCTCTCTCTCCCTCCTCTCTCTCTCCCTCCTCTCTCTCTCTCTCTCCCCTCCCCCCCTCTCTCTCTCCCCCTCCCCCTCTCTCTCCCCTCCCCCCCTCTCTCTCCCCCTCCCCCCCCCCTCTCTCTCTCTCTCTCTCTCTCTCTCTCCCCTCCTCTCTCTCTCTCTCTCCCCTCCCCCTCTCTCTCTCCCCCCTCCCCCCCCTCTCTCTCTCTCTCCCCTCCCCCCTCTCTCTCCCCCTCCCCTCTCTCTCTCTCTCTCTCTCTCCCTCTCTCTCTCTCTCTCTCTCTCTCTCTCCCCCCTCTCCCCCTCCCCCTCTCTCCCCTCTCTCTCTCTCTAATAAAATAGTACATTGAGCATTGCAATTTCTTGGGGGGGGGGGGCGCAAACTGAAAATAAATAAAACATCAATTGCATCATTGTGCGCATCAAACGCAGCCACTGTGCCCTCAAACGCATGCTACTGTGCCCTCAAACGCAGCCACTGTGCCCTCAAACGCATGCCACTGTGCCCTCAAACGCATGCCACTGTGCCCTCAAATGCATGCCACTGTGCCCATTAAACGCTGCCACTGTGCCCATTAAACGCTGCCACTGTGCCCATTAAACGCTGCCACTGTGCCCAAACGCTGCCACTGTGCCCATCAAACGCAGCCACTGTGCCATCAAACGCAGTCACTGTACCCATAAATTGCTACCACTGTGCCCATCAAACACAGCCACTGTGCCATCAAACGTAGCCACTGTGCCCATAAATTGCCACCACTGTGCCCATCAAACGCAGCCACTGTGCCCTCAAACGCATGCCACTGTGCCCTCAAACGCATGCCACTGTGCCCTCAAACGCAGCCACTGTGCCCTCAAACGCAGCCACTGTGCCCTCAAACGCATGCCACTGTGCCCATAAATTGCCGCCACTGTGCCCATTAAACGCTGCCACTGTGCCCATTAAACGCTGCCACTGTGCCCAAACGCAGCCATTGTGCCCATCAAACGCAGCCATTGTGCCCATCAAACGCAGCCACTGTGCCATCAAACGCAGCCACTGTACCCATAAATTGCTACCACTGTGCCCATCAAACACAGCCAATGTGCCATCGAACATAGCCACTGTGCCCATAAATTGCCACCACTGTGCCCATCAAACGCAGCCACTGTGCCCTCAAACGCATGCCACTGTGCCCTCAAACGCATGCCACTGTGCCCTCAAACGCAGCCACTGTGCCCTCAAACGCATGCCACTGTGCCCATAAATTGCCACCACTGTGCCCATTAAACGCAGCCATTGTGCCCATCAAACACAGCCACTGTGCCATCAAACGCAGTCACTGTACCCATAAATTGCTACCACTGTGCCCATCAAACACAGCCACTGTGCCATCGAACATAGCCACTGTGCCCATAAATTGCCACCACTGTGCCCATAAATTGCCACCACTGTGCCCATCAAACGCAGCCACTGTGCCCTCAAACGCATGCCACTGTGCCCATAAATTGCCACCACTGTGCCCATTAAACGCTGCCACTGTGCCGTCAAACACAGCCACTGTGCCATCAAACGCAGCCACTGTACCCATAAATTGCCACCACTGTGCCCATAAATTGCCACCACTGTGCCCATCAAACGCAGCCACTGTGCCCTCAAACGCATGCCACTGTGCCCATAAATTGCCACCACTGTACCCATTAAACGCTGCCACTGTGCCATCAAACGCAGCCACTGTAACATCAAATGCAGCCACTGTACCCATAAATTGCCACCACTGTGCCCATTAAATGCTGTCACTATGCTATCAAACGCAGACATTGTGCCCTCAAACGCATGCCACTGTGCCCATAAATTGCCACCACTGTGCCCATTAAGTGCTGCCACTGTGCCCAAACGCAGCCATTGTGACCATCAAACGCAGCCATTGTGACCATCAAATGCAGCCACTGTGCCATCAAACGCAGTCACTGTACCCATAAATTGCTACCACTGTGCCCATCAAACACAGCCACTGTGCCATCGAACGTAGCCACTGTGCCCATAAATTGCCACCACTGTGCCCATAAATTGCCACCACTGTGCCCATCAAACGCAGCCACTGTGCCCTCAAACGCATGCCACTGTACCATGTACCTGTCTTATCTATATATAGTGCACTCTTCAAATGTGCTTTAAAATGTATGGTTTTCCCTTTTATGAACAATAAAATAATGACGTTATGCTGTTTGGCTGGTATAATAATGCTATGGGGCTGGTATGAAATTTTTTCCAGGGCTGGTTTTCATTCCCAGTCCGGCCCTGCTACCTGGAGTTTGCATGTTCTACTTGTGGTTATATTGGTTTCTTCTGGGTACTCCAGTTTAATCCCACACTCCAAAGACATACTGGCAGGTCAATTGGCACTAGTATATATGAATGTGAGTTAGGGGCCTTAGGCTGTAAGCTTCTTGAGAACTGATGTGAATGTACAATAGATACACTCACAGCCACTTTATTAGGTACACCTGGTCTCCTCCTTGTAGTTCAACTTAAAGGGGAATCCATACCCACTTCTTTCACCCAGCCAGGTTCCCTATTTCCTACCCAACACATTCCTGTACTCCTCTTCCTCCTTCAACCTTTATTTATCCATTATAGACCCTCTACAACCCTTTTGTCTGTTTTTCAAAGGGCCTTTCCCTCATCCAGCAATCCTATCCAGACATCTCCCACCCACCATCACTCTTTACTTCCTAGTTCCTACCCCAAAAGATAGATATTAGAATCATTATACGTATCTTCTAAAAAGTCATAATATAGAGGCTTCCCCCTGTTCTAGTTTATGATTTTTTTTTGCTCATTTACCTCCACAACTTTAGTAAATGCTGTCCAAAGTGCTACATGGGACATGATCGAAGTTCTGGGTACCAGTCTACCCTCTGCTTATTTATTCCTGATGCAATAAAAATTCTTGTACCTGGTCTCCTCCTTGTACCACCACTCAGAGGGGAACTCATTCCCACTCCCTTCAGGTTCCCCCTTCCCTACCCATCCTATTCTTGTCCCCATCTCTTTCCTCTAACCCTTCCTTCATCGACTGTGTTCCCTTTGGTCCTTTTGTTCTTCTACCCTTGACTAGCCCCCATCCTTCTTTCCATTCTTTGGCCGTCCCCCCATCCCACAAACCTTTTTCACTTACATCTCCCTTTCAAAAGGGCCTTTTACACTCTACCCCAAAAAAATGTATCAGGGTCATTATACCTTCTGGTTAGCCATAATTCAGGGGCTTCTCCCTGATATATCTTCCAAATTTCCTTCTCCTCATTTAACTCCATGAACCTTTGTAAATTCCTTCCAAAGTGCTACATCGGACACAGTTGGAAGTTACGGGTACCACGCCACCATCTACTTTCATAACAGAATCTAAGTTATGGTGCAGAGGTTATCGCTTCTAAGTGGTGTAATGGTTAGCCTGCCTGGCAAGACTGGGGTCATCAGTTCAAATGCCAACCACAACACTACCTGCCTGGAGTTTGCATGTTCTCCTTGTGGTTATATTGGTTTCCTCTGGGTACTCTAGTTTCATCCCACACTCCAAAGACATACTGGCAGGTAAATTGGCCCTAGTATGTATATGTATGAATGTTAGTTAGGGGCCTTAGACTGTAAGCTTCTTGAGGGCAGGGACTGATGTGAATGTACAATATATACACTCCGTCAGTTCATTAGGTACACCTGTTCAATTGCTTGGTAACACAAATTGCTAATCAGCCAATCACATGGCAGAAACTCAATGCATTTAGGCATCTAGATTTGGTAAAGACGACTTGATGAAGTTCAAACCAAGCATCAGAATGGGGAAGAAATGGGATTTAAGTGACTTTGAACGTGGCATGGTTGTTGGTACCAGACGGGCTGGTCTGACCATTTCAAAAACTGCTGATCTACTAGACATATGCGATTAGTTTCGTACGAATCGAAAATTCGTACGAATTTCCATAAATTTGTACATTCGGGAGTATCCGAAATACGAATTGCTATGCTTCCGAATTTTGTATGAAATATGAAATTTAGTTTACGAATTTCAGATCCGAATTCCGTTACAACAGAAACGTGACTGGTGTTTTGTTGACCAATCAGGGGTTTTCTTCTGCTTCTGAGTGAGGTTTGGGAAAATTACCTTTTTTAATATGGGAGTGGGAGACTGGTACTGGTAGTCGATGGGAGATTCGGAATCGGACAAAATAAGAATTTTCGTTAATTACGATTATTCGTTGTGATGAAGTTAAAAACCCAGGAAGTCAGCACAGCACAAGGATGGTAGGAGCCCCTAATAATGAGCACAGCACAAGGATGGTGGGAGCCCCTAATAATGAGCACAGCACAGGGATGGTGGGAGCCCCTCATAATGAGCACAGCACAGTGATGGTGGGAGCCCCTCATAATGTGCACAGCACAGGGATGGTGGGAGCCCCTCATAATGTGCACAGCACAGGGATGGTGGGAGCCCCTCAATGAGCACAGCACAGGGATGGTGGTAGCCCTTCAATGAGCACAGCACAGGGATGGTGGAAGCCCCTCATAATGAGCACAGCACAGGGATGGTGGGAGCCCCTCATAATGTGCACAGCACAGGGATGGTGGGAGCCCCTCATAATGTGCACAGCACAGGGATGGTGGGAGCTCCTCATAATGTGCACAGCACAGGGATGGTGGGAGCCCCTCATAATGAGCACAGCACAGGGATGGTGGGAGCCCCTCATAATGTGCACAGCACAGGGATGGTGGGAGCCCCTCATAATGTGCACAGCACAGGGATGGTGGGAGCCCCTCAATGAGCACAGCACAGGGATGGTGGGAGCCCCTCAATGAGCACAGCACAGGGATGGTGGGAGCCCCTCATAATGATAAATTCATCATAACGAACGTTCGTAATTGTTGCGAAAAGTTAACGAACCTAACGAAATAATCATATTTCGTACGAATCCAAATTGAATTTCGGACAGCGCACATGTCTATGATCTACTGGGATTTCCACGCACAACTATCTCTCAGGTTAATAGAGAATGGTCTGAAAAAAAAGAGAAAATATCCAGTGAGTGGCAGTTGTGTGGAGGAAAATCCCACGTTGATGTCAGAGGTCAGAGGAGAATGGGCAGACTGGTTCCAGATGATAAAAAGGCAACAGTAACTCAAATAAACACTCGTTACAACCAAGGTATGTAGAATACCATCTCTGATGGAGAAGAGCAGCAGAAGACCACACCGGGTGCCACTCCTGTCAGCAAAGAATAGGCAACTGAGGCTACAATTCGCACAGGAGCACCAAAACTAGACAATATAAGAGAGGAAAAACTTTGCCTGGTCTGATGAGTCTCGAATTTAGTTGCAACATTTAGATGGTGGGGTCAGAATTTGGTGTAAACAACATGAACGTATGGATCCATCCTGCCTTGTATCACCGGTTCAGGCTGGTGGTGGTGTAATGGTGTGGGAGATATTTTCTTGGCACACTTTGGACCCCTTTGTACCATTTGAGCATCATTTAAACACCACGGCCTACCTGAGTATTGTTGTTGACCATGTACATCCCTTTATGACTACAGTGTCCCCATCTTCTGATGGCTCCTTCCAGCAGGATAATGCACCATGTCACAAAGCACCAATCATCTCACCACTGGATAATGAGGTCACTGTCCTCCAATGGCCTCTACATTCACCAGATCTCAATCCAATAGAGCACCTTTGGGATGTGATGGAAGCAGCAACTGTGTGAGGCTATCATGTCAATATGGACCAAAATCTCTGAGGAACGTTTCCAACACCTTGTTGAATCTATGCCACTAAGAATGAAGACATTTTGGGCTTACCAGTTACCTCCTCGTGGCTTGTCGGTGAATGTCCAGGGGTTCCCAGGGTTAGTGCCCAACAACTTCGGATGCTGACACATAAAAAGTCCTTGAAAAGGTTTTTATTCTGCAGTGGTAACATCCAACATAACACAGTCTCATATAGGAATAGAGGGCATGGGTGAAGAAACTCAGGCACCTTGAACTGCTGACATCTACTAAATGTCTCTAATCAAACCCAGACAGTAGCCACTCGCAGCTGGGCGCTTCAATGCCGGATAGACCTCTAGCCAGAGGTCTAGCAGCCAACAATGAGATCCAGAAACTTGTAAAAGTCTCTGACACAGAATAAACTTGCAACTGAAGATGAAAGGGAACCTTTCTCACAGTACCTGGAACTTTCTCTGTCTCCTTGGCAGTACTGTGGAAGTGTGGATTCTTTAGTGTCCATACAACTCAGCTTCCAGGCTCTTACTGAGATGCCAGCTTGTTGGCCCTCCTCCGAAGTGTCCTCCCCGGTCACTTGTATGAGCTGTGGTGCCCCTCCAATACTGAGAGCACACCGGGACGCCTTGAATCCTCCCTCAGTTACTGGGCCTCGGGCTAAACGGCTCCGAGACTCGGGAACAGATGGATCCCTGCCCCAGACCAAGCGGGTCTGTGGGGCTAGTCAGACTGACCATGTTTGCGGGACGGCAAACGCTCCAAGGCCCGGAACCCCTCGCGGGGCTACCCCGGTCCAGAACCAGGAACAGACAGCTACGGCCGAACCCCGAACACGTGACTTCAGCACCTTAAGTACCCTTCCCCAGGCTACACAGCGGGGCCAGACGCACCCACTGATTGGCTCCAGGGAAGACTGATACCTAAGACGTCCAACCAGGCCTGGTTCTTGACCTGTCATGGGTACCTAACTGCACCCGTGATCAGGCAGAACCCTAGTACAGCCCAGCCAAACTGATGCCAAAGTAAACCTGTACAATTAACCCTCAGAACCCCCATTACTGTTCTGAGGGAAAAAACTCAATTTCCACATATAGCGCACACTTGTAAATGTGTGACCGCTACACATACTCGATCAATTTCCCAGAATGGACCTGCATTGGATCTTCAGCCGATGACCAGCAGGATGAAATAATAAGGATTTTCTTTAGTTGAACACACAGGAGTTACAAGAGACGGACAGCGATGGGGCTGACAATTCTTACAAGTCCATGTCACTAATCGATCGTGTCTGCGTTTCTTCCTGTCTTCACCATCGCCCGCTAAATAGATAAATTCACCGTTCATTGCTTGCGAGTCTCTTAGCAACCTCACCCTGAGAAACTGTTTTTTTATTAGCAACTGGTCCGGCCGCTTACTGCCCCTGATGAATACACAGCGGCCTCCGAGAGGACAGCGAATCTAACATTCTTCAAGTAAACATTAAGCATGTACATTAATGTCATTATTGATGTGACTCGCGTTCAGCATCCGTAATTATATAAAAGACAAATCCATCACGCCTACGGGACGGATCTTAGCAAAGTAAACTGCTCTTAAATGGACAATTACTGCAAAAAAAGAAAGTTCATTTACTTAAAGTTGACTTCTGGGCAGGAAAACTTTCATTGAAATATATTCCTCAACCGCCACAAAGGATATAAATCCACTTTATGTACATCGAATGTCTTTACAAATCCATGAATTACCTTGGAAAATAGCGGTGACATCATTGTTGTTTTACTACGGCTATTTTTGTGATTTTATGCAGCAAATATCACTGCTACTGAAATACCGACTCCCTAGGGCAGCGCTTTTATAACCTTTTTCAGTCAAGTCACCCTTTAAAACGGTGCACAGCTCCGCGGCACGCCAGCCTGAGGGTTTGTTCACACCAGGAGTAGACATGTGCAATTCCTTTAGTTTTTTTTCGTTTTTAGTTTTTTTTCGTTTTTTTCGTTCGTTTGTTTTCGTACGAATGAACGAATCGTTCAAATCGAACAAATCCGAATAACGAATCATTCGAATCGTACAAATCTGATTAACGAATCGTTCGAATCGAACGAATCCGAAAAACAACGAAAATCCGAAAAACCAAATTAGAGACAACGAATGTACGAATTAAGAAAATCCAAAAAACGAAAAAAGGAACAACGAAAATGAACGAAAAAATTTGTACATTCGTAACTTTTTTTTTCGATTCGTAACGTTTTTTTTTCGATTCGTAACTTTTTTTTTTTTTTTGAATTGGTAATTTTCCGTGTCCCTTACAATGGCACTGCTTAACGTGCTTCGAATAGATTGAACGAAAAAATTCGTACATTCGTAACTTTTTTTTTCGATTCGTAACTTTTTTTTTTCGATTCGTAACTTTTTTTTTTTTTCGATTCGTAAATTATTAAAATGTAATAATAGCATACACATTACATAAAATTATGAATTATGCTCCGATTACGAATCTACGAATGTTACGAATGTACGAATAAATACGAATGCGCCCGAATTCCGAATAAACGAAAATTAAACTAACGAAAAAACGAATCAACGAAAAAATAACTCTTACGAATGTACGAATCGTTACGAATCCGAACACCGACGACTTACGAATGTACGAATCGTTACGAATACGAACACCGACGACTTACGAATGTACGAATCGTTACGAATCACCGGAAACGAAAAAAACGAAACGAAAAAAAATTGATTTTTTTTCGGAAACGAAAAAAACGAAATGAAAATAAACAAATTTTTTTGTTGTGCACATGTCTAACCAGGAGGTGCGCCCGAGCATGCGCTTTTTTTTGCACGTTCGTGCATGTTGCATTTTTTAATGAGCACAAACGTATGCGCATTTGGTAAATGCGTGGGGTGACATGAAAGAAATAATGGCACCCACGGGAAACTGCAAAAAGGCAGCACATTTACCTGATTTTATTTCTATCATTATTTGTACGCTATGTGATAACTGTTCTACGTCGTACTGCACATGTTTTATTTTACTGCCTGCTGTATTTTACTCTGTAACAATTTTTCAATAAAAACCAACCTGGTTGTTAAAAAAAAAAAAAAGGCAGCACATTTTTTGCGGTACAGGAAAGCGTGTGTTACCTCGCTGCACCTGGTGTGAAGAAGCCCTAAAATGTGGTCTGTGTGGCAGAGTTCAGGGATCTTGGATTGTTACTTTTCTCCCTCCAAATTCCCCCTTCTAGCACCCCCCTCCCACACCCCCCCCTTCTAGCACAAATCCCCCCTCCCAAATCCCCCCTTCTAGCAACCCCCCTCCCAAATCCCCCCTCCTAGCAACCCCCTTCCCAAATCCCCCCTTCTAGCAAAAATACCCCCTTCTAGCACCCCCCTCCCAAATATTTTTAACTTTTTGCTATAATAAATATCCCAATTTAAATTTAGATCGATATATATTCTTCTACATATTTTTGGTTAAAAAAATCGCAATAAGCGTATATTGATTGGTTTGCACAAAAGTTATAGCGTCTACAAAATAGGGGATAGATTTATGGCATTTTTATTATTATTATTATTATTTTTTTTTACTAGTAATGGTGGCGATCTGCGATTTTTATCGTGACTGCGACATTGTGGGGGACACATTGGGCACTTTTGACACAATTTTTTGACCAGTGACAATTTATACAGCGATCAGAGCTAAAAATATGCACTGATTACTGTGTAAATGTCACTGGCAGGGAAGGAGTTAACACTAGGGGGCGATCAAGGGGTTAACTGTGTTACCTAAGGAGTGATTCTAACTGTGGGGGGAGGGGAGGAGACCGATCGGTGTTCCTATATACTAGGAACACACGATCGGTTTCCTCTCCCCTGATAGGTCGTGATCTCCCCTGATAGGTCGAAGATCTGTGTGCTTACACACACAGATTCACATTCCTGTTCTGTCACCAGCAATGCATTAAGGTGAAAAAACACGAGGATTTACAATCCCTTTAAAGCGGTTGTATGCCCTTACAGAAAAAAAAAACACCTGTAAGGCAAAGGCATAATGAGCTAGTACAGTATGCATCGCATACTAGCTCTTTATAAAATACTTACCTTAGAACGAAGCGCCCGTACTGCCTCCCGGTCACCACTGAGGGAGATAACATGTTACCCCAGTGTTTCTTCAGGGTTTGTGGTTCCCGGCGCTGTGAGTGGCCGGAGCCGCAACAAAGTCACTCCCATGCATGTGCGGGAGTCCTCAGTTCCAGCAAGGAGCTCTGAATTTCTAGCACGTTCTGCCGGACCATTAGAATGCATGCGCAGCTGACGTCAGCGGCTGCATGCAGGGCGAATATCTCCTAAACCGTACAGGTTTAGGAGATATTCATTTTACCTACAGGTAAGCCTTATTATAGGCTTACCTGTAGGTAAAAATCACAAAGTGGAGGAAACAACCACTTTAAAGGCAAAAGATCAAACCCGGAAGTGACATCAACGTTGCTTCGGTCTTCCAAGGGCAAAAAGATGAACGGTGGCCATCTAACCATCAAGAACCGGGTGTGACGTCAACGTTGCTTCGGTCCTCCAAGGGCATAGGGATGAGAGGTGGCCATCTAGCCATCTAGAACCGGGTGTGATGTCAACGTTGCTTCGGTCCTCCAAGGGCATAAAGATGAGTGGTGGCCATCTAGCCATCTAGAACCGGAAGTGACGTCAACATTGCTTCAGTCCTCCAAGGGCATAGAGATGAGCAGTGGCCATCTAGCCGTCTAGAACCGGAAGTGACGTCAACATTGCTTTGGTCCTCCAAGGTCATAGAGATGAGCGGTGGCAATCTAGCCATCTAGAACCGGAAGTGACGTCAACATTGCTTTGGTCCTCCAAGGGCATAGAGATGAGCGGTGGCCATCTAGCCATCTAGAACCGGGTCTGATGTCAAAGTTGCTTCGGTCCTCCAAGGGCATAGGGATGAGCGGTGGCCATCTAGCCATCTAGAACCGGAAGTGACGTCAACATTGCTTTGGTCCTCCAAGGGCATAGAGATGAGCGGTGGCCATCTAGCCATCTAGAACCGGGTGTGATGTCAACGTTGCTTCGGTCCTCCAAGGGCATAAAGATGAGTGGTGGCCATCTAGAACCGTAAGTGACGTCAACATTGCTTCAGTCCTCCAAGGGCATAGAGATGAGCAGTGGCCATCTAGCCGTCTAGAACCGGAAGTGACGTCAACGTTGCTTCGGTCCTCCAAGGGCATGGAGTTGAGCGGCGGCCATCTAGAACCGGGTGTGACGTCAACGTTGCTTCGGTCCTCCAAGGGCATAGAGTTGAGCAGTGGCCATCTAGAACCGGGTGTGACGTCAACGTTGCTTCGGTCCTCCAAGGGCATAGAGTTGAGCGGTGGCTATCTAGCCATCTAGAACCAGAAGTGACGTCAACGTTGCTTCGGTTCTCCAATGGCATAGGGATGAGTGGTGGCAATTCAGTCATCACTTATCTTTAGGAAAAATCCCTGCTGATGACAGATGGTTCCCGGGCTCGCAAATCAGCAACGTTAGCCCAGGAAGCAGATGCCGCTTCTAAAATTGATCTTGTGGCTGGGATCACTTTTATCAGAAAGCTGGCTGCCTAATGTAATAATAAAAATACCAGGGTTATGGCAGCTACCTGTAGCCATAACCCCAGTATTTAACATCAAAATTACGACATATATTTAAATTTAGGCGGTTGGCAAGTTGGAATATTTACCTGCTCTGTGAAATGGTTTTGCTAAGAGCAGCCCGGATCCACCAATTCTCAGGTACCTCGCCGGCTCTCCTGGTCCCTCCCTCCTGCCTAGTGCCTCCCTCCTGCCTAGTGCCCCCCACTTGCTTTGGGAGCATCCAAGCAGGCTTGTTCCCGAGCAGCAGCTCCGTGTGTCCATTCAGACTTGGCCTCACCCCCCCACTCTCTCCTCATTGGCTCACTGGCTGTGAGTGACAGTATCAGGAGCCAATGGCTACCTCTGCCACTCAGCCAAAAAGGAGGGAGAAACTCAGGAGAGCTGAGGCTGTGGTGTACATCGCTGTATCGGGATGGGGCTCAGGTAAGTATTAGGGTCAGTGTGTAAGGGTCCCACCCTCCCGAGGGGGTCTGTGTGTAAGGGTCCCACCCTGCCGAGGGGGTCATTGTGTGAGGGACCCACCCTCCTGAGGGGGTCAGTGTGCAAGGCTCCCACCTTCCCGAGGGGGTTGTTGTGTAAGGGTCCCACCCTCCAGAGAGGGTCAGTTTGTAAGGGTCATTGTGTAAGGGACCCATCCTCCCAAGGGGGTTATTGTGTGAGGGCTCCCATCCTCCCGAGGGGGTTATTGTGTGAGGGTCCCTCCCTCCCAAGGGGGTCATTGTGTGAGGGTCCGTCCCACCCTCCCGAAGGGGTCATTGTTTGAGGGTCCCACCCTGCCGAGGGGGTCATTGTGTGAGGGACCCACCCTCCTGAGGGGGTCAGTGTGCAAGGCTCCCACCTTCCCGAGGGGGAGGTTGTGTAAGGGTCCCACCCTCCAGAGAGGGTCAGTTTGTAAGGGTCATTGTGTAAGGGACCCATCCTCCCAAGGGGGTTATTGTGTGAGGGCTCCCATCCTCCCGAGGGGGTTATTGTGTGAGGGTCCCTCCCTCCCAAGGGGGTCATTGTGTGAGGGTCCGTCCCACCCTCCCGAAGGGGTCATTGTTTGAGGGTCCCACCCTCCTGAAGGGGTCAGTGTGTAAGGGTCCCACGCTCCTGAGGGGGTCAGTGTGTGAGGGTCCCACTCTCCTGAGGGGGTCATTGTGTGAGGGACCTACCCTCCTGAAGGGGTCAGTGTGTGAGTGTCCCACTCTCCTGAGGGGGTCATTGTGTGAAGGACCTACCCTCCTGAAGGGGTCAGTGTGTGAGGGTCCCACTCTCCTGAGGGGGTCATTGTGTGATGGTCCCACCCCCCTGAGGGGGTCATCTTGTGAGGGTCCCACCCTCCTAAGGGGGTCAGTGTATAAGGGTCCCACCCTCCTGAGGGGGTCATTGTGTGAGGGACCTACCCTCCTGAGGGGGTCAGTTTGTAAGGGTCCCCTCCTGAGGGTGTCATGAGGGCCCCACCTTCCCAAGGGGGTCAGTGTGTGAAGGGAGCTGTAAGAGGTGCACGTTGCACCACATTGTCCAGGACAGGATAAATTGAGGCTCGAGCCTGTGAGAAAGATAAATTCTGGGACAGTCCTTCAAAATCAGGGACAGTTGGGAGCTCTGGGACTGGAGGTGGTTAAATGCAACACAGAATAAAAAGGTCCCCTGCATGGGCGTCCGCAGGTAGGGGTAAGGGGGGGCAAGTGCCCCCCCCCCCCCCCTGGAATCAGGGATTGGATCAGGACTGATCAGGAGTGATCTCTCTCTCTCTCACTCCTCTATCTCTTTCACCCCCCTCTGTCTCTCTCTTTCCCCCTCTGTCTCTCTCTGTCACCCCCCCCCCCCCCCCCGCATGTATGCAGTTTCTGACAGTCTCTTGTGCCATGTCCGCAGTCTCTTGAGCCATGTATGAAGTTTCTGACAGTCTCTTGGGCCATGTATGCAGTCACTGACAGTCTCTTGGGCCATGTATGCTGTCTCTCACAGTCTCTTGTGCCATGTCCGCAGTCTCTTACAGTCTCTTGAGCCATGTATGCAGTCACTGACAGTCTCTTGGGCCATGTATGCTGTCTCTCACAGTCTCTTGTGCCATGTCCGCAGTCTCTTACAGTCTCTTGAGCCATGTATGCAGTCACTGACAGTCTCTTGAGCCATGTATGCAGTCACTGACAGTCTCTTGGGCCATGTATGCCGTCTCTGAAAGTCTCTTGTGCCATGTTGCAGTTTCTGACAGTCTCTTGTGCCATGTCCGCAGTCTCTTGAGCCATGTATGAAGTTTCTGACAGTCTCTTGGGCCATGTATGCAGTCACTGACAGTCTCTTGGGCCATGTATGCTGTCTCTCACAGTCTCTTGTGCCATGTCCGCAGTCTCTTACAGTCTCTTGAGCCATGTATGCAGTCACTGACAGTCTCTTGGGCCATGTATGCCGTCTCTGAAAGTCTCTTGTGCCATGTTGCAGTCTCTGACAGTCTCTTGTGCAATGTCTGCAGTCTCTGACCATCACCTGTACTACATCTGCAGTCTATGACCGTGATAATGTGATAATGACATTGTCAAAAAGGATCAGAGCATGGGTGACCTTAAAATTATGCCCCCCCCCCCCCCCCCCCCCCCCCCGAAAAAAGTTCTGCAGACGCCCATGGTCCCCTGCCCTACCAGACAGGGCTACGCTGTGTGGCAGAGCTATGCAAATCTCAGATAAGACAGCTCCTGTATGCATCTCTTCGGTGTATTTAGCTGTTTGACTGGAGTTCAGCTTTAATCGAATTTGGTTTCTTCTCTTCTTTCGCCTCCTCCGGTTTCCCCTCATTGTCTGCAGCAATCTGAATCTTCGGCAGAAGCTTTCCCTTAATGTAAACATCAAGCGTAGCAATTACTGTAAAGCGGCAGAGAAAGAGCTATTTATCAAGGACCTATAAAGTTATCTCGGCTTTTGCGATTACATTAAATAAATGAAACTGGAAAAAATATGTCATCAGCAGTCGTACCTGGAAGGTAATGTATGGCGGAGCGGCGGAACGTACATTAGCCAAATTAATCAGCCGCCGAAGACGTGATGCAGCGAGATGTGCTAAGGAGGCATTTATGTGATGGAGGAGCTTCCCGGTTCTCACTGTCACTTTTCCATCAGTTCTTCGGGAATACTTGCTAAAAAAAAAAAAGAAAGAAAAAAAGAAACAAATGTAAAAATATAATCAGAGCCAAAAATATAAACGCAGAATTATCTGCTGCGAAGCCGAGTAAGAAACGTTCCATTGATTCCAGCACTATTCTATTCCTATTCAAAAAATTGTTGATCCAGAAAAAAGAGAAAACAAAAACGGCGGTGAGGCATCTGGTGAATTGTCCCCAGAGCGGGGATTAGGGTTCCTCCGGGGCTCTCAGATGTATTCCCCGGATCAATAACACCACCCATGAATCTTTTTTATTATTGAAAGAGCTGCAATGCATCGCGCTGACATTCCTCGATACCATTGGCCATGACGGCCTCATCCAAAGCCGAACAGCGCTACATTGGTTTATGGCCTCTGAGAATCGGGGAGGTTGGTTTAGGATTGGAGGACTCGGTGCTGAAGGAATTGCACATGTGTTTTATGAGTAATAGTAAGTTCAATGCTGAGGGGGGACTAAATTAATTAATAAGGCCCCCCAACCGTATCAGTGCATTGCCTACACTTTGCTGCTCTGATCCAGCAATGGGGCTCTGCGACTGAGCAACGCTACGCCTAAGCTGAGCCACCGGCTACATTCCTCCATACCTACCTGTGTTCCCCTGTGACTCCAACAAACTTTTTGTCTCCAGCACCTCACTGACCCCAGTGCTCCCTATGTACTCCACTGACCCCAGTGCTCCCTATGTACTCCACTGACCCCAGTGCTCCCTGTGTACTCCACTGACCCCAGTGCTCCCTGTGTACTCCACTGACCCCAGTGCTCCCTGTCTACTCCACTGACCCCAGTGCTCCCTGTGAACTCCAGTGACCCCAGTGCTCCCTGTGCACTCCACTGACCCCAGTACTCCCTGTGTACTCCAGTGACCCCAGTGCTCCCTGTGTACTCCAGTGACCCCAGTGCTCCCTGTGTACTCCAGTGACCCAATGCTCCCTGTGTGCTCCACTGACCCCAGTGCTCCCTGTTTACTCCAGTGACCCCAGTGCTCCCTGTGCACTCCAGTGACCCCACTGCTCCCTGTGTACTCCAGTGACCCCACTGCTCCCTATGTACTCCAGTGACCCCACTGCTCCCTGTGTACTCCAGTGACCCCACTGCTCCCTATGTACTCCAGTGACCCAATGCTTCCTATGTACTCCAGTGACCCCAGTGCTCCCTATGCACTCCAGTGACCCCAGTGCTCCCTGTGTTCTCCAGTGACCCCACTGCTCCCTGTGTACTCCAGTGACCCCACTGCTCCCTATGTACTCCAGTGACCCAATGCTTCCTGTGTACTCCAGTGACCCAATGCTTCCTATGTACTCCACTGACCCCAGTGCTCCCTGTGTACTCCAGTGACCCAATGCTTCCTGTGTACTCCACTGACCCCAGTGCTCCCTGTGTACTTCAGTGACCCCAGTGCTCCCTGTGCACTCCAGTGACCCCAGTGCTCCCTGTGTACTCCAGTGACCCCAGTGCTCCCTGTGCACTCCAGTGACCCCAGTGCTCCCTGTGCACTCCAGTGACCCCAGTGCTCCCTGTGTACTCCAGTGACCCCACTGCTCCCTATGTACTCCAGTGACACCACTGCTCCCTATGTACTCCAGTGACCCTATGCTTCCTGTGTACTCCACCGACCCCAGTGCTCCCTGTATACTCCAGTGACCCCAGTGCTCCCTGTGTACTCCAGTTACCCAATGCTTCCTATGTACTCCACTGACCCCAGTGCTCCCTGTGTACTCCAGTGACCCCAGTGCTCCCTGTGCACTCCAGTGACCCCAGTGCTCCCTGTGCACTCCAGTGACCCCAGTGCTCCCTGTGTACTCCAGTGACCCCAGTGCTCCCTGTGTACTCCAGTGACCCCAGTGCTCCCTGTGCACTCCAGTGACCCCAGTGCTCCCTGTGCACTCCAGTTATCCCAGTGCTCCCTATGCACTCCAGTGACCCCAGTGCTCCCTGTGTACTCCAGTGACCCCACTGCTCCCTATGTACTCCAGTGACACCACTGCTCCCTATGTACTCCAGTGACCCAATGCTTCCTGTGCACTCCACCGACCCCAGTGCTCCCTGTATACTCCAGTGACCCCAGTGCTCCCTGTGTACTCCAGTGACCCCATTGCTCCCTGTGTACTCCAGTGACCCCAGTGCTCCCTATGCACTCCAGTGACCCCAGTGCTCCCTGTGTACTCCAGTGACCCCAGTGCTCCCTATGCACTCCAGTGACCCCAGTGTTCCCTATGCACTCCAGTGACCCCAGTGCTCCCTATGTACTCCAGTGACCCCAGAGCTCCCTATGCACTCCAGTGACCCCAGTGCTCCCTATGTACTCCAGTGACCCCACTGCTCCCTGTGTACTCCAGTGACCCCAGGGCTCCCTGTGTACTCATTTGACTCCAGTACTTGCTATTGACTCCAGTGCTCCCTGTGCACTCTAGTGGCCCCTGTGACTCCAACAAACTTTGTGTCTCCTGCAACTCCAGTGACTCCAGTGCTCCCTGTGTACTCCATTGACCCTGGGGGGCTTATCAGAATCTGGAAGCATCCAAATCCCCCCCACCCCATGTAAATGAGTATGGGGTACATAGTACTCCTACCCATTCACCAAAAAAGTGTAAAAAGTGAATAAAGACAACACAAGTTTTTGACAATTCCTTTATTAAAAAAGAAAACACAATGTCCCCTGATGTAGATCCATCATCAATCACGATGCCGCTGCCACCTGGAAAAAGAACAAAAATGCAAAATGCATCAAAAACTCCCAAAAATTCCCTGTGTTCCCCGGTGACCCTAGTGCTCCCTGTGTACTCTAGTGACCTCAAGGCTCCCTGTGTACTTTAGTGACCCCAGTCCTTCTTGTGCACTCCAGTGCTCCCTGTGCACTCCGGTGACCCTAGTGCTCCCTGTGTACTCCAGTGCTCCCTGTGTACTCCAGTGACCCTAGTGCTCCCTGTGTACTCCGGTGACCCTGCTCCCTGTGTACTCCGGTGACCCTTGTGCTCCCTGTGTACTCCGGTGACCCTAGTGCTTCCTGTGTACTCCGGTGACCCTAGTGCTCCCTGTGTTCCCTGTTGACCCTAGTGCTCCCTGTGTACTCTAGTGACCTCAAGGCTCCCTGTGTACTTTAGTGACCCCAGCGCTCCCTGTGAACTCCAGTGGTCAATGTGTACTCCAGTGACCCTAGTACTCCCTGTGTACTCCGCTGCTCCCTGTGTACTCCAGTGACCCTAGTGCTCCCTGTGTACTCCAGTGACCCTAGTGCTCCCTATGTACTCCAGTGCTCCCTGTGTTCTCCAGTGCTCCCTGTGTACTCCAGTGACCCTAGTGCTCCCTGTGTACTCCGGTGACCCTGCTCCCTGTGTACTCTGGTGACCCTTGTGCTCCCTGTGTATTCCGGTGACCCTAGTGCTTCCTGTGTACTCCGGTGCTCCAGGTGTACTCCAGTGACCCTAGTGCTCCCTGTGTTCCCTGGTGACCCTAGTGCTCCCTGTGTACTCTAGGGACCTCAAGGCTCCCTGTGTACTTTAGTGACCCCAGCGCTCCCTGTGAACTCCAGTGCTCTATGTGTACTCCAGTGACCCTAGTACTCCCTGTGTACTCCACTGCTCCCTGTGTACTCCGGTGACCCTAGTGCTCCCTGTTTACCCCGGTGCTCCCTGTGTACTCCGGTGACCCTAGTGCTCCCTGTGTACTCCGGTGACCCTAGTGCTCCCTGTGTTCCCTGGTGACCCTAGTGCTCCCTGTGTACTCTAGTGACCTCAAGGCTCCCTGTGTACTTTAGTGACCCCATCGCTCCCTGTGAACTCCAGTGCTCCATGTGTACTCCAGTGACCCTAGTGCTCCCTGTGTAATCCGTGACCTTAGTACTACCTGTGTACTCCACTGCTCCCTGTGTACTCCGGTGACCCTAGTGCTCCCTGTGTACTCTGGTGATCCTAGTGCTCCCTGTGTACTCCGTGACCCTAGTACTCCCTGTGTACTCCACTGCTCCCTGTGTACTCCGGTGACCCTAGTGCTCCCTGTGTACTCCGCTGTTCCCTGTGTACTCCAGTGACCCTAGTGCTCCCTGTGTACTCCGGTCACCCAAATCCCCAACAAAAACTCACCAAAAATGCATCAAAAACCCATGTTCAAAAAATGCTCCTGAAAACCGCATCAAGCTCATAGATGTCAACCTAAGGTTTCTGGCTGGATCACCAGATGAAAGAAAGCCTAAAAAAGAAAACAAATGCAGCCATCACATCTAAGAATTGGTAAGCTGCAATTTAAAAAATGTTTGCTTCGGGGGTTTAGTATCCCTTTAAAAAAAAAAATTCAAACATTCGTCCGGAGCGAGCGATGAAAGGGTTACAAGCGCCCTCCGGCTCGCACAGTCACCTATCCGTTTCTATGATGAGGCGAGCTGTCCTTTCTCAGTTTCTATCTCTGCGGCACGAATCCCTGATTCACCCTGACACATCCTTCAGCAGACATAAAACTGCGGCTGCAGAATGAGGTTGGCACGCCGCTTGGCAAGCGTTCAGGGCGCGGCGCTTCTCCTTTACCCACAGCCTGCAAGGATCCAGGAATTACACAACGTCTAATGACATCTCCCACCATTAGCACAGCCGGGGCTGGATGGGAAGCCCAGGTGCATCTGCTGCAGTATGCATTGCTGGCTGCTGGGACCGGCTGCATTGCAGTGGCTGGAGATTTACACAAACGCTTTTTCGGTCGTGCGGATACACGCTGCTTCTGCCACCTAAATTGTGCGTGTCAAAATGACAAACGCAACTCCAGCCAAAATATAAAGGAGCGCTTCCACCTAGAAGAGATATGTCATCCTCGGTAGAAGCTGGAAAGTTCTTATGTGGAGTTAGCATCTGATTTTTTTTATTTTTTTTCATGTTAAGTGCATGTGTCAGTGTAACGCCTCCGGGTATTTATTACCTCTCTCACTACTCTCCTTCATGATCCTCTCCAGAACGACAGCGCCATCTTTGTTCAGGCATCATCCAGGGTCACCATCCACTTCCTGGACTGAGATGCCGGCTCAGGCTGCATTCACACCTGAGCGGAGCGTCTTTAACTACTTCAATACCAGGCACTTACACCCCCTTCCTGCCCAGGCCAATTTTTCAGCTTTCAGCGCTGTCGCTGTTTAAATGACAATTGCGGTCATGCAGCGCTGTACCCAAACAGAATTTGTATCAGTTTGTTCCCACAAATAGAGCTTTCTTTTGGTGGTATTTGATCACCTCTGCAGTTTTTTGTTTTTGCTAAACAAATAAAAAAGGACCTAAGATTTTGAAAAAAATAAAAAAAAAGTTTTTCTATTGTTTCTGTTATAACATTTTGTAAATAAGTAGATTTTCTACCTTCACTGATGGGCACTGATAAGGCGGCACTGATGAGGTGGCACTGATGGGCACTGGTAGGTGGCACTGATGGGTGGCACTGATATGCAACACTTATGGGCATTGATAGGCGGCACTTATGGGTGACACTGATAGGTGGCACTGCTGGGCACTGATATGCGGCACTGATGGGTATTTATAGGTGACACTGATAGGTGGCACTGCTGGGCACTGATATGCGGCACTGATAGATGGCATTGATAGGCATCACTGATGGCACTGGCACGCATTGGGGATGGGCACTGATTGGCAGCTGCCTGGGCACTGATTGGCATTTCCCTGGTGGTCTAGGGTGGCACACCTGGTGGTCCAGTGTGGTGGCATCCCTGGTGGTCCTGACAGCATCCTGGTGGTCCTGGGTGGGCATCCGAGGGGGGCTGCGCTGATCAGCACAGATCCCACCCCCCGTCAGGAGAGCATCCGATCGGCTCTCCTCTACTCACGTCTGTCAGACGCGAGTGAGGAAAAGCCGATCAACGGCTCTTCCTGTTTACATCGTGATCAGCCGTGATTGGACACGGCTCATCGCGTGGTAAAGAGTCTCCGTCGGAGGCTCTTTACCGAGATCGGTGTAGGGGTGTGTCAGACGCACACACCGCACCACCGATCGCCGCGATACGGGTGCACGCGGGGGCGCGCGAGAGCGGTCGTTCTGGGAGGCCGTCATAAGACGTCCACCCAGAACGAGAGCCGCGACGCCCAGCCGTCATTTGATGGCCAGCGGGCGGAAAGCGGTTAACTACTTAAGGACCAAAAAAGCGTGAACTACATGTATCATCACAGGGTGATAGTGTGGATACACAAGTAACAGTGTGCCAACATCCCGATATAGATTGGAAAAAATTAGAGTAGAAACATGGACTTTATAGGCACACATGTATATTAGGTAAAAAAAAAAATAGTTTTTAATAGGATAAAGTTAAAACCATTGTATACATGGTATGGTATTTGATCACCTCTAGGATTTTTTTTTTTGTTAAAAAAAATAAAAAGCCTGATTTAAAAAAAAAAAATACAAAACCATTTTATATTTTGTTAATAAATTTTGCAAACAGGTAATTTTTCTCCTTTATTGATGTACGCTGATGAGCAAACACTAATGGGCACTGATAAGGCGAAACTGATGGGCACTGATGGGCACTAATACGCAACACTGGTGGACACTGATGAGGTGGCACTGATAGGTGGCATTGGTGGGCACTGAGAGGTGGCACTGATGGGTGGCACTGATGGGTGGCACTGATGGGCGGCAACTGAAGAGCATTGATAGATGGCACTGAAGGGCACTAATAGGTGGCACTGAAGGGTGGCAATGATGGGCACTGATGGGTGGCAGTGATGGGCACTGATCGGCACTGGTAGGTGACACTAATAGGCAGCAATGCTAGGTGGCACTGATGAGGCACTGATTGGCACAGCTGGTGGGCATTGATAGGTGGCACTTGTGGGCATTGATAGGTGGCACTGATTGCTGGCAGTACTGGTGGGCACATATGAGGTGGCTTTGCTTCTTCCTCTTCGGGACCAATGTCCCTTCAATAGAAGCTGGTGATTGGCTTTTTTTTCTCCTCACGCTGTCAGCTTGAGAAGAAAAAAAAAAACGATTACCGATCTTCTGTTTACATCACGTGATTAGCTGTCATTGGCTGACTGCTGATCACGTGGTAAGGGGTTGGGCTCAACACCTTACTCCAATCTGTGATCACCCGAGTCTCATTGACTAGGGTGATCACAGCGCGCGCCGCGCGTGCCCTTCAGGTGGCGTGGCGAGCGTGCAAAGGGGAGGACGTCTATTGACGGCTTTCCGGCAAAGCAGATTAGAGCTGTAGCCGTCATTCAACTATAGCACGGATCTGAAGGTGTGCCTATAAAGGCCATGTTTCTACTCTAATTCCGCGTACACACGGTCGGAATTCTCGTCGGAAAAAGCCCTGATGGTTTTCCCGTCGGAATTCCAACAGAATTTCGCTCAAACTGTCTTGCCTACACACGGTCACACCAAATTCCGATGGTCTGTAACACAGCGGCATAAAACACGTTCGACAGCACTATAAAAGGGAAGTTTAATGCTTCCGAGCATGCGTCGGAATTTTGCGTGTCGGAATTGCATATACACGATCGGAAAATCCGATAGAAAGGTTTTCCGTCGGAAAAATTGAGAACAGGTTCTCAATCCAAAGTCCGTCGGAAATTCCGACAGAAAAAGTTGTTTAAAAGTTAAAATCAGTTTGTTTGTTTTTTTTTTTGCTTGAAAATTACTTTTATTTTTTTATTTTTTATTTAATTTTATTTAATTTTTATTTAATTTTTTGCAGTAAACACTATAGGATTATAAAAGACCTTGGATACATTTGGGTGCTCCAAGGAGAGTGGTATTGTAGTGCACAGAGCGTGCCTTGGCAAACAGTGGGTGTGGCCAAATTGCTCTTGCTGACATTATCACCCCACCCTTCAGTCAAACCTGCCCCCAAACAGCTGCCCGCAGCTCCCGGGACGGCAACAGATTTGTGTATAACTATCTCGGTTACTTGGGGAGCCACAGCCTGGTCTGAATAATGTGTCCGGGTTTCAGGTGGACTGAAACCCGGACACATGATTCAAAACCCGAACTGTCTGGGTGAATCCTGGAAATCCTGGACAGGTGGCAACCCTACCTAGAGCAGGGGTAGGCAACCTGGGGCCATCCAGCTGTTGCAGAACTACAAGTCCCATCATGCACCTGGGAATAATTGTAACTGCCAGCCTTGCAATGCCTCATGGGAAATGTAGTTCCACAACAGCTGGAGAGCCCCAGGCTGCCTACCCCTGCCCTAGAGAATAAAATGGCGGTCCTTGCAATACTTTGTCACACCGTATTTGCACAGCAGTCTTACAAACGCCAATTTTTTGGGGGAAAAATACACCTTTTGGAATTAAAAAATAAGAAAACAGTAGTAGGTTAGTTTCTATATTGTGAAAGGTGATGTTAAACCGAGTAAATTGATACCCAACATGTCATGCTTCAGAACTGCACACACTCGTGGAATGGCGACAAACTTTTGCACTTAAAAATCTCCATCGGCGACGTTTAAAAATTTCAACAGGTTACCAGTTTAGAGTTACAGGGAAGGTCTAGGGCTAGAATTATTGCTCTTGGTCTAACGATCACGGCAATACCTCACATGTGTGGTTTGAACACTGTTTACATATGCGGTCGCAGCTTACGTATCTGCGCGCGAGCACGAAGAGACAGGGTGCTTTAAAAAATAAATAAAAAATAAATCTCATTTTATTTTACTTGTTATTTTTTTATTTTTACACTGTCCATTAAAAAAAAAAAAAATGTGGTCACTTTTATTCCAAATTACATCCCTTGTAATAGAAAAAAGCATGACAGGACCTCTTTAATGTGAGATCTGGGGTCCGCGCCCACACGTTCGTAATTGTTGGCCAACATTTGTGTGACCGTGTGAATGCAAGACAAGTTTGAGCCAACAACCTTCGAACAAAAATCCACGGTTTTGTTGGCGGAAAGTCCGCTCACGTGGATGCACTGAGCAGGCTAGATACTTGAAATTGTCCAAAATGTCTTGGTATGCCTTAGGAGTTCCCTTCACTGGAACTAAGGGGGCTGAGCCCAACCCCTGAAAAACAACCCCACACCATAATCCCCCCTCCACCAAATGATTTGGACTAGTCCACAAAGCAAGGTCCATAAAAACATGGATGAGCGAGTTTGAGGTGGCGGAACTTGACTACCTGTCTACATGACCTTCGCTTGGTATCAAGAGATCCTGGAATCTTCCACTTCTTAATAAATGATTGAACAGTACTGGCTGGCATATTCAAGGCTTTGGACATCTTTTTATATTCTTTTCCATCTATATAAGTTTCCATTATCTTGTTACGCAGGTCTTTTGACAGTTCTTGAAGAAAAGAACTGTCAAAAAACCTGCGTAAGAAGGTAATGGAACTTTCTATAGATGGAAAAGGATATACAAAGATTTCCAAAGCCTTGAATATGCCAGCCAGTACTGTTCAATCATTTATTAAGAAGTGAAAGATCTCTTGATACCAAGCCAAGGTCGCGTAGACAGGTAGTCAAGTTCCTCCATCCCAAACTTGCTCATCCATGTCTTTATGGACCTTGCTTTGTGGACTGGTCCAAATCATTTGGTGGAGGAGGATTATGGTGTGGGGTTGTTTTTCAGGGGTTGGGCTTGGCCCCTTAGTAACAGTGAAGGGAACTCCTAAGGAGTCAGCATACCAAGACATTTTGGACAATTTCGTGCTCCCAACTTTGTGGGAACAGTTTGGAGATGGACTCTTCCCATTCCAACATGACTGCGCACCAGTGCACAAAGTGAGGTCCATAAAGACATGGATGAGCGAGTTTGGTGTGGAGGAACTTGACTGGCCTGCACAGACTCCTGACCTCAACCTGATAGAATACCTTTGGGATGAATTTGAGCGGAGACTGCGAGCCAGGCCTTCTCATCCAACATCAGTGCCTGACCTCACAAATGCGCTTCTGGAAGAATGGTCAAACATTCCCATAGACACACTCCTAAACCTCGTGGACAGCCTTCCCAGAATAGTTGAAGCTGTTATAGCTGCAAAGGGTGGGCCAACTCAATATTGAACCCTACGGACTAAGACTGGGATGCCATTAAAGATCATGTGCGTGTAAAGGCAGGCGTCCCGATACTTTTGACAATATAGTGCATAAACCAAACCACAATCTATTCCCTTTAATCAGGTGTCCTAATTTTGTCAGCATAAGTATTCATCCTAGCTTTCCTAAGAGTGGTTTAATAGCATATCCTAATGTTCCCGACCTAATTGCCTGTACCAGCATCTTGAGCTTAATTGCCTTTCCTAACTTTCCAGTTTAATTGCTTATCGTAACTACTCTGGCTAATTGCCTGTCCTAACTTTTCCAGCTTAATTCCTTGTCCTAATCTTCCAATCTTATTTGTATATTCCTGATTAAGTAGCACCTTCTTGAGATGCCTAAAGTCATCAGATCCGACCACAAAAGACATCCCCTCTTCTGTTTCAAATGACGGTTTTATGCATTGACATACCTCCATAGACCCAGTCTGCGAAGACATTACGGTCACCTGCTGACTTGGAAATATCCACAGGCAGCTTAACTCTTCAATAAGACACAGAAGATGAGTCCAACACGATTTTATGTCAGATAATTGCAGTACAGGTTATGTTTTTCCAGTCTTTTGAAGTGTAAGAAAACAATGACTTTCCTTAGCCCTGTCCCTGTGAAGTACTAACACTGACTGAGGGAACATGGAATAAATGGGGTGGGACATCCTGGGCTCACAGGAAACAGGGTAGATGACTCTGGTCATCCTGCGCTCACAGGAAGTGGGTTCGATGACTTTGGACATCCTGAGCTCACGGTAAGCTGGTTCGATGACACTGGCCATCCTAAATTCACAGGAAGCTGGTTAGAAGTCTCTAGTCACCCTGAAATCATAGGAAGCAGGTTAGATGACTCTGAACATCATGAGCTTACAGGATTCTGGTTAAATGACTCTGGACATCCTGAGCTCACAGGAAGCAGGGTAGATGACTCTGGACATCCTGAGCTCACAGGAAGCGAGGTAGATGACTCGGAACATCCTGAGCTTACAGGAAGCGAGGTAGATGACTCGGAACATCCTGAGCTTACAGGAAGCGAGGTAGATGACTCGGAACATCCTGAGCTTACAGGATTCTCGTTAGATGACACTGGACACCAGGGGCATTGCTAGGGGGTGGCTATTGGGGCTATAGCCCCGAATCTGAGGCCCATAGCCCCGAGTGTCTTGACGCAGGGTCCCTCCCTAACCAGCAGGTTGCGGCTGCTGCGGCAGGCGGGCTGCATGAGAGAAGAGGAGGAGAGAAGCGAGCGGGCGGACGAGCAGAGATGACATCATCTCTCACTGCCTGCCACACATCAACGCTCTTCCGCCCTCACAGCACGGTGGAGTGGAGGTCACGTGCTTCCCTTCATCGTGGAGCTCCACTTTGCAGCCAGACCCCCTTGCTTCAATGTCGGAGGTGCGGCAGGGAGCAGCGAGATGACATCATCTCTCACAGCCCGCCCCGCATCACCGCTCTCCTGCTCTCACTAAATGGACCAGTTCTGTCTGCCTGCAACCAATGCAGCGTCAATGCACATTTGGTGGCACTGGCTGGCATGGCAAGTGACAATCCACATCAGTTGGCAAGTGACAACCCACATCTGGTGGGCGGTGACGTGGCAAGTGGCAATCTGCAAATGGTAGCAGGTGACGTGGCAAGTGACAATCTGCCAATGGTGGCAGGTGACGTGGCAAGTGACAATCTGCAAATGGTGGCATGTGACGTGGCAAGTGACAATCTGCAAATGGTGGCAGGTGATGTGGCAAGTGACAATCTGCCAATGGTGGCAGGTGACGTGGCAAGTGACAATCTGCAAATGGTGGCAGGTGACGTGGCAAGTGACAATCTGCAAATGGTGGCAGGTGACGTGGCAAGTGACAATTGCAAATGGTGGCAGGAGATGTGGCAAGTGACAATCCACATCTGCTGCCAGGTGAAAGTGGCAAGTGACAATCCACATATAGTGGCAGGTGACGGTGGCAAGTAACACGCTGCATCTGGTGGCAGGAGATGTGGCAAGTGACACGCCTAGGGATCCCACTGATTCTGCAGTATGGTGAGTTGAACCACTTCATTATATATTACAAGGTAACAATAGAAATAATGCACTTCAATCAACCTGACACCATATCAACCATGGTGCCATGATGATTGAAGCGCCAACACCAGCCATCGCCCGTGAAAAATTGCTTGCAGAGAGAGCGACGAGTCAACATCGGAAGAAGAGGAGGAAGAAGAAGACGGCGTGTGTTTTTTTTTATTTACACTTTTACACCTTAGGTGAATAGGTAGGGGTACATCGTACCCCATACTCATTCACATAGGGTGGGGGGCCGGGATCTGGGGGCCCCCTTATTAAAGGGGGCTCCCGGATTCCGATAAGCCCCCCGCCCGCAGACCCCGACAACCAACAGCCAGGGTTGTCAGGAAGAGGCCCTTGTCCTCATCAACATGGGGACAACATGGTGCTTTGGGGTGGGGGGGCCGCACGGGCACCCCCATGTTGAGGGCACGCAGCCTGGTACAGCTCAGGAAGGGGGGGACGCTCGCTCGTCCCCACCCCTTTCCTGGCTGGCCGGGCTGCGTGCTCGGATAAGGGTCTGAGATGGATTTGGGGGGGACCCCCACGCAGTTTTTTCGGCGTAGGGATTCCCCTTTAAATCCATGCCAGGTGACGGGGCTAGCGCGGCGGCATTTACTGCCTTCGCTAGTCCCGTCTACCTGCAGTTACGTTCTAAATGAACGGACTTTCCGATCGTGTGTCAGCAAGTCCGTTCATTTCCAAAAGTCACGCAGACTTTTTCCCGCGGATTGTCTGCCGGAAAAGTCCGGGTGTGTGTGGACAATCCCGCCGGAAAGTCCGAGCGTGTGTACGCCGCATTAGAGATCATTGAGGTCTTAGCTATAGTCTAAGCTGGGGGGGGGGGGGTCTATTTTCCAAAAGTGTGGGCTTTAGTTTCTTATGGTCTGGAGAAGCTCATTGGAGGATACCCGATGGAGATCGGAGGAAAGATTGTTCAGTGGTCTTGTGGTATCATCTTTGTGTCCCTCACTGAGGTGTGCCCAGTGGATATCAGAAGGTGGCAGCTGAAGATCATGTGGCATTATAAGTACAGACCTAAACTTTGTGCCTAGAAACTGTGTTCTCAGTTCTACAAAAGGAGCAAGTTCTAGGCAATTTTTCCAGCACGCATTGAACTTTGTGGAAGCTTTCTGCCAGGATAGTGAGAAGAGAAGTGTCCTCAGTCAAGTCAGTTCTTGTGGGGTATCCCATGTTTCTTCCCTCTTACCCATCTAAGTTCATATTAACAATAAAATTACAAAAGACACCCCCAGACTTTTCATTTGAGCCAGTGAGAAAGAAGAAAATACTGTGTGCCTGTCTGTGCCTGCACTGAATTTGGGGGATCTCCCTGGGTCCAGCTACTATATAAAGGGTTCATAGCCGCCTGAGCCTGCCCACCCTGTGACATACATGCACGGGCCTAGGGCAAGGCCCAGGCCTAGGGCAGCATTTTGCAGGGGGCAGCACGTAAAGAGTCCCCCCCGGCTTGCGCTACACTGTTAGTGTAGCGGCAGTCTTATGGGGTAGACTGGGCTGAGAGGCAAATTATTCTAGCGTCCCCATAAAGCGGCCACACTACTTCCAGTATGCGGGCAACCGGCATTCCGCAACTGTGTGGGGGGGGGGGGGTGCCGCTTCTAATTTTGACTATCCTATCATCCTGGACCACAAACCATCCTCACTGTGCTATATATGTTTTCTGCTGCACCATTGACATGGTTATATCTTCTTAGTCCTCTCCATAAAATTATCAGAAATTTGTGCTGGATAGAATAAGGGGGAGTTATAGCTCCTGTCAGTTTAATTGTATCCTCCCTGTCCCATTGCAGAGATTTCCCGTCACTACCTGCCTCATAGCCGTACAGGAAGTGAGAGGAAATCTATACAAATTAAGGGAATCCATTGCCCCCCCCCCCCACCCCCAGGCCCTCAGAACTAGTGTCCGCACCCAAAAATTTCAGGGCGGATCTTAAACAGCAAGGGGTGTGGCCTTGACAGGAAGGGGTGGGTCATATTTAAATAAGGAGGTGCACGAGTTTAGTCAGGCCTAGAGCAGCACAAAACCTAAATACAATACTGCATACATGGCCATATATGGAGTGAAGGAAGCCCTTTTTTGGAGGCTGCTGGAGGATCCATGACGTCAGACTCGGAAGGGGGAAGACTGAGGATGGAACTCTGTCTATTCCTATGGAGCAGCGGGAGGACCTGGGCAACCCGTATCCAGGGAGAGCCCTGGGGCCACTGGCTAGACTTATGCCCCGTACACATGGTCGGAAATTCCGACCACAAAATCCTTTTGATTTTTTCCGACGGATTTTGTCCGACACTGGTGTTGCATACACACGGTCGGACAAAGTTGTCGGAAAATCTGATCATTCTGAACGTGGTGACGTTCGTTGCGTACGACGGGACTACGTAGAGGCTAGTAGCCAATAGCTTTGGTCTTGTAATGTGATCTGAGCATGCGTGGCACTTTGTCCGTCGGAATTCGCTACACACGATCGGAAAAAGTCCGATAGGACTTTGTTGTCGGAAAAATTGAGAGCAGGATCTCAAACTTTTTCCGTCGGAAATTCCGAGGGAAAAAGTCCAATGGAGCCTACACACGGCCAGATTTTCCCGACAACATGGTCCGATAGGACATTTTCCGTCGGAAATTCCGACCGTGTGTACAGGGCATTAGAGGGGTACAGCCCTGGGGTTCCCATTCACTTGACACAGGGTGGTTGTGTGGGGGGGGGGGGGGTGTTGGGAGCGCCTGATTATAGTCTTTCCTAGGGCAGCACAAAACAAAAATACACCACTGGGTGGGACTGGTTTAGCTCTTTATAATCTGGGGCCAGAGGAGCTTGAGAGCAGAGGCTGGTGGAAAGGCGTAACCTGCAAGACGCCATTATGTAAAGAATAGCTTGTATAGTGTGCCCTCTGGGGCTAGGCCAAGGGAACCCTATTAAAGGGGACCTACAGCTACAGGAGTATGGAAGTATGTATGGATGGTATTGGGTCATATCTGAGCTTAGACTGTTCAGTTATACTGATGACTGGTTGAAGAAGATGGAGGCATGCATATGTAGGGAAAAGAACTGTGTATCTGTTCTGGTTACAGTTAAATGTTAAAAAGCCTGATCGTGTGGACATTCAATTATTTCTTGAGGTGGTCCTTAGGCCAGGAACATGTGAGTAAGCAAGATGGTGTAGATCCAACTACAGGTATGCGTTATCTCATAACATTTCTGATGCAGGAGGGTGGTGGGAGGTGCCCTTGTCCACCATGACCATTGTTGGCAGTTTATCGGGACCTCCCTTACATGTTGACCATTTATAGGGTCTGAAGGGAACCCCATTAAAGGGGACCTACAGCTACAGGAGTATGGAAGTATGTATGGATGGTATTGGGTCATATCTGAGCTTAGACTGTTCAGTTATACTGATGACTGGTTGAAGAAGATGGAGGCATGCATATGTAGGGAAAAGAACTGTGTATCTGTTCTGGTTACAGTTAAATGTTAAAAAGCCTGATCGTGTAGACATTCAATTATTTCTTGAGGTGGTCCTCAGGCCAGGAACATGTGAGTAATCAAGATGGTGTAGATCCAAC
This sequence comes from Lithobates sylvaticus, assembly GCA_028564925.1. NCBI lineage: Eukaryota > Metazoa > Chordata > Amphibia > Anura > Ranidae > Lithobates > Lithobates sylvaticus. Next base: position 27,004,129 of record CM053027.1, read on the forward strand.
TACAGGTATGCGTTATCTCATAACAATTCTGATGCAGGAGGGTGGTGGGAGGTGCCCTTGTCCACCATGACCATTGTTGGCGGTTTTTCGGGACCTCCCTTACATGTTGACCATCGTCACCAAGACTGGAAATGAAGGAAAATCCTTAATTAAGAAATAAAGAGGAAATTTGTCAATGGGGCACTTCCAGTAACAACTGTCTACCCTACAGAGTTGTAACCCTTCCTTCACTTTTTAGTCTAAAACTTAGAAGAAGTTTTGGCTGGACATACACTTTATTGTCCTCCAGCTGTTCCAGCTTGATGGCATGTTCTAACATTACAGGCTTAACTGATATAGTGGCCGCCAGTGAAAAAGAGAACAGCATTTTTATGGGAATAAAATTGCGTCGTGTCTTCGCGTCTTTTGAAATTCACCCCGACTCTTATAAATCCTGGAATCCTGAGAGGAGCCGCTGCTATGTTACAGAACAGAAGGACTGGTTACGATGAGATACAACGCCGTTCTCTCCATCCTGATAATCAGTCATTGGCTGAAACTTAACTGCAATCTTTTCATAACTCACATCTCAGGCCCAGAGGGTTATGTCCCCATAAAGCTGCAGAATCGTTATACTTAGTCTATATATCTTAAATGATGTTCCTCTGTCTCTGAGGTACTAGTAGTGCTCTATATTGGAAGTGGAATAAGGTGGAATAAGGACAATGGTGGTGCTGTGAATATTGTTCTTTTGAGGAGTGTGGCACCAGAGAGATCGGGTACTCTACAAATAAATCTCTTTTATTGGTTGTAGCGGGACGATGGCTGTTCCCCAACATGAAACAGTTCTAGAATGCGGAAAAAGAAGGAACTAAATATAGTCAATGCCTTGCTGAAAATAACTTAAAGGGGAACTGCCCTAAAAGGCAGGAAACATCTATTCCCTTTGTGGCCAACATTTTTCTGTCGGTATTCTATCCAGTGCACCCCCATAAGGGCTGCAGCTGAACTGGGATCCCCCACCCTTCACAGCCAGGCACACCAAATTTTAAGTCTCCCAGAGTCAGAGAGCAGTCCGTGACTTTGTTTTTTATTAAATTTTTTTATTGAGGGTAATTAACTTAAGGGTATTATGGGATGCCCATTTGACTTCAGAACACACTTCAGGGACACTTCTCCTATAAGTTCCAACTTCTTCCTTCAGCACACACTTGCTTGGTTCCCAGCTGTGTCACTCAAGGATTTGTAGCAATGGCCCATTACAGTAAAGCCCCATACACACGGTCGGAAAATCCGACCACCAAATCCATCGGATTTGGTCCGACGGATTTAGTCCGACACTGGTGTTGCATACACACGGTCGGACAAAGTTGTCGGAAAATCCGATCATTCTGAACGTGGTGACGTTTGTTGCCTACGACGGGACTAGGTAGAGGCTAGTAGCCAACAGCTTTGGTCTTGTAATGGGATCTGAGCATGCGTAGCACTTTGTCCGTCGGAATTCGCTACACACGATCGGATTTGGTGTGATTGGACTTTGTTGTCAAAAAATCTATCCAGCAGGAGATAGGACTTTGTCCGTCGGACAATCCGATGGAAACTGTCCGATGGTGCCTACACACGGTCGGAATTTCCGACAACATTGTCCGATAGGACAGAATCCATCGGAAAATCCGACCGTGTGTATGGGGCTTTAGAGACTCACAGCCCCTATACTTGAAGAACATTGGAGTGACACAGCTAACACATTTTCAGCACTTCCTCCCGTGGTCACTGAGCCCAGTACCACCTCTTCAGGCCCTGCCAGCCCACCTGGCTGCAGGTTCCCCTTTCATAAGCCCTCCTGGCTAACTTCTCCACAGTCATTCAGACTGACACTCTCTCCACAGACTTCCCAGACTGAACACTCACCAACCCACCCGGTTGACTTCTCAGGAGATCTCCCAGATGTGCTGACCTGCTCCCGCTCTCCTCTCCTTGCTCCTGTGCCTCCAGGAAGGGGTTCCTCTGTGTGTTGTGGGGGATCCTTCCAGCACCCATCATTCAGACTGACACTCTCTCCATGGACTTCCCAGACTGAACACTCAGTTGACTTCTCAGGAGATCTCCCAGGCGTGCTGACCTTCTTCCGCTGTCCTCTCCTTGCTCCTGTGCCTCCAGGAAGGGGTTCCTCCATGTGTTGTGAGGGATCCTTCCAGGACCCGAGCCCACGGTCACCCCCCCCCCAGACTAGGGGGGACCCTCAAGGGCCACCGACAGCCTCCTCAGCCTCCTATCTCCATCTTCCACCCAACTGCCCCTGCTGGCATGTCTCATGCCTATTTATGGGGTGCCTGCCCCCTGATTTGCTGGGGATTGGCTAGGGTCCTATAAATATGCCAAGCAGCTCCTCCTAGCCTCCGCCTACTACATCTGGAAGCTTCTCCAATGTTCCAGAAACAGGGGAAGGCACCAGAGATGCTGCCTGCTGAGTCATCTAGCCGTATAGGCTGAAACACGTCAACTGAATGAATCTGCGTTTGTTCACTGTGGTTATTCAATAAAATTAAGAAATTTTAAGAGCAACAACCGAAATGCGGATCATTTTTTCTATATCAGTAATCCAGCCCCTGTGAGTCACTCAACCCTGACCCAGATTCAACCCAGGCCTGGCTCTTAGCCAAACCAATTTACCTACACTAACAAACCTATTTACACCTAGCATACTAGCTAGAGTGTGCTACATCTATATAGCAGCTTTAATCTGTGTTTTCTGACACTGCAACCCCCCTTTTCCCTAGTATGCTTCCTAAAATGTATCCCTGTGCTTCCCCATGACTGCAGAATGAGATCATCAGAAATAGTGAGTAGGAAGTACACATGGAGATGGCAGATAGGTGTTTGTGTTTCTTATTCTTACTTTCTACCTTCTCTACTATCCCATTGTTCAGCCAAGCATTGTCAATATCGGTGAATTTTTTCTGGAAAGCACTGTATGAGGCTACCAGCAGGGTTGCCAACCGTATGAGGCTACCAGCAGGGTTGCCAACCGTATGAGGCTACCAGCAGGGTTGCCTACCGTGATTAAATTTACTGACGGTTTGTAAAAATCTGTGATTTTTACAGCTGTCAGTAAGTTTTAGTTAGAGAAATTTTATGTCAGTAAAAATCAGTGCTTTTATTCAGGCAGATTCGTTTTGGCACGGCAAGTGTAAGAATCAACCCCTTGAGAGCTTGATGCATGACCAGCAGCCACTTATCCAGGCAGAGTTTGGAGCCAGTTGTGATTATTTTCAAACAGAAGCAGGCTGGAGCTGGTGGCAGAAGGAGCAGGCGGCCTCATTTGCCAATACTGTTTATGCACTGGTTTGCAGTCATGTTGGAACAGGAAGGGGCCATCCCTAAACTCTTCCCACAAATTTGGGAAGCATCAAATTGTCCAAAATGTCTTGGTATGCTGACTTAAGAGTTCCCTTCACTGGAACTAAGGGGCCAAGCCCAACTCCTGAAAAAACAACCCCACACCATAATCCCCCCTTCACCAAATGATTTGGACCAGTGCACAAAGCAAGGTCCATAAAGACATGGATGAGCAAGTTTGGGGTGGAGGAACTTGACTGACCTGCACAGTGCCCTGACATCAACTCGATAGAACACTGTTGGGATGAATTAGAGCGAGGGACTGCCAGCCAGGCCTTCTCGTCCAACATCAGTGCCTGACCACACAATGTGCTTCTGGAAGAATGGTCAAAAATTCCCATAGAAACACTCCTAAACGTTGTGGACAGCCTTACCAGAAGAGTTGAAGCTGTTATAGCTGAAAAGGGTGGGCCAACTCAATATTGAACCCTATGGGCTAAGACTGAGATGCCATTAAAGTTCATGTGCGTGTAAAGGCAGGTGTCCCAATACTTTTGGTAATATAGTGTTGTTCAACTGAGAAGTTATCCACAGATGGTTGTTGGTGGATCCAAAGTCCTGGTGGACCCATAGAGAGCAGGGCATGGATGGCTGTAAATCCTAATAGATCAGCCAGAGCTTGGCTTGAGAGGATCCAAAGTCCTGATAGATTCATCCACAGGTGAAAAAGGGTAGATCAAAAGTCTTGATGGACCCACCTAAAGCTGAGCATGGGCAGATCCAAACTCTACTGCCGTGTACACACGAGCGGAATTTCCGACAGAAAAAGTCAGACGGGAGCTTTTCATCATATATTCCGATCGTGTGTGTGCACCATCTGACTTTTTACGTCGAAAATTCTGACAGACCTAGAAAGAGAACATGTTCTAAATTTTTCCGACGGAACCAATTCCTATCAGGAAAACCGCTCGCCTGTATGCTGTTCTGACGTACCAAAAACGACGCATGCTCTGAAGCAAGTACGAGATGGAAGCTATTGGCTACTGGCTATTGCACTTCCTTTTTCTAGTCCCGTCATACGTGTTGTACGTCACCGCGTTCTAGACAGTCGGACTTTGGTGTGACTGTGTGTAGGCAAGACCACTTGAGCAAGATTCTTTTGGAATTCCATCGGAGAAACCTTCAGAGTTTATTCCGATGGCAAAACCGCTCGTGTGTACGCGGCATTAGAGTTTATTCCGACGGCAAAACCGCTCGTGTGTATGCAGCATTACTGGATCTAGCCAGAGTTGTTGTGGGTAAATGCAAAAGTCCTTAGAGATTAACCAGGGCTAGGTGTGGGGGAACCCAAAGTTCTGGTGGATCCTCCAAAAGCAGGACATGAGTAGATGTAAATCCAGATACAGTAAATCCTCAAAGTTATGCTTGAGAAGATCCAAAGTACCCATGGGTGAAAAGGGGGTTAATTCAAAGTCTTGATGACCCCACCTACAGCTGAGCATGTTCAGATCCAAATTCTTAATGGATCCAAAGTAGAAGATCCAAAGTACCCATGGGTGAAAAGGGGGTTAATTCAAAGTCTTGATGACCCCATCTAGAGCTGAGCATGTTCAGATCCAAATTCTTAATGGATCCACCCAGAGCTGGTCATGGGTGGATGCAAAGTCCTCAGAGATTACCCAATGCTGGGTGTGAGTGGAACCAAAGTTCTGGTCATGGGTGGATGTAAATCCTGATAAATTCACTAGAGTTAGAATTGAGAGGATCTGCATGGGCAGATCCAAACTCCTATTTGATCCAGCCAGAGTTAGTCGTGGGTGAATGCAAAGTTCTGAGAGATTTCCCAGGGCTGGGTGCGGGGGGGCACAAATGTGATGGACCCCTGTACTCAAGATGACTCTGTCTGTTGTAAATGCTTCCTCTGTCCGGTACCACATGATCCAAGATCCCTCCGAGCACCCAGTCATTAGCTGTAACTCAATGTAGGGTAAAAACAACAGACTCTTTATTCAAACACATGTAACAACAGATATACAACTCAGGGACAATCCCCCCTCCCTTGGATTCAGGGCAGGGTAAACTGTCCAATCAGCAATAAGGAACACAGAGGCATTGAAACATTTGAACAATAGAACACCTTATCAGCAGGGAGGGCTGTTGGAGGGATTCCCTCCCCTCTCTGCCCTGCACGCCGGTTTACATGCCAGGAACACCAATACAAATATCCATCCCATAATACACTTCTCCTAAGGCAGACAGGTACAACAGAACAATGGGACACAGCCACACCCCAAACGTTCCCAGCAAAGAGTCCAACAGCATGAGACAACACATAATATATATATATATATATATATATATATATATATATATATATATATATATATATAAAACATTCCAGTGTGGCTGTACAGCAGGTACGACTAGCACAGATCAGACTGGGGTTCTCCAAGGTAAGCTGGGTTCCACAAGCCCCCCACCCAAAGTGACCCCCGTCACACCAAAGTTCTGATGGATTCTGCAGGGCATGGGTAGATGTACATCCTGATAAATCCCCAGAGTTATGCTTGAAAAGATCCAAAGTCCTAATAGATTCACCCAGGGGTGAAAAGGGGTTAATCAAAAGTCTTGATGAACCCACCTAGAGCTAAGTATGTTCAGATTCAAACACTTAATGGATCCCCCTCAGAGCTGGTTGTGGGTGAATGCAAAGTCCTCAGAGTTTACCCAATGGTAGATGTGGGTGGAACCAGAGTTCTGGTCATGGGTGAATGTAAATCCTGATAAATTCCCCGGAGCTAGACTGGAGAGGATCAAAAATCCACATACATTTACCCAGAGCTGGAAATGGATGGATCACAAACCTTTATCGTCCCACCTAGATCTGAGAGTTGGCAGATCCAAATCGCTGATGGATCCTTCCAGAGCCTGGCGTAGGTAGATCAAAAGTTCTGATAGGTCTATCCAGAATTGGATGTGGGTAGAGCCAAAGTTCTGGTGGATTTACCCAAAGCTGGGCATGGGTGGATGTAAATCCTTTTAAATCCCTCAGCGCTAGGTTTGAGAGGATCCAAGGTCCAGTGCTGGAAGAGGATGGATCAATAATCTTTATGGACTCACCTAGATCTGAGCATAGGCGGATCCAAATTGCTGCTGGACCCATGCAGAACCAGGCGTAGATGGTTCCAATGTTTTGATAGGTCCAGAGTTGGGTGTATGCAAATCCAAATAGATCACTCAGACATGGGTGTGAGTGTATCAAAGTTCTGATAGATCCTCCTAGAGATGTACATGGATGGATCCAAAGTTCTGATCCACCCATAGCTCGGAAGATTATGGTATACCCTAACTACATTGAGAGTCACTTCAGCCAGCACAGAATATCACCCATTAGCACAATGGATGAGCACAATGTCTTCTTTTAGGATTTGAATGGCTTCTTTGCTCACATCACAGTGGTGGAGTTCTACTTTAGGAAAAATAACTATTTATTTTTAGTGTTCCTGATTTAAAAGACAACCTCCCCTAGCCTTTACGACTTCAGCTTTCCTGAACTCAATCTATACCGTACATCTTAAATATTCAATGAGAGAAATAATTTATGTCAATGTGATTTCCCATGGTGCACTGCTGATTAAGCACTATTGCACTTAATTGACTAAACCTCTCTGTGTGCTTTATTGCTCAATACTACGTGTACTGCGCACGCCTCGAGACAAGACGGAGCTGAAAATCCTGGGAATAATTTTGCGAAGCTTAGCTGTAGTCTAAAGCTTGACATTTAAAAATTACAAGAATAATGATTTTCATTTTTTTTTCTTTTTTGGCCAAGTAATGTCATTAAAATCTCATCCTCGCTGATGTATAAGCTGGTTGTACTGTGTTTTTTTTTTTTTTTTTTTATCTAAATTGCAGATTTTTAGGCAGCATTTTAACATGATTAAAAAAAATGAAGAATTAGGGAGCTGCCAAAAACCTTTCGGTTCTTGAAAATTAAAAGCGCAGAAAGGTTAATGAATTTGCACTATTTACTTATCAATATTCTAGATATGAACTTTATTGAGGCCAAGAGGGGAGGGGGAATTAAAGCAACCCTGTCATTATGATAAATTAAACCCAGCATATAATTGTTTGCATTAGTTTTCATTTTTCAGTTTTTTTTTTTTTTCATTTATTTACACCTGGTAACCCTGTGAATAACACACTGGGTGGCTACACTGGCTACTCCTCGGTATCCATTGAAGGAACCATAGTTGTCACCCAGGCTGGACCTCTGTATCAATGGAAGGAACCATAGTTGTCACCCAGGCTGGACCTCTGTATCCATGAAAGGAACCATAGTGGTCACCCAGGCTGGACCTCTGTATCCATGAAAGGAACCATAGTTGTCACCCAGGCTGGACCTCTGTATCCATGGAAGGAACCATAGTTGCCACCCAGGCTGGACCTCTGTATCCATGGGAGTAACCATAGTTATCACCCAGGCTGGACCTCTGTATCCATGGAAAGAAACCATAGTTGTCACCCAGGCTAGACCTCTGTATCCATGGAAGGAACCGTAGTTGTCACCCAGGCTGGACCTCTGTATCCATGGAAAGAACCATAGTTGTCACCCAGGCTGGACCTCAGTATCCATGGAAGGAACCATAGTTGTCACCCAGGCTGTCTCTCTGTATCCATGGAAAGAACCATAGTTGTCACTCAGGCTGGACCTCTGAATCCATGGAAAGAACCATAGTTGTCACCTAGGCTGGACCTCTATATCCATGGAAGGAACCGTAGTTGTCACCCAGGCTGGACCTCTGTATCCATGGAAGGAACCATAGTGGTCACCCAGGCTGGACCTCTGTATCCATGGAAGGAACCGTAGTGGTCACCCAGGCTGGACCTCTGTATCCATGGAAGGAACCATAGTTGTCACCCAGGCTGGACCTCTGTATCCATGGAAAGAACCATAGTTGTCACCCAGGCTGGACCTCTGTATCCATGGAAGGAACCATAGTTGTCACCCAGGCTGGACCTCTGTATCCATGGAAGGAACCAACCTCTGTATCCATGGAAAGAACCATAGTTGTCACCCAGGCTGGACCTCTGAATCCATGGGAGGAACCATAGTTGTCACGCAGGCTGGACCTCTGTATCCATGGAAGGAACCATAGTGGTCATCCAGGCTGGACCTCTGTATCCATGGGAGGAACCATAGTTGTCACCCAGGCTGGACCTCTGTATCCATGGAAGGAACCGTAGTTGTCATCCAGGCTGAACTTCAAACATGTCTGCCTTTATTCATCTTAATAAATTACAAGATATATTGGATATTAGCATACATCAAATTGCCTTCAGGGGATCAGGCAGGAATTTGTTTCCTCCACTGGAGCAAATTGGTACATGCTTTATAGGGTTTATTTTCCTTCCTCAGGATCAACTGTGGGTATAGGGTTCTGTATATGAAGGGTTTTCTGTTACTTTTTTTTTTTATAGGTTGAACAAGATTGATTGACTTAATAGGAAAGACACGTAATAGAGCTTACCTAACGTTCCTTATTTATCTTCTCAGAGAGAAGCCGTGACACATATGCTGGGGTTTGCCCTTGGATCTCATTTACTTATTGAGGACTTGGGCAAATCTCAACAGAGATAAATGCCCCGTACACACGGTCGAACATTCCGACGACAAAATCCATCAGATTTTTTACGACGGATTTTGGCCGAAACTTGTCTTGCATACACACGGTCGCACAAAGTTGTCGGAAAATCCGATCCTTTGGAACGAGGTGACGTACAACACGTATGATGGGACAACGTAGAGGTCAGTAGCCAATAGCTTTCATCTCTAATTTTTTTCTGAACAAATTTTAGATCCAGCTCTCAAACTTTTTGCGTCGGACATTCCGACGGAAAAAAGTCTGCTAGTGCTCACACACGATCGGATTTTCCGACAACATAATCCGATCGGATTTTTTCCATCGGAATGTCCGACCGTGTGTACAGGGCATTAGGGTTTTCGTAAGGAACGATGAACTGGGTTATGGGGAAGGGAGCATGGGATACCCTGAAAACTGTAGAACTGAATAACTTGAAGACTCCTCAACTTCTAGTTAAATTGCACAAAATGTCTGGCTGTACTGAAGAACTGCTGAATGTCCCACGGGATCTCTATGCTGTTGGTGACTTGTACTCCTTCCAGAGTTAAAAAGCTTCACTTTTCCTCAGCACTGGGGTCATCTGTCCACAGGATCATCAGTTACCTCCTGCTGATATCCACCAGTCTCTTCCTAGTGTCGGAGATGTAGACACACAACACCATAGGACAGCTGAGCTCTTTCCCATCAACATCCTCCTGGCTCTCTCTAGGGAGCTTCTCCAGACCTAACTCAATCCCTGGACACGGATCTGCTGGGTCCTTGGTTTCTTCCTCAAGGCTTCCTCTAAGATCCTTCATTAGGGGACAGAGCCCCCTAACAGGGGTCTCCTGCAGGACTGGACCCAGGAACACAGACCAGCTGCTCAAGATTCAGATGATTTCGGGGGTCTCTCGCCACCTGCTGGGTACCCCTCCCCAGGGATTGACTGGAGTTCCATAAATATTTAGGCTGCCTGCTCTGTTCTTCCTCCCACTCCTATTCCAATTCAGCATCTCTCAGAGGAACCCTTGCAATTATTTTCAGGTCTTGGGGAACTCCTGCCCCCCTTAGGCCTCATGTACACTGCTGCTGGTAAACGAATGTTTAGGAACAGTTGGACGTTTTTTCAGCTGGTAAATTTGTAGTCTGTTTGGTAATTTGGGTTTTCCTCTAAGTGCAGTGAAGCTGTAGTTCCTCCTTTTTGCCGATAGGTGGCACTAGTACCTTCGGCAATACTATGATGAGCTGCAGTGTTATGAATATGCATACTACTCCTAGCCAACCAGTGGGAGTTTCCTGGCCACTAGTGCATGCTGGGAGAGAGTATAAATATTAAGGGAGGTCAGGTGATCAGGGTGTCCCCCTGCCTAGTGCCCCACCCTTGGCCTGGTGTGGGCGTAGGAGGAACAGCAGTGTTGGGTAGGCCTGAAGCCTTAGGCCAACCATGTGTTCCAAGCTCTGCAACTAAGGGCTTGTTTACATGCATGGAGAAACCGATGGGGGACCTAAGGTGGAGTACCAGAAGCCACACTGCCAGAGACGGAGAACTGTGGTAAAGACTGAGAAAGCACCAAAGATGGACTCATCCTATTAAGTTCTGCACTTCACTGTAAGTTGTGGTTGCTTTACGAGACAGCTGTCAGGAGGGGGTGCGATATGTACAGAACAAAAGCAGGTAAGGCTGAAATGTTCACAATCTCCATTGACCAAGAGCAGACTTTGCTTTCCCCACAAAACCGAGCCTGTGCTTTAGCGACAACGTTTCCTATTCTTATCTTTCTTTGAGAACCCAGCTCAATGAATTTCTGGTTCCAAGACCCGCCGTTCAATCAGTACCAGCTGTCGATGGCAAATCCTCGGTTGGCGCTTTTGTAGAAAGGTGACCCACCAAACACCCTCTCGGAATCTTAAAATGGAACATGTATTCTCTCACTTGAATAAGACGCAGCAGTTACCAGAGCAACAGAACTGAAAAAAAAAAAGCGAAACATCTTTATTTTTTTTCTCACCTTGCAGGGAGCCGCTAACGAGTGACTTTCTTTAATTGGGAGAAAAATGTTGCATTAAGTGTCGTCTTGCATAGCGATGCCTTGGTGGAAAAAAACACGTTACCTGTTGTTTTTTTTTTTTTTTCAGGCTCGTTAGAATAAGGATTCTCATCGCCGCAGGTGGTCGTAACCTTAATCTCTGTCAGTAAGTGGATTACTAATTAAAACCGCCGTCGTTATATTTCCAAATGCGGACAACCGTGTCAAAGGAAGAGATTTACGATGTTCTGATTTTTAGCTGAGACAAACAAGGTACAACAAGGCAAAGCTATTCACCATCGACTCCTTCCCACCAACCACTCGTTATCCTTAATACTGTGTAGACCACTGGTTCTCAACCCTGTCCTCAAGTGTCCCCAACAGGCCACGTTTGCCAGTTTTCCTTTATCTTGCACAGGTGCTTTAAATCAGAATCAACGGCTTGGTATTTTGGACCGCTATTTTATCTCAAGCCTCGTACACACGATCGGACTTTCCGACGGGAAATGTTGGCTGTCAGGCTGTTGGCGGAAAATCTGACCGTTTGTACGCTCCATCGGACAATTGTTGTCGGACTTTCCGCCAACAAATGTTGGCTAGCATGTTTTTAAATTTTCCGCCAACAAATGTGTGTTTTCGCATTTTCCGAGCGTGTGTACACAAGTCCGTCACAAGTTACAAACGCGCATGCTCGGAAGCAAGGACGAGCCGGAAGAGGTTGGTCTGTAAACTAGCGTTCGTAATGGAGAATTAACATTCGTGACGCGGTAAATTATGAAATCTCGAAATGCAGCGCACAATTCTCTTCTTTAACCAGACCATTTTGCTGGCTTAAGACAGACCACTTTTTGCGATTCGGCACTGCGTCGCTTTAACTGACAATTGCGAGGTCATGCGATGTGGCTCCCAAACAAAATTTATGTATTTTTTTCCCCACAAATAGAGCTTTCTTTGGGTGGTATTTGATCGCCCCTGAGGTTTTCATTTTTTTTTTTTGCGCTATAAACAAAAAATATAAAAAAGAGCAACAATTTTGAAAACTCGATTACTAGTAATGGCGGCGATCAGCGATTTTTGTTGTGACTGCGACATTATGGCGGACACATCGGACATTTTTGACACATTTTTGGGACCGTTGTCAATTATACAGCAATCAGTGCTATTTAACTACTTCCTACCCGGCCACTGTACATATACGGCCGGGTGGGAGCCGTCTACTTCTGATCGGATGTTCCGGAACGTCCTTCAGAAGTAGCGGGATCGCGTGCGCGCGTGCCCGCGCAGCGGCGCGATCCCGATGCGCTCGTGTCACCCGGACACGGTGCATCTCGGATCGGCAGGAGGGCTCTGCGATTGGCCCTCCTGATCACATGACGGCTGTGTCGAATCACAGCCGTCATGTGATGTAAGCAAACAGCCGGTTGCTAGGCAATCGGCTCTCCTCTCCTCACACGGAAGTCGTCGGTGAGGAGAGGAGAGCGGATCGCTGCAGCCGGCTGGTGATCAGTGAGTATTAGCTGTTTTTTTTACAGCTTTTTACTCACTGATCACCAGTGTAGTGTCCCCACAGTGTAAACACACATGTCCCCAAAACACACATGTCCCCAAATAATAAAAACACATGTCCCCAAATAAAAACACCTGTCCTTCACATATGTCCCAGTAAAATAACACGTGCCAATGATTATCTGCACACATATGTCCGTGATCACCTGCACACATCTGTACATGATCATTTGCGTAAATATGTCCGTGATCACGCAAACCAATTATTATACACTTAACGGAATTTTTTTTACTAAAAACATGTAGCAGAATACATTTTGGCTTAAATTTATGACAAAATTAGATTTTATTGGATTTCTTTAAAAAAAGAAAGGGGAAAATATAGTTTTTTTTCAAAATTTCCGCTATGTTTTCGCTTATATTGCAAAAAAAAAAAAAAAAACGAGTCGTGAATAAATACCACCAAACTAAAGCTCTATTTGTGCGAGCAAAATGATAAAAATTTCATTTGGTTACAGCATTGCATGACCGCGCAATTGTCATTGAAAGTGCGAGAGCGCTGAAAGCTGAAAATTGGTCTGGGAAGGAAGGGGGCGAAAGTGCCCAGTATTGTAGTGGTTAAATGCACTGATTCCTGTGTAAATGACACTGGCAGTGAAGGGGTTAACCATGGGGTGGCAGTGTAGGGGTTAAGTGTTCATAGGGGCATGTTACTAACTGTGGGGGGCGTGGCTGTGTTTTAGTGAACACTGATCTCTGCTCCAATCACAGGGAGCAGAGATCAGTGTCACTAGTTGCTAGGCAGAACGGGAGATGCTGTTTACTTCCGCATCTCCCCGTTCAGCCTTCCCGTGAGACGATTGCGGGTATTCCTGCAGTGATCTAGTCCGCGGGACCCGCGACCGGACTCACAGGGGTCCCTGTACGCCCTTTTGCCTGTCCGTGCCATTCTGCCGACGTACATCATTGTGCGCCGGTCGGGAAGTGGTTAATAGGATAATAATGAAGCTGCTTTGCTGGTGATACTGATGGAGTTATTGCAAACATATTTGATATCAACAAAAATATTATTATTTTTTTTTATTTGTGCAAGTTACCTCAACGTCATTATCCCGGAGTTTTTAAGATCAAAGATCCAACTATGTTGGAGTCCCTTGTTAATTTTACATTGTATTTTTTAACCACTTGCCGACCGCCCCCTGTATATATACGTCGGCAGAATGGCACGTACAGGCAGAATCACGTACCTGTACGTGACATTCTTCCGGCGGTTGGGGGGTCCGATCGGACCCCCCTCCGCCGGCGGGGACGGTCGGGATCGCTTCAGGAGCGATCCGGGACGAGGGGACGGCCAGTGGTTTCTGGCCACCCCCTCGCGATCGCTCCTGGCCAATGAGAAACTTCCCCTTCCTGTCTATTGTATAGACAGGAAGGCGGAAGTGATGTCACGCTCGGTGCGCCGGTCTATGTGACCGGAGACGCCGAGCGGCGAACATGTTAAGGTTAGTGCACAACACTACACTGACACCAGTACAGTTAAGCACATATTCCACCCCCCTGTCACCCCCTGATCACCCCCCAGATCACCCCCTCCCCCCCCAGTCACAGTGTCACTAATTGCAGTGATCATTTTTTTACTGATCACTGCATTTAGTGTCAGTGTGACTGTAATAACTGTCAGGGCAGTTAGTTTTAGGTCCAAGGTAGCCCCCCTACCCCCCCCCTAATAAAGGTTTAACCCCTTGATTGCCCCCCAGGTAACCCTTTCACCCCCTTTTGCCAGTGTCACTAAGCGATCGTTTTTCTGATCGCTGTATTAGTGTCACTGCTGTCGCTAGGTAACCATTTTTTTTTTTTAGGTAACCGCCATGTTTATATAGGTTCATAAATAGTTTTATAGGTCAGGTACCCCCATATTACAACCTAAATAAAGGTTTTAACCCCTTGATTGCCCCTAGAGTTAACCCTTTCACCAGTGATCACTGTATAACTGTCACTGGTGACGCTGGTTAGCCAGTTAGTTATTTCGTTATTTAGGTTCCCCGTCAGGTTTTTATATAGCGTCAGGTACCCCCATATATTACCTAATAAAGGTTTTAACCCCCTGATTGCCCCTAGTTAACCCTTTCACCCCCTTTTGCCAGTGTCACTAAGCGATCGTTTTTCTGATCGCTGCATTAGTGTCGCTAGGTAACCATTTTTTTTTTTTAGGTAACCGCCATGTTTATATAGGTTCATAAATAGGTTTATAGGTCAGGTACCCCCATATTACAACCTAAATAAAGGTTTTAACCCCCTGATTGCCCCTAGAGTTAACCCTTTCACCAGTGATCACTGTATAACTGTCACTGGTGACGCTGGTTAGCCAGTTAGTTATTTCGTTATTTAGGTTCCCCGTCAGGTTTTTATATAGCGTCAGGTACCCCCATATATTACCTAATAAAGGTTTAACCCCCTGATTGCCCCTAGTTAACCCTTTCACCCCCTTTTGCCAGTGTCACTAAGCGATCGTTTTTCTGATCGCTGCATTAGTGTCGATAGGTAACCAGTTTTTTTTTGTATTACTGTTACGGGTGACGCTGGTTAGTTAGCTTGTTTTTTATACTGTCAGGGCACCCGCCATTTATTACCCAATAACGGTTTAACCCCCTGATCGCCCGGCGGGTGATATCAATTAGGTTTTAGGGTCAAATAAGGTCTGCGTCGCCCCAGGTTAGTGCCAGTACCGCAAACACCCACGCACAAAGCATACACCTCCCTTAGTGGCACAGTATCTGAACAGATCAATATCTGATCTGATCAGATCTATACTAGCGTCCCAGCAGTTTAGGGTTCCAAAAAAAAAACGCATTGTTAGCGGGATCAGCCCAGATACCTGCTAGCACCTGCGTTTTCCCCCTCCGCCCAGCCCAGCCCACCCAAGTGCAGTATCGATCGATCACTGTCACTTACAAAACACTAAGCACACATAACTGCAGCGTTCGCAGAGTCAGGCCTGATCCCTGCGATCGCTAACAGTTTTTTTGTGGTAGCGTTTTGATTCAGTCGCTTCAGTCAGGAGCTTTTTTACCTGTGAATCTCAAAAAAATAAAAAAAAATAAAAAAATAGTTGTCGTTTTATTGTTCTCTCTCTCACTCTATTCTCTCTCTATTGTTGCTCTTTTTTTACTCCATTCTATTCTGCAATGTTTTATTATGTTTTATCATGTTTTATCATGCTTGCTTTTCAGGTATGTAATTTTGTTTACTGTGTTTTAGTGTTAAGCATTTTTTTGTTTTCAGGTGCGCCATTCAGTTGCAACGCGGATTTATTTATCTTGACAGCAACAGCGTTTGCTCCCACGATACATAAAGCCGCGACTCCAACGCTGTAGGAGGTGATTTCACCACCACAGTTAAAAAAAAGAGCATATATGCCGAAGCATGGGGGCAGCAGGGGGGGGGGAGGAGCGATTGGCTCCTAATGCCACGTACATACGGTCGAAATTCCGACCGTGTGTACACGGCATAACTTTTGCGGGAGGATGCCCCCATGCATCGGCATATATAAATGGTGCATGTATGCCCATCATTAGAAGTGGGTGGATGAAGGGAGGTATTCTAATGGTGGGCATACCCACCAATCAATCTCTTTTTTTCGTTCAGCCAAGAGGCTGCATGAAAAAAAAAAGATTACAATATATGTCCAGTATGTTGCTGGACTTTGAATGGTTATACCAGAATGATGCCTGCAGGTTTAGGTATCATCTTGGTATCATTCTTTTCAGCCAGTGATCGGCTTTCATGTAAAAGCAATTCTAGCGGGTAATTAGCCTCTAGACTGCTTTTACAAGCAGTGGGAGGGAATGTCCCCCCTCCCGGATATAAACCGCGCCATTGGGAAATTGGGAAAGCATTTTATCACACCAATCTTGGTGTGGTCAGATGCTTTGAGGGCAGAGGAAAGATCTAGGGTCTAATAGACCCCAATTTTTTCAAAAAAAGAGTACCTGTCACTGCCTATTGCTATCATAGGGGATATTTACATTCCCTGAGATAACAATAAAAATCATAACAAAGAAAAAAAATGGAAGGAACAGTTTAAAAATAAAATAAAAAAGCTAAATAAATAAAAAAAAAAACAAAAACAAAAACAAAAAAAAAAAGCACCCCTGCCCCCCCTTCTCTTGCGCAAAGGCGTACACAAGCGTTGGTCTGGCGTCATATGTAAACAGCAATTGCACCATGCATGTGAGGTATCACCGCGAAGGTCAGATCGAGGGCAGTAATTTTAGCAGTAGACCTCCTCCGTGAATCTAATGTGGTATCATGTAAAGGCTTTTAAAGGCTTTTAAAAATGTATGTAGTTTATCTCCACTGCGTGTTTGTGCGCAATTTTAAAGCATGTCGTGTTTGGTATCCATGTACTCGGCCTAAGATCATATTTTTTATTTCATCAAAAATTTGAGCAATATAGTGTGTTTTAGTGCATTAAAATAAAAAAAAAGTGTATTTTTTCCACAAAAAAAATGCGTTTGAAAAATCGCTGCGCAAATACTGTGTGGAAAAAAAAATGCAACACCCACCATTTTAATCTGTAGGGCCTTTGCTTTAACATTATATATAGTGTTTGGGGGTTCAACGTAATTTTCTTGCAAAAAAAAAATATGTTTTCATGTAAACAAAAAGTGTCAGAAAGGGCTTTGTCTTCAAGTGGTTAGAAGAGTGGGTGACGTGTGACATAGGCTTCTAAATGTTGTGCATAAAATGCCAGGACAGTTCAAACCCCCCCCAAATGACCCCATTTTGGAAAGTAGACACCCCAAGCTATTTGATGAGAGCAATGTTGAGCCCATTAAATATTTTTTTTTTTTGTCCCAAGAGATTGAATAATGAAAAAAAAAAAAATATATATATTTTTTTTACAAAAAGTTGTCACTAAATGATATATTGCTCAAACATGTCATGGGCATATGTAGAAATACACCCCAAAATACATTCTGTTGCTTCTCCTGAGTACGGGGATACCACATGTGTGGGACTTTTTGGGAGCCTAGCTGCGTACGGAACCCCAAAAACCAATCACCGCCTTCAGGCTTTCTAAGGGTGTAATTTTTTTATTTCACTTCTCACTGCCAATCACAGTTTCGGAGGCCATGGAATGCCCAGATGGCATAAAACCCCCCAAAATGACCCCATTTTGGAAAGTAGACACCCCAAGCTATTTGCTGAGAGGTATTGTGAGTATTTTGCAGATGTCGCTTTTTGTCACAAAGTTTTGAAAATTGAAAAAAAAAAAAAAAAATTTTTTTTTTTCTTTACTTTCTTCATTTTCAAAAACAAATGAGAGCTGTAAAATACTCACCATGCCTCTCAACAAATAGCTTGGGGTGTCTACTTTCCAAAATGGGGTCATTTGGGGGGGTTTTGTGCTATTTTGGCATTTTATGGCCTTCGAAACTGTGATAGGTAGTGAGGAGTGAAATCAAAAATTTGCACCCTTAGAAATCCTGAAGGCGGTGCTTGGGTTTCGGGGCCCCGTACGCGGCTAGGCTCCCAAAAAGTCCCACACATGTGGTATCCCCATACTCAGGAGAAGCAGCAAAATGTATTTTTGGGTGCAATTCCACATATAACTATGGCATGTGTGAGCAATATATCATTTAGTGACAACTTTTTGAAAAAAAAAAAAAAATCTTTTTTATTTTTGTCTTTATTCAATCACTTGGGAATAAAAAAAAAAATATTCAATGGGCTCAACATGCCTCTCAGCAAATAGCTTGGGGTGTCTACTTTCCAAAATGGGGTCATTTGGGGGGTTTTGTACTTCTCTGCCATTTTAGCACCTCAAGAAATGAAATAGGCAGTCATAAATTAAAAGCCGTGTAAATTCCAGAAAATGTACTCTAGTTTGTAGACGCTATAACTTTTGCGCAAACCAATAAATATACGCTTATTGGCATTTTTTTTACTAAAGACATGTGGCTGAATACATTTTGGCCCAAATGTTTGACTAAAATTGAGTTTATTAGATTTTTTTTATAACAAAAAGTAGAAAATCTCTTTTTTTTTCAAAATTTTCGCTCTTTTTCCGTTTATATCGCAAAAAATTAAAATCACAGAGGCAATCAAATACCATCAAAAGAAAGCTCTATTTGTGGGAAGAAAAGGACGCAAATTTCGTTTGGTTACAAAATTGCATGACCGCGCAATTACCAGTTAAAGTAGTGCAGTGCGAAATTGAAAAAAGACCTCTGGTCCTTTGGCTGCCAAATGGTCCGGGGCTGAAGTGGTTAAAATGTAACTGCCGACTCCCAAACTGTCATTTGAAGTAAAACACACAGCCAAGTATTATTCTCCACAATTTTTTTATTGTGCATTAAAAAGAAAACAAATAAAATTAGACATGCTATCTGCCAATAGAACTTAACCAAAAAGTGTATTCTATGCATCCAAAAATATAGAAAATTTACCAAATCAAATCATTATTATTCAACCAAAACAATTATGTCAAAGCAATAACTCCAAGGCCAATAATAAATAACATGTTATCTCCTCCGATTCCGCAACATGTCTGGTCGACGAACAGGCGTTCAGAAATGAACTGAAAAGCGCGAAAAGAAAAGCGCAAATCAACACTCACCATGCTTCTACTAACACGAAATTAGCAGAAGGAGCCCAAAGGGTGGCGCTAAAGAGCTGAAAAACCACGTAGTAAGTCACTACGTTGGTAATTGTTGGCCAACAATTGTGTGACTGTGTTGTATGCAAGACAAGATTGGCCCAAGCCCTTCGGACAAAATTCCACGATTTTGTTGGCCAACAATCCTATCGTGTTTATGAGGCGTAAGAGAGATTCCAAAAACATGGCCTGTTGGAGGTACTTGAGGACAGCTTTGAGAACCACTGGTGTAGACAACTCTTGCTTTTTTTTTTTTTCCCCCTGTGGTCTGACACCTGCCTGAACTCTGTGTCCTATCTACACACTTTACATATAGACTATACACCTAGTAAAAGTGTATCTAAAGCCTGTTTCATACAGGCTTCAGCTTCTATAAGAGCAGTGTGAACAGCAAGGTTTGTTGAAGCTTTTAACCACTTGAAGACCAGGCCGATCCTGAGACTTTTTGCTTACAAGTGAAAGTCAGCATTTTTATTTTTTCGCTAGAAAATTACCTAGACCTCAAACATTATACATTTTTTTTAGCAGAGGCCCTAGAGAATAAAATGGTGGTTGTTGCAATTTTTTAATTTTTTTCCCATAAATATTTTATTAGAAACAATAAAAGTGGTAGAAACAATACAGAAATCACATTTATTAGAAACAATACGGAGATCACATTTGTTACAAACAATACAGAAATCACATTTGGTAGAAACAATACAGAGATCACATTTGTTACAAACAATACAGAAATCACATTTGGTAGAAACAATACAGAGATCACATTTGGTAGAAACAATACAGAGATCACATTTGGTAGAAACAATACAGAGATCACATTTGGTAGAAACAATACAGAGATCACATTTGGTAGAAACAATACAGAGATCGCATTTGGTAGAAACAATACAGAGATCACATTTGGTAGAAACAATACAGAGATCACATTTGGTAGAAACAATACGGAGATCATATTTGGTAGAAACAATACAGAGATCACATTTGGTAGAAACAATACAGAGATCACATTTGGTAGAAACAATACAGAGATCACATTTGGTAGAAACAATACAGAGATCACATTTGGTAGAAACAATACAGAGATCACATTTGGTAGAAACAATACAGAGATCACATTTGGTAGAAACAATACAGAGATCACATTTGGTAGAAACAATACGGAGATCATATTTGGTAGAAACAATACAGAGATCACATTTGGTAGAAACAATACGGAGATCACATTTGTTACAAACAATACAGAGATCACATTTGGTAGAAACAATACAGAGATCACATTTGGTAGAAACAATACAGAGATCACATTTGGTAGAAACAATACGGAGATCACATTTGGTAGAAACAATACAGAGATCACATTTGTTACAAACAATACAGAGATCACATTTGGTAGAAACAATACAGAGATCACATTTGGTAGAAACAATACAGAGATCACATTTGGTAGAAACAATACAGAGATCACATTTGGTAGAAACAATACAGAGATCACATTTGGTCTGTACAAAACCAGGACCTACATGAACATTATATAGGACAGGTTGCTATCGAGTCACGGAATTTATTAACCTGAAGCTAATGTAAAATTTGAAGACCAGACCGATCCTGACACGTTTTGCAGCATTCTTTTTTTTTTCCCTAGAAAATTACCTAGAACCCCCAAACATTATATATTTTTTTTTTTTAGCAGAGGCCCTAGATATTCTCTAGGGCCTCTGCTAAAAAAAAAATTATCATACCCCCCCCCCCCCCACAAATATTTTATTAGAAACAACTTGGGGTGCAGGTTTGTTTCTGTATGAGATAGTATTATCTGTTTGTGCTCATATCAAGAGTTTTATCTTTTGCGTAATGGGGCATAGACGATGAAGAAAACCTGCGAATAGGAATAAGAGGGGCAGAAGGGAAAGAAAAAAGAAAAAAAAGGGGGGGGTAAAAAACAGGGGGGGGGGGTTGTAATTTGTTATGTCACACAGTATTTGCGCAATGGTTTTTCAATATACTTAAATTTTAATGCAAGAAAAACACAATATATAACCACATTTTTTAGCAGGATATAAAAGATTGTGTCACACCGGATAAATAGATATCTTACAATGTCACCATTTAAAATTGCCTCTGCCAATGAAATGGCGACAAGCTATAATACTTAAAAATCGCCATAGGTGACGCTTTAAACATTGTTTAATTTGATTACTGGTTCAGAGTTACATTGGAGGTCTAGAGCTAGAATTATTGTTCTTGCTATAACGTTCGCGTCGATAGCTCACATGTGTGGTGCGAACACCGTTTACAAATGTGTGCGCCACCTAGACATGCGTTCGCTGCTGGGCTGCTGGGCGTGAGCACGGAGGGATGTGGGCACTTAAAAAAAAAAATATTTATATATATATCTCATTTTTTTATTTACACTGTCCCTTTTTTTTGGGAAAAAAATAATAAAATAAAAAAAATATATATATATATATATATATATATATATATATATATATATATATATATATAATTATATATATGTATTTTTTTTTACACTATCCCTTTTTTTTTGGATCACTTTTTTTCCTATCACAAGAAATGTAAACATCCCTTATGATAGAAATAAGGGATGACAGGTCCTCTTTACAGGTAGCTCTGGGGTCTATAACCCCACATCTCTTCTCTAGCCTGGAAAGCCTGAGGTAAAGCAAAAAAAACATGATCTCATGCCTTACAAAAAAAAAAAAGTGTTTATCTGCCTGACCGGAAGGGACATCATGACGTCGCTTCCGGCCTCCTAGACAATAGAGATGGCCAGGGACCAGCTCTATAATAACCTGGGGGCACTGCCAGATCAGGTACCGGGCTCCCCGATCGCACCGGAGAGCCTGGAGAAGCGTCAGTGGGTGGCAGGAGGGGGCGTCCCATCCCTCCCTCCACCTGTAAAAGCAATCCAGTGGCTAAGTAGCCACTAGGATTGCTTTTAGATGAAAAAGCATCGCTGGCTGTAGCGATATCAAAGGTATAACCACTTGAAGCCAATCAGTGAGAGATCAGTGAGGAGAGCCCTGAGAGCTGATTGGAGGGAAGGGACACCCCGCCCCCCCGCTGCACACAGGAACAGTGCTGAGGCTGTCAATCACAGGATGTGTGCTGGAGCTCCCTTCCTTGTCACCTTTCTTTCTCTTGGTGTCAGGGAAACATTTTAGAAGCAAATTCATGCTGATAGCAGAGGAAGGAAGCAGACAGAAATTACACATTCACAGCTGGAAGCTCAAAGCTACAAAACGCTGGAGGAGATTAAAAAAAATCAATGATTGTCTGGGGAGACGGTTCACATCACATCTCCACTCCAAGTCACCTGAAGCTCGAAAAAGTTCTGGAGCTTTTTCTGTCGCTTGAATTGGGCAGATATGAGCGCTTTGGCGAGTTTTTATTCTCATAGAAATGATGGAAACGCGCCATTTGTGCGTTTAAGTGAGCATTCGTGCATTTTGCCATGCGTTTTTGCCCAATTTTTGCTCCATGAAAAATTGGAAAAATAAAATAGTAATAATATATGAATAAATAAATGTAAAATAAGTACACAAATAACTAAAAATCATCATAAATAAATACAATTAATTAATAATATGTAACAATACATAAATAAATAATAATTAACCCCTAACCTTAAAAAGAATAAAATTAATTATTATTATTATTATTATTATTAATAATAAATAATAATAATAATAATAATGAAAATACATAAACACCCAAACCCGAACAAAAAATAATAATAATAATATAAATTAATAATATGTAACAATACATAAATAAATACTAATTAACCCCTAATCTTATATTAAAATATTAAACCTTAAATAAATTATTATTATTAAAAAATAATAATAATAATAATAATAATAATAATAATAATAATACATATATTTAAGAGACTCTTGGATATGCACCTTAACCGGTTCCCGACCGGCGCACAACGATGTACGTCGGCAGAATGGCACGGACAGGCATAAGGGCGTACAGGTACGTCCCTTTAAGAATGCCGCCGTGCCATCACGTGCGCGCCGGTCGGGACCCCCATGAGTCCAGTCGCGGGTCCCACAGACTCGATACCCGCTATCCTCTCACCGGAGGGCTGAACGGGGAGATGCGGAAGTAAACAGCATCTCCCCGTTCTGCCTAGCAACAAATGACACTGATCTCTGCTCCCTGTGATTGGAGCACAGATCAGTGTTCACTAACACGCAGCCACGCCCCCCACAGTTAGTAACACGCCCCTAGGAACAAGTGTTCCTACACTGCCAACCCCTGGTTAACCCCTTCACTGCCAGTGTCATTTACACAGGAATCAGTGCATTTAAATAGCACTGATTGCTGTATAAATGACAATGGTCCCAAAAATGTGTCAAAAATGTCCGATGTGTCCGCCATAATGTTGCAGTCACAATAAAAATAGTTGATCGCCATTACTAGTAAAAAAAAATATATTAATGAAAATGCTATAAAACTATCTCCTATTTTGTAAACGCTATAACTTTTGCGCAAACCAATCAATAATCGCTTATTGTGATTTTTTTTACCAAAAATATGTAGAAGAATACGTATCGGCCTAAACTGAGGAAAGAAATATGTTTTTTATAAAAAATAATAATAAATAAATATTTTTGGGGGATATTTATTATAGCAAAAAGTAAAAAATAATGCGTTTTTTTCAAAATTGTCGCTCTTTTTTTGTTTATAGCGCAAAAAAAATAAAAACCACAGAGGTGATCGTATACCACCAAAAGAAAGCTCTATTTGTGGGAAAAAAAGGACATCAATTTTGCTTGGGAGCCACGTCACACGACCGCGCAATTGTCAGTTAAAGCGACGCAGTGCCGAATCGCAAAAAGTGGTCTGGTCTTAAGCCAGCAAAATGGTCCGGGGCTGAAAGTGGATAAAGAACACAATATACAGAGATATGGGAAATAATTATAGACAAAGACACTTATGCACCTTCACAGGTTGAACTGGATGGACTATTGTCTTTATTCAACCTTACCTACTATGTTGCTATGTAATAAACACCCAAACCCGAACAAAACAAAAAAAAAAAAAGTTACTACTGCTAATAATAATAAATAAATGTATTTATTTTGTGTTAGTTAGGGTGTTTAGTTATTTATAATTTTTTTTTTTTTTAAAGGTTTGGGGGTAATTATTTATTATTCATTTATAATTCTTTTTATTTGTGTATTTATTTTAAATGTATTTATTCATGTATTATTATTACTATTACTATTATTATTATTTATTTGTAGTAGAAGTATTATTAACACCCTAGCCTTAACAAAAAAATAAATAAATAACCTTAACCCAAAACCACGCGGGAAAAAAAGCTTGAAAAACACGTAAAGACACTAGGCTCAGGTGTGAATGCAGCCTTATGCCTTATGTCGCGTACACACGATCGGAATTCTCTTCAGAAAAAGCTCTGATGGTTTTCCCGACGGAATTCCGCTCAAACTGTCTTGCCTACACACGGTCACAACAAATTCCGACCGCCGAGAACGCGGTGACGTACAACACTACAACTAGACAAGTTCAATGCTTCCGAGCATGCGTCGAATTGTTTCCGAGCATGCGTAGGAATTTTGCGCGTCAGGATTGCTGCAGACATTTGGAATTTCCGATAGAAACCTTTTCCATCGGAAAAATTGAGAACACGCTCTCAAATTTTTGCTGTCGGAAATTCGGCCAGCAAAACTCCAATGGAGCCTACACACGGTTGCATATTCTGATAAAAAGCTCTCATCGGTCTTTTTCTGTCCGGAATTCCGATCGTGTGTACGCGGCATTAGTGCTCTGGATAGAGACAAGTGCACACTATAGAAGGATATGCTTTGTTCATATTTCATGTCTGTGATACAACCACTGTACGGTAAATATACTGGACTTGCAGATTTTTGCACAGTTGCAGAGCTTGCTGAGTGGTGTTAGTAACTTGCTGATATCAATTTGTGGAATTAATTTGCGCTTATGGCACTTCCTGGCGGGCGGCGGGGGCACATCTGTCAGCGTTCCCATGGCGTGTGACTGACATCCCCTCGTAGGGTCGTGGCACATCTGTTTCTTTAATTGATTTTCTTTTGGCCCCCAAGCGATTCCGACAAGATTTCTGCAGCCTCTTGTGACGATCAGTGGAGTTCGCCGCTCTCTTCAGCATCGCCAGCAAATTAGTTGAACAGGAAAAACGCCGGATAACCGTCCATTATCTTATTGTGGTAATTAAAGGTTATCGGCTCTCCAGTCATCACATTGTATCTTTTCTTTCTGTGGGAGACCAAGATTGTTACATCTTATATTCAAGTAGAACTAAACCCACACCGATTTAGCCAATTACTGACCGCCGTTTAGGCCCCTTTCACACTTGTGCGACTTGTCCTGCGACTTGGGACTGCAAAGTCGCATGACGAGTCCTTTTCCCATGATTTCCAACGATAACCAATCATATCTGTGCGACTTCAAGACATGCCAACTTCAAAGTAGTCGCTGTACTACTTTGGTCCAACTTTCATGCGAGTTGAGGTCCATAGACCTCAAGAATACACAGGCATTCCCTAAAAATTGCGTTGAAATCGCCGCAAAATCGTGGTTAAATTGTGCAACTTTTAAGTCGTGGCAGTGTGAAAGGGGCCCAAATCAGTATATATATGTATTCCGGACTTCTGCCTTTAGTGCCCGTTCACACTTGTGCGATGCGGGAATCCTGCGAATCCACTGCGGGCTCCCCACATCGCACCCGACTCGCTCGGCAGTTCAGACTGCCCTATGCGAACTGCGGGGGAGGGTCAATACATTGTTATTGATCACCCCCATTTCAGCTCGCATATCGCACTGTGAACTGTCAGTTCAGACATGAATCGAATCGCATAGGTGTTAACACCCGTGCAATCCGATTCTGGTGCGCACCAAAAAAAAAAAAAGAAAAGGGTCCTGTGTGAGTTTAGTCCGAATGCGATGCGATTTCAGCCATTCTATCTGTATGGCTGAAATTGCATCGCATGGACTTTGCATGTGATTTGCACTGCAGTGCTCTTGCAGAGCGTGCTGGTGTGAAACGGCACTTCTGCCAGGGTATGTAAACTTATGAGCACAACTGTACATTACTATCTGGGTATAGCCACCTTTAGGTGAATGGACACTGGTAGAATAGCCATAACAGGAGGTCCCCCTCTATATAACCCCTCCCATACTGGAAGTACTCCAGTTTTTCCGCCAGTGTCTGAAAAGGTGGATGGTCACAGGTTCTTGAGAATCAAGGGACAGCTCTTCCAGTTCGGATCCATTTCAAAAAGCTACTATGCTAAGATAAATAATACCCGAGCCACATAAAGAAGATTAAAGGATCAACGATGAGGTTTTGCCTGTAATGCAACCTCCAGGTGCTGGACCCTGCGTAGTGGAAATCCTGGGCACTTCAGAACTAAGCATTTCCTGTAGGGTGATGTACAGGTCCAAGGGAGTGGACCCTTGTATTAAAAGGCTACCCAGTCCTTGAAGGCCTGTGATGACAGAACCCCCCGATGGGTGAAGGCTATATTCCACCCGAATTTACACTCGCTGACTCTGACGGCGTGGCTTTTGAAGCCAGGGTGCTAGGAGATGTAAATGCCAGAGAGATGGTCACCAGGAAGGTCTATCACAGGGTTTGGAAGGGCTACATTGCTTGGTGTGAGGCCAGAAGTTGGCATCCTCGCAAGTACTTGGCGGAAAGGACTCTCTCCTTTCTTCAGTCAGGCTTAGACAAGAAATTAGCCATGGCAACAATTAAGGGGTAGGTTTTGGCCTTATCAGTGTACTTCCAGAAGCCTTTGGCTTCACATTCCCTGATCCGAACTTTTCTTCAAGGAGTGATTAATTTATTGCCTCCCGTGAAGATTCCTCTTTTTCCTTGGGATTTGAACTTGGTTCTGTCAGGTGCTACCGGAGCAACCCTTTGAACTGATCAACGAGATTCCTTTAGTTCTTTTGATATGAAAGTTGGCTCTTCTTTTTGCAATTACTTCGGCTAGAAGGGTCTCCGAACTGATGGTCCTTTCCTGTAAGGAGCCGTATTTATTTTTACATCATGATAAGGTGGTGCTACGACCTCTTCCATCCCTTTTTGCCTAAGCTACAGTGGTGTGAAAAAGTGTTTGCCCCCTTCCTCATTTCCTGTTCCTTTGCATGTTTGTCACACTTAAGTGTTTCGGAACATCAAACCAATTTAAACAATAGTCAAGGACAACACAAGTAAACACAAAATGCAATTTGTAAATGAAGGTGTTTATTATTAAAGGTGAAAAAAAATCCAAACCATCATGGCCCTGTGTGAAAAAGTGATTGCCCCCTAAACCTAATAACTGGTTGGGCCATCCTTAGCAGCAACAACTGCAACCAAGCGTTTGCGATAACGTGCAATGAGGCTTTTACAGCGTCCTGGAGGAATTTTGGCCCACTCATCTTTGCAGAATTGTCCTAATTCAGTTACATTAGAGGGTTTTCGAGCATGAACGGCCTTTTTAAGGTCATACCACAACATCTCAATAGGATTCAGGTCAGGACTTTGGCTAGGCCACTCCAAAGTCTTCATTTTGTTTTTCTTCAGCCATTCGGTGGTGGACTTGCTGGTGTGTTTAGGATCATTGTCCTGCTGCAGAACCCAAGTTCGTTTCAGCTTGAGTACACGAACAGATGGTCAGACATTCTCCTTCAGGATCTCTTGGTAGACAGCAGAATTCATAGTTCCTTTTATCACGGCAAGTCTTCCAGGTCCTGAAGCAGCAAAACAGCCCCAGACCATCACACTACCACCACCATATTTTACTGTTGGTATAATGTTCTTTTTCTGAAATGCAGTGTTCCTTCTACGCCAGATATACTTGGACACACACCTTCCAAAGAGTTCCACTTTTGTCTCATCGGTCCACAGAATGTTGTCCCCACAGTCTTGGGGATCATCAAGATGTGTTGTGGAGAAATTGAGACGAGCTTTGATGTTCTTTTTGCTCAGCAGTGGTTTTCTCCTTGGAACTCTGCCATGCAGGCCATTTTTGCCCAGTCTTTTCCTGATGGTGGAGGCATGAACGCTGACCTTAACTGAGGCAAGTGAGGCCTGCAGTTCCTTGGACGTTGTTGTGGGGTCTTTTGTGACCTCTTGGATGAGTCGTCGCTGCGCTCTTGGGGTAATTTTGGGCGGCCGGCCACTCCTGGGAAGGTTCACCACTGTTCCATGTCTTCGCCATTTGTGGATAATGGCTCTCACTGTGGTTCGCTGGATTCCCAAAGCTTTGGAAATGGCTTTATAACCCTTTCCAGACTGATAGATCTCAATTACTTTCTTTCTCAATTGTTCCTGAATTTCTTTGGGTCTCGGCATGATGTGTAGCTTTTAAGGATCTTCTGGTGGACCTTACTGTGTCAAGCAGCTCCTATTTAAGTGATGCCTTGATTGTGAACAGGTGTGGCAATAATCAGGCCTGGGTGTGGCTAGAGAAATTGAACTCAGGTGTGGACAACCACAGTTATAGTATGTTTTAACAAGGGGGGCAATCACTTTTTCACACAGGGCCATGATGGTTTGGATTTTTTTTCCCCTTTAATAATAAACACCTTCATTTACAAATTGCATTTTGTGTTTACGTGTGTTGTCCTTGACTATTGTTTAAATTGGTTTGATGTTCCGAAACACTTAAGTGTGACAAACATGCAAAGGAACAGGAAATGAGGAAGGGGGCAAACACTTTTTCACACCACTGTAGTTTCTGATTTTCATTTAAATCACGACATTGTTCTACCTTCTTTTTTCTCTACGCCTGGCTCGCCAGAAGAGAAGCAGTTGCACCTTTTGGATGTGGTGCATGCAGTCAGAACCTATCTGGAAAGGTTTGCAAGCATCAGAAGTTCTGGTGCATTTTTTGTTTTGCCGGAAGGCCCCAAGAAAGGTCAAGCGGCTTCTAATGCCGCGTACACACGATCGGACTTTCCGGTGGACAATCCAACGGACTTTGCAGCTGAGGTCCGCCGGACTTTCAAATGAACGGACTTGGCCACACACGATCACTCCAAAAGTCCAGCGGTTCCGAACGCGGTGACGTAGAATAAGGAAGTTCATAGCCAGTAGCCAATAACTGCCCTAGCGTCGGTTTTAGTCCGTCGGACTAGCACACAGACGACCAGATTTTTCGTCCGGACTCGAGTCCGGCGGATAAATTTGAAGCCAGTCTTATTTCTAGGTCCGCCGGACTTTTGGGAAGAAAAAGTCTGCTGGATCCCACACACGATCAAATTGTCCGACGGACTCTGGTCCGCCGGACTATGTCCGCCAGAAAGTCACATCGTGTGTACGTGGCATAAGGCGTCCATTTCACTTTGGATTTGCCAGGTAATTACCTTGAGGGTAAGGCTCCTCCCTTTGGGGTTAGAGCTCATTCTACAAGGGTTGTTGTAACCTCCTGGGCTTTTTCGCCATCAGGCGTCAGTGGCGCAGATTTGCAAGGCTGCTACTTGGTCTTTGGTACGTACGTTCACAAGAATTTATCAGGTGGACGTTAGGACAGCAGAGAACTTGGCTTCCGGCTTAAATCCGATGGTGTTTTCATACAGTGTGTCTACCTCCCCTCAAGGCTATTGCTCTGGGATGTCCCAGGTAGTAATGTATATGGCTGCTCTGTGTCCCGTGATGTACGAGAAAGAAAATAGTTTTTTTTTCTTCATACTTACCTGTAAAATCCATTTCTTTGAGTACATCGCGGGACACAGAGGTCCCTCCCCTCTCTTTGATTTCATTGCTTGCTACAAAACTGGAGTACTACCTGTATGGGAGGGGTTATATAGAGGGGGACTTCCTGTTTTGGT
Organism: Lithobates sylvaticus; assembly: GCA_028564925.1. NCBI lineage: Eukaryota > Metazoa > Chordata > Amphibia > Anura > Ranidae > Lithobates > Lithobates sylvaticus. Next base: position 27,034,128 of record CM053027.1, read on the forward strand.
TATTCTACCAGTGTCCATTAACATGGAGGTGGCGTATAACCCAGGTAGTAATGTATATGGCTGCTCTGTGTCCTGTGATGTACTCAAAGAAATGGATTTTACAGGTAAGTATGAAGAAAAAAATCTAATTATCTGTCTCACAAAAAATGTAATATGGGTACAGTGCTGCATAACCACAAAATTGGCATTTAAAGTGCAACAGCGCTAAAAGCTGAGAATTGGCCTGGGCAGGAAAGGGGTAAAAGTGCCCAGTATTGAAGTGGTTAAAAATGGCAACAACAATGTTAACACACACACGTCCCTGTTCTGGCTCGCATGCCCGCGATCACGTGTGGCCGACGGTCATCGCGACCGCCAGCCACGCGCATCGCCACCCCCGCAGTGCAGCGGCGCGCGCCTGCTATCTCGCTTAAAGGGACCGACGTACAGCTGTGGCGGTTTGCGCGATCGTGCCGAGCTGCCACAGTATAATGACGGCGGCTGGTCAGCAAGCGGTTAAAACACGTTTGGTAAATTACTGCGGAAATACCGTGCGAGATAAAAAGTTACAACGACCGCCATTTTATTCCCTAGGGTCTCTGCTAAAAAAAAAAAATACATATATAATGTTTGTGGGGGGGTCCTGAGTAATGTTCTGGGGAAAAATTATGATTTTTACATGTAGGAGCGAAGTGTCAGAATTGTCCTGGGTAGCAAGTGGTTAAAGTACAGAAATAACTGCCAGGGACCCTGACGAATTTATTTTTTTTGCCCCGTTAATTTAAAATAAATTGTAACAAAGATGTTGGTGGAATTGTTGGAAGTAAAAAATAGCTTTTCTAATTTTTGCAGAAAAAATTAATTAAAAAAAACAAGGCCAGTGGAGCTTAGCATGACAATTCAAAGAAATCCGGACGAGGCGAGATCGGGGCATGCTGACCTTTTCTCCCATATTAGATTACCAAGCTAAAAATAGAACCTTTTTTTAAAAATTAATAGCGACTCACAATTCCCGCACAGCAAGAGATCGGTTTATTTCCGGAAGCTGAAATCTAGAATATTTCTGACAGAAATGTAAATATGAAAAAAAATATGACTCCATATGCATGTATTAAACCCAAAAGCAAAAATTTTATATATTGCATAATCATTAGATGTGAAATATCCGAATTAGCAAAAAACCTGTTTAATGAATTTTTCCAAATATTCGTAAATTCGAAAATTCAGAATTTTGAAAATTCGGAAATTCAAAATTCGAAAATCCAGAAATTCGGAAATTCGGAAATTTGAAAAATCCGAGAATTCGAAAATGCGAAAATAAGAACGAAAATTCAAAAGAATAAAAATAAAATTTTCAGAACCCGAAAAAGCAAAAATCCGAAATAATAACTAACTAATAATAACTTAACTATTACTAACTATTAAATCACCAAGCTAAAAATAGAACCATTTTTTAAAAATTAATAGCAACTCACAATTCCCACAACAGCAAGAGATCGGTTTATTTCCGGAAGCTGAAATCTAGAATATTTCTGACAGACCCTTAAAATAAATGTAAATATGAATAAAAATATGACTCCATGTGCATGAACCCTTAAAGTGGTATTAAACCCAAAACCAAAAATGTAATATATTGCAGCTTACCAATCATTAGATGTGAAATATTCACATGAACAAAAAACCTGTTTAATTAATTTTTCCGAACATTCGTAAATTCGAAAAATCAGAAATTCGAAAATTTCGAAAGTTCAAAAATTCGAGAATTGGAAAATGCGAAAATAAGAACAAAAATTCAAAAGAATGAAAATCCAAAAATTCGAAAACCCAAAAATGCGAAAATCTGAAAAAATAACTAACTAATAATAACTTAACTATTATTAACTATTAAATTACAAAGCTAAAAATAGAACAGTTTTTTAAAAATGAATAGCGACTCACAATTCCCACAACAGCAAGAGATCGGTTTATTTCCGGAAGCTGAAATCTTGAATATTTCTGACGGACCATTAAAAGAAATGTAAATACGAAAAAAAATATGACTCCGTGTGCATGAACCCTTAAAGTGGTATTAAACCCAAAACCAAAAATGTAATCTATTGCAGCTTACCAATCATTAGATGTGAAATATCCAAATTAACAAAAAACATGTTTAATTAATTTCTCCAAATATTCATAAATTCGTAAATTTGAAATATCAAAATTTTCGAAAGTTTGAAAATTCAGAAATTCGAAAATCCGGAAATTTGGAAATTTGACAGGTCTGAGAATTTGAAAATCTGAAAATAAGAACGAAAATTCAAAAGAATGAAAATCCAAAAATTCGAAAACACGAAAATGCTAAAAATCTGAAATAATAACTATCTAATAATACCTTAACTATTACTAACTATTAAATTATAGGTATTGGAATTTCCCTTCAAATTTGTCTGTTAACGAATGCAACAAATACGAATTTATCCAAAGTTACGAATCATCCGAAATAACGAATGCCGTATGTAAACGAATGGAACGTAACAAATTAATAATAAAAAAATAGAATAGAAAAACAAAGAATAGAAAATTAAAGAATATAACCATTTCCCAAAATTCTAATAAAAAAATTAAATAAATGAAAAAAAATAGAATAGAAAATAATAAATTAGAATAAAATAGAAAAGAATAGAATTGACTAGAATAGAAAACAATAGAATAGAATAAATATAGCCATCTTCCGAAATTCGTATTTTGAATAGAATAAGTTTGAATATAATAGAGGAGAATAGAATAGGATAGATTAGAAAAGGATAGAAGAGAAAGAATATAACAATATAACCATTTTCCAAAATTTGAATTTCGAATAGAAAGAATTTGAATTTCAAATAGAATAAATTGGAATTCAAATAGAATAGAAAAGAATAGATTTGAATAGAATAGAAAAGAAAATAATATAATTGACTAGAATAGAAAAGAAAAGAATAGAATAGAATGAATATAGCGAAATTCGTATTTTGAATAGAATAAATTTGAATATAATAGAAAAGATTAGAATAGTACAGAAAATAATAGAAAAGAATAAAATGAATATAACCATCTTCCGAAATGCGTATTTTGAATAGAATAGATTTGTATTCAATCTCTTTTTATTAATTTTTTTACACTATTTATACAAAAAATACATATACATTCATTTACCTTACTATAAATAATAGTGTCCCTGACAAGGGGCAATATTTCCTTTTATTGGGATCCATCTTCCCTTTCTATATCCTTCTATCTTTCCTTTATCACCTACTAAATTTGAATATAATAGAAAAGAATTGAAAAGAATAGACTAGAATAGAATAGAAAAGAATAGAATAGAAAGAATATAACAATATAACCATTTTCCAAAATTCGAATTTCGAATAGAATAAATTTGAATATAATAGAAAAGAATAGAATAGAACAGAAAATAATAGAATAGAAAGAATATAACAATATAACCGATTACCGAAATTTGAATTTCGAATAGAATGAATTTGAATTTCAAATAGAATAAATTCAAATTCAAATAGAATAGAAAAGAATAGAGTAGAATAGATTAGAAAAGAATAGACTAGAAAGAATATAACAATAAAATTTCTTTCTGAAATTTGAATTTCGAATAGAATAAATTCTAATTCAAATAGAAAAGAAAATAATAGATTAGAATGGAAAAGAAAAGAATAGAATCGACTAGGATAGAAAAGAATAGAATAGAATTAATATAGCCATCTTACGAAATTCGTATTTCGAATAGAATAAATTTGAATATAATAGAAAAGAATAGAACAGGAAAGAATAGAATAGAAAGAATATAACAATATAACCAATTTCCGAAGTTGGAATTTCGAATAGAATGAATTTGAATTTCAAATAGAATAAATTCAAATAGAATAGAAAATAATAGATTAGAATAGAAAATAAAAGAATAGAATTGACTAGGATAGAAAAAAAAAGAATATAATAGAATTAATATAGCTATCTTATGAAATTTGTATTTCAAATAGAATAAATTTGAATATAATAGAATAGAACATAATAGAATAGAACAGAAAATAATAGAATATAAAGAATATAACAATATAACCGATTTCCGAAGTTGGAATTTCGTATAGAATGAATTTGAATTTCAAATAGAATAAATTCAAATTCAAATAGAATAAAAAAGAATAGATTAGATTGGAATAGAAAATAAAAGAATAGAATTGACTAGAATAGAAAGGAAAAGAATAGAATAGAATGAATATAACCATCTTCCGAAATGCACATTTTGAATAGAATAAATTTGAATATGATAGAAAAGAATTGAAAAGAATAGATTAGAATAAAATAGAAAGAATATAACAATATAACCGATTTCGGAAGTTTGAAATTTGAATAGAATGAATTTGAATTTCGAACAGAATAAATTCAAATTCAAATAGAATAGAAAAGAATAGATTAGACTAGAATAGAAAATAAAAGAATAGAATTGACCTAATAGAAAAGAATAGAATGAATATAGCCATCTTATGAAATTCTTATGTTGAATAGAATAAGTTTGAATACAATAGAAAAGAATAGAATAGATCAGAGAAGAATAGAAAAGAATAGAATGAATATAACCATCTTCCGAAATGCGCATTTTGAATAGAATAAATTTGAATATGATAGAAAAGAATTGAAAAGAATAGATTAGAATAAAATAGAAAGAATATAACAATATAACCGATTTCCGAAGTTTGAATTTCGAATAGAATGAATTTGAATTTCGAACAGAATAAATTCAAATTCAAATAGAATAGAAAAGAATAGATTAGACTAGAATAGAAAATAAAAGAATAGAATTGACTAGAATAGAAAAGAATAGAATGAATATAGCCATCTTATGAAATTCTTATGTTGAATAGAATAAGTTTGAATATAATAGAAAAGAATAGAATAGATCAGAGAAGAATAGAAAAGAAAAGAATAGAATGAATATAACCATATTCCGAAATGCGTATTTTGAATAGAATAAATTTGAATATAGTAGAAAATAATTGAAAAGAATAGAATAGAATAGAAAGAATATAACAATATAACCATTTTTCGAAATTTGAATTTTGAATAGAATAAATTCGAATTTCGAATAGAATAAATTCGAATTTCGAATAGAATAAATTCGAATTTCGAATTGAATAAATTTAATTTGAAATTGAATAGAATAGAATTGAATAGAAAAGAATAGAATAGAAAGAATATAACAATATAACCATTTTCCAAAATTCGAATTTCGAATAGAATAAATTCGAATTTCGAATGAAATAAATTTCATTTGAAATAGAATAGAATAGAAAAGAATAGAATAGAAAAGACAATAGAATAGAATGGAATTGAACGAATATAACCCTCTTCCAAAATTAGAATTTCGAAAAGGAATAAATTTGATTTTGAATGCAATTTAGGTGGAATTTGAAAAATTTCGAATCATTTCGAATAAACAAAACAAATTCTGAAAACAAATTAAACATGTAATGCAGATAAGGAATCGAAACTAAACAAATGTTTTCGTTCTGCACATGTCTACTGATCGATCTGAACTCTATTTAAACACTTCTGACTCAGGCCAGGTGTGCAGCTGAAGCGCTGCAATACTAAGTATCATCCTGCAGATGGCAGTGTCTGTAAGCTGATGGCAGCACAGCAACGACCACCAGGGGGGGTCCTGATTGATTTTTGTCCTATTATTTTAATGTGCCGACCTTTTCTCTTATATTAGATTACAAAGCTAAAAATAGAAACGCTTTTTAAAAAATGAATAGAAACAATTCCCAAACAGCGAGGAGTTCATTTCTTTCCAGAGGGCGAAATCTACAACGTTTCTGGCAGATCCTTTACAGAAATGTAAATATGACAAAAATAAATAAACCAAAGCGTCTATTTCTGCGCTCCTCTGACTAATTTTCGCTGAGTAAGTGCCATTGTTCCCCGCTTCCACTCGCACCTCGCGCGCTTGCCTGTGTGGGACCCGGTGGTGTGTCGTCGGGTTTGCGAACAGAAGGGGATCTCGCTGACGAGAGCTGCGAAAAAACAATGCGAGTATTTTTAGCCGCCTGCGAATTCATTACGGAGATGGTAAAAAATGATAATTTATTGAAGAACGGAAGCCGGTGGATAAATGGAAATGAATTTGAATGATTCATTAATGTGAATTTTTATAGCACAAAGGAAGCTTTTAACACGTTCGATACTAAGTGGGTTGATTAATTCTGAGTGGTAACAAGACGGTTGTATCACGGCCAATAATGGTTTTTATTTAACTATAAATAGCTCCCGCTGTCGTATTATGCGGGGAACGGATCGCTGCCGAGCGACAGGCGCCTTATCGCACACAAATTCTTCATCATTGCTGTGTCTGCTGAGGGTTGCTGTCTTTGTTAAGCTAATTATGTGTATATGTGCGTCTAGGGGGTGATCATTGGCTGTAATGAACCAATTAGCTGATGATTCCAGTTGGTGATGAAAACCTGTCAGCCTGTTTTAAATTGGCCGGTGACATCACAGAGAATGCAGCCTATCCATTCACTAGAGAGCAGTGACATCACAGAGAATGCAGCCTATCCATTCACTAGAGACCAGTGACATCACTAAGAATGCAGCCTATCCATTCACTAGAGAGCAGTGACATCACTTAGAATGCAGCCTATCCATTCACTGGAGAGCAGTGACATCACAGAGAATGCAGCCTATCCATTCACTAGAGACCGGTGATATCAGTGAGAATACAGCCTATCCATTCCCTAGAGACCGGTGACATCACAGAGAATGCAGCCTATCCATTCACTAGAGACTGGTGACATCACTGAGAATGCAGCCTATCCATTCATTAGAGACCAGTGGCATCACTGAGAATGCAACCTATCCATTCACTAGAGACCGGTGACATCACTGAGAATGCAGCCTATCCATTCACTTAGAGACCAGTGACATCACTGAGAATGCAGCCTATCCATTCCCTAGAGACCGGTGACATCACAGAGAATGCAGCCTATCCATTCACTAGAGACTGGTGACATCAGTGAGAATGCAGCCTATCCATTCACTAGAGACCGGTGACATCAGTGAGAATGCAGCCTATCCATTCCCTAGAGACCGGTGACATCACAGAGAATGCAGCCTATCCATTCACTAGAGACTGGTGACATCACTGAGAATGCAGCCTATCCATTCATTAGAGACCAGTGGCATCACTGAGAATGCAACCTATCCATTCACTAGAGACCGGTGACATCACTGAGAATGCAGCCTATCCATTCACTTAGAGACCAGTGACATCACTGAGAATGCAGCCTATCCATTCACTAGAGACCGGTGACATCACTGAGAATGCAGCCTATCCATTCACTAGAGACTGGTGACATCAGTGAGAATGCAGCCTATCCATTCACTAGAGACCGGTGACATCACTGAGAATACAGCCTATCTATTCACTAGAGACCAGTGACATCAGTGAGAATGCAGCCTATCCATTCACTAGAGACTGGTGACATCACAGAGAATGCAGCCTATCCATTCCCTAGAGACCGGTGACATCACAGAGAACGCAGCCTATCCATTCACTAGAGACCGGTGACATCACAGAGAATGCAGCCTATCCATTCCCTAGAGACCGGTGACATCACTGAGAATGCAGCCTATCCATTCCCTAGAGACCGGTGACATCACAGAGAATGCAGCCTATCCATTCCCTAGAGACCGGTGACATCACAGAGAACGCAGCCTATCCATTCACTAGAGACCGGTGACATCACAGAGAACGCAGCCTATCCATTCACTAGAGACCGGTGACATCACAGAGAATGCAGCCTATCCATTCACTAGAGACCGGTGACATCACTGAGAATGCAGCCTATCCATTCACTAGAGACCGGTGACATCACAGAGAACGCAGCCTATCCATTCACTAGAGACCGGTGACATCACTGAGAATGCAGCCTATACATTCACTAGAGACCGGTGACATCACTGAGAATGCAGCCTATCCATTCACTAGAAACCGGTGACATCACTGAGAATGCAGCCTATCCATTCACTAGAGACCGGTGACATCACTGAGAATGCAGCCTATCCATTCACAGAGACCAGTGACATCACTGAGAATGCAGCCTATCCATTCACTAGAGACCGTGACATTACTGAGAATGCAGCCTATCCATTCACTAGAGACCGGTGACATCACTGAGAATGCAGCCTATCCATTCACTAGAGACCGGTGACATCACTGAGAATGCAGCCTATCCATTCACTAGAGACCGGTGACATCACTGAGAATGCAGCCTATCCATTCACTAGAGACCGGTGACATCACTGAGAATGCAGCCTATCCATTCACTGGAGACCGGTGACATCACTGAGAATGCAGCCTATCTATTCACTAGAGACCAGTGACATCACTGAGAATGCAGCCTATCCATTCACTAGAGACCAGTGACATCACTGAGAATGCAGCCTATCCATTCACTAGAGACCGTGACATTACTGAGAATACAGCCTATACATTCACTAGAGACCGGCGACATCACTGAGAATGCAGCCTATCCATTCACTAGAGACCGGTGACATCACTGAGAATGCAGCCTATCCATTCACTAGAGACCGGTGACATCACTGAGAATGCAGCCTATCCATTCACTAGAGACCGGCGACATCACTGAGAATGCAGCCTATCCATTCACTAGAGACCGGTGACATCACTGAGAATGTAGCCTATCCATACACTAGAGACCGGTGACATCACTGAGAATGCAGCCTATCCATTCACTAGAGACCGGTGACATCACCGAAAATGCAGCCTATCCTATCACTGGAGACCGGTGACATCACTGAGAATGCAGCCTATCCATTCACTAGAGACAGTGACATCACTGAGAATGCAGCCTATCCATTCACTAGAGACCAGTGACATCACTGAGAATGCAGCCTATCCATTCACTAGAGACCAGTGACATCACTGAGAATGCAGCCTATCCATTCACTAGAGACCGTGACATCACTGAGAATGCAGCCTATCCATTCACTAGAGACCAGTGACATCACTGAGAATGCAGCCTATTCATTCACTAGAGACCGGTGACATCACTGAGAATGCAGCCTATCCATTCACTAGAGACCGGTGACATCACTGAGAATGCAGCCTATCCATTCACTAGAGACCGTGACATCACTGAGAATGCAGCCTATCCATTCACTAGAGACCGGTGACATCACTGAGAATGCAGCCTATCCATTCACTAGAGACCGGCGACATCACTGAGAATGCAGCCTATCCATTCACTAGAGACCGGTGACATCACTGAGAATGCAGCCTATCCATACACTAGAGACCGGTGACATCACTGAGAATGCAGCCTATCCATTCACTAGAGACCGGTTACATCACTGAGAATGCAGCCTATCCATACACTAGAGACCGGTGACATCACCGAGAATGCAGCCTATCTATTCACTAGAGACCGGTGACATCACCGAGAATGCAGCCTATCCTATCACTAGAGACCGGTGACATCACTGAGAATGCAGCCTATCCATACACTAGAGACCGGTGACATCACTGAGAATGCAGCCTATCCATTCACTAGAGACCGGTGACATCACTGAGAATGCAGCCTATCCATTCACTAGAGACCGGTGACATCACTGAGAATGCAGCCTATCCATACAGTAGAGACCGGTGACATCACTGAGAATGCAGCCTATCCATTCACTAGAGACCGGTGACATCACCGAGAATGCAGCCTATCCATTCACTAGAGACCAGTGACATCACTGAGAATGCAGCCTATCCATTCACTAGAGACCGGTGACATCACTGAGAATGCAGCCTATCCATTCACTAGAGACCGGTGACATCACTGAGAATGCAGCCTATACATTCACTAGAGACCGGCGACATCACTGAGAATGCAGCCTATCCATTCACTAGAGACCGGTGACATCACTGAGAATGCAGCCTATCCATTCACTAGAGACCGGTGACATCACTGAGAATGCAGCCTATCCATTCACTAGAGACCGGCGACATCACTGAGAATGCAGCCTATCCATTCACTAGAGACCGGTGACATCACTGAGAATGCAGCCTATCCATACACTAGAGACCGGTGACATCACTGAGAATGCAGCCTATCCATTCACTAGAGACCGGTTACATCACTGAGAATGCAGCCTATCCATACACTAGAGACCGGTGACATCACCGAGAATGCAGCCTATCTATTCACTAGAGACCGGTGACATCACCGAGAATGCAGCCTATCCTATCACTAGAGACCGGTGACATCACTGAGAATGCAGCCTATCCATACACTAGAGACCGGTGACATCACTGAGAATGCAGCCTATCCATTCACTAGAGACCGGTGACATCACTGAGAATGCAGCCTATCCATTCACTAGAGACCGGTGACATCACTGAGAATGCAGCCTATCCATACATTAGAGACCGGTGACATCACTGAGAATGCAGCCTATCCATTCACTAGAGACCGGTGACATCACCGAGAATGCAGCCTATCCTATCACTAGAGACCGGTGACATCACTGAGAATGCAGCCTATCCATTCACTAGAGACCAGTGACATCACTGAGAATGCAGCCTATCCATTCACTAGAGACCGGTGACATCACCGAGAATGCAGTCTATCCATTCACTAGAGACCAGTGACATCACTGAAAATGCAGCCTATCCATTCACTAGAGACCGGTGACATCACTGAGAATGCAGCCTATCCATTCACTAGAGACCGGTGACATCACCGAGAATGCAGCCTATCCTATCACTAGAGACCGGTGATATCACCGAGAATGCAGCCTATCCATTCACTAGAGGCCGGTGACATCACTGAGAATGCAGCCTATCCATTCACTAGAGACCGGTGACATCACTGAGAATGCAGCCTATCCATTCACTAGAGACCGGTGACATCACTGAGAATGCAGCCTATCCATTCACTAGAGACCGGTGACATCACTGAGAATGCAGCCTATCCATTCACTAGAGACCGGTGACATCACTGAGAATGCAGCCTATCCATTCACTAGAGACCGGTGACATCACTGAGAATGCAGCCTATCCTATCACTAGAGACCGGTGACATCACTGAGAATGCAGCCTATCCATTCACTAGAGACCGGTGACATCACTGAGAATGCAGCCTATCCATTCACTAGAGACCGGTGACATCACTGAGAATGCAGCCTATCCATTCACTAGAGACCGGTGACATCACTGAGAATGCAGCCTATCCATTCACTAGAGACCGGTGACATCACTGAGAATACAGCCTATCCATTCACTAGAGACCAGTGACATCACTGAGAATGCAGCCTATCCATTCCCTAGAGACCAGTGACATCACTGAGAATGCAGCCTATCCATTCACTAGAGACCGGTGACATCACTGAGAATGCAGCCTATCCATTCACTAGAGACCGGTGACATCACTGAGAATGCAGCCTATCCTATCACTAGAGACCGGTGACATCACTGAGAATGCAGCCTATCCATTCACTAGAGACCGGTGACATCACTGAGAATGCAGCCTATCCATTCACTAGAGACCGGTGACATCACTGAGAATGCAGCCTATCCATTCACTAGAGACCGGTGACATCACTGAGAATGCAGCCTATCCATTCACTAGAGACCGGTGACATCACTGAGAATGCAGCCTATCCTATCACTAGAGACCGGTGACATCACTGAGAATGCAGCCTATCCATTCACTAGAGACCGGTGACATCACTGAGAATGCAGCCTATCCATTCACTAGAGACCGGTGACATCACTGAGAATGCAGCCTATCCATTCACTAGAGACCGGTGACATCACTGAGAATGCAGCCTATCCATTCACTAGAGACCGGTGACATCACTGAGAATACAGCCTATCCATTCACTAGAGACCAGTGACATCACTGAGAATGCAGCCTATCCATTCACTAGAGACTGGTGACATCACTGAGAATGCAGCCTATCCATTCACTAGAGACCAGTGACATCACTGAGAATGCAGCCTATCCATTCACTAGAGACCGTGACATTACTGAGAATGCAGCCTATCCATTCACTAGAGACCGGTGACATCACTGAGAATGCAGCCTATCCATTCACTAGAGACCGGCGACATCACTGAGAATGCAGCCTATCCATTCACTAGAGACCGGTGACATCACTGAGAATGCAGCCTATCCATTCACTAGAGACCGGTGACATCACTGAGAATGCAGCCTATCCATTCACTAGAGACCGGCGACATCACTGAGAATGCAGCCTATCCATTCACTAGAGACCGGTGACATCACTGAGAATGCAGCCTATCCATACACTAGAGACCGGTGACATCACTGAGAATGCAGCCTATCCATTCACTAGAGACCGGTTACATCACTGAGAATGCAGCCTATCCATACACTAGAGACCGGTGACATCACCGAGAATGCAGCCTATCTATTCACTAGAGACCGGTGACATCACCGAGAATGCAGCCTATCCTATCACTAGAGACCGGTGACATCACTGAGAATGCAGCCTATCCATACACTAGAGACCGGTGACATCACTGAGAATGCAGCCTATCCATTCACTAGAGACCGGTGACATCACTGAGAATGCAGCCTATCCATTCACTAGAGACCGGTGACATCACTGAGAATGCAGCCTATCCATACATTAGAGACCGGTGACATCACTGAGAATGCAGCCTATCCATTCACTAGAGACCGGTGACATCACCGAGAATGCAGCCTATCCATTCACTAGAGACCTGTGACATCACTGAGAATGCAGCCTATCCATTCACTAGAGACCGGTGACATCACTGAGAATGCAGCCTATCCATTCACTAGAGACCGGTGACATCACTGAGAATGCAGCCTATCCATTCACTAGAGACCGGCGACATCACTAAGAATGCAGCCTATCCATTCACTAGAGACCGGTGACATCACTGAGAATGCAGCCTATCCATTCACTAGAGACCGGTGACATCACTGAGAATGCAGCCTATCCATTCACTAGAGACCGGCGACATCACTGAGAATGCAGCCTATCCATTCACTAGAGACCGGTGACATCACTGAGAATGCAGCCTATCCATACACTAGAGACCGGTGACATCACTGAGAATGCAGCCTATCCATTCACTAGAGACCGGTTACATCACTGAGAATGCAGCCTATCCATACACTAGAGACCGGTGACATCACCGAGAATGCAGCCTATCTATTCACTAGAGACCGGTGACATCACCGAGAATGCAGCCTATCCTATCACTAGAGACCGGTGACATCACTGAGAATGCAGCCTATCCATACACTAGAGACCGGTGACATCACTGAGAATGCAGCCTATCCATTCACTAGAGACCGGTGACATCACTGAGAATGCAGCCTATCCATTCACTAGAGACCGGTGACATCACTGAGAATGCAGCCTATCCATACATTAGAGACCGGTGACATCACTGAGAATGCAGCCTATCCATTCACTAGAGACCGGTGACATCACCGAGAATGCAGCCTATCCTATCACTAGAGACCGGTGACATCACTGAGAATGCAGCCTATCCATTCACTAGAGACCAGTGACATCACTGAGAATGCAGCCTATCCATTCACTAGAGACCGGTGACATCACCGAGAATGCAGTCTATCCATTCACTAGAGACCAGTGACATCACTGAAAATGCAGCCTATCCATTCACTAGAGACCGGTGACATCACTGAGAATGCAGCCTATCCATTCACTAGAGACCGGTGACATCACCGAGAATGCAGCCTATCCTATCACTAGAGACCGGTGATATCACCGAGAATGCAGCCTATCCATTCACTAGAGACCGGTGACATCACTGAGAATGCAGCCTATCCATTCACTAGAGACCGGTGACATCACTGAGAATGCAGCCTATCCATTCACTAGAGACCGGTGACATCACTGAGAATGCAGCCTATCCATTCACTAGAGACCGGTGACATCACTGAGAATACAGCCTATCCATTCACTAGAGACCAGTGACATCACTGAGAATGCAGCCTATCCATTCCCTAGAGACCAGTGACATCACTGAGAATGCAGCCTATCCATTCACTAGAGACCAGTGACATCACTGAGAATGCAGCCTATCCATTCACTAGAGACCGTGACATTACTGAGAATGCAGCCTATCCATTCACTAGAGACCGGTGACATCACTGAGAATGCAGCCTATCCATTCACTAGAGACCGGCGACATCACTGAGAATGCAGCCTATCCATTCACTAGAGACCGGTGACATCACTGAGAATGCAGCCTATCCATTCACTAGAGACCGGTGACATCACTGAGAATGCAGCCTATCCATTCACTAGAGACCGGCGACATCACTGAGAATGCAGCCTATCCATTCACTAGAGACCGGTGACATCACTGAGAATGCAGCCTATCCATACACTAGAGACCGGTGACATCACTGAGAATGCAGCCTATCCATTCACTAGAGACCGGTTACATCACTGAGAATGCAGCCTATCCATACACTAGAGACCGGTGACATCACCGAGAATGCAGCCTATCTATTCACTAGAGACCGGTGACATCACCGAGAATGCAGCCTATCCTATCACTAGAGACCGGTGACATCACTGAGAATGCAGCCTATCCATACACTAGAGACCGGTGACATCACTGAGAATGCAGCCTATCCATTCACTAGAGACCGGTGACATCACTGAGAATGCAGCCTATCCATTCACTAGAGACCGGTGACATCACTGAGAATGCAGCCTATCCATACATTAGAGACCGGTGACATCACTGAGAATGCAGCCTATCCATTCACTAGAGACCGGTGACATCACCGAGAATGCAGCCTATCCATTCACTAGAGACCAGTGACATCACTGAGAATGCAGCCTATCCATTCACTAGAGACCGGTGACATCACTGAGAATGCAGCCTATCCATTCACTAGAGACCGGTGACATCACTGAGAATGCAGCCTATCCATTCACTAGAGACCGGCGACATCACTGAGAATGCAGCCTATCCATTCACTAGAGACCGGTGACATCACTGAGAATGCAGCCTATCCATTCACTAGAGACCGGTGACATCACTGAGAATGCAGCCTATCCATTCACTAGAGACCGGCGACATCACTGAGAATGCAGCCTATCCATTCACTAGAGACCGGTGACATCACTGAGAATGCAGCCTATCCATACACTAGAGACCGGTGACATCACTGAGAATGCAGCCTATCCATTCACTAGAGACCGGTTACATCACTGAGAATGCAGCCTATCCATACACTAGAGACCGGTGACATCACCGAGAATGCAGCCTATCTATTCACTAGAGACCGGTGACATCACCGAGAATGCAGCCTATCCTATCACTAGAGACCGGTGACATCACTGAGAATGCAGCCTATCCATACACTAGAGACCGGTGACATCACTGAGAATGCAGCCTATCCATTCACTAGAGACCGGTGACATCACTGAGAATGCAGCCTATCCATTCACTAGAGACCGGTGACATCACTGAGAATGCAGCCTATCCATACATTAGAGACCGGTGACATCACTGAGAATGCAGCCTATCCATTCACTAGAGACCGGTGACATCACCGAGAATGCAGCCTATCCTATCACTAGAGACCGGTGACATCACTGAGAATGCAGCCTATCCATTCACTAGAGACCAGTGACATCACTGAGAATGCAGCCTATCCATTCACTAGAGACCGGTGACATCACAGAGAATGCAGTCTATCCATTCACTAGAGACCAGTGACATCACTGAAAATGCAGCCTATCCATTCACTAGAGACCGGTGACATCACTGAGAATGCAGCCTAGCCATTCACTAGAGACCGGTGACATCACCGAGAATGCAGCCTATCCTATCACTAGAGACCGGTGATATCACCGAGAATGCAGCCTATCCATTCACTAGAGGCCGGTGACATCACTGAGAATGCAGCCTATCCATTCACTAGAGACCGGTGACATCACTGAGAATGCAGCCTATCCATTCACTAGAGACCGGTGACATCACTGAGAATGCAGCCTATCCATTCACTAGAGACCGGTGACATCACTGAGAATGCAGCCTATCCATTCACTAGAGACCGGTGACATCACTGAGAATGCAGCCTATCCATTCACTAGAGACCGGTGACATCACTGAGAATGCAGCCTATCCATTCACTAGAGACCAGTGACATCACTGAGAATGCAGCCTATCCATTCACTAGAGACCGTGACATTACTGAGAATGCAGCCTATCCATTCACTAGAGACCGGTGACATCACTGAGAATGCAGCCTATCCATTCACTAGAGACCGGTGACATCACTGAGAATGCAGCCTATCCATTCACTAGAGACCGGTGACATCACTGAGAATGCAGCCTATCCATTCACTAGAGACCGGTGACATCACTGAGAATGCAGCCTATCCATTCACTGGAGACCGGTGACATCACTGAGAATGCAGCCTATCTATTCACTAGAGACCAGTGACATCACTGAGAATGCAGCCTATCCATTCACTAGAGACCAGTGACATCACTGAGAATGCAGCCTATCCATTCACTAGAGACCGGTGACATCACTGAGAATGCAGCCTATCCATTCACTAGAGACCAGTGACATCACTGAGAATGCAGCCTATCCATTCACTAGAGACCGTGACATTACTGAGAATGCAGCCTATCCATTCACTAGAGACCGGTGACATCACTGAGAATGCAGCCTATCCATTCACTAGAGACCGGTGACATCACTGAGAATGCAGCCTATCCATTCACTAGAGACCGGTGACATCACTGAGAATGCAGCCTATCCATTCACTAGAGACCGGTGACATCACTGAGAATGCAGCCTATCCATTCACTGGAGACCGGTGACATCACTGAGAATGCAGCCTATCTATTCACTAGAGACCAGTGACATCACTGAGAATGCAGCCTATCCATTCACTAGAGACCAGTGACATCACTGAGAATGCAGCCTATCCATTCACTAGAGACCGTGACATTACTGAGAATACAGCCTATACATTCACTAGAGACCGGCGACATCACTGAGAATGCAGCCTATCCATTCACTAGAGACCGGTGACATCACTGAGAATGCAGCCTATCCATTCACTAGAGACCGGTGACATCACTGAGAATGCAGCCTATCCATTCACTAGAGACCGGCGACATCACTGAGAATGCAGCCTATCCATTCACTAGAGACCGGTGACATCACTGAGAATGTAGCCTATCCATACACTAGAGACCGGTGACATCACTGAGAATGCAGCCTATCCATTCACTAGAGACCGGTGACATCACCGAAAATGCAGCCTATCCTATCACTGGAGACCGGTGACATCACTGAGAATGCAGCCTATCCATTCACTAGAGACCAGTGACATCACTGAGAATGCAGCCTATCCATTCACTAGAGACCAGTGACATCACTGAGAATGCAGCCTATCCATTCACTAGAGACCAGTGACATCACTGAGAATGCAGCCTATCCATTCACTAGAGACCGTGACATCACTGAGAATGCAGCCTATCCATTCACTAGAGACCAGTGACATCACTGAGAATGCAGCCTATCCATTCACTAGAGACCGGTGACATCACTGAGAATGCAGCCTATCCATTCACTAGAGACCGGTGACATCACTGAGAATGCAGCCTATCCATTCACTAGAGACCGGCGACATCACTGAGAATGCAGCCTATCCATTCACTAGAGACCGGTGACATCACTGAGAATGCAGCCTATCCATTCACTAGAGACCGGCGACATCACTGAGAATGCAGCCTATCCATTCACTAGAGACCGGTGACATCACTGAGAATGCAGCCTATCCATACACTAGAGACCGGTGACATCACTGAGAATGCAGCCTATCCATTCACTAGAGACCGGTTACATCACTGAGAATGCAGCCTATCCATACACTAGAGACCGGTGACATCACCGAGAATGCAGCCTATCCTATCACTAGAGACCGGTGACATCACTGAGAATGCAGCCTATCCATACACTAGAGACCGGTGACATCACTGAGAATGCAGCCTATCCATTCACTAGAGACCGGTGACATCACTGAGAATGCAGCCTATCCATTCACTAGAGACCGGTGACATCACTGAGAATGCAGCCTATCCATTCACTAGAGACCGGTGACATCACTGAGAATGCAGCCTATCCATTCACTAGAGACCGGTGACATCACTGAGAATGCAGCCTATCCATACACTAGAGACCGGTGACATCACTGAGAATGCAGCCTATCCATTCACTAGAGACCGGTGACATCACCGAGAATGCAGCCTATCCTATCACTAGAGACCGGTGACATCACTGAGAATGCAGCCTATCCATTCACTAGAGACCGGTGACATCACCGAGAATGCAGCCTATCCTATCACTAGAGACCGGTGACATCACTGAGAATGCAGCCTATCCATTCACTAGAGACCAGTGACATCACTGAGAATGCAGCCTATCCATTCACTAGAGACCGGTGACATCACTGAGAATGCAGCCTACTGAGCTGGGGTTCTACTGGGTCCCTTTAAAACAAATAGAAAATCAACACACACATGGCATTTGCCAAGTTTCTTTAAAGCATGTTGAAGCGGTAGGTACTTTACTGTGTGTTAAAGTCGAAGCAAATGTAAATGAGCCCTAATAATGTAAATGATTTTAAAAAAATGGATAATCAGTAACTTTTGTTTGATAGACTGACATGTAAAATATTTCTAGCTTTAATCTGTATATTATCCATCGTATTGCACTCGTTCCTATTTCAGGACTGTAGACGTTTTTCAGGGTGTCTAATGGAATGTGGTTATGACATTGCGCTTTATTTAAGTGCATCCAGCTCTCCTCTGATGGTGTCCCTGTATATACACACGCTGGGATCTGACACATTCAGCAGTCCGCCCGCTCCCCTCCGCTGCAGTGCTGGTACCTTAGCTCAGCATCAGGACCACATTAACCACCTAGACGTAAAGTGGATGAGACAGTTCCAGCACAAGCAGCATCTGAAGTCTGCACTAATGACCAGACGACTCCTTGATCATGTGGTCTTGTACCGCCAATAGCTGGGGAGACGCCGTTCCCTGGACTCCCTCGAATTTTACTAGAAGATCAAAATGTGGTTTAACTTCAGTATAGAACAAGATTCGCTCTTTTTTACGATCTTGTCTTTTTCTTTTCCAATAAATGTTACAATATTGGTGTCTTTTCCTTTCAATACTGACACATTTTATGCTGTTTAAAGAATTGAAGAAAAACAGTTTTTTTGTAAAAAAAAAAAAAATCGACCGGTGACATCACTCAGAATGCAGCCTATCGAGTCACTAGAGCCCGCCCCCTGAGAAAGTCACGTGACCAGTGACGCAACGCTTCGGGCGGAGCCTTGTGACCTCACTTCCGGTGTCTACAGAACTGCGGTGGGGAGGCAATTGTGTTTATTCCTATCTGTACTGCGGATGTGACCAAACTTTACTGTAAGTAGGTATTGAATAAATGTGTTATATTTTCTACTGGCAATATTGTGCTATGGGTATTCATTGCTCTCTTTGAGTGATTATCGACCAAGAAGCACGATATTGGAGCGTTCATAGAGACATGTTGACGTTTGGACAATGGGGACCCTAGCAGCTATCCATTGAGATCTAAAGCTTTGTTTTACCATATGGTCGTTCTTTGAGGTGAGCGGACAATTTATCCATTGGTGGCGGTGCTTGCTGGTAGTTCCTTTGCTTTACTGCATTTCTTTCTTTCTTCAATTACAATATGGACTGAGCAGCATATTCTTTGCACTTGGACTTTATATATATATATTCATATTTTTATTTATATTTTTTTATTTGAACCTTTTTTCACTTGGACTTTTTTTGTTATTTATGTGCATTCACTGTGTTTTAATCTTGGTTTACTTATATTTTATTGATTGGACAAGCGCACTATTCTATACACATTACCATATTCGCTGAGAATGCAGCCTATCCATTCACTAGAGACCGGCGACATCACTGAGAATGCAGCCTATCCATTCACTAGAGACCAGTGACATCACTGAGAATGCAGCCTATCCATTCACTAGAGACCGGTGACATCACTGAGAATGCAGCCTATCCATTCACTAGAGACCGGCGACATCACTGAGAATGCAGCCTATCCATTCACTAGAGACCGGTGACATCACTGAGAATGCAGCCTATCCATTCACTAGAGACCGGTGACATCACTGAGAATGCAGCCTATCCATACACTAGAGACCGGTGACATCACTGAGAATGCAGCCTATCCTATCACTAGAGACCGGTAACATCACTGAGAATGCAGCCTATCCATACACTAGAGACCGGTGACATCACTGAGAATGCAGCCTATCCATTCACTAGAGACCGGTGACATCACCGAAAATGCAGCCTATCCTATCACTGGAGACCGGTGACATCACTGAGAATGCAGCCTATCCATTCACTAGAGACCGGTGACATCACTGAGAATGCAGCCTATCCATTCACTAGAGACCAGTGACATCACTGAGAATGCAGCCTATCCATTCACTAGAGACCAGTGACATCACTGAGAATGCAGCCTATCCATTCACTAGAGACCGTGACATCACTGAGAATGCAGCCTATCCATTCACTAGAGACCAGTGACATCACTGAGAATGCAGCCTATCCATTCACTAGAGACCGGTGACATCACTGAGAATGCAGCCTATCCATTCACTAGAGACCGGTGACATCACTGAGAATGCAGCCTATCCATTCACTAGAGACCGGCGACATCACTGAGAATGCAGCCTATCCATTCACTAGAGACCGGTGACATCACTGAGAATGCAGCCTATCCATTCACTAGAGACCGGCGACATCACTGAGAATGCAGCCTATCCATTCACTAGAGACCGGTGACATCACTGAGAATGCAGCCTATCCATACACTAGAGACCGGTGACATCACTGAGAATGCAGCCTATCCATTCACTAGAGACCGGTTACATCACTGAGAATGCAGCCTATCCATACACTAGAGACCGGTGACATCACCGAGAATGCAGCCTATCCTATCACTAGAGACCGGTGACATCACTGAGAATGCAGCCTATCCATACACTAGAGACCGGTGACATCACTGAGAATGCAGCCTATCCATTCACTAGAGACCGGTGACATCACTGAGAATGCAGCCTATCCATTCACTAGAGACCGGTGACATCACTGAGAATGCAGCCTATCCATACACTAGAGACCGGTGACATCACTGAGAATGCAGCCTATCCATTCACTAGAGACCGGTGACATCACCGAGAATGCAGCCTATCCTATCACTAGAGACCGGTGACATCACTGAGAATGCAGCCTATCCATTCACTAGAGACCGGTGACATCACCGAGAATGCAGCCTATCCTATCACTAGAGACCGGTGACATCACTGAGAATGCAGCCTATCCATTCACTAGAGACCAGTGACATCACTGAGAATGCAGCCTATCCATTCACTAGAGACCGGTGACATCACTGAGAATGCAGCCTACTGAGCTGGGGTTCTACTGGGTCCCTTTAAAACAAATAGAAAATCAACACACACATGGCATTTGCCAAGTTTCTTTAAAGCATGTTGAAGCGGTAGGTACTTTACTGTGTGTTAAAGTCGAAGCAAATGTAAATGAGCCCTAATAATGTAAATGATTTTAAAAAAATGGATAATCAGTAACTTTTGTTTGATAGACTGACATGTAAAATATTTCTAGCTTTAATCTGTATATTATCCATCGTATTGCACACGTTCCTATTTCAGGACTGTAGACGTTTTTCAGGGTGTCTAATGGAATGTGGTTATGACATTGCGCTTTATTTAAGTGCATCCAGCTCTCCTCTGATGGTGTCCCTGTATATACACACGCTGGGATCTGACACATTCAGCAGTCCGCCCGCTCCCCTCCGCTGCAGTGCTGGTACCTTAGCTCAGCATCAGGACCACATTAACCACCTAGACGTAAAGTGGATGAGACAGTTCCAGCACAAGCAGCATCTGAAGTCTGCACTAATGACCAGACGACTCCTTGATCATGTGGTCTTGTACCGCCAATAGCTGGGGAGACGCCGTTCCCTGGACTCCCTCGAATTTTACTAGAAGATCAAAATGTGGTTTAACTTCAGTATAGAACAAGATTCGCTCTTTTTTACGATCTTGTCTTTTTCTTTTCCAATAAATGTTACAATATTGGTGTCTTTTCCTTTCAATACTGACACATTTTATGCTGTTTAAAGAATTGAAGAAAAACAGTTTTTTTGTAAAAAAAAAAAAAATCGACCGGTGACATCACTCAGAATGCAGCCTATCGAGTCACTAGAGCCCGCCCCCTGAGAAAGTCACGTGACCAGTGACGCAACGCTTCGGGCGGAGCCTTGTGACCTCACTTCCGGTGTCTACAGAACTGCGGTGGGGAGGCAATTGTGTTTATTCCTATCTGTACTGCGGATGTGACCAAACTTTACTGTAAGTAGGTATTGAATAAATGTGTTATATTTTCTACTGGCAATATTGTGCTATGGGTATTCATTGCTCTCTTTGAGTGATTATCGACCAAGAAGCACGATATTGGAGCGTTCATAGAGACATGTTGACGTTTGGACAATGGGGACCCTAGCAGCTATCCATTGAGATCTAAAGCTTTGTTTTACCATATGGTCGTTCTTTGAGGTGAGCGGACAATTTATCCATTGGTGGCGGTGCTTGCTGGTAGTTCCTTTGCTTTACTGCATTTCTTTCTTTCTTCAATTACAATATGGACTGAGCAGCATATTCTTTGCACTTGGACTTTATATATATATATTCATATTTTTATTTATATTTTTTTATTTGAACCTTTTTTCACTTGGACTTTTTTTGTTATTTATGTGCATTCACTGTGTTTTAATCTTGGTTTACTTATATTTTATTGATTGGACAAGCGCACTATTCTATACACATTACCATATTCGCTGAGAATGCAGCCTATCCATTCACTAGAGACCGGCGACATCACTGAGAATGCAGCCTATCCATTCACTAGAGACCAGTGACATCACTGAGAATGCAGCCTATCCATTCACTAGAGACCGGTGACATCACTGAGAATGCAGCCTATCCATTCACTAGAGACCGGCGACATCACTGAGAATGCAGCCTATCCATTCACTAGAGACCGGTGACATCACTGAGAATGCAGCCTATCCATTCACTAGAGACCGGTGACATCACTGAGAATGCAGCCTATCCATTCACTAGAGACCGGTGACATCACTGAGAATGCAGCCTATCCATACACTAGAGACCGGTGACATCACTGAGAATGCAGCCTATCCTATCACTAGAGACCGGTAACATCACTGAGAATGCAGCCTATCCATACACTAGAGACCGGTGACATCACTGAGAATGCAGCCTATCCTATCACTAGAGACCGGTAACATCACTGAGAATGCAGCCTATCCATACACTAGAGACCGGTGACATCACTGAGAATGCAGCCTATCCTATCACTAGAGACCGGTAACATCACTGAGAATGCAGCCTATCCATACACTAGAGACCGGTGACATCACTGAGAATGCAGCCTATCCATTCACTAGAGACCGGTGACATCACTGAGAATGCAGCCTATCCATTCACTAGAGACCGGTGACATCACTGAGAATACAGCCTATCCATTCACTAGAGACCAGTGACATCACTGAGAATGTAGCCTATCCAATCACTAGAGACCAGTGACATCACCGAGAATGCAGCCTATCCAATCACTAGAGACCGGTGACATCACTGAGAATGCAGCCTATCTATTCACTAGAGACCGGTGACATCACTGAGAATGCAGCCTATCCATTCACTAGAGACCGGCGACATCACTGAGAATGCAGCCTATCCATTCACTAGAGACCGGTGACATCACTGAGAATGCAGCCTATCCATTCACTAGAGACCGGCGACATCACTGAGAATGCAGCCTATCCATTCACTAGAGACCGGCGACATCACTGAGAATGTAGCCTATCCATTCACTAGAGACCAGCGACATCACTGAGAATGCAGCCTATCCATTCACTAGAGACCAGTGACATCACTGAGAATGCAGCCTATCCATTCACTAGAGACTGGTGACATCATTGAGAATGCAGCCTATCTATTCACTAGAGACCGGTGACATCACTGAGAATACAGCCTATCCAATCACTAGAGACCGGTGACATCACTGAGAATGCAGCCTATCCATTCACTAGAGACCGGTGACATCACTGAGAATGCAGCCTATCCATTCACTAGAGACCGGTGACATCACCGAGAATGCAGCCTATCTATTCACTAGAGACCGGTGACATCACTGAGAATGCAGCCTATCCATTCACTAGAGACCGGTGACATCACTGAGAATGCAGCCTATCCATTCACTAGAGACCGGTGACATCACTGAGAATGCAGCCTATCGATTCACTAGAGACCGGTGACATCACTGAGAATGTAGCCTATCCATTCACTAGAGACCGGCGACATCACTGAGAATGCAGCCTATCCATTCACTAGAGACCGGCGACATCACTGAGAATGCAGCCTATCCATTCACTAGAGACCGGCGACATCACTGAGAATGCAGCCTATCCATTCACTAGAGACCGGTGACATCACTGAGAATGCAGCCTATCCATTCACTAGAGACCGGTGACATCACTGAGAATACAGCCTATCCAATCACTAGAGACCAGTGACATCACTGAGAATACAGCCTATCCATTCACTAGAGACCAGTGACATCACTGAGAATACAGCCTATCCATTCACTAGAGACCGGTGACATCACTGAGAATGCAGCCTATCCATTCACTAGAGACCGGTGACATCACTGAGAATACAGCCTATCCAATCACTAGAGACCGGTGACATCACTGAGAATGCAGCCTATCCATTCACTAGAGACCGGTGACATCACTGAGAATGCAGCCTATCCATTCACTAGAGACCGGTGACATCACTGAGAATGCAGCCTATCCATTCACTAGAGACCGGTGACATCACTGAGAATGCAGCCTATCCATTTAATGCAGAAGGAAATTGTACATTTGGTTGAATTAAATAGAATGTTTTTGTCAGTGCCAAGTGTTCTTTCAAAATTTATGAAAATCAGTCATCCAGTTTATTAGTGCGGGTAACACAGTAACACTTGGTTGATTAGCAGTTCAGCCCTGCAGCACCAGTGTGGTTGGTTTGAATCTCAGCCAGGACTATATCTGCATGGAGTTTGCGCAGATTTCCTCCCACGCTCCATAGACATGCTGGTAGGCGAACTGGCTGCTCTCTGAATTTTCCCCAGTATGTATGCATGTAAGATAGAGACTTTAGATTGTAAGCTCTACAAAGACTGATGGTAATGTACATTTTTTTGGTAATTGATGGTGCTGTATTAATGCCTTTAATAAGGTCTCATTTACACTTGCTTCAAAATGTGGCATGGGACAGACTTTTTTAAAGCATTCTGAATGCTAATCAAAGCGCCTGTCGCTAAATAAAATGGTTACCTTACAGTTCTGTTCACATGTTGTGTTGGCTTTGCTTAAAAAATGATCCTCCATGTTGCTTTCTTGGTTCTTCAATGCTTCTCCAAAGCCTCCATAGAGGTCTATGACAATGCTCACCTACAGCTCCTAAAGCTTTTGAGGGGCTTTCATTCAGAGTTAGCTTTGTTTTGGAGGTATTGCAGGTATGTGATATCCCAGGATGCACTGGGAAAGCAAGAAGCAAACCAGAAAGACGTCATCAGCAGTCACTTCCAGTTCATATGTATATATTCTGGAAGTGTCTGGTGCAGACGCCACATTTGGTGTGCAGCGTGGAGCAACAGAAAGGTGAGCTGGGTCTGGACTGCAGCGGAGAAGCTAGCAGACAGCATACATGGTGTGCAACATGGGAACACTATAGCGGTAGGTGAATGGGACTGGAGATAAAGGACGGAGCAGCAGAGCTGGAGGGGCCAGAGCAGGAGAAAGTAGCAGATGTCACATGCGGTGAGCAGCATGGGAGCAATATATCAGGAGGTGAACGGGGACCGGAGAGAGAGGAGGACCAGCAAACCAGAAGATCAGCAGAGCTGGGGGTTCTTACTGAGTGGGGAATCAGCAGAGCTGGGGATTACTACTGAGTGGGGAATCAGCAGAGCTGTGGGTTACTACTGAGCAGAGGATCTGCTGAACGAAGGTACTGGTGAGCTTGGGATCTGCTGAACGAGGATACTAATGATCTTGGGATTTGCTGTATGAGGATACTAATAAGCTGGGGATCTGCTGAACGAAGAAACGAATGAGCTTGGGATATACTGAATAAGGGTACTAATGAGCCGTGATCTGCTGAACGAAGGTACTAATGAGCCGGGGATCTGCTGAACGAGGATACTAATGAGCTTGGGATATACTGAATGACGGTACTAATGAGCTTTGGATCTTCTGAATAAGGGTACTAATGAGCTGGGGATCTGCTGAACGAAGGTACTAATGAGCCAGGGATCTGCTGAAAGAGGGTACTAATGACCTGGGGATCTGCTGAACAAAGGTACTAATGAGCCGGGGATCTGCTGAACGAGGATACTAATGAGTCGGGGATCTGCTGAACAAAGGCACTAATGAGTCGGGGATCTGCTGAACAAGGATACTAATGAGCCGGGGATCTGCTGAACGAAGGTACTAATGAGCTGGGGATCTACTGAACGAGGGTACTAATGAACTTGGGATCTACTGAATGAGGGTACTAATGAGCCGGGGATCTGCTGAACAAAGGTACTAATGAGCCGGGGATCTACTGAACGAGGGTACTAAGGAGCTTGGGATCTGCTGAACAAGGATATTAATGAGCTGGGATCTGCTGAACAAGGATACTAATGACCCGGGATCTGCTAAATGAAGGTACTAATGAGCCGGGGATCTACTGAACAAGGGTACTAATGAGCTTGGGATCTACTGAATGAGGGTACTAATGAGCTGGGTATCTGCTGAACGAGGATACTAATGAGCCGGGGATCTGCTGAACGAGGGTACTAATGAGCAAGGGATCTGCTGAACGAGGGTACTAATGAGCCGGGGATCTGCTGAACGAGGATACTAATGAGCTGGGGATCTGCTGAACGAGGATACTAATGAGCTGGGGATCTGCTGAACGAGGATACTAATGAGCTGGGGATCTGCTGAATGAGGATACTAATGAGCCGGGATCTGCTGAACGAGGATACTAATGAGCCGGGGATCTGCTGAACGAGGATACTAATGAGCCGGGGATCTGCTGAACGAGGGTACTAATGAGCCAGGGATCTGCTAAACGAGGGTACTAATGATCCGGGGATCTGCTGAACGAGGGTACTAATGAGCCGGGGATCTGCTGAACGAGGGTACTAATGAGCCGGGGATCTGCTGAACGAGGATACTAATGAGCTGGGGATCTGCTGAACGAGGATACTAATGAGCTGGGGATCTGCTGAACGAGGATACTAATGAGCTGGGGATCTGCTGAATGAGGATACTAATGAGCCGGGATCTGCTGAACGAGGATACTAATGAGCCGGGGATCTGCTGAACGAAGGTACTAATGAGCTGGGGATCTACTGAACGAGGGTACTAATGAACTTGGGATCTACTGAATGAGGGTACTAATGAGCCGGGGATCTGCTGAACAAAGGTACTAATGAGCCGGGGATCTACTGAACGAGGGTACTAAGGAGCTTGGGATCTGCTGAACAAGGATATTAATGAGCTGGGATCTGCTGAACAAGGATACTAATGACCCGGGATCTGCTAAATGAAGGTACTAATGAGCCGGGGATCTACTGAACAAGGGTACTAATGAGCTTGGGATCTACTGAATGAGGGTACTAATGAGCTGGGTATCTGCTGAACGAGGATACTAATGAGCCGGGGATCTGCTGAACGAGGGTACTAATGAGCAAGGGATCTGCTGAACGAGGGTACTAATGAGCCGGGGATCTGCTGAACGAGGATACTAATGAGCTGGGGATCTGCTGAACGAGGATACTAATGAGCTGGGGATCTGCTGAACGAGGATACTAATGAGCTGGGGATCTGCTGAATGAGGATACTAATGAGCCGGGATCTGCTGAACGAGGATACTAATGAGCCGGGGATCTGCTGAACGAGGATACTAATGAGCCGGGGATCTGCTGAACGAGGGTACTAATGAGCCAGGGATCTGCTGAACGAGGGTACTAATGATCCGGGGATCTGCTGAACGAGGGTACTAATGAGCCGGGGATCTGCTGAACGAGGATACTAATGAGCCAGGGATCTGCTGAACGAGGATACTAATGATCCGGGGATCTGCTGAACGAGGATACTAATGATCCGGGGATCTGCTGAACGAGGATACTAATGAGCCAGGGATCTGCTGAACGAGGGTACTAATGATCCAGGGATCTGCTGAACGAGGATACTAATGAGCCGGGGATCTGCTGAACGAGGATACTAATGAGCTGGGGATCTGCTGAACGAGGATACTAATGAGCTGGGGATCTGCTGAACGAGGATACTAATGAGCTGGGGATCTGCTGAACGAGGATACTAATGAGCCGGGGATCTGCTGAACGAAGGTACTAATGAGCCGGGGATCTACTGAACAAGGGTACTAATGAGCTGGGGATCTACTGAACAAGGGTACTAATGAGCTGGGGATCTGCTGAACGAGGGTACTAATGAGCTGGGGATCTGCTGAATGAGGGTACTAATGAGCTGGGGATCTGCTGAACGAAGGTACTAATGAGCCGGGGATCTACTGTACGAGGGTACTAATGAGCCAGGGATCGTCTGAACGAGGATACTAATGAGCCGGGGATCTGCTGAACAAGGGTACTAATGAGCCGGGGATCTGATGAACAGGGGTTCTGATGAGCTGGGGATCTACTGGCCCCCTTAAAAACAAATAGAAAATCAACACACATATGGCATTTGCCAAGTTTCATGAAAGTATGTTGAAGCGGTAGGTGCTTTACTGTGTGTTAAAGTCGAAGCAAATGTAAAGGAGCCCTAATAATGCAAATGATTTTTAAAAGATACATAATAGAAAACAGTCATCAGTGACTTTTGTTTGATAGACTGACATGTAAAATATTTCTAGCTTTAATGTGTATATTATCCATCGTATTGCACACGTTCCTATTTCAGGACTGTAGACGTTTTGCGGTGTCTAATGGAATGTGGTTATGACATTGCGCTTTATTTAAGTGCATCCAGCTCTCCTCTGATGGTGTCCCTGTATATACACACGCTGGAATCTGACACATTCAGCAGTCCGCCCGCTCCCCTCCGCTGCAGTGCTGGTACCTTAGCTCAGCATCAGCACCACATTAACCACCTAGACGTAAAGTGGATGAGACAGTTCCAGCACAAGCCGCATCTGAAGTCTGCACTCAGATAAAACACGATATGTATATTTATAAGCCTATCACATACACTGCTCCAGAATATATAATGACCAGACGGATGCCGGATCATGTGGTCTTGTACCGCCGTTAGCTGGGGAGACGCCGGTCCCTGGACTCCTTAGAATTTCACTGGAAGATTAAAATGTGGTTTAACTTCAGTATAGAACAAGATTCGCTCTTTTTCCTGATCTTGTCTTTTTCTTTTTCAATAAATTTTACAATATTGCTGTCTTTTCCTTTCAATACTGACAGATTTTATGCCATTTAAAGAATTAAAGAAAAACTGTTCTTTTGTATAAAAAATACAAATAAAAATCGACCAGAATGCAGCCTATCCATTCACTAGAGACCGCTCCCGCTCCCTGAGGAAGTAACGTGACCAGTGACGCAACGCATTGGGTGGAGCCTTGTGACTTCACTTCTGGTGTCTAAAGTCTACAGAAGTGCAGTGAGGAGGCGATTATGTTTATTCCTATCTGTACTGCGGATGTGACCAAACTTTACTGTAAGCAGGTATTGAATAAATGTGTTATATTTTCTACTGGCATAATTGCGCTATGGTTATTCTTTGCTCTCTTTGAGTGATTATCGACCAAGAAGCACGATATTGGAGTATTCATAGAGACGTGTTGACGTTTGGACAATGGGGACTCTAGCAGCTATCCATTCTAAAGCTTTGTTTTACCATATGTTCATTCTTTGAGGTGAGCCGCCAATTTATCCATTGGTGGCGGTGGTTGCTGGTAGTTCCTTTGCTTCACTGGATTTCTTTCTTTCTTCAATTATATTACAATATGGACTGAGCAGTCATCTTTATAGTCTTTGCACTTGGACTTTATATATATTTATATTTTTGTTAATATTTTTTTATTTTAAATTTTTTTTCACCTGGACTTTTTTGTTATTTATGTACATTCACTATATGTTTTAATCTTTGTTTACTTATATTTTACTGATTGAGCAAACACACCATTCTATACACATTACCATATTCACTGAGAATGCAGCCTATCCAATCACTAGAGACTGATGATATCACTGAGAATGCAACATATTCATTCACTAGAGACCGGTGGCATCACTGAAAATACAGCCTATCCATTCACTAGAGACCAGTGACATCACTGAGAATGCAGCCTATCTGTTCACTAGAGACCAGTGACATCACTGAGAATACAGCCTATCCGTTCACTAGGGACCAGTGACATCACTGAGAATGCAGCCTATCCATTCACTAGAGACCGTGACATCACTGAGAATACAGCCTATCCATTCACTAGAGACCGGTGACATCACTGAGAATGCAGCCTATCCATTCACTAGGGATCGGTGACATCACTGAGAATGCAGCCTATCCATTCACTAGAGACCGGTGACATCACCGATAATACAGCCTATCCATTCACTAGAGACCGGTGACATTACCGAGAATGCAGCCTATCCATTCACTAGAGACCGGTGACATCACTGAGAATACAGCCTATCCATTCACTAGAGACCGTGACATCACTGAGAATACAGCCTATCCATTCACTAGAGACCGGTGACATCACTGAGAATGCAGCCTATCCATTCACTAGGGATCGGTGACATCACTGAGAATGCAGCCTATCCATTCACTAGAGACCAGTGACATCACTGAGAATGCAGCCTATCTGTTCACTAGAGACCGGTGACATCACCGAGAATGCAGCCTATCCATTCACTAGGGATCAGTGACATCACTGAGAATGCAGCCTATCCATTCACTAGAGATCACTGACATCGCTGAGAATGCAGCCTATCCGTTCACTAGAGACCAGTGACATCACTGAGAATGCAGCCTATCCATTCACTAGAGACCAGTGACATCACTGAGAATACAGCCTATCCGTTCACTAGGGACCAGTGACATCACTGAGAATGCAGCCTATCCATTCACTAGAGACCGTGACATCACTGAGAATACAGCCTATCCATTCACTAGAGACCGGTGACATCACTGAGAATGCAGCCTATCCATTCACTAGGGACCGGTGACATCACCAAGAATACAGCCTATCCATTCACTAGAGACCGGTGACATTACCGAGAATGCAGCCTATCCATTCACTAGAGACCGGTGACATCACTGAGAATACAGCCTATCCATTCACTAGAGACCGGTGACATCACTGAGAATACAGCCTATCCATTCACTAGAGGCCGGTGACATCACTGAGAATACAGCCTATCCATTCACTAGAGACCGGTGACATCACTGAGAATACAGCCTATCCATTCACTAGAGACCGGTGACATCACTGAGAATACAGCCTATCCATTCACTAGAGACCGGTGACATCACCGAGAATGCAGCCTATCCATTAGCTAGAGACCAGTGGCATCACTGAGAATACAGCCTATCCATTCACTAGAGACCGGTGACATCACTGAGAATACAGCCTATCCATTCACTAGAGACCGGTGACATCACTGAGAATGCAGCCTATCCATTCACTAGAGACCAGTGGCATCACTGAGAATGCAGCCTATCCATTCACTAGAGACCAGTGACATCACTGAGAATCCAGCCTATCCATTCACTAGAGACCGGTGACATCACTGAGAATACAGCCTATCCATTCACTAGAGACCGATGACATCACTGAGAATGCAGCCTATCCATTCACTAGAGACCAGTGGCATCACTGAGAATGCAGCCTATCCATTCACTACAGACCGGTGACATCACTGAGAACACCTATGTATTTTATTTCTTTTAAGTCCTTCTCATCATAAACTGTCTGTTTTCCTTTCCTATTGGTTCCCAAGCCCAGTGTAATGGATTCCATATATTGCATTAACGATAGCCAACAAGCCTGAGACAGCTGTTTGCTGTCTGGAATAATGAACTATATATTAGTCGTCCCTCTCTGTTAGTACTTCTGGATTGACAAAACTAACTTTCCCTATTTCTAAACAGTAAAAATTTTTTTTTTTTCATTCGACCCATGAATTCCCTCATTCCCATTTTATTTTATTTCAGCAATATTGTTAAAAAAAAAAAATGTAAGTTCACCACACCCTCGCAAACCAATTGGATATATTCAATTGCCTATATGGGGCGAAAATGATACCTTTCCATTTGAAACCTGCAGAAATGAGAAGCTGTCAACTAATTATGATTTTAATTAAAAATTTCCCTTTTCTTCTAGAAAAAGGATTGCATAAAAGGGAAAAATCCATTTATAATTAAAAACACTTTAGGGAAAAGGCTTAATATTTTTTATTATATTCACTATATCAGAAATTCATAATTTTTTTTAAATGGGTAATTAAATAATTCAATATTAAATACATTTAAATTTTTTTAATAAATAAAAAAAGAAAAATTGATTTGGAGCTAAAATATTTATTTTTAAAATTTTGAATTAAGGGATTTCACATTTATTTCATACGATTTACTGACTACTCAAACCAATGGCTACTACCAGTGTATTTTAGTAGATTTTCGTTAATACGACTAAACGAAAATGGCATTTTAGTCAAAAGATTATGATTAAAACGAATCAAGATTTGATATCAAAATTAACACTGGCTACTACTCCATAATACTCCTACTACTAGACCTTTCTACTGCGTTTGATACTGTTGACCACCCGCTCCTCCTCTATAAACTCTACTCTCTTGGCCTCCAAGATTCTGCTCTGTCTTCTCCTTTCCACTTCCTCTTTCTGTAGGGTTCCCCCAAGGCTCTGTCCTTGGACCTCTTCTCTTCTCTATCTACACCTCCTCCCTTGGTCACTTGATAAACTCCCACAGCTTCCAATATCATCTCTATGCTGATGGGACCCAAATCTATCTCTCGAATCTTCACCTCATTCCTTCAGTCTCCTCTCACATTACTAACTTACTAACTGACAAATCAGCATGGGTCAATGGCAGCCTATCCATAAGGGGCGCAGCCCCCCTATCCATTCATCCGGCCCCCTAATCTACAAGTAGGGCTCCGGATGCATGGATACCAATGGGTTTATTTATTTTTTTTAAGCATGTGATTAGAGCGAGAGACTCTAATAGGCTTCAAAAAAGTGTGGTCTCGGGGCGCAGAGCACTGCGCCCTGAGCCCACCCAGTTCAGTGACAGTAGCAAATGAATCTTCGCTATTGTTACACTGATTCTCCTCCCGGGCCAATCAGGACCCATCACCCGATTGGCTGAAAGGACAGGCGATCCTATCGGACGCATAGGAAGCCGCCATGATGTAGAGGAGGAGGAAACGGAATGGAAGCCGACACCCGAAGAAGCGCTGCTCGCCCACCCGTGACCTAGATGGGGTAAGTGCGGGGCTGGATGACCGACCGACCACAGGGGGGGTGGGGCGACCGACCAGGGTGGTTGTTTGCCTCCCCCCCAAAAAAAAACAGTTGGGTGACAATAGCGAATGAAAATTCGCTATTGTCACACTGATTCTCCTCCCGGCAAATCAGGAAACGTCACTCGATTGGCTGAAAGGACAGGCGATCCTATTGGACGCATAGGAAGCCACCGCGGTGCAGAGGAGGAGGAAAAGGAATGGAAGCCGCCACCCGTAGGAGCGCTGCTCGCCCACCGGCGACCTAGATGGGGTAGGTGCAGGACTGGAAGGCCAACCGACCGCTCGGGGGGGCGACCGACCGGGTGGTTGTTTGCCCCCCCCCCCCCCGAAAAAAATACTCCAGCCGCCACTGGCATGGATGTCACCCCACCTGCCAATGCTCTCCTCTCCTTTCCTACTGTAGTGTTACCCCCCCCCCCCCGCCCCCCAGAGAAGCCACGTAATTGTTTTGCAATTTCTCTGCCAACCTGAAGCTTATGCAACTCACTCACGAAGTACGGATAAGCATAGCCTAAAAGAAGAGATTAGCAGATCAGCAAGTGTACTTATAAACAATCAATAGGACAATAACATTACGCCGAGAGATGTGGTTAAACACCTGCAGTGTTCTATCAGTAATTAACAGAACTGAACTGCATTTACCTAGCAACAGTATATTAAGAGAATCTTAACTTGCTATACCAGTCCCCGTTTTGTCACACTGGACAGTGATTGATGAAAAAAATCAGACACTTCAAGTCAGACAGGCATAGAAGTTGCTATGGTCTCTCTCTTTCAATCTTGCTAGGACAGTCCTTCGTTTCCTTCGATACAAGTGGTGGGAATTTTCTCTAGTACAGTCTGATCACACCAGGCATCCAAATCAGTCTCACCCCGACTGTGGTCAGCTATGGCAGAGTTCTGTTCAGTCAGCAGCTCAGACTTTTTCCCCCCCACACCTCTGCCTACTTCAAGACAGTCCTTCCCTTGCTTCTTAGCACCCTGCAGACCCTTTTGCTTGCTCTGTTGCATCAGCCATTCACCATCCTCCAAGATGATCCAGACCCAGCCAAGATGGTTGCCCCCTGCACTGGAGACACTCCATAGATCTGGGGTGCCCAACCTTTTGAAGAGCAAGGGCCACTTAAGCGTCTTGGTAACCGGTCGCGGGCCACAATGAGCGGAGCTGGTGGATAGCATGTCCGTGTCCACTCCGCATTTGGAGAGCAGACACGGACGCAGCCCACAATACTTTTTAGCGGATCGTATTGGAGGTAGAACATAAGTCGGTTTATGTCTGCCACTACTTAGAGGTGAATGGAGGGTCCAATTGGTCGGACTGTCGGACTGACCATGTGAAAGGGGTCCAAGGCTGCTTTCACACTGATGTGCTGCAGTTTACCCGCACCACGTGTGCAACGCAGTGCACCTTTGGCTTTCCTTCAGTTTGCAATAGACAGCTATTATATTCTGCAGGTTTGGTGCACTTTCAGAAAGCTCACCAAACTCACAGGTAATAACAGAAGTCTATGGCTCAGTGCAGGTAACCCGCAGGTAAACTGCTCTGCACCTGCGGATAGACATGTGCAATTCGTTTTTTTTTTTTTTTTCGTTTTTTCGTATTTTTTCGTTATCTTCGTTCATTCGTTTTCGTACGAATGAACGAACGAATCGCTAAAAATGTTAACGAATAACGAATCGTTCGAATCCGAAAATAACGAAAATCCAAAAAAAACTAATTAGAAACAACGAATGTACGAATGAAGAAAAACGAAAACAGGAACAACGAAAATGAAAATGAACGAAAAAATTCGTACATTCGTAACTTTTTTTTTTGTTGAATTGGTAATTTTCCGTGTCCCTTACAATGGTGCTGCTTAACGTGCCTCGAATGGATTGAACGAAAAAATTCGTAAATTCGTAACTTTTTTTTTTTTTTGATTCGCAATTTTCCGCGTCTCTTACAATGGCGCTGCTTAACGTGCCTCGAATGGATTGAACGAAACAATTCGTAAATTCGTAACTTTTTTTTTTTTTTCTCGATCCGTAATTTTCCGTGTCCCTTACAATGGCGTTGCTTAACGTGCTTCGAATGGATTGAACGAAAAAATTCGTACATTCGTAACTTTTTTTTTCGATTCGTAATTTTTCGTGTCTCTTAACCACTTCCCGACCGCCCCATGTAGATATACGTCGGCAGAATGGCACGTACAGGCAGAACCACGTACCTGTACGTGCCATTCTTCAGGCGCGTGGGGGGTCCGATCGGACCCCCCCCGGCCGGCGGGGACGGTCGGGATCGCTTCAGGAGCGATCCGGGATGAGGGGACGGCCAGTGGTTTCTGGTCACCCCCTCGCGATCGCTCCTGGCGAATCAGATGCTTCCTCTGTCTGTGTCAATCAAAACACAGGCAGAGGAAGTGATGTCACACTCGGTGCGCCGGTCTATGTGACCGGAACGCCGAGGAGTCAACACACACAGGTTAGTGCACCAACAGTACACTGACACCAGTACACATAGGCACACAAAACACCCCCCTGTCACCCCCAGATCACCCCCAGATCACCCCCCCCCCCCCCCCCAGTCACAGTGTCACTAATTGCAGTGATCATTTATTTACTGATCACTGCATTTAGTGTCAGTGTGACTGTAATAACTGTCAGTGCAGTTAGTTTTAGGTCCAAGGTAGCCCCCCACCCCCCCCCCCCTAATAAAGGTTTAACCCCTTGATTGCCCCCCAGGTAACCCTTTCACCCCCTTTTGCCAGTGTCACTAAGCGATCGTTTTTCTGATCGCTGTATTAGTGTCACTGCTGTCGCTAGGTAACCATTTTTTTTTTTTTAGGTAACCGCCATGTTTATATAGGTTCATAAATAGGTTTATAGGTCAGGTACCCCCATATTACAACCTAAATAAAGGTTTTAACCCCCTGATTGCCCTAGAGTTAACCCTTTCACCAGTGATCACAGTATAACTGTCACTGGTGACGCTGGTTAGCCAGTTAGTTATTTCGTTATTTAGGTTCCCCGTTAGGTTTTTATATAGTGTCAGGTACCCCCATATATTACCTAATAAAGGTTTTAACCCCCTGATTGCCCCTAGTTAACCCTTTCACCCCTTTTGCCAGTGTCACTAAGCGATCGTTTTCTGATCGCTGCATTAGTGTCGCTAGGTAACCAGTTTTTTTTTAGGTTAACCGCCATGTTTATATAGGTTCATAAATAGGTTTATAGGTCAGGTACCCCCATATTACAACCTAAATAAAGGTTTTAGCCCCCTGATTGCCCCTAGTTAACCCTTTCACCCCCTTTTGCCAGTGTCACTAAGCGATCGTTTTTCTAATCGCTGCATAAGTGTCACTGGTGCCGCTAGGTAGCCAGTTTTTTTTTTAGGTAACCGCCAGGTTTATATAGGTTCATAAATAGGTTTATAGGTCAGGTACCCCCATATTACAACCTAAATAAAGGTTTTAACCCCCTGATTGCCCCTAGAGTTAACTCTTTCACCAGTGATCACTGTATAACTGTCACTGGTGACGCTGGTTAGCCAGTTAGTTATTTAGGTTCCCCGTCAGGTTTTTATATAGCGTCAGGTACCCCCATATAATACCTAATAAAGGTTTTAACCCCCTGATTGCCCCTAGTTAACCCTTTCACCAGTGATCACCGTATAACTGTTACGGGTGACGCTGGTTAGATAGTTTGTTTTTTATACTGTCAGGGCACCCGCCATTTATTACCCAATAACGGTTTAACCCCCTGATCGCCCGGCGGGTGATATCAATTAGGTTTTAGGGTCAAATAAGGTCTGCGTCGCCCCAGGTTAGTGCCAGCACCGCAAACACCCACGCGCAAAGCATACACCTCCCTTAGTGGTACAGTATCTGAACAGATCAATATCTGATCTGATCAGATCTATACTAGCGTCCCAGCAGTTTAGGGTTCCAACAAAACGCATTGTTAGCGGCATCAGCCCAGATACCTGCTAGCACCTGCGTTTTCCCCCTCCGCCCAGCCCAGCCCAGCCCACCCAAGTGCAGTATTGATCGATCACTGTCATTTAGAAAACACTAAGCACACATAACTGCAGCGTTCGCAGAGTCAGGCCTGATCCCTGCGATCGCTAACAGTTTTTTTTTGTGGTAGCGTTTTGATTCAGTCGCTAACAGTCAGGAGCTTTTTTACCTGTACATCTCAAAAAAATAAAAAAATTGTTGTCGTTTTATTGTTCTCTCTCTATTGTTGCTCTTTTTTTACTCCATTCTATTCTGCAATGTTTTATTATGTTTTATCATGCTTGCTTTTCAGGTATGTAATTTTGTTTATTGTGTTTTAGTGTTAACCATTTTTTTGTTTTCAGGTGCGCCATTCAGTTGCAGCGCGGATTTATTTATCTTGACAGCAACAGTGTTTGCTCCCACGATACATAAAGACGCGACTCCAACACTGTAGGAGGTGATTTCACCACCACAGTTAAAAAAAAGAGCATATATGCCGAAGCATGGGGGCAGCAGGGGGGGGGGGGGGAGCGATTGGCTCCTAATGCTGCGTACATACGGTCGAAATTCCGACGGAGCCTTGCCCCGTGGAAAAGTGCAACCGTGTGTACATGGCATAACTTTTGCGGGAGGATGCCCCCATGCTTCGGCATATATAAATGGTGCATGTATGCCCATCATTAGAAGTGGGTGGATGAAGGGAGGTATTCTAATGGTGGGCATACCCACCAATCAATCTCTTTTTTTTCGTTCAGCCAAGAGGCTGCATGAAAAAAAAAGATTACAATATATGTCCAGTATGTTGCTGGACTTTGAATGGTTATACCAGAATGATGCCTGCAGGTTTAGGTATCATCTTGGTATCATTCTTTTCAGCCAGTGATCGGCTTTCATGTAAAAGCAATTCTAGCGGGTAATTAGCCTCTAGACTGCTTTTACAAGCAGTGGGAGGGAATGTCCCCCCTCCCGGATATAAACCGCGCCATTGGGAAATTGGGAAAGCGTTTTATCACACCGATCTTGGTGTGGTCAGATGCTTTGAGGGCAGAGGAAAGATCTAGGACCTAACAGACCCCAATTTTTTCAAAAAAAGAGTACCTGTCACTGCCTATTGCTATCATAGGGGATATTTACATTCCGTGAGATAACAATAAAAAATGATAACAAAAAAAAAAATGGAGGGAACAGTTTTTTAAAATAAAATAAAAAAGCTAAATAAATAAAAAAAATTAAAAAAAAAAAAAAAAAAAAAGCACCCCTGCCCCCCCTTCTCTTGCGCAAAGGCGAACACAATCGTTGGTCTGGCGTCATACGTAAACAGCAATTGCACCATGCATGTGAGGTATCACCGCGAAGGTCAGATCGAGGGCAGTAATTTTAGCAGTAGACCTCCTCCGTGAATCTAATGTGGTATCATGTAAAGGCTTTTAAAGGCTTTTAAAAATGTATGTAGTTTGTCGCCACTTCGTGTTTGTGCGCAATTTCAAAGCATGTCCTGTTTGGTATCCATGTACTCGGCCTAAGATCATATTTTTTATTTCATCAAAAATTTGAGCAATGTAGTGTGTTTTAGTGCATTAAAATAAAAAAAAGTGTATTTTTTCCACAAAAAATGCGTTTGAAAAATCGCTGCGCAAATACTGTGTGGAAAAAAAAAAATGCAACACCCACCATTTTAATCTGTAGGGCCTTTGCTTTAACATTATATATAGTGTTTGGGGTTCAACGTAATTTTCTTGCAAAAAAAAAAATATGTTTTCATGTAAACAAAAAGTGTCAGAAAAGGCTTTGTCTACAAGTGGTTAGAAGAGTGGGTGACGTGTGACATAGGCTTCTAAATGTTGTGCATAAAATGCCAGGACAGTTCAAACCCCCCCCAAATGACCCCATTTTGGAAAGTAGACACCCCAAGCTATTTGATGAGAGCAATGTTGAGCCCATTAAATTTTTTTTTTTTTTGTCCCAAGAGATTGAATAATGAAAAAAAAAATATATATATATTTTTTTTTACAAAAGTTGTCACTAAATGATATATTGCTCAAACATGCCATGGGCATATGTGGAAATACACCCCAAAATACATTCTGTTGCTTCTCCTGAGTACGGGGATACCACATGTGTGGGACTTTTTGGGAGCCTAGCCGCGTACGTCACCCCAAAAACCAAGCACCGCCTTCAGGCTTTCTAAGGGTGTAATTTTTTTATTTCACTTCTCACTGCCAATCACAGTTTCGGAGGCCATGGAATGCCCAGATGGCATAAAACCCCCCAAAATGACCCCATTTTGGAAAGTAGACACCCAAGCTATTTGCTGAGAGGTATGGTGAGTATTTTGCAGATCTCGCTTTTTGTCACAAAGTTTTGAAAATTGAAAAAAGAAAAAAAATATTTTTTTTTCTTTACTTTCTTCATTTTCAAAAACAAATGAGAGCTGTAAAATACTCACCATGCCTCTCAGCAAATAGCTTGGGGTGTCTACTTTCCAAAATGGGGTCATTTGGGGGGGTTTTGTGCTATTTTGGCATTTTATGGCCTTCGAAACTGTGATAGGTAGTGAGGAGTGAAATCAAAAATTTGCACCCTTAGAAATCCTGAAGACGGTGCTTGGGTTTCGGGGCCCCGTACGCGGCTAGGCTCCCAAAAAGTCCCACATATGTGGTATCCCCATACTCAGGAGAAGCAGCAAAATGTATTTTGGGGTGCAATTCCACATATAACTATGGCATGTGTGAGCAATATATCATTTAGTGACAACTTTTTTTTATTTTTTTTTTATTTTTTATTTTTTGTCTTTATTCAATCACTTGGGACTAAAAAAAAAAAAATATTCAATGGGCTCAACATGCCTCTCAGCAAATAGCTTGGGGTGTCTACTTTCCAAAATGGGGTCATTTGGGGGGGTTTTGTGCTATTTTGGCATTTTATGGCCTTCGAAACTGTGATAGGTAGTGAGGAGTGAAATCAAAAATTTGCACCCTTAGAAATCCTGAAGGCGGTGCTTGGGTTTCGGGGCCCTGTACGCGGCTAGGCTCCCAAAAAGTCCCACACATGTGGTATTCCCGTACTCAGGAGAAGCAGCTAAATGTATTTTGGGGTGCAATTCCACATATAACCATGGCATGTGTGAGCAATATATCATTTAGTGACAACTTTTTGAAAACATTTTTTTTTTTTTTTTTGTCTTTATTCAATCACTTGGGACTAAAAAAAAAAATATTCAATGGGCTCAACATGCCTCTCAGCAAATAGCTTGGGGTGTCTACTTTCCAAAATGGGGTCATTTGGGGGGTTTTGTACTTCCCTGCCATTTTAGCACCTCAAGAAATGAGATAGGCAGTCATAAATTAAAAGCGGTGTAAATTCCAGAAAATGTACTCTAGTTTGTAGACGCTATAACTTTTGCGCAAACCAATAAATATACGCTTATTGGCATTTTTTTTTACTAAAGACATGTGGCTAAATACATTTTGGCCCAAATGTTTGATTAAAATTGAGTTTATTAGATTTTTCTTATAACAAAAAGTAGAAAATATCTTTTTTTTTTTTTTCAAAATTTGCAGTCTTTTTCCGTTTTATAGCGCAAAAAAAAAAAATCACAGAGGCAATCAAATACCATCAAAATAAAGCTCTATTTGTGGGAAGAAAAGGACGCCAATTTCGTTTGGGTACAACATTGCATGACCGCGCAATTACCAGTTAAAGCAGTGCAGTGCGAAATTGAAAAAAGACCTCTGGTCCTTTGGCTGCCAAATGGTCCGGGGCTGAAGTGGTTAAAATGTAATAATAGCATACACATTACATAAAATTATGAATTATGCTCCGATTACGAATCTACGAATGTTACGAATGTACGAATAAGTACGAATGCGTCCGAATTTCGAATAAACGAATAAACAAAAATTAACGGAAATACGAATCAATGAAAAAAGAACTTTTACGAAAATACGAATCGTTACGAATACGAACACAGACGACTTACGAATTTACGAATCGTTACGAATCAACGGACACGAAAAAAATGAAACGAAAATAAACAAATTTTTTTGTTGTGCACATGTCTACCTGCGGATCAGGTTGAAAGAAGCCCAGTAACCACTGTAGAAAAGATATGCCCATATATACACCGTGATTTTAGTAATAAACTGACCTTTATTAACAGTATTATTTCTATTCTATCCCAAAGCAGGAGGCCAGGGGCCACATCAGAG
Source organism: Lithobates sylvaticus (assembly GCA_028564925.1). NCBI lineage: Eukaryota > Metazoa > Chordata > Amphibia > Anura > Ranidae > Lithobates > Lithobates sylvaticus. The sequence continues at coordinate 27,076,128 of CM053027.1, forward strand.
GGCTCCGCGGGCCACATGTGGCCCCCAGGCCACTGGGTTGGGCCCCCCTGCCATAGATGAACATTGCAAAGTGGTTTCCTTAAAATAGGCTGCTGCACTTCTGCATTAATGAATATTCAGTTTAACCCTGTCCACACTGCAGAAGGATAATACAGCAGTAACAAAGAAAGAAGTTCTTAACAGGTATCAGCTACAGTCTAGGTTACACCATCAAGATCAATAATCAACTATTGGTCCATCCCCTCATGTTAGGGTACTAGGTAATATCCTGGGCTCTGCCCTCTCCCCTCAGCCCCAAATCCAATCACTGATTACATCTTGTAGACCACCCCTGGAGCATCTCTAAAAAAATGCCTTTTTTTATCCAACCATCGAGCTACGCATTCCCTCACATCTTCTCTATCCCCCCTTAGGTATATCATGAATGCTGCTGCCAGATTTATCTACCTTACCAACTGCTCAATGTCCCCCACCCCTCTCTGCCAATCCCTCCACTGGCTTTCGATTGCCCGACAAGTTTAATTCAAATTACTAACAACAACCTATAAAACCATTCACAACTCTACCCTAAGCTATATCACCAATCTTGTCTCAATATATCGCCCAAACCATCCTTTTCGCTCCTCCCAAGACCTCCTGCTCTGTAGCTCCTTTGGCTCCTCTTCTTCTGCTCACCTCCAGGACTTCTCCAGAACCTCTTCCATCTTCTGGAACTCCCTACCCCAATCGCTCTAACTATCTCCTACTCTATCCCACCTTTAGGTGATCCCTGAAAACTAATTTCTCCAGGGAGCCCTATCCTGTGCACCGTTTAGGAGATATTCATTCTTTTGGCAGCTGGTGACATCACCGACGCATGAGCTCTGAGTGAGCGGCATACCTGTGCTGCTCCTTCAGAGCGCTGTGCCACGGACCGCGTGGGAGTGATACCATCGTGGCTCAGCCATACAAGCTCCCGCGAACCTGGAAGGAAGACCGGGTAAAGATGGAAGCCCTGTCAGAGGTGACAGCGTGCCGCTGCAGGGCTTTGTTCTAAGGTAAGTATTTCATAATGTGCTAGTATGAATTCTAGCACATTAAGTAATTGCCTTCCAGGGGATTTTTTTCTCTCCAATATCGTGGTTTACTACAGCTTTAAGTCCCGCCACATTTATTACCTTTTGTACCACTTGCCCCACCCTATTAGATTGCAGGGGCCCTCCTAACCCTCATGTATTGTATTGTATTGTAACTGTATTGTCTCCCTTTATATTGTAAAGTGCTACACAAACTGTTGGCACTCTAGAAATCCCATATAATAATAACGATCAATTAGTTTAGTGTTTTCAAATTAGTTGTTGTCTTTTTTTTTTTTCATTACTCACATATTGATTCCCTCTTAATGATGGTTCATTTTTGCATTTTAGTATTCATTAAGTTGAACGCCTATGAATTGGGACAACTTTTTGGTCTCTTCCGTATATCCACATCGGTACCAAGGCACCCCTAAAACCCATTGCGTTTTTTCCTTTTTGAGCATAGTAAGTTTTTATTAGAGTTTTACTCTATTGGACTTACATTTGTTTGTTTTCTGTTTAGAATATATGTATATTTATTTATTATTTTTAATTTTTTACTTTTTCAGTTGGATCTTTATTTACTCCCTGCGGCTGTGCATGGTCTCCCCCATATCATCCGCTAGCTAGGGCCTTTTTTTTATCTTTACCTCTGTCTAGACATGTGCAATTCGTTTAGTTACGAATTTGTTTTCCGTTCAAATTTGTTATTTTCGTTCATTCGTTATCGTACGAATGAACGAACGGTTTACAAAAAATTCTAACGAAAAACGAACTCTCGAAAAGAACGAATATGAAAAACAACGAAAATAGGAAATAATTAAATTAGAAACAACGAAACTACGAAAGAAGGAAAATCCGAAAAACGAAAAAAGGAAACAACGAAAATAGCGAACAAAGATTCAAAAATAATGAAAATCAAAATGCACGAAAAATCGAAATTACGAATATTCGGAAAAAAGGAAATCAAAACAACGAAAATACGAAATAAGGAAAATTCTGCTGATCGAGAATTCGAAAGAACGAATGTTAGTTCTGATTCTGAAATATTCCATCCAGAGTCCAGATAGGGTGTGGTTGGGTCGGAGGCACTGTTTGGGGGATTTTTGAGTTTCTTTGTTTCTTAAACATATAAATAGCATACACATTACATAAAATTATGAATTATGCTCCGATTACAAATCTACCAAAACAATGTTATGAAAGTACGAATAAATCAATCTCACGAAAGTACGAATGTAACTAAATCTACGAAAATACGAATTTCGAATCAACGGAAATTAGATTAACGGAAATACGAATCATTTCAAATCAACGAAAATATAGCTCTTCCAAAAATACGAATGCGTCCGAATACGAAATATAACGAAAATACGAATTTCGAATCAACGAAAATTAGACTAACGGAAAAACGAATCAACGAAAAAATAACTCTTACGAAAATACGAACGAGTCCGAATACGAACACCGTCGACTTACGAAATTACGAATCGTTACGAATCAACGAAAACGAACAGAAACGAAAAGAAACTAAACAAATTTTTCTATTGTGCACATGTCTACCTCTGTCTCCCTAACCTGGGGGAGGCATTTTAGCAACAGAACTTTTTCCATCTTTTGGTTCTGGACCGATAGAGGTATGTGCTGTGCGTTTTCTGGAGGTCATGACAATTTTTTATTTGTGTTTTATGCATTCTTATATATATATTTTTTTTTATTATTATTATGTTAGCGCTGGATTACTATTGTGGTGGTCTAACATTATCCCCTGAGGAAGCCATCACTGGTGAAACATGTTGGGAATCAACACTCACCTGTGACCACTTTTTCCTTCTTCTTTGGGCCCCCAGCAACCCAATTCTTGTACTGTATATGCTCCACAATTGATTATAACCATTTTTCTATATTTTTGATTGTTGTTTGCCTTTTATTTTTTGGATTAAATAAATTATATTTCCATTTAATATGTTGTGATTTAGTGGTTGACAGCACCGTTACAATCCCACCCATCTCTATATTTACATTTTCGCTTATTGGGATGAGGTGCATGACATCACAGAGCCACTCAGACTATAGTCTTTAGTCTATATTGATTTATGAATTTTCATTTTTTGCAATAATCAGTGCATTTTTCTCAGAGAATAGGTGCAGGTACCCCCCACCCCTTCTGATCACCCCTTGTCTCCACCCCCTACCCACCTCCCAGTACCACCCCTTTTAGAGATTACAGAACCTTCACAAAATGATTGATGATTGAAAATCTACCTGAATTTGGCCCCTATAAATATGGTGACACATTTCATAAAACTTGTATAACTTAAACATGTCAATCACTATATAATGAGTTGTCAGCATGCTGTGTACATGGATATACTGTAACCAATCGTTTTACTTTTTTTCATATGTTCATGTACAGTATATGTAAGAAAAAAATAAGAAAAAATTGATCTTCAGGTAGGTATCTGTCAAGACCCAGGTCTGAACCTACCCTGGAACTAAGGGCGCCAAGCCCAACCCCTGAAAAACAATCCCACACCATAATCCCCCCTCCACCAAATGATTCGGACCAGTGCACAAAGCAAGGTCCATAAAGACATGGATGAGCGAGTTTGGGGGGGAGGAACTTGACTGGCCTGCACAGAGTCCTGACCTCAACCCAATAGAACACCTTTGGGATGAATTAGAGAGCGGAGACTGCGAGCCAGACCTTCTCGTCCAACATCAGTGCCTGACCTCACAAATGTGCTTCTGGAAGAATGGTCAGACATTCCCATAGACACCCTCCTAAACCTTGTGGACAGCCTTCCCAGAAGAGTTGAAGCTGTTAAAGCTGCAAAGGGTGGGCCAACTCAATATTGAACCCTACGGACTAAGACTGGGATGTCATTAAAGTTCATGCAAGTGTGAAAGGCAGGTGTCCCAATACTTTTGATTATAAATATATATATATATATGTAGCACTTACCCCCCGAAGGAGCTGCTGGTATTTGATTGGGCTTACCATTACCTCACCGTTCCACCTTCTCCATCACAGGGGTCCCGTTAAAGAGTTGCTCAAAGATTTTAGCTCCGACACAAAATCCATAGGATTTTTTCCGACGGATTTAGTCCGACACTGGTGTTGCATACACGCGGTCGGACAAAGTTGTCGGAAAATCCGATCATTCTGAACGTGGTGACGTTCGTTGCCTACGACGGAACTACGTAGAGGCTAGTAGCCAATAGCTTTGGTCTCGTAATTTGATCTGAGCATGCGTGGCACTTTGTCCGTCGGAATTCTCTACACACGATCGGAAAAAGTCCGATCGGATTTTGTTGTTGGAAAATTTGAGAGCAGGATCTCAAATTTTTTCCGTCGGAAATTCAGATGGAAAAAGTCCGATGGAGCCCACACACGGACAACATGGTCCGATCGGACATTTTCCGTCGGAATTTCCGACCGTGTGTACGGGGGCATAAGTCCTTTTTCCAAATGCTTTATTGACAAAAAGACAATTCCAATAGAGGGATGGGGGGTTTATGGGGATTCAGGTACCTTGTAATTGCGGGTCGGGGGTACTTCTTGATCCAGAGGATAACAGCTCCACAACTGGATCCAGCAACCACCGGATAGGCCTCTCTCACTGACCTAGCAGCCGATGCGATGCTCAGTCATAGTCTCTGCCACAGACTTGTAGAATCAGTAGAACCGTTGCACAATCCTCTGCCACAGGACTGGGCAACCAGCAACTTTTTGTAATGTCAAAGAACAATCACACAGTACCAGTCTCTTTCAGCCGAACTGGTGGTACTGTGCGGTAGATGACCCGGGATGCGTCCTCCAACTGAGTCTCCAGGCTCTTCTAGAGGCACCAGCCTTGTTGCTCGGTTCTCTCTCTGAAAAGTCCTCCCCTGGATCCTCCAGTCGCTTGGCTTCTTCCCACAGGCAAGACAGCACAGGACCAGGGGCGGACTGACCATCCGGCCACTCGGGCACTGCCCGAGGGCCCTGGGCCACTAGGGGGCCCCATCAGGGTTGCCAGCCTCAGTAAAACCATGGACAGTATGTAAAAATCTGTGGTTTTTTTTACATCTGTCTCTGAAATGTCCTTTAACGACATCCTCCAGTACCTTCTCAGCCAATAGAAACATGTCTGTGTATACTGTGTGATTGTATACTGTGCGTGTGTATACTGTGTGGCCCCATAATCTCTGATTGCCTGGGTGCCCCATAATCTCCTATTGCCCGGGGGCCCCATGAGTTGTCAGTCCGCCCCTCCACAGGACCACTCCTGCATCGGTAGGCCCCAGGACTTCTGGAACTACCTTTCAGTAACGAAGCCTCTGGCCAGCCGGCCCCAACAATTTAGAAGGCAGCAGCACACCTTAGGCCAGGAGGGCCAACAGGTCCGAACTCTCACTGTCACGGGGTCTGTCCCTTATATACCCTCTCCCAGAAGGCACAGCGGTCAGACCACACCCACTGACTGTTTCCAGGCAAAGAGGCACTCAATACACCCAGCTTGTTGCAATTTCCAACCTTGGCCAAACTATAAGGGTCCAACCCCTCGGCCAAGGAGAAAACCACACAACCAGCTGAACTGGAACAGAACCAGAATTTACAACATAATCAGTCTGAGCTAAACTACAGCTCAGACAAACTAAATTTCCATTTATAGCGTCTGCCCATCAGGAGCAGGGCGCTACATTTATATATATTTATATATATATATATATATATATATATATATATATATATACAAAAGAGAAGTTCCACTATGATTAGATACGTTCTTTTCTTACTCTGCTCTCTCATCCTGTTGGCTAGCTCCATGTGTTAGATGGACAGTACCCTGAACCATTTTCCATTCATAAACACCCTAACAGGATACGTGGGGGACCTGCACTCATCAGGGAGCGGGTAAGAGTGCAATTAATAAAAGACCCAATGGGGCAGTCATCAGGACAAAATTAGTAGCAGCCCTCTCCCATTAATAAAGCCCATTCAGCATAATTTGGGCACTCATCGGGGCCCAGGTAAGAGATTAGGTCCCTTGTCATTAATAAAAGGTCCGATCAGAACAGGTCACCCACTATTAATAAAAGACTCAGTGGGGCACTCATCAGGCCATTAATAAAAAATCCAGTCTGGATGGGGGGGGGGGGGGGGGGGGGGGGGGGCACTCATCAGGGAACAGGTCACCCGCCATTAATAAAAGGCCCAATGGGGCAATTGTCAGGACATAGTTGGGAATTGGGGACCCTTACTATTATTGAAAAGTCCAGTTAGGATAGGTGGGGCACTCATCAGGGCACAGGTAAGAATTCAGGTCCCCTGCCATTAAAAAAAGACCCAGTGGGGCACTCATCAGGCCATTAATAAAAAGTCCAATCTGGATGGATGGGGCACTCATCAGGGAACAGGTCGCCCGCCATTAATAAGAGGCCCAATGGGGCCTTTTTTAGGACATAGCAGTTATTTATAGCATTATAAAGCATTATTAATGAAAAACCCAATTAGGATAGGAGGGGTACTCATCAGGGCACAGGTACGAATTCAGGTCCTCATCATTGATGCAAATCCCAATCAGTATAGGTGGGGCAATCATCAGGAAACAGGTTCAGGTCCTCTGCCATTAATGAAAGACACAGTGGGGCACTCATCAGCGCACAGACATATGTGCAGACCCCCCGCCGCTAATAAAATGCCCATCAGGACAGGTGGGCCACTCATCAAGGCACAGGTAAGAGTTTAGGTCCCCTGTCAATAGTAAAAAAGCCCAATGGGGAACGCATAAGGACACAGTTGAGAATTTAGGTCTCCAGCCATTAATTAAAAGCCCAATCAGTATAAATGGGGCACCCATCAGGACACAGGTCCCCCCACCATTAATATTAGGTCCAATGGGGCATTTTTCAGGACACAGTTGGGAGTTTAGGTTCCCACCAATAATAAAAAGCCCAATCAGGATAGGCGGGGCATTTATTAGGGCAAAGGTTCCCCCATTAATAAAAGGCTCAATGGGGCACTTGTCAGAACATAGTTGGAAGTTTAGGTCACCACCGTTAATAAATGGCTCATTCAGGATAGGGCACCCATCAGGGTACAGGTCCCCCCTCCCCCACAATTAATAAAAAGCCCAATGGGGAACTTGTCAGAACATAGTTGGAAGTTTAGGTCACCACCGTTATTGAAAAGCTCATTCAGGATAGCTGAGGCACCCATCAGGGAAATGGTCCCCTTCCCCCCATTAATAAAAAGCCCAATGGGGCACTTGTCAGAACATAGTTGGAAGTTTAGGAGAACCACCGTTAATGAAAAGCTCATTCAGGATAGTTGGGGCACCCATCAGGGTACAGCCCCCCCCCCCCCCCCCCCCCCAATTAATAAAAAGTCCAATGGGGCACTTGTCAGAACATAGTTGAAAGTTTCAGTCACCACCCTTTATGAAAAGCTCATTCAGGATAGCTGGGGCACCCATCAGGGTACAGGTCCCCCACCATTATTAAAGGCCTAGACAGTGATGGTGAACCATGGCACCCAAGATGTTTTGGAACTACATTTTTCCATGATGCTCAACTACACTGCAGAGTGCAAGAGCATCATGGGAAATGTAGTTCCAAAACATCTGGGGTGCCAAGGTTTGCCATCACAGGCCTAGGACATAGTAGGAAGTTTAGATGCCCACCATTAATGAAAAGTGCAGTCAGCATAGGTGGGGCACTTATTAGAGAACAGGTAAGAGTTTAGGTCACCTTCCATCAATAAAAGTCTCATTGGGGCACTCATTAGGACATAGTTGGCAGGTTAGGTTCCCCCACCATTAATGAAAAGCCCAATCAGGATAGGTGTGGCACTCATCAGGGCACAGGTCCCCTGCTATGAATAAATGGCCCAATGGGGTACTCAACAGCGCACAGGTAAGAGTGCAAGCAACCCACCATTCATAAAAGGGCCAATCAGAGCCCAGGGGAAAAGGAGGCCCTCGCACTGATGCAAGTTGTAGGATGCAGAAGTTCAATTCATTCTTCCGGCATTCTGGATTTGCCCATCATTATGTTTGATGTAAACACCTTTTGCATCTTTTTATTTTTTTTCAAAGTACTTAAATCAATTCTTTTTTTTTTTTACTACTCTAATTGTAATTTTCCTGATTGATTAAAGCCGGGCGGGATTTGCAGGGTGGTTTTCTCAGATCGCCAACCGCTTGAACCGAAAGCTGAGATTTCCTTTTTCTTGGATCTGATTCAGTTGCGAAGCGTCCAGGGAGGAGGCCTGAAGATAAACACATTGCACGGAGCACAATCCCGCTGTGGCTCAGAGGATGGCTAAAAATAGGATATGAGGAAGGCAATGCTGGACTTTGCATAAAAGAGTGAGCAGGTGTATGGCTTGTCTTGTGTCACACACCTCCTACTGGTCAGAGAGAGAACTGCACCATCCAGTTCTGTGCCCCGTCTGTAGTGAGTAAAATATGTTAGAAACTGAACAGTAGTAAAACACCCAAAACACAGTAAAAATACTCACCTGTGAACTGTTTTATTTGCCACAGGATTTTTAATTCTGGCAAGCCTTTTTTTACACAGTGCAACAATCTCTTATGCGGCGTACACACGGTCGGAATTTCCGATAGAAACAGTCCGATTTTCCGACCGTGTGTATGCCCAACGGTCTTTTTCTGTCGGAACCCGTTCTCAATTTTTCAGACGGAAAACCTTTCTATCGGATTTTCCGATTGTGTGATGCAATTCCGACACGCAAAATTCCAACGCATGCTCGGAAACAATTTGACGCATGCTCAGAAGCATTAAACTTCCCTTTTATAGTGCAGTCGAACGTGTTTTATGCCGCTGTGTTATTGACCGTCGGAATTTGGTGTGACCGTGTGTAGGCAACACAGCTTGAGCGGAATTCTATCGGAAAAACCATCAGAGTTTTTTCCAACGAGAATTCAGATCGTGTGTACGTGGCATTAGATTGTAAACATCGAATGAGCAGGGCCCTCTGACTCCTACTGTATTAAAGTGTATTGTATTTGTACTGTCTACCCTCGTGCTGCGTAAACTGTCGGTGCTATATAAATCCTGTATAATAATAATAACATACCTCCCAACTGTCCCTGATTTGGAGAAATGTCCCTCTGTCCCTCATTCCTCCTCATTTGTCCCTCATTTTGGTCTGATACATATATTTGTATTTAAAATGCACTTTTTATCTATCAAAAAGTGTTTTCCAGTGCTAAACCTTTCATCCAATTTCTAAATTGCTACATTTGTAAATTCCAAAAGCCAATATAAAGGAATAGTAGTGGTAAAAAAAAAAAGCAATTGTGGGTTTAACCAATCTTGTTTTTTTGTACAATTCTCCTTTAACCACTTTCAGACCGGACCATTTTGCTTGCTTAAGACCAGACCACTTTTTGCGATTCGGCACTGCGTCGCTTTAACTGACAATTGCGCGGTCGTGCGACGTGGCACCCAAACAAAATTGACGTCCTTTTTTTCCCACAAATAGAGCTTTTTTTTTGGGTGGTATTTGATCGCCCCTGCGGTTTTTATTTTTTGCGCTATAAAAAAAAAAAAAAGCAACAAATTTGAAAAAAATGCATTATTTTTTACTTTTTACTATAATAAATATCCCCCAAAAATGTATAAAAAAACTTTTTTTCCTAAGTTTAGGCCGATACGTATTCTTCTACATATTTTTAGTAAAAAAAAATCGCAATAAGCGATTATTGATTGGTTTGCACAAAAGTTATAACGTTTACAAAATAGGGGATAGTTTTATAGAATTTTTATTAATAATTTTTTTTTTTACTAGTAATGTCGGCGATCAGCAATTTTTTTTGTGACTGCGACATTATGGCGGACACATCGGACATTTTTGACACATTTTTGGGACCATTGTCATTTACAGCAATCAGTGCTATTTAAATGCACTGATTCCTGTGTAAATGACACTGGCAGTGAAGGGGTTAACCAGGGGTTGGCAGTGTAGGGGTTAAGTGTCCCTAGGGGCGTGTTACTAACTGTGGGGGCGTGGCTGTTTTAGTGAACGCTGATCTCTGCTCCAATCACAGGGAGCAGAGATCAGTGTCACTTGTTGCTAGGCAGAATGGGGTGATGCTGTTTACTTCCACATCTCCCTGTTCAGCCTTCCCGTGAGATGATCGCGGGTATCCCCGCGTCGATCGAGTCCGCGGGACCCGCGACCGGACTCACGGGGGCGATGGCACGGCGGCATTCTTAAAGGGACGTACCTGTACGCCCTTATGCCTGTCTGTGCCATTCTGCCGACGTACATCGTCTTGCGCCGGTCGGGAACCGGTTAAGAGGGTGTGGCAAGGGGGGGTGTCATATGCCTGCATACTTTTGCTGATAGGTGTCCCTCATTCCCATCTCAAAAAGTTGGGAGGTGTGATAATAATAATAATGAAGCTGACACCACAGTCTCTATTGGAGCTAAAGTGGACCTACGTCTTCCTTTCCCCGTCCATTCTTACAATGGCAAAAAATAAGATTATCCTTATTGAGTGGGTCCCTCACTTCTAGAATTCTCACCTAGGCAAGAATGATATACCCCAGCAGAGACGAGATACCCACATCATGTCGTTTTTGGGGCAATCTACCAAAAGTGTGTATGCGTTGCAACCAGGGCCGGGACAAGGGGTGGGCAGAAGGGACGGCTGCGCCGGGTGCAGCGTGTATTGTAGGGATGGATGAACCGCAGGTTTCTTCTACTATAAGGCTGACGGGAGTAGTGACAGTGGCATCATTACTCCTGTCAGGCAAGTGCTGGAAGCAGCAAGGAGAAAAGGAGAGAGCGGGGAGGAGGTGCAGACCTGGCTCTCTCTCCCCATCCTCCTCATAAGCTTGGTATTTGGAACTGTTCATAATTCCCTCTACCTTGACTAAGGCCCCTGTTCCAGCTGAAGAAAAACAGCCCCAAAGCATGATGCTGCCACCACCATGCTTTACAGTGGGTATGGTGATCTTTTGGTGATGTGCAGTGTTGTTTTTGCGCCAAACATATCTTTTGGAATTATGGACAAAAAGTTTAACCTTGGTTTCATCAGACCACAACACATTTTCCCACATGCTTTTGGGAGACTTCAGATGTGTTTCTGCAAAATTTAGCCAGGCTTGGATGTTTTTCTTCGAAAGAAAAGGCTTCCGTCTTGCCACTCTACCCCATAGCCCAGACATATGAAGAATACGGGAGATTGTTGTCACATGGACCACACAGCCAGTTCTTGCCAGATATTTCTGCAGCTCCTTTAATGTTGCTGTCGGCCTCTTGGCAGCCTCTCTGACCAGTTTTCTTCTCGTCTTTTCATCAATTTTGGAAGGACGTCCAGTTCTTGGTGATGTCACTGTTGTGCCGTATTTTCTCCACTTGATGATGACTGTCTTCACTGTGTTCCATATAATATATCTAATGCCATGGACATTCTATTGTACCCGTCTCCTGACTGATACCTTTTAACAATGAGATCCCTCTGATGCTTTGGTAGCTCTCTGAGGACCATTGCTTTTGCTGTAGGATGCGACTAAGAAAATGTCAGGAAAGACCTACTAGAACAGCTGAACTTTATTTGGGGTTAATCGGAGGCACTTTAAATGATGGCCAGTGTGTACTGACTCCTATAACATGAGTTTGAATGTGATTGCTTAATTCTGAACACGGCTACATCCCCAGTTATAAGAGGGTGTGCACACTTATGCAATAACATTATTTTATTTTTTTATTTTTACTTCCCTCCCCTAAAAGATTTCAGTTTGTTTTTCAATTGAGTTGTACAGTTTATGAATGAATGAATGATTTGTATAGCGCTGCAACTGCGAACTGAATCGCCTCGAGGCGCTTATAGGTCACATTAAAGGTGGAAAAAAGTTCTGAAATGATTTATCTTTGTCTAATTTTTTTTTACATCACAGAAACCTGACATTTTAACAGGGGGTGTGTAGACTTTTTATATCTGCTGTAGGTTAGGTACATTTAGTTCTGTAATCAGTGGAGCAGCTTGTGATTGCTTTTACTGGTTGTGAGTTTGACTGCTTCCTCCTGCCTTCTGGAGGGTTCTGGAAAGTAATAGGTTGGGAAAGTCAAATCTACAGCCTTAAAGAGGAAGTAAAGCCTATTTTAAAAAAAAAAAACGGAACCTGCAAGGCAAAGGCATAATGAGCTAGTATGCATAGCATACTAGCTCATTATGAATGACTTACCTGAGAACGAAGCCCTCGAAGCGTCCCTCATCCACGATCTTCTGTGCAGCCATCAAACCCGGAGTGACTTCTGGGTCTCGCCGCTCCAGCGCTGTCATTCGCTGGAGCGGCGATGACGCATGCGCCGTAGATAGCGGTGCCTTTTCTTTTCTAAATATCTCCTAAACCATGTAGGTTTAGGAGATATTTATTGGACCTACAGGTAAGCCTTAATCTAGGCTTACCTGTAGGTCAAAGTGGTTTGTAAGGGTTTACAACCACTTTAATATTGATGTGGTCCAAGCCAATCCCTGGGGGATGGTGCCCATTAGGTGGATGGGAGAGTGCATAAATACACTATATTGACAAAATTATTGGGACGGCTGCCTTTACACACACATGAACTGTGTCATTAAGTTCATGTGTGTGTAAAGGCAGGCATCCCAATACATTTGAAAATATACTGTATACAGTATATATATATGTGTGTGTGTTTTTTTTTATGCGTCCTAATACTTTTGGCAGTATAGTGTAGTTTGAGGCCTGTAGCAGAGGGGCTTTTTTTCAGGAGGAGAAGTTCCCAGCCTAAAGGGCTGCTGCCCTTCTGGGTATTTCAGTTGTGTTTCTTTTCATGTGCTAATCAATGTCATAGCTGGAAGGGGGGGGGGGGGGGGGGGTATTCTACAGAACTTTTCTATATTATATATAATAACTGCAATATTTGCATCTTGGGGGTATACCCTTTTCAGAGCTCATATTTTAACCTTCATGAAAACTTTTGCATAATTCGCATTTATAATAAGTAAAAACCTTTTTGAATTACTGTATCTAGTCGCCTCGCTGCCTAAAAACCCCTTCTGGGGGGAACCTTCTCTTAATAGCCAATTAGAGCCTCTGGCTCTAATCACGTGCTTAAAAAAGAAAACACATAGAAATCCATGCGTCCGGTGCCCTGCATGTAGATTAGGGGCCGTGCGCATGGATTGGGGGGGGGCTGCAGCCCTAATGGAGCGGCCGCCACTGCCCCGCTGAGGTTCGTCACGGTGGTCATCGGGTACTGGCAGCAAGCCGGTACTCTGATCAGTAGACATGTGCAATCCTTTTAGTTTTTTTTTAGTTTTTTTTTTCGTTATATTCGTTTATTCGTTATCGTACGAATGAATGACCGATTCGCTAAAAATTTTAACGAATCGTTCGAATCGAACGAATCCGAAAAACAACGAAAATCCGAATTAACCAAATTAGAAATAACGAAACTACGAAAGAAGAAAATCCGAAAAACGGAAACTGGAACAACGAAAATCAAAATGAACGAAAAAATTCGTACATTCGTAACTTTTTTTTGCGATTCGTAATTTTCCGTGTCTCTTACAATGGCGCTGCTTAACGTGCTTCGAATGGATTGAACGAAAAAATTCGTACATTCGTAACTTTTTTTTTTTGCGATTCGTAATTTTCCGTGTCTCTTACAATGGCGCTGCTTAACATGCTTCAAATGGATTGAACGAAAAAATTCGTAACTTTTTTTTTCGATTCGTAATTTTACGTGTCTCTTGCTCTAATCACGTGCTTAAAAAAAAAAAAAACACATAGAAATCCATGTGTCCGGTGCCCTGCATGTAGATTAGGGGCCGTGCGCATGGATTAGGAGGGGGGGGGGGCTGCAGCCCTAATGGAGCGGCCGCCACTGCCCGCTGCGATTCATCACGGTGGTCATAGGGTACTGGCAGCAAGCCGGTACTCTGATCAGTCATCCGCTGTGTCCGGTGACAGATCGCGCCGCTGCGCGGCCCTGCGGCTTTGCGATCGGCGCTTCCTGACAGAACGTCATATGATGTCAGGATAAGAAAGCCACCGCCCCGGCCGTCAGTTCACCTTAGGCTGGGCGGGACGTGGTTAAACAGTCGCAAGCCGCAAAGTCGCAAGCCGCAATGAAATCGGAGGTGCAAATGGCACTGATCTGCGGCTTTGAAATCTCTCTGGGCGATTTCAAAGCCACAAGTAATGAAGAAATAATACATACTTGACCCACTGTTGTTGGCTGAACCCCCCCCCCAAGCCTCTACTCCTACCTCATCAATGGTGAGAGTCATTAGAAGTAGACTAACTGCGAGATTAATGGAAGTGCATTGAGTGGATCATTAGAGGTGTTTTTTTGGATCTCATGATGGATAACAGAACCCAACAGCAAGCCTCGTTCATACAGCACTAGGAACAGATAAATGGGATTCTCATACAGCTGGAGTCTCAGGGGGTCAATTAAACTAAATACAGGACACAGAAACCATTAACTGTAACCACACGGTATACAAATCCTTTGCTGGAAATACAGTATAATATGGATATTTTGACAAATTGGTTATACAGGTTCCCCCCGTACACATTTAAAGGGTCAGCCTACCCAAAATTCATAATTCAGTTTCTGGTAGGTGCTAATGGTTTTCCATTGTCCCAGCTGTTGGCTTAGTAGTGTTTAGTATATTAGTATGTAAAGAGGGGAATTGTGGTTGGCTAGATTTGGCGCCAAGAGCAGAAGTCCCTACTCCCGTTCCTGTCCTCCTAGAACACTGTCCTGCCCTGCTGAGGCCGAAGCCTCCATGCCACTCCATGCCAGAGGTCTCCACATTGCATTCCCGACAATTAAACTTGATAGCCCCAAAGGAAGGAATGTCCACATGTAAAGGAACGTTTGCTGTATTCTACTGGTGGAATTCAGGGAAAGTCACCTCATATCAACATACAATCAAGTGTAACTTAACATGACACAGTTAATCCCATTTAGTGGACGGTCCACCGTAGTCACATGTGAAAGCATATGCAGTGTCTTTAGCAGCCATCTCTCTTACAGTCTCTCCTCTACCCGGGGTCGATAGTACCCACAGGACTGTTCTCTCTGTAGTCACCTCTGTAGTCAGAGGTACAGCTCTCCTGGGACCCTCCAGGGAAGCAGCCCAGGGAACTCTTGGCCTAGCCTTTTACATTTCACCATAGCCCCCACCTCCAGAAGGGACAGGGCTGCACTAATGAGGCAGCACGGATAGATGGCACTGATGGGCGCTGATTAGCTGTACTGATGAGCTTCACTTGTGGGCACTGGTGAGGCTGCACTAATGGGCACTAATGGGCTGCACTAATGGGCACTGATAAGGTTGCACTGATGAGGCGGCACTGATAAGGTGC